>CM053587.1:326628656-326647511 GCA_028646515.1 Pseudochirops corinnae | reverse complement strand
GGCGCCGGTTGCCACCCTCCGCCTCCGGCTCCGGCTCCGGCTCCGGCTCAGCTCTCGGGGCTGCAGCGGCGCCGGGCGCACGTGCCGCGCTGCCGCTCGCGCTCCCGGGCTACCTGGAGGCTGGGGACGGGCGCCCGGGCCCAGCCGGTGCGCGCCCAGCCCAGGGCACAGGCGCTGTTGACAGCTTTCTTTTCGTGCCCCGTTCCGGGCCGCCGCCGCTGCAAAGGAGCCGCTGCCGCCGCTGCCTGTCTGCGCTTGGAGAGGATTGCATTCCCTCACTCGGGGCGGGCGGGGAAAGGCGAGCGGCCTGCGCCTCCGTCAGGCCACGCGGGAGAGCGGCGGCAGCAGGGACGGGAGCGGGGGGAGGGCAGCCGGCCCGGGGAGGACCAACCTGCGGGGTCACTGCCTGCTCCGATCGGCCCCAGAACTGCCCTCCGGCACACGGCTGCCGGGCGGCCACCGGGAGCACCGTCAGCCACTTTGGCCGAAGACTAAACTTCTGGACCCCAACTCTGGAGAAACAAGTTCAGCCACAGGAGAATTGGAGTGCCTTTGAAAGTGGGGTGTCTTTGATGGGGCTCTCCATCCAGGGCCGAAGACCCCGGAAACCTCGAGAGCCATTTGTGCATAGTCCCAAAACGGTTGAACTTGGCTTCCGGAGTGCGATTACTTTGTCATCTTTTCACTCCCCTTTAGGAAATTTATGATCGCATCACTTGGGGTCAGCTATTTTTAAAGGTTTTTATTCTTTGAAAGAGCCTAGCAGGTTTTCAGAGCAAAGAGTAGTTAAATTGTTGCTTTTTTTCACTTCCCAAAGACTTTTCTCCCTTCACTCTTACAATAAGGCAAGCAAAAAAAAAGTTCCTTGGACCGACTATCTTAAGCTGTCTGTGCCTCACTCATTAACCTATAACCCACTGCCATTGTGCTGAACACTGGTCCAGCATCAGCCCTCTGAAGTCATCATTGCTCACTGCTTTGATCAGAGCGCTTAAGCCTTTAAAATGTTTTGTTTACTGCAGTCCGCCTCCCTTCACACCGGTTTTTTCTGAATTCTTCCTATTTGTCATTTCTCGTGTAACTCTTTCTGACCCCATTTGGGGTTTTCTTGACAAAGATACGGAGTGGTTTGTCATTTCCTTCTCCAGCTCATTTTACAAATGAGGAAACTGAGGCAAACAAGGTGAAGTGACTTGTCCAGGGTCACACAAGTATCCCAGCTCACATTTGAACTCAGGCAGATAAATCTTCGTGATTCCAGGTCTGGCACTCTATCCACTGCGCCACCTGGCGGCCCTCTTTGTCATTGCTTACATCACTATATGCCATTACATTCATGTACCACAATCTGTTCAGCCGTTCTTGTCAATGGAGTTCCCACCGCCACTATAAAAACCTCATTTTGTGTATTTCTCCTTGGGTATATGCCTTGATGTATCAAAGGCCACATACAGACAGTTTAGTGACAAGTCCTAGTTAGTGACAGTAATGTGGCCTCTTCCACTTACTACCCCCGGGATGGTGGGGTTACCTCTTCCTCCCTTTCCTCTTCAAAAATGAGGGGAGTTGGCACACGTGACCTTCTGTGGGAGCGGGGCTACAGTTCTAACCCCGTGAGCCTAAATCTAATTCCAAATCACACCTCACAACTGTCCCAACTCTATGTATTAGTGTCTTCCAACGTTTTCTCTTTCCTCATCTTTGTCAGTGGGTGTAAAATGAAACTTCAAGGGTTTTTTTTTTTAATGTGTATTTTTCCTATTAGTGATTTAGAGCATTCTTTCACGTGGTGTGGCCCTACTTTTTTTCAGACTTGCAATATACCTTGCAGGGTTCCACACAAGACTCAAAAAAAAAAAAAAAACACATCAGAGTGAAAAACACCTGGTAGGAATAAAAATATTTTGTAATGTAGAAATCTGAACAAGGGGGTCCCGCCAAAGACTTAACAGTTTTTTCATAAATGATAAGCTATTCTTTATGGAAATCCCTTCTCGATACTGAGAGCTCTCTTCTGACCTTCCTCTTAGCTGGCTGCCTTTTCTCACCCCTCAGTTCTCTTTGGAGAAATCATCTACTCTGAGTGGATATATCCCAGAGGCTCTGTACCTGGCTCTCTTTTCACTCCACTCCTCCCATCATGAGTCGTAGATGACTCCTAAGTCTATGTATCTAGCCCAAAATCTCTCCAGATTTAGTCATGCATCTTGAACTACCTGGTCATCTCTCTCTCTCCCCAGAAGTACCATCCACACCTCAAATTTACTGTGTCCAAAATGAAACTCATTTGACCCATCTCTCCTCCAAAGTTTCTTATTTCTGTTGAGGACATCAACATTCCAGCACTCATACAAGCTAACACTCTATGAGGCATTGTTCCGGTCTTCCTCTTTCACCTTCTTTATTAAAGGGCTGCCAAGGAGACAACCCATGCCCCCATTCAGCCACCTAATTTGAGCCAGCATCTCCTTGATTCCCATTTCTCCTCCCTCCAGCCTGGCCTCCATGTAGCTTCCAGAATGGGTTAGACAAGTCACTCCCCAGCCCAGAAATATTCCCTGGCTCTTTGTTGCCTCTGGGAGGAAGGATGAATGCATCTTGGCATTTGAAGCCCTTTACAATGTTATCTTTTATTTTATTTGCCTACCCTACATTCCAACCAAACTGGACAACCAGCTATCCCCTCACCAGTCTATCATCTCTGCTCGTTTGTATAGGCCACTCCCATGCTACAAAGTACTCCTTCACTTTGCCTTCTTAGAATTACATTGTTTTCCTTCAAGGCTCAGTTAAGGAATTACATCCTCCCATCCAGTCTTTCCTGATTCCTCACCTCCTCATCTCTAGCAATTAATGCTCTCTTCTCAGACTGCATTGCACTTACCATTTACATGTTCTGTATCTCCATATGGAATATAATTTCCTCGAGATCAGAAACTTTTTATCTTTGTAGACTCCACTGCCTAGCATGATACCTCTAACACAGAAGGCCCTTTTTATTCACTATACTGAGGTGAATCAAGAGTGGTAATTTCCAAGCAGTCACATTACATTAAGCTGTTCTGGGTAGTGAAAGCCAGGCAAATAAGAATAAATTTAAACAAGATCTCAGGTGACTGTGCGCATAGAGAAAAAAGGGGCAGATGAGTTTTGGTGTGGGCAAGTGTAAGGCAATTTATTTAGGAAAAAAAAAATAACAACATCAAATGATGGGCTTCGACTTATGAGTTACAAATAAGGGATGTAGGAATCCACTTAACATGATGGCACAATGAGCTGCCTTGCTTCAAAAGTAGAAAATACAGAGTAAAATTAAGAAACATTAGAAGCCAAACAATTATATTACCCCTGCTAACAATACAAAACCTAGATGCACCAAACCAAGAAGATTGAATTTGTTCTCTTCCCCAGCCCCCCAAAGACAACAAAACGGGAAAAGGTCCAAGAAAGAGCAGCTCAGATGATCAAAGGGGTTCAATTTAAGGAGAGAATTTTTAAAAAGTTAAGGTAAATCAACCTGCAACAACAACGGCTGAGAGGCCACGGCAGCAGTGTTTATGAAACCATAGACGCATGTGACTACAGCGAATCCGGACTTGTTCCCCAGATCCTGAAATACAGAACTGATGAGGCACTTGAAACTCAGAAACTATTTTGGAAAAAAAGGACTGCTTTCTGTGACAGGCAGTAAATATATGAGTATCAGTACTCCAGGGAGTGACACAGGCTGACTATGAAGAGGTTCGAGAAGGGCTTCAAATAAACCCATCAATTAAAAGAGTCCCAACAGGTTATTTATTCGCTGCTTAGCTGCAGTGTCCGAAGCTGGACACTGTGTCCTCCTGTGGCATTTATGATCTTATATGGGGAAAAAAAAAAGATGATTTCTTTATTCTCATCATACAACGTTCAAACCAAGATGAACTTACAAATGGGTCACAGAATCAGAACTGGAATGAACTTTAATGATCTAAATTCCTCAGTTTCACAAATAAGGAAACTGAGGCCCAGAGAGGGGAAGTGACTTGCCCAGTCCTCACCTTAAGTTCCAACCACCTCTTAAAAATACATTAGGATCAGTGAGGGTTACCTAGGGGTATAGGGAGCTATCTAAAAGGAAAACTACCAAAAATCAAGATTCTTGCTCTCTAGGTCATTCAAAATGCAGCCCACGTTCTGATACTACCAAGAGCAAAGCGATTATTGGATTCAAACAAGAGAATTCCAACTTATTCACAGCATTGTCTAGGGCTTACAGATTCCTATTAAAATAGACATTTTATAGCAGTTAGACCCTGCCAAGCAGTATTCCTAACAGGCAAGCCGTACAACGGACCATTTCAGAAGTATTTATTGAATAACTATGTGTAAGGCACCATGCTGGAAGCTAAGCTCATATAGAGAACAAATGTAGTTGTTCTCCCCCTCCCCCCAGCAAGCTTACCATCTAATACAGTGGTTCTCAATCTTCCTAATGCCTCAACTCTTAATACTGGTATGTGGGCATATCTGCATGTGGGCAGACCCTTCTGGAGACGGAGAGAGGAGCCGTGTCTCGGTTCCTAAGACCATCGGAAATATGTGTTTTCGGATGGTTTTAGGCGACCCCTAGGACCCCTGTGAAAAGGTTGTTCGACCCCCAAAGGGGTAGAGACCCACAGGTTGAGAACCACTGATCTAATAGGAAATGGAATCTGAACCATGTAAAAGAACCACTAAGGATACTTTCTTTTACTTATGACTGGCATAAATCACACTTCTAGTGCCTGTCACTTTATCACTATTTCACTGTGACAGAACTGTCACATGATGGGTAGGTCTTCAACACAAAAATTGCCAGGGCCAGAAATGGGGTGAGCAAAAATGTACGAGGTTGCTAGTGCTATGAAAAGCTATCCCTGTAGACTAAGGTCACAGGAACCAGTTGGGATTGATTGAAGATCTGATGGTGTCCAACAAATAAACAGCTCAACCAATACTTGATCTTGAAAAAAAGCAAATTACATGAGAACAAAACAATTCTTTTTATCCATCCAGGAAGGTCAAGAGATTACAACAGGTAATTTAGCAAATTCAAAAATTGTGATTAGATTCCTCAGACTTGAGTGAAACATCAAATGGTAAGGCTGAAAAAAAAGACATTTCTTTTAAAAGCAACCCAAACTCGAGAGTAATAGTAATAGGAGACTTCAGCAGTTCTCCTACATTTGCATCTCCAGCATGAAAAGATGGGAATCTTTCTAGCAACTTCTCTGCAGTATAATCAATCAGTGATGACCAAGTGGGTGGGTAGGCCTGATAACAATACCTATTCACTCAAAACAGTAAATAGGTCTGCACTTTATTTTTATAAAGCTTCTGAAAGACCTGCAGCATATAAAGATTTACTGACATTTGCTTGTGTTGTCTTTAAGGAACTTCTTTAGGAGGCAAAACATTTTAAGTAAATTTTACAAGAATGTAAGTGCTTCAAAATTAAAACTTCCAGCAAAGCCTACACTGCTTTTCTAGATGATAAATCATATACATAATTATTAAAACAATAATTTTACAGTGCTGATGTTAAAGCTTTCTAACACTCAAAAGGATAAATAGAAATGTCATTTTAAGTATGAAGAATTCCCTTTGTATGTTCCTATGTACATTTAATATTTCTCAAAGAGCTGTATTTTGATGGAATTTGTTTAAAAAATTATTATTGAAAAATATTTTGGCTATATTCTTTGGAAAAGTCGTCCTGCATCTATTTTTTATTTCAAATAGGTTAAAATTTACTAACTTTGTGCAGAATCAAGGTAGTATCTGAAACTGTATTCTTCAAGATAATTTTTCCTGGTACTTTCAATCAACCAAGAAGCATTTATTAAGCACCTACTGTGTGCCAGGCACAAAGCAGCAAAGTGAGGAAATGCATGCATGCATGCATGCATGCGTGCGTGCATGCATGTGTGTGTGTGTGTGTGTGTAGACAAAGCTTATACAATCTTCAACCATCAAGTACATGTCTTTCTTAAAGTTTGTCATCCAGAGTTTAGAATTCATTTTCTTCTAGAACCAATGGATACCGGTTAAATTATCCAACCAGCGCACAAAAGTCTGTAGTACTAAACAGTGTTATTTGTAAGAAAAAAATGCTTTGCAAGTTCATGCTAGGGGCACCAGATGTGGGTGGGGAAGATTTCTACTGGGCACCAGCAATTCGTGAACTCTCCATATTTGCATAAAAAAGCAGCCCTGGCCAAAGACCAGCCACTCACAGACAATACAGAGAACTGGAAAATGAAAGACCACCCAGAGGTCAGGTTGGGCCTCTTTGGACTTAGATGCAGAGCTTTTAAATAAGTCTGCTCCCGCTGGCTGAAATCTCTTACAGAGTATAAAATGTAGCAAAGGAAGACAAACTGATAGGGAGACCTTTTCTGGTTTTCCCTTTTATGCAAGGTACACAGATAAATGATCTCCACAGAAGTTGGGTTTTTTGGTTTTTTTTTTTTTTATCATAGCATGGGTAGAACCCTGGGTTCTTACAGATTATACAGAAGGTAGCACACAAGCTCTGAAAAGTTCTACCATTCTGGAAAAGTTTCAGGTATGGAACCTGTAATGAACTGTGTCGACCTAGCTAAGTATCATAGAATTTTCAAGTTGGAAGTGAGTTTAGTGGCCATCGAGCCAGTCACGAAAGGAAATCCCCACTATAATATCCCCAACAAAGGGTCCTCCAGGCTCTGTCCAAAGTACAGAAATTCTGGAAATTATGGCATGAACTCTGTGGACATGGCAACCCAAGAAACAGAATACAAAATGGCCCTCAGTGTCGTGAAAGCCTTTTCTACTGCTACAGTGATAGTGGTAGAGTGGTGCAAAAAATCTCCCCAAACCCCACCTATTTTACACTATCCGTAATGACTACAGACTCTTATTAAATGTCAGACCCTTGACCAATGAAAGCATCCACATCTTGGAATGCTGGAGAAAACCAATCTTGTGGATACTGACACAAAGGAAGCCAGCTGTACCAAAATGGAAGTTTGGCTCATCTTGGAGAGGGAGATAAAGGAGTTGGTTTTCTCCTGCATTCCAAGACAAGAAGAGCTATTTCATTGATTATGGGTGGTATTCTTGATGAACATAAGCAAAAAGATCACACGAAGAAAACTGTAGCTTATGTGCTAGCAGATGCAGAGGAAATAAGGAGGTAGAGAAGTTCTATAAAGACTTTGATAAGATCCTCCAAATCAGACTGACGTACAGTCTAATACTTGCTGATTTCAGTATAAAAGTAGGCATAAAGAGCAAAACATTTCAAGGAAAATATAGCACAGAATTAAGAAAAAAGAGGGACCTCCCTAAGAAGCGTTGTGTAACGGAATATTTTCTTCAGGAAGAGAGAAATTTGGAAGGCACTGGACATGACAAGCACCAAACACCATATACACAAAAATGAAACTGACTGTATCTTTAAAAAGACAGGAAATGACTAGTTACAAATGTGAGAGTCATTTCCAAATCAGCTGTCTGCGCAGTATGACTACTGACTTCTTAGTGCAAATACTGAAATCAACACGAAACTGATGTGTAGTAATAATAACAGCTAATACTAGCTAACATATAAGCACTTACTACATGTCGAGCAACTGCTCTAAGCTTACAAAACTTTTTTTAGGAAAATACAGCACAGATTAAGAAGCAAAAGGGACCAAGGATTCCCATATAATGAACTAATTCCTTCAGGAAGACCGAGAGCTGAAAGGCACTGGACATGCCAAGTACCAAACACCACATACACAAAAATTAAACTGACTATATCTTAAAAAGGCAGGAAATGACTAATTACAAATGTGGGAGTCATTTCCAAACCAGCTGCCTGTGTAGTAAGACTACTGACTTATTAGAGAATCAACATGAAATCTAAAGTCTAATAATAATAGCTAATACTAGCTAATACATAGGTGCTTACTATGTGTCAAGCACTGTGCTTAAGCTTTACAAATAAGGATAAAGAGAGAAGCTATAATATGCAACTAAAATAACTCCAATCCGACATTTAACTAGATTACACTCAGGGAAAAAATGTGAAATAGGTAAAGGAACAGACACCAACAAGAGGTATCATCATTTTCTATGAATTTTAACTGATATAAAGCAATCACCACAATGAAGCCAAAATGCAACACTTGCTTTCCTTATCAGGCACAGAAACGTGGCAGCCTAGAGCAATAGCAGTTCAAAACATAAAACTCATTTGCAAAACCTTACAGAGAATGTAAGATGAGCCATCATATTCCCTGAACTAGCAAAAAGCAGTGAAGGAAAAAAATGAGTTTGTAGATAGTATGGCATGACAACCAGTTAAGCCAGATCATCCTCAAAGCATGAAACCAGGAGGGATAAAAAATGGGAAAAAAAACTCAAGATTTCTATGACAATTTTTTTTCTATTAACACTGGCATCACCATATCTGGATTCTAACATCACCGTTCCCAATATGTTGCATGAGGAAAGAGAAGTGGCACTAACAGAAAAAAAGACAAGAACCACAGAGCAGGTCCATGATGGAAGTAGCATGATTTTGAAGGGCTGATTCTCAGAAGATCTGAAATTAGGGAAGATAGCAAAGAGAATGCAGCACAGTGCAGTAGAAAGTACACTAGATTTGGAGGCAGCTGACTTGGGTTCACATCCTGGGTCTGTCACTTACTACATGTGTGACCTTGGCCAAACTACTTAACATCTCTGGGCCTCCCTTTCCTTATCTATAAAATGCCAGGTTTGGACAACTGACCTAAAAGTCCCTTCCAGATCAAAATCTATCAACCCCGTGAATCAGAAAATGCAAGTTACTCAAAAGGCAATGAAGAGATGTATGATGGACATAAATATATGTTAATATATGGCAAACTGTCCACAAGAAGCAGCATAAAAGATATCACCAAAGAGATCTGTGATAGGCAATGCAATCGTGGTCAAGTCATGTAGCAAGAGCAAGAGACAGCAGATGGACAAGTCACTTGCTTCACCAATATTACAGAATGTTAAGACTCAGAGAAAAGCTCCTCTGGGTTGGGCGGAGATCTCCCTGGGATATTTATGGGGGTAGATGTGGTCTGATCTGCCCTGCTGGTGGCAGGAACCACACTGAGGAAATCAGAGTCCCCAAAGATGGATATTCTTTCTTTAATCTTCATTTTTTTCTTTGTTGTGTATAAATAAGTACAAACGTCTGTTGTTCTAATCAGTCACACTATTCAAAACAAAGTATATCTTTTCCAGAAGACAAATATAGCAAAGTATATTCACTGGAGAATTTTAATATCATTCTTGGAATAATCCAATATTGGCTACTTAGGAGATAAATACTGGACAAGATAAAATCATAATGTCTTCTGCTTTGTTAACTTTCTTCTTTAAAATGTAGGTGAAAAGTAGGATGTAATGTATCTTCTTTATAGTTTCCAGAGGAACAATCTTTTTTTTTTTTAAACACTTCTATATGTGGGAAAATATTATAGACCAGAAATATCAATAGTAAGGCCAATCCTTTCACTAGATTTTTTACATGATGGATGAAATGATCTCTTCCTTTCTTTTATCTCTTACTAGGAGGTAAAAGGAGCCTGAATAAAGAAAACACTTGAATAAAGAAAAATAAAGGCACTTGATTCCTACCGATAAGGGAGGTGACTTCTGATTTCTGTCTCTTAAATACTTTGTTGGGGGTGAAAAGGAGGAAGGATACTGAGAGTAAGTCACTGATACAGGCAAAAATGATAGCAATCAGGCACACTGCTTCCAGGACAGAATTCCTTCATATTGGCTTGGAACCCTGATCCAAGATCTCTCCACCCATCTCCCAACCCTCTACCCCCAAGTGCATGCATGCATGCTTGTGTGTGTTTGTGTGTGTTTGTAAGTGTGTGTCTTTCCATATCTTGAGTCTGAAGTGATTCAATAAAATTATAAATTGTCAATAACTACATGAGAAAAAAAGGCTATAGAAAATCTAAAACCTGAACTTTCTGGTAGGACTATATATTAATTCTAAAAGCTGGATGCTCTTAAAGGTACAGAGAGCTTGAATAATGGTCTCATTAGACCTCAAATGATCACTGCCTCAACAGCAGAGGCTCTTCCTTGTCTATTACTATTGACAGCCAATTCTGTCAAGAGCAGTCAGATGGTGCCCTCTGCCAGAGCAGATGGGAAGACACTAAGCTTTGTCTACACACTTGGCCTATCATATGCCAAGCACTAAGGATGGCTGTGAATGAAGGCCCAGTTGAGACTGGTGCTTTCACTAGTGCCTTCTGAATGGAAGCAGGGGCACCTGGAGGGCTATCATTTGCCACCACTCTCTGCTAACAGCTGATCAGTTACAAGTCACCACCACATCAGACCTACTACCATTAGTTAATCACTTTCAAGTAGTGGCAAGGAATTTTCAGGTGTGGTACACAAAGCACATTTCCAGGACTGGGGAAGTCAGTAAAACTTCCAGGGGAAGTCAGCAAAACCTCCCACTCAACAAAGGGACCCCAAGAATATCACTAAAACAAAGGACAGTCTAGTCAATACGAGGTATTTCTATGGGCCCAGGCTTCTCCTCTATGTAGTAAATAGTCGTTACAATTTTCAAGCACTGCTATGAGAAAAACAAAAAATTGAATCTCTCTCATTACTTCCTTACAAAGAATATATTTTAGAGGGGAAAAAGGACAGTTACTCTTATATTATTCATTTTTAAAACTACTTAACCATTTTCTAATCTACCAAGAGATAAGTAGCTGGTCATTTTCTCACACCTGTATTTGAAATAGAATTCACATCAAAATTTTTTCAACTAAACACAACGTTACACTGAAATACTTTTTTGCATTAAGCTTCAATTGTTCTGAAAAGCTAGGTGCTGCTAAGTACTTATATAAAAACATCCCAAAGTTCATATTTACAATATATGTCTAGAAAAATGGTGTGCAAAGTTCATTTGAAAAGGATAACACTTTGTTTTTAGAAAACAAAAAGCCTCCCTGTTCATTCTTCCTTATCCTTATAAATTGGAGACATACACTTATTTAAAAATAAAACTTCTTAAATAGTAAAATATACAATTAAGAGATTCCTGAGCATAACAAAAATAGCTTTGAAATTTATCTTGGCTACTTGAAATATAAAATATTAAGTGTAAATAGCATGATTTTAAAACTACTGTTTAAGATTTACAAACTGTATAAAATTATCTGCATTTTCTGAGTGCATAATTATACATTAGTGCAAAGAAAAATGTCTCAAAATTTAATAGCTACAAATCTCAGAGATTTGCAGAGGAGTGCAAAACATGAAATCTCTTCAGTGTCATGCGAATTGGACCCAGTTCTCTATTAATCCTTTCCAAACGATTTTCTAGGGCCTCCTGAATAAACACAGAAAAAATGTTATGTTAGCAGCATACAATAAATTCCATGGCTCTGTAACCACTAGCAAAACTATTGTTTCAAAACTGCTTTTAAATTTACCATTCCCTCTGCAAAGGAGTAACTAAAGACATTAAAATTATCAATAAGTTTTATTTCATCTTCAGCACAAACCTCATTGATCACCTACATTTTCCTCTTTTAGCTGAATAACAAAAATAAATTTCTATCCTTGGGAAATAATTATGTACTTTCAAAAAGGATCTCCTGTTTTGAATAAGGATACTGAAAAGCTGTTCTTACTAGAAGACTATCAATACAGGAAAGTTGGAAGAGATCTCATTCCAGTGAAAATGAAGAAACTTATTTTAGGAACTTTATTTGTTTTTACAACGGATTCTGAAACAACAACTGTCACTGATATATCCACACTAGTATTCTGTTTGAAATCTAGAGCAACTTATATAGGCACAAAGAAATTTAGAGATACATAGAGACATATATGTAACAGAGGGGCACCAGGTTTATAGTCAGGACAGACCTAGGCTTGAGTAATAGTTCTAACAATATAACTGTGGCCAAGTCACTTAAGTCTGTTTCCCTATCTGTAAAATGAGAATAGCACTTGTAAAAACATACCCACAGGAGAGTAGGGTTTTATGAAGAAAGCCTTTTGCAAAGCAGTACATAATTGTGAGTTACTTATTACACCAAATAATATTCCACTGGAAAATTTCCATTTCTTGTGTGTATGTTTACTATTGTCTTTTAAAAAATAATGCCCTTGGGCAGCTACATGGCACAGTGAATAGAGTACAGGCCCTGGGTCAGGAGGATCTGAGTTCAAATCCAGCCTCAGACACTTAACACTTACTAGCTATGTGACCCTGGGCAAGTCACTAACCCCAACTTGCCCTGCCTTCCCCCCTCCAAAAGGCAAAAAGTTAAAATTAAAATTAAAAAAATAAAGCCCTAGACTATCTCCAAAGGAGAAGCGGGGGAAGGCAGGGAGAGAGATTTTATTAGCAGATTAGCAAGGAATATTTTGCCAGAATTTGAAATTTGTAATTTAAAAGCCAATTAAAGTTGATTTGTAGACACAGATTGATTTTATTAACTTGGGTATTAAAATGTTACCATTATCAACTTAGAATACTGTCCTAAAAACAAGGTGTTTAAATTTTATCTAAGAAATACAAAAAATGACATAATCTGCTCTTACTTGAAATTCAATGTGCTAGCAACACAAAGGCAAAAATGAAACAGTCCCTGCCCACAAGAAGTTTATACTCTCCTGAGAAAACACAAAGCCCACAGATTTTGAACAGGTTTTAATTCTGAGAGCAAAATTCTCTCTATGACAATCCAAAGAACCGCTGAAAAGGAAAGTATGTGATACGACTTATGAAATGTTAACTGTTTCAGAATAAGATAAGACTGAAGGGTAGGGGAAAAACAATAAATTAAGGCCCCTAGACCTTAAATATTTCACATGATATCATTCTGTAGGGTGCCAGGCCAGCAGGAATTTTGCCAACCTTGATGCCCGGATCACTTTAAAAATAACAAAAAACTTAAGAGGAGTTTTCCCCAAAGGCTTAGGAAATCAAAGCCAGAATGGGAAATTATTTAATAATAGAAACACTCTCCAACTTAACAGCTAATACTCTTGCTGTAATGTGTAAAATATTACAAAACAGAATAATGAAGACAAAACAGAGCTAAAATAGCCCTATAATTATAAGCATTTCTCTTTTATTTTGAGAAGATTCCAGGAGAAATGCCTTTGGGTTATTTAACATGCACCACCTGCTGGCCAATTAGTGGAATGACAGCTACAAAACAATTCCAGTTGCAAAGTGCAACTATTTTAAGCGATTACTAAATTAAGGGACTCAGAGATATGGCAGAGTCTATGGAAAACCTTAAAATCTTGTTTTGAAATGGTTCAGTATAAGAGAGCTATAATTTGAAAAAGATATTTTTAAAAAGAAGCACGTGTTGGGAATCCTCCCAAACTCTATCACTTACAAAACCCACCAAAATGCACTCTAATTTTTTTCAAATAAAAAGTGATCGTTTAAAAAATAATACATTTTGGCCTCAGTAGTCCCTGTGGGCTTAGACAGAAGCATTTGACAGATTCAATAGTGGGGTTCTAATGTGAGGGAAATGGAAGTCCTAAAGTGAGTTACAAGAAAACCTCTTGTAGGTAGAGCCTGCCTGTGAGCTTCTGGGTGGATTTAAGTGCCTTTTTACCTGGCTCAATCTTGTTTGCAAGGTCATTCTTCCTCCAGAAATAGGCATTCGACTCAAGGCTGCTTCTATCTGTGAACACATGCAAAAACAAGAGTTCTACTTTAATGATGTGAGAAGCAGCAAAGGCTTAAGTTTCCACAGGACTGCAAAAATTGCTGACAGACGGCTACTGATAAAAGTAAGGTTACCAGACAGCAGCCTGGGGAAGAAGTTGGATTCCCAGTTCCCACAGAACTCCTAGATAATGCTAAAAGTGAAATAAAGTCAAATAAAAAGAAGCCGGCAGCAGCAGGTGGATTTAACCAATTAGAAAGCGGACAATCGCCTTGGGACACTCAGGCCCAGATCAGGACGCATCTAGGTTAGACTGGGGGGGGGGTCAGTATTCTGGGATTGTTACTGCGCTTGCTTTATAAACCTCATGTGTTATGTATATTATCTAACAGAATTAGAGCCTCATTGGTAATAATGTATGATAATGGGGAGGTGAACCCAGAAGAGAACGAGCCAATCCATCCTCTGAAGGGAGTGTCTGCACCAAACTAATGGCATAAAGGTGGCATCGCTTCTGTACCCTGCACTCCTCCTTCCTAAAGAGGGGTGGAGTTCACTTCTGGCCAGGGGTGTCCAATTCCTCTTTTATTTCTCCTTAAATTTTTCTCCTTAAACTTCTGATACCCAAATTACTGGTGTCATTTGTTTGTGTTTCTAATGATGACAACGTTTAATTCAAGGCAGTTCACTTCTCAATATTTAATGTGAACTAAAATAAATCTATTTATTCTATCCTCGTCTTTGTTCTCTTGCCCAATTTGTCTTCAAGTGACTCCATACTGTCAGTGAGTGCAGTAACTGCCAGAAAGGGGGGCCCAGGCTCAAACGACTGAGGCCTATTGCGAAAGCTCAGGCAAAGCAAGTAACAGCACTTGTCCCTCCCATAAAAGGTGAAGCTTAAATTGAAATCTCTTCTATCCCATTCCTTAGTCATAAGCATTAAAATGAGACAAAAAAGTTCCACTGTCTTTTTGAAAAGCACTGTTTTTACCTGTTGCTTTTCTTTTGTAAGGTCATCAAAAAGCTGTTCAGTTTCACTCAGGGTCCTCACATTTGTCAGATATTCAAAATCGTTTTCATAACATGCTGCTCCTGATTTAGTTTTACAGGGTTCATAGGGTGACTTATTCTTTTCCAAGCTCAAGGACAGAGACATTTTCTTCATTCCATTTGGCACTGAGTGTTCAGAAGTACAAGAGCTATATTTACCATGGTGATCCATAGTAGTGCTGCTTGAATGGTTACTCTCTAACAGGAAGAAAGAAGATTACTTGGAAATCAATCTTTAATAAAACACACAGATTAAATACAATCTAGCTAGATAAAGATGTGTCACACTGATTCAAAGAAAAATATTGTTTGGTGGAAACACTTTTTTAAGCAGTGAAAGATACAACAAAAACATGCCTCTTTTATAGAGTGCCTTTTCTCATTTCTCTAGAGTTCTAGAGAGTCTATGGCTATCTATATAAAATGTCTGATTAGTAAACTTTCATTTGAAAACTAAAATATTCAGAGTAAGAAAATCTTTCCATTTCTAAACTGTAAACCATTCTATTTCAGACACTGAGAAATAACTGGGCAGAGTATGGCCCCAGTAGGAAGGATTATAGATAATTTTAATTGAGGTATTTTTGGTCCTGAACTGGATTTAATGACTGTGAAGAATTCTTGGCATGAAAACTCCCTCCACCTATGCAGTTCAGCAACTCTGTAACTTATATTCCATTTTTAAAAGTTGACTGGGGCACTGGGTTGTTAAGTGATCTACCCAGCATCCCATGGCCAGGATATGTCAAAGATGGGACTAGAATCCAGATCATCCAGAAAGTAAAACTGTTCTCCTGATCTTCTATATGAACCATGCTTTCTCTCAATGTTAACTTAATGCTAACTAAACATTAAAAATTTGGTTCTTCAGTCTTGCAACTTTTCATCACGGACAGCAATGATTCACTCAAAGCTTTGAAGCTTAACTATAACTTATTCTTAGAGAACCTAAGATATGAGGTGTTTTCAAATGCAAGCCACTGTCATAAAAAATTCAACCATTCCAAGCCACCAAATCATGAAGATAAGACAACTGTCATAATTTTAAAAAACATTTTGAGATAAAATACCTTCCAAATCATCTACAGGGAGAAGCTGGAGTTGTTTCCTAGAATTGTTAAGTTGCATTGTTGACACAGGAACAGTATCTAAATCGTCCATAAGTACATCAAATCTATTAAAAAATTAAAACAATTTGATCATTTATGAGGTAAAAAGGTTGAAGAGCACTAGTGAAATTCTTTCTTTTTCCCTTTAACAACTAGGGGAGCAGCACTAGCCTCCTGCACTTCAGTTCTTGAAGAAGTCAGCTTCCCTAGGGGCACATCTTTGCCTTCTGCTGGGTCCTTGACCTTAGACTGCAGCGCTTTCAGGGCTGGGGCTATTCCTCTCTCCTTGCACAAGTCACATCCCAATCACACCTTTCTTATAGACTGTACTCCATGTCCTCCCACAAATCACCAGTGAAGCTCTGTCCACGTGCTGATGCCCTTCCTTCCCTGGAGCCTAGAGCATCACTCGAGCTCATCTATTTATGATCCTTAGCTCTCACTACACAAGGAGCCCAATACCTTTCTTCAATCATACATTTCCTGGGTGATACCACTTACATCATTTATGGTACACAAGCCTCTCGAGACTTTGTCCCTTGTGATTTCATGCTTTCCCATGGGTTTACTTATCATCTCTGCACAGATAATTCCCAAATCTAAAATCCAACTCTAATCTCTCTGGCAGAAGGCCAGTCCCACAACACCAACTGTCTGCCAGATATCTTGTTCTCTGACATCTACAGCTTGGTAGGTCCAAAACAGAACTCATCAGCTTTTACCTAAGCCAGTTCCCTTCTGTAATCATCTCTGTCTAAATTAATTCAACAAATATTTATTAAATGTCTACAATATGCCAGATACCCCTAGGGACCCAGGATACAAATACAAAAGTAAGGCTCTGAAGAGATATAACATGTCCACAAATGTTTTACAAACTAATTTCAGGATCACTAATATTTGGGAGATCAAGAAAAGCTTCACATACAAGACGGCACCCATGCTCAGCCTATTTCTGAGGAAGTCACCACTTCACATGCAATCAGTGGCCAAGTCTTGGCAACCCTCCTTTAAAACGTTTCCCACCGAGGTTCCCCTTCTCATCACTCACATGGCCACTGTCAACTTCATTTTCTTGCCCCCTCATCTGGATGATTACAAAAGCCTCCTAGATGTCTCTGCTTCCAGCCTCTCCCCACTTTAATCCCTCTCCCATACAGCTACCCAAATCAATCTTTTAAGGTCCAGCTCCACCAGGCTGCTCCCCCATTGACTACTGTATAAATACAAACTTCCCAACCAGCACTTAGGGTGTTCCACTGGCTGGTCCCTGTCTTCTTCAGTCCTTCCTTTATACTATTTCCTTTTATGAATGCTACATACATTTCAACCAAACGGGATTACTAAGTGTTGCCTGAATTCAGTGCTCCATTGTTTGATGTTGCCTGAATAACAAACTCGCCCCCCCCCCCCCCAATCTACCTCTCAGAATTCTTTAAGGCTTTAATCTTCCTTAAGGCTTAGTTCAGATGCTACCTTTTCTATCGAGCATTTCCTGATTTCCTTCCCCAACTGTTAACTGCTCCTTCCCTTCCTCATTTTCCTTATGTGAGCATCTTATTCCTCCCCACTCTTCCCCCACCCCAACTAAATATCAGCTCCTGGAGGGAAGGGATTATTTTTCATCCTGACTTTGTATCCCTAGTTCTAAAATGCTGCCTTGCACATAGCAGGAACTTAATGTTTAGTGAAATGAATTAATGTTCATTAATAAACGAAACACTAGATATTTTTCACCATTGTGGGGGTCATCTACAATTCTGACTCTTGGGAGATGTTGTTGCATTATTTTTTTTAATAATTTATTTTCTTGTTTATGTCATTCATTTCCACTAGATTTTGAGTTACAAATTTTCTCCCCATCTTTCCCCCACTCACCACCCCAAAACAGCCATCCCACTGTATAATCCCTCCCCCAATCTGCTCTCTCCTATGTCCTCTCTCATCACCCCTCTGACTTTCTGGTAGAGCAAGATGGATCTCCCTACCCCAGTGCCCGTATATCTTAATTCCCAGTTGCATGCGGTTAATAATAATAATAATATATATATGCATATATATATTTTAACATTTGATTATAGAACTTTAAATTCTAGATTCTTTCCCTTCCTCCCTTGTCATCCACCCCCACTGGAAAGACAAGCAATTCAATACGGGCTGTACATGTGTAGTTATGCAGAACATCTCCACAATGGACATATTGTGAGAGACTGATTATATGTCCCTCCTTCCTATCCTGCTCCACCCTGTTCTATTCTCTGCCTTGTCCCTGCTCCCTTCAGAAGTATGTGCTTCCAGCAAACTTCCCCCCACCCTGCCCTCCCCTCCATCATCCCACCTCTCATCCCCTTCCCCCCCACTCTCCTATGTGGCAAGATACCCAGTTTAGAGTTTATGTCATTCCTTCCCTTAGCCAAATTCAATGAGAGTAAGGTTGACCCTTTCCCTTTTGATTTCCTGTTTTTCCCCTCCATTGTTAACAGTTATCCCTTGCCTCTTCTATATGAGATGATTAATCCCATTCTGTCTCTCCCTGTCTCCTCTCATTCTATTCCTCTCCCACCCCACAATTTCACAGTTTAAAGTATCGTCCCTTCCTATTCAATTGATCTTGTGCCCTCTATGTACACATATATATACACACTCAGATATTCATGCATATATATATATATATATATATATACCCTCCTATATAGACATATGTGTATGTATACATATATATACATTTGTATTCTCTTCACCTATCCTCATACTGAGAAAAGTTTCATAAATTACAATTACTGTTTTTCCATGTTGGCATGTAAATAGCTCAATTTTGATAAGTTCCTTATGATTTCTTTTCCATGTTTACCTTCTCATGCTTCTTGTATTTGAGTGTCAAATTTTCTTTTCAGTTCCGGTTTTTTCAGCAAGAATGCTTGAAAGTCCTCCATCTCATTGAATGACCATATTTTCCCCTGGAACATTATACT
>CM053587.1:326602806-326628156 GCA_028646515.1 Pseudochirops corinnae | reverse complement strand
ATTCTCATTTCTCTTCCCAATTTTTCCTCCACTTCTCTTATTTGGTTTTCAAAATCCTTCTCAAGCTGCTCTATGGCTTGTAATAAGTCTACCTTTTTCTTGGAAGCTTTTGGTGTGGGAGTTCTGACTGTCTTCCTCCTATTCCTCCTATTCCATGCTTTGATCCTTTTTGTCCCCAAAAAAGGAATCTAAAGTTGGATTGCTGTTCTTACTTTGCTTCCTTTGCCTGCTCATGTTGCCAGTCAATTACTTGACTTTTTAGTTCTGTGGAACTCTGCTTCCAGAGAGGAAAGCTCTGTCCCAAATCGCTGGGGTTTTCGCAGCTGCTGCAGCTATTAGGAGGCCGCTGCAGCCCCTACCAGGTTTGGCTCACTGAAAACGCACCCCAGGACCAGCACCCAAGACTATGATCTGATCCAGGTAGCTCAAGGCAAGAGCACTTTAGCCTCTGAATGATCACTTGGCCCCCCTAATCCGCAGGCCAGGAGCTTCTGAAGCAGCCACGTGGAGGTGGCTGCAGAGCCGCCACTTCTGCTGCTTCCTTGCCCTGGGGGCAGTTTGGCTGGATCCTCTCCCCCGAATTTAGCTGAGTTCCACTAACCTTTCACTTAGTCCTTATTTCTTATGGCTTGATAATTCTGGAAATCACCACAGCTGCTAGTGATCCACTTTCCTGAAGGTTCCAGCTGCGGCTTGTCCTGGCAGCCCTGGGGCCAAGCCGTGGTTTCAAGACAGGCTGGTTTTGGCTCCCAGCACGCTGTGATGAGTCCTTCCTGTCCCACCTGCCAAGCTGCCTTCAGTGGGAGATTTGTTTTTCTGTAATTTTGTGAGTTCTGGAGCCCTAAAATTTGTTTAGAGTCATATTTTATGAGTATTTGAGGTGGTTATGTGGGAGCTGCGTAGTTTTCCTGCTTCTACCTGTTGCATTATTTTTAAAGCATTATTTTACTGGGCATTTGTGTCAAGAAGCAGTCTGGGGTCATCTACAGTTTGGCCCCGTTCCCAATACCCTGCGAACTCTCCTCTTCCTAGTCAGTTCCAGGCCACTTATTGCCTTTCCGCAATGCCTATTCCCCATCTATGGACTAAGTTAGAGGGCCGTCCATTCAAGGGCACATCATAATTTGGGTGATATGGCTTCTTCTTCCATTTGGTTCTTCCCTTTGTCAACCATGAAGCCAATCTCTTTGAATGACGAGCCTTGCAGCCATTCTGGAGCTTGATGCCATCAATATAATATCATTTGCAAACAGCAGCATCAGAAGAACCTTGCCATTTGGAGGAAATTCTTCTACTTGGAACCTAAGCTGAGCATCTTCCACATTAATGAGGAACACCACTGACAACAATGTCTCCCTCCCTGTTTTATGCCTATGAAATTGATAATCAGAAGTCTGATGAAGCTATTTCTGGGTTTGTATCTATCAAGGGATCTTGTAATCTTAAACTTAGGTTAGGATTGCATGGAGATTCCTTGTTGGAGGGGAACCCTGTTATTTTGCTCTACTGAGTCCAACACTTTTTGTAATGGTAAAACTCATAAATCACATTGGATTATGATTTCAATACACGTCAACAGTATGATATGGCAGTCAAAACCATTAATGCTATCACAGACTGCCTTAAAACAAGAAGAGTATCTAGAGCCAGAAATTAAGGTTCTATTACTACTGTACTCTCCCTTGGTGAGGTCCAGATCACACCTGTAATAATACTGTAATCAGTTATGGGCATCACATTTTAGGAAGGACATAGCTAGAATGGGGCACATCCAGAAAGGGGTAACCAGTATAGCCAAGGAACTTGAGATCATATCATATGAAGATTATCTGAAGAAGCTGTAACAGATGTTTATCCCAAGTTGATTTAGGGAAGATATAAAGAGAAATTTTCAAGTACTTTAAGGGCTATCATCTCTGCTAGGCCCCAGATCCAACAAGGAAGTCAGCCAATGTAAAATGGGCTGATTTGGGAGGCAGAGGGGTTTCCCATAATTGGAAGACATCAAGCAAAGGCTCAATAATCAGTTGAAAGGAGAATGTGTTTGGACTAAATAATCTCTGGGGTCCCTTGCTACTCTAAGATTCTATAAAACATCAGATCACTAGTTATACTCTCCTTGAAACTAACAACCTAGAGGCAGCTATGTGGCGCAGTGAATAGAGCACCAGCCCTGGAGTCAGAAGGACCTGAATTCAAATCTGACCTCAGACACTTAACACTTACTAGCCGTGTGACCTCGGGCAAGTCACTTAATCCCAATTGCTCTGCCCTCCCCCCTCCAAAAAGAAAAAAATAGAAACAAATAACCTAGATCTTTATCCAAGTATTTTTTTTTTTAAAGAAATGCCTTATATTTTTATAATGCTTTTAGGTTTTCAAAGTTTACACACAGTTGCCTCATTTGGGCCTGAAATCAAGATTAGTACTGTTATGGCTGCTTTACAGATAAGAAACTGAGGCTTAGAGAGATTTATTTAAATGACTTCTCAAGGTCACACAGGCAAAAAAAAGAAGAACCAGGGCAAAAATCATGATCAATGTGCCTGCTTTCTAGTCTAGTACTCCCTCCCTCCTTCCACTATGCTACACACCACAGTTCTCTTAAGGGCTATTCAGAAAGTGCACAGAAAGGGTCACAGTCTGTCTTCATTCCACTTTCTCCCAGCATGGCTGAAGACAGAGGGCCAGGACTACCCCAACACCAACACAGACTTCGACAGCATGAACGAATCAATTGTCTGTCCTAATCGTCATGGGGTTTAGAGCTAGAAGGTCTATCCAACACTTTTATTTTATAGATGAGAAAACTGATACCCAGAGAGGGGAAGGTGATATGCCCAAAGTCACAGAAGTAGTAGAGACAGAATTTTAACTCATGTACTCAGAAAGTAAATCCAGTACTCCTTCCATTATAAAACACCAAGGCTCCGATCAAACTGCTCTCTCTGCATAGCCTGTGCTTTGGTTCATGTTATTTCTTCTGCTTGGAAATGTCCTGTTGTCAGTGAAGCAAAGAAACACTGCCACCACCCCCCAGCCCAACCCGTCCCCACCCCACCCCCCTCCACAGAGTTATGTAAGGGGTTCTGAGGTAGATAAATGATGGCACAGATAAATGAGACTCATTAATGGTCCCATAACAATTTGAAGGGAGATCTTTCATTGAGTGACCCCACACATGAGCTTAGCCCCCAAAATTTTCCATTAACATTTTAGATGAAGGCATGTTATGCTTATCAGATTTACAGATAACATAAAGGCAGGATGGATAAGTGATGCACTGGGTTTAATTCAACAAGCATTTATGTTGAAGGTGCCTAGGGAGGAGGGATACAAAGACAAAATCAGTCTGTACTCCTCAAGGAATTGACATTCTCTGGGCTGAGGAGAGATACAATATACACAGATAAGCAAAAATAAGAGATATTGAAAAGAGAGATGGTACTAATAACCAGGAGATCAAAAAAGACTTTCCACCAAAGGTGTATAAGTGTTGAGCCTTAAAGAAATCCATGGATTCTAAAAAATAGAGGCCAAGGAGGAAGAGCATTCCCAGCATGGGGGACAAACTGTGCAGATTCAGGAATGCTGAAGCAAGGGATTAACATGGCTAGAACACTGGGTTTGAGAAGAGGAAACCGAGTCAGGATACAAAAAGATCACAATTGGTTATAATGTTGGCCCAAATCTATTAAGAAGAAATTTAATGGGATGAATGTAAATCCTCACAACTTTGGTTCCAAAATATCAAAACTAAGAACACAAACTGGGAAGGATGGCCATTCAGCAATGAAATCTAAAAAACACTTAGGGAAGCCTTAAATGGGGTTCAAGAAATTTTTTTCCCCACATTTTGAAAAACTGTTATTCAATATCGCTGGTTCCCTTTGTAAAGCTATGTATTTTATTTTATGCATTTTAAACCATGACTCTATTAAAGTGAAGCCTAAGTACCTCTTCTCAGAGTCTAGGACACACAGAAATCCCAAGGCTCAAGGAGCTGGAGATACTAGCCAGCCTTTGCCAACAGGAAAATCGCATCCATCAGTGACTCAACATTTCAGAAAGAGGTCAGCAATAGCAGGTCTAAATGAAAGGCAATGCACATCCATATAAGGCCCTAAACAGACACCTTGGGGATCCCAAACTTCAGGGTGCCAGATGTACTCATGAGCCTGTGATTCTAGGGACCTACGAGATTTGGAGCTGACTATTTGAATAGGCTAAAGGATGAAACCAAGTGTGAGTCTAGCTTAACCTGGTCATTTTCTGACCCACTCAGAAAGAACTCCCTGTTCCCTCTGCTCACTACCCATGGCTTGGCCCCACTATGCTTTTTACTGACAAGCTATGAATGTGTTTTTGCCATTGGCCCCACACCATTCCCCTCATAGGATCAAAGCTAGAAGACTGCCTAACATCAATTAGGCCACCTAATACAACTCCCTCATTTTATAAGGAAACTTGAAATCAAGTGACTTGCCCAATGTCACACACACGATAAGAAGCAAAGTGAGGCTTTGAACCTAGGTTCTAACTCCAAATCCAGCATTCTTTCCACTGCACCACACCACCTCCCTTCTGAGTTATGTCATCACAGAACCCAAGAACTCCTGTCAACTTCATATGGTTCTTCCCCAATTCTATGGCAGCCAAACTTCCAGTTCTTGTTCCCTTTAGCTCTGTGCTGAAGTGAATGTTTTTGTCCTTTTCTCCCCAGAATCTCCTTCCTATCTCTCTCCTCAATCCCTCTCGCCTCTGTCTCCCAGGTCACTGTGTCTTCTGGAACCCACTCTCTGTTGTTAACCATCTTCTCTTCAACCTCATTCTAGTCACCAGAAATTCTGCCTTCCTGCACTAAAGGAACGCTGTTTCCACCAGAAGATATTGTATCACACTCTGCAGTACTTAGTACTTCTCTCATCTTCCGCAGCACATGGGGCCTGCAGAAGGATGTTTACTCCACACACATATATATTTACTTTCAATATATCCTGGTTGCAGTTATCTACTGGCCTCAATCTCATTTTCCCCTTCCTTTCTCAAGGAGTTCAATCAGGCCCTGGCTCACAATCTTCTCCACTCTAAAACCTACCTTCAGATTCAGGGGATCTCAATATAAATATCTATGTATCCTCAGAAATTCTGGCCTCCCAATTCATCAATTTTACCTCTCATGATTTTTTCATTCCACTCAAGCTTCCCATGTCCCTGTCCATACCTAGAATTGTGCTACCTCCCAGTAGAAAACTTTGCAATTCATCTTTGTTCACAGTTGCCTATCTTTCCACTTCTCACTGTCCCCAACCATAAATTGTCCATTCTTATCACAACCTCTAACAAGCACCTCGACCTTTCCCTGTGCTTCCATCACATCACTTCTTCTCTGGTCTCATTTTGATTCACTTAAGACATGAAGTATCTGTTTTCCTTAATCAAATTGTATGAGCTGGCCTCTGAGACCTCTCTTCAGTATGGAACCTAGAATCCGCCAATTCAACCGCACACCATTCTCTACCCTTGAATCCCTTCCTGCCCCATCCTCTTGTCCAACTCCAGCAGATAGGGTTAACCATCCTATCAGCCTCCTTCATTTCTACCTTGCTGTTGAACACTAATGGAGAAAAGTTATATAATCACACCAATGAAGTCCACAACAAATCTGTTATCTAATTCCAAATGGTCACTCACTGCTGCACAGAAATGCTTTTATTTTTCCTTGATTGACCTCCTTGCACACTACAACAAAAGGTTATTCCAAACCCTCCCTTCTCTCTTCAAATTCCCTACCACCAACCTTCTCCCCTCTTCCCTCTCAACACAGGATCTCTACTTCTATTTGTTCTAGGAGCTACATTTCAAAGTGGACTTAGGAAAAATGAAGTGTCCACAAGAAGGCAAGTAAGGTGATGAAGAAATTCAAGTTCATGCTATAAATGGACCAAGTGAAGGAGTTAGGAAGGTTTATTAGCTTTAGAGGACTGATAACTGGGGAAGAGCGGGGTCGGGGGGTGGGGTGGGGAGGGGGTGCGGAGAGAGGGGGAGTGAATGATAGCTGTCTTCAAGTATCTAAAGGGCTTTAATGAGAAAGAAGAACTAGATTTGTTCTTTTTGGTCCCAGAAAGCCGAACTAGGAGCAATGATTAGAAGTTGCAAAGAAGCAAATTTAAGCCTAACAAAGGGTCAAAAGCAGAGTAGGCTGCCTTGAGAAGTGAGTGGGTAGCTCCTCACTGGAAGTCTTCCAGCAAAAGCTGAACGACTACTTTTTGGGCAGGAAAAGAAATTAGTTTTCAGGTACAGGTTGGAGAGGCAGGCCACTGAGTTTCAACCCTTCCAACTCTGAACTTCTGTGTGACTTTACTGAGAAAACAGAAGCTATCTGCCATGAGCCCTCTCTTTTACCCCCAAATCCCTCTCTCTAGTCCCTAATTCTTTCCTCCTTTGCTGCAGTCTCTTGAGTAAAAGAATGCCTTTTTCCTTACTATATGTGCCCTTGTGATTCCATTCCATCATGTCTCCTCTTGGAGGATGCCCCCTCAATGATTCCCTCTCTCTCATTTTTAATCTTCTTTATCCACTGGCTAGTTCTCTGCTACCTCCAAACGTTCTCACATTCCTCCCATACTTAAAACCTTCTCTTGACTATTCTGTCATCCTCCCTCAAGCTATTATCTTGGTTTTCCCTTTCACAGCTGAACTCCTAGAAAAGGTTATCTGTATTTGTCGCCTCTATTTCCCTACCTCTCAGGAATTTAGCTTCTAACCCACTGCCCCCAAGAAACCAATGACTTCTTAATCACTAAATTCATTGTTTTTTCTGTCTTCATTGTACTTGACCTTCCTCTTGGCTCACCTCTTAAATATCTAACCACTCCTTTTCAGTCCCCTATGCTGGGTCATCACCATAATCTAGGGGCAGCTGGGTAGTACAGTGGACTTGGAGGAAGACCTCAATTCGAATCTGGCCTCATACACTTGTGATCCTGGGCAAGTGACTCAATGTCTCTCTGCCGCAGTTTCCTTATTTAAGAAAGGGGAATAATAATAACACCTACCTCCCGGGATTGTGATGAAGATCAAAGGAGATGATATTTATAAAGTGCTTAGGCACACAGTTGTTGCTGTCAGGCGTTTCAGTTGTGTCCAACTCTTTGTGACCTCTTTTGGCCTTTTCTTGGCAAAGATACTGGAGTGGTTTGTCATTTCCTTCTCCAGTTCATTTTACAGATGAGAAAACTGAGGCAAACAGGGTTAAACGACTTATCCAGGGCCATATATCTAGTGTCTGAGGCTGCATTTAAATTCAGGTCTTCCTCATTCCTGGCCTGGGGCTCTATCCACTGAGCCATCTAGCTGTCCTGGCATGTAGTAGGTACTTAACAAATGCTTGTTTTTAAAAATGGCTCCTTAGGTGTCTCTTTCAGCTCTAGGTCCCATGATTTCCCACCTACTAAGCAGGTGTACCCCTTAGTTGTCTCTCTACGCTTTCAGAGATCTCATCTATTTCCCATGAGTTCGCAGGATCATCTGTTCTGATGACTATCCTGCCCTAATCTCTCTCCAGAACTTTAGTCCACAGCCTGCTAAATATCTCTGCAGAGATGTACCAATGACATCTCAAATACGTTCCAAATAGAACTCCTATTTTCCCCACCTCCAGAATTCCCCACACCTCCAGAGGGCACCACCCTGCTTACACTGTTGAAGGTTTACAGCCCGGGAGCCATTCTCGATTCTTCACTCGCCCTCAGCTCCATAGCAAACTAGCTGACATTTAATAATCCCACAACGTCTGGAGCATCCATCCTTCTCTCTCCATTCACACTACCCTAATTCAGCCCCTCACTGCCTCTGAAATGAAAAACCCTCCTAATTCGTCTCCTCGCTTCTGGCCTTTTCCTCTTTCACACTAATGTGAAATTGACATCTTTAAGCAATAGATTTGATCACGTCACCTTTCTGTTCAGAAATCTTCAATGCTTCTCTAGCTCTAGCAAACCAGAAACTTCTCAGCTTCACATTTAAAACCCTCGACAATCTGGGGCCAACCTACCTTGCCATGCTGATCTCATAGTCTGAGGTTTTTTCCTGGACTGGATCTGTGATTTCATTGGTGTCGAGTTCAGGAAACTTCCTCCATCAGTGTAGAGTGCAAGTGCTTGGCAATCTAGGGTCTCTGAAAGTTGCCTGAGGCTCAGAAGTAAGGCCATTTGCCCCGGTCACAACACCATGTCTGTTAGAACCCAAAGCTTCCCAACTCCAAGGCCAGCTCTCTAGCCACTACTCCATGCTCAATAAATGGTGTTTGAATTGACCACAAGATCAATCTAAGTCAGAAGAGTAACAATGGCAACCAGAAAACAAACTAAGGCTGTTGGAGGGTGCATGGAGAGAGGCCCGGTGCCCAGGGCAGTCCTCTCCCGGGGGCAGAGCAGAGTCGGTGTGCTTTGCTCAATGATGGGTACCACATTTAGGCAGCATGCTGAGAAGCAAAGAATATCCAGAGAAGGGCAACCAGGATGGTGGGAGACCTTAATATGCCACGTGATGATTAGTTGAAGGAAGACTAGAGAAGATTAGATTTAGGGGGGAAATGATAGCTGTCTTCAAGTACTTGAAGGGCTGTCCTGTAGAAGAGAGATTAGACTTGTTTTACTCGTTTTTCTGAGCCTGAGAGGGCACAACTAGGAACAAAAGGGGTAAGTTGCAAAGGGCAATTCAAGATCAAAATGAACTTCTTAATAACCGGCAAGGTCACAAAACAGAATGGGCTGCCTGGGAAGGGCGTGAATTTTCCCTCAATGACAGGTCTTTGGGCAAAGGCTAAATGTTCACTTGCTGTGGAGGAATTACAGAGGAATTTTGGTTTGTGCACAGGCTGGACTAGATGCCTCTAATACCTCTTCACACTCTGAGGTGTGGGGATTCTGAAGCATTCACAATCCAGCAGCATTGAAATGTACATATTTTACTGTATTTTATTACTCAAACCAAGTTTCTTGAGATTTTTATCTTTCCAAACTGGAAATTTGAGCCCCAAATGAGCTGAGCTTCAAAGATTCACTTCCCTGTGACTGCAGCTGCCTTCCCGACCTTGGATTCTCCGCGTCCTATTTTCTCACACCACACAGCCAATCCGCTGCCAGCTTCTGTCCTTTCTATCTTCACTACCTCACTTAGAAGCATCCCCTTCTCTCTGATCACACAACCGCCACTCCTAGTATTTATCCTCATCACCTTGCATCTGAATCAGTGCAAAAGTTCTGAAAAGTTCTCTACATCTGTTGTCTCACTTGATCCTCACAACAACCCTAGAAGATGAATGCTATAATTATCTCTATTTTCCAGAAGGAGAAACAGAGGCTGAGAGAAGCTAAGAGGCTTGTTTAGGATCACACATCGACTAAGTGGTTCCCTATCACATCCAGGATCCAATACCTGGCCTTTGCCCATCTTTGCAGTCTTCCTATATTTGACAGTAACTATGAGACCATGGCCTTCTCTCTACCTCCAAACCCTAGACCAAGTGTGAGGACCCTGTGGCCTTCTAGGTCCTTGGGTGCCGCCTTTTGACTGAGTCCAAGTTTTATAGAACAAATCCTTTTATTTAGGGAATTTGTTCTGTGAAGTTTGGATTCAATCAAAGGGCTGCACTTGGGGACCTAAAGTGCTACATGTGACCTTGTGGCTCCAGGCTCCCTACCCCTGCCCTAAACCTTTTCACTGGCTATCAGCTGTAACTAGAATATGCCTCCCTTCCTCTTCTCCATCTCTTAGCTTCTGGGCTTCCTTCAAGACTCCTGTGGAATCCCACCTTTCCCAGTCCTTCTCCTCCCACCACCACCTGACACCTCCCATCAGCACTGGACATATTTTGCACATACGTTATTTACATGCTAATCCCCCGACTGGAATGTGAGCTCCTAGAGGAGGGGGGCTGTGTTTTTGCTTTTCTTTGTATCCCCAGGAGCTCAATGTCATGTGTGGCACCCAGTACAAGTTTAATAAATGCCTGTGGACTGAATAATTTCAACTTAAATCCAAATCTTTTCCATTAGCAAATCAGAAACTACCCAACGATAAAGATAGTAGTTTCAGTAGTTTAAAATAATTTTCATCAACAAATTATATTACAACCTAACAATATTTTAATTGTTGACTTTTAAAAATCTTGTCTTTATTTCTATTTTTATAGCACTTTCATTTCCACATCTACCCCCCCCCCCCTTCCTTACCCAGCAAATCATCCCTTCTAACAAAGATTTTAAAAGGGGGAAAAAGTAGTTCAGTTCAACCAACCAATAAAGCACATCTGACAATATCTGTAATATTCCACCTCCTAGCTCCCCATCTCTGTATACAAAGAGGGAAAGGAAGCCCACTTTCTCAACTCTTCTCCAGGGCTAAACTTGATCTTTATGAGTCTAATGCTATTTTAAAGAACTTACCGATCTGAACTACTACTATCATCTTTGCTACATAGGTGGCTAAATCCTTGGGAGAAATTCTCTTTCGGGGATCGCTTTGGACTGTATGCCATCGTCACTGGTGTTAGCATTATATTTCTTTTAGCTGTAGAGAAGAAAAAAGAAGAGCTTTTTCTGTGGAATGCAGATCATCTCATATTATCAAAATATATTTGCAACACTAACCAAAACTAGTTTTTTTTAGAAATTTAGAAGTAAACTGGAAATAAATTGGAAACATCACTGGAATACTAAACATGTCTACCACACAATAATCCAGACAGCTTCCTCGTTATCACCTAAAAAGGAAATCTCAGGTACAGAACTTTGCTACTCAACAAGGGAGAAGGTGATTGCTATTCAGTGCCCTTGATGCCAATGAACAGATGCCTCCATTTTCATCATGGCTTAAATTCTTACACTGAATATTCAATTAAAGCAACCACCTAACTTATCTTCTTATCTTTTTACATGGGAGAAGGAACAAGAAATTCTCTTGACTCGAGAAAATTCCATGGGAATAACTCTCCACTTAGCTTTTTGGTCCTGCTCAGGTTAAGTGCAAGCATCCCAGGAGCTCCCTCACTCAGCAAGCCTTTACTGAAGGCCTGCTGTGATCAGAGAACTGTACTGGATATAGGCATAGATATTCAATTCTAAATAGGTACAAATCACCTTTCATTTTTTTTAGGACGCAAGAAAGGTATCAATTTAATCCTTACTTGAAGCACTTGATTTTCGGTTTGAAGGTGGGAGAGATGACGATCTCTGTGAAGATGAGGAATTATATTTCTTGGATCTTTGATGAAAACCCTTCTCTGGGGACCGATTTCTACTGAAAGTGGTCTCAGGAACAAACCCTACAGTTTGACGGCGACTTAATGTTTCTGTTAAAGACAAATATAAAGAAATCTGGTTTCTGTGTTTTCTGTCTTCACTAATAAATGGTTACGAAAGTCTTTCTTTCCAGTTGGCTCTTGTACTGCTGCCCTGAATGCTATTTTTACCCATAACTGGGTTACAGTGATTAATCATTAACTCGTAGAATAGAACAATTATATTCGTTTAAGAGAAGAAAATCTTGCATGTGAAATTTACAATAAATACATTCCTGTTCTCACTTTACATACGGCAAACATACAGTCTTCAAAATAATTTCATTTATTTATTTGTTTCCTTCTTCAGCAAACTGAAGCACTGATGTAATCTAGGAGGTACTCATCGAGTAAGAAAGACACAGGACCAAGTTAGGCACACTGGAGAATAACAAGACATGAAGGCAATTAAAATATTTAATATTTCAGTCCTGTCAAAAGATGTCTACTGATAAAGATGTGGAAAGAAACAATATTTACTGCTATCCCTACTTTATTACTTTCACTATTACTAGATTATTATGACTAAAATTTCTTTTATACCATTCTTCTGTTTAGAGAAATAAAATATAATCCGACACTGAAACTATTCAAAGAACCATAAAAATGACATACAAACCTTAGTAACCAATAAGTGAAAAATATGGTAGGCCTTTTGATGAAAAGGCAAGATACTTCCATAATTTTTAAAATATGTCCATGAATCAAGTCAACAAAACATATTCATAAAAAAGTAAAATTTTCCTTTGCCTTATATTATCACTCCCATTAACAGCTCTTGCTTATGCCTTTGAAAAAAAAAATCAGAATCATTTGCAGTCTACATTACTACCCTTTATGAATCTTCCCTGGTAATGAAGAAAAATATGAGCTAAATGAAGCGACTGTTTCTGACAACAGGCATCATTCCACCCCCACAGCACCTCCCCACAATTCTCTACCAAGAAAGGGGACGTATGTTTTCTTTTCTTTTCTCTGAGACCAACCAACAAAGATCACTGTAATTAATCTCAGTTTTATAGCATTTTACTGTTGCTTTATACTTTTTCTTTTTAAACCACTGTCAGATGTGATGGAAAAGTTGTTTCAGTTACTCATCTATAAAATGGGCTTTAAACCATAACATAATTACTGTAATTTTACTCCATTACTTGAGCAATTTAATACTAAAAAAGGAATGTCATCTATATAAATAAAGTTAATATACAGCAAGAAAAGGAACAAATATTTACTATTTGATGTGTCCTCGTTCTCTGTCTGTGTGCCCCAATGTTTAAATATTTTTCCATCTTCGTGATTTTTATAAACGTTGATGACTGATGTATCTGAAGACTCCCTTTCTTTTAAACTTGTTGTTGAGTCTTTGAGTGGACAGTCCTTTTCGGGAGGTGTATGGTACCTTAAAAAGTTTTTGTTAAGCACATAAGTAACTAAGACTAATTTGCTATATAAACAGCATAACAGAGTTGATTGATGATTATACTCAAAACTGAATGAAATGCTTTGCAAATTAAAGCCTGTTCCCAAATCGAAGACAAAAAAGAACCAGAATAATGTACCCCCATTCAGATCTAGACAAAGCAAACAAAAGACAAGCAAGAATGGAGTTTAAAAAAAACCCAGAATGATGACCCTTCAAGATGTTCCATACAACAAAAGACAAATGAACCTCTTAAAATATGTCCGTGAAAATCTCTGTAGCTCACCAAAATGTTTTGCAAATAAATGAAAACACAAGAGCATTTCCTACATATGTTGTATTCTGAAGTTATCCTACCTCAGAGTGTAGGATTCCCCAAGCTGGTTATCGACCAAATTATCTTGACTGTCTAAAGGCTGGCCAGTAAAGATGGAATATTCTGCTCCTGGTATCAACCACTTCCGCCTACTAACGTCAGAAGCTGTTACCGGGCTACTGGAGTGGAAAACATCAGGATGGTTAAGAAAGAGACAAAGTAGGGCATTCTTTTTTTTGAGTGATTTGTGGCTTGCTCATTTTAATGAAAAAATTAACATTCTGATCAATGAAATTTAAAAAGACAATACAGTAACACGATAAAAACAAACTAATAAATACTTAGAAGGAAATGCTTAAGACAAACTTTATTTGCTAAAAAGATTGAACCCATCATTTATACTATTTTTAAAGTTACTGCCAGTAAACAAGTCTGTATTCTATATGGGTGCTAAAGTTCAGTTCACTTTAGACCAAATTTTTAAAAAAGTTAATTACTATACATTACAAATGTATATTATTGTCTATAGACAATACTGCAGAACTATATTTACCATAGTCTAATTAATACAACAATAGTTATTCCAAAACCTTTTATAAAAAATGTCAAATTTAAATAAAAATTGTGGTAATGTTAAAACTGGTTGTGAATTTTACCGACCCCCAAGGACATAATGAAAAATCGGAGACCAATGCCAGGGTTAGACAAGCCCTCTATTAAAATTTAACGCCCATCTTTTATTTGTCCCTAAGAAAAAAACACTGAAGTTCTAATAATGGACATAACCCTTATCTTATAATACAGATGAGATGGAATAGCTTACCTGGTAAGGGATGGTGATAATTGATTTTTTGTAATAATACGGAGTTTTGACAGATTTTCATGTTCTACTTGCTTGATCTGGGCTTCCAGTTTTGAAATTGTTCTAATTCAAAAGTAACAAAATATATTCAAATACTTTAAGATATAGACCCCCTTTATTTCAACTATTTTATTTCTAGAAACAGATATTCATAGGGAAAAAAAAAACAGGGAGGAGGTACCCCTGATATAGAGATCTTGTTCTTTGATTGTAAGTTTACTATGAAAATCACGCCAAAGATAAAAACTGAGGGGAAGAAGGGGAGAAAAAGAAAAAACAATCATAGTTATTCAATTCCATAAAGGAATTTCAAAGGCTACAATGGGAGAAGAAAGTATTATTAATGCTTTAAACTTTATATAGAACAGCTTATTAATCTAAGAATTCGTGTGAAAAATTACACTATATGCATTTTAAAGTCTAAATACAATCCATGATAAAAACACAGTGCACAATTAGGCAAAAAGATCTAATAAAACTAAATGCAATATTCAAATAAGTATTGTTTTAAAATGCAGATTTCATATTATCTAGAGTTACTTTAGTTAATATAAAAGTCTCAAAAGTAAGAATTTTATAAGTATCAATTAGAAACTTTTCTGTTTTCACTAAAGAGAAAGCCACTCACAAATAAGAGGGATTCAGGTGAGATATTAATAAAACTTGCCTAACTTTTTTTTTTAAAGAAATGTGATCCAACAGACTTAACTAAAGGGGGCTTTATTTATTGTACCCCTGTTCCCAATGTCACTTTCCAAAAACAGCAATATTCTCTTTTGCTGATATTTTAACACATGCTCTTAAAAGAATAATAAAAACAGCTGACATTTATATAACACCTACTATGTGCCAGGCACTGTACTGAGCATAAAACTGAGGCAGACAGACATTAAGTGACTTGCCCAAGGTCACACAGTAAGTGTCTAAGGTCTCATTTGAATTCAGGTTTTCCTGACTCCAGGAGTGGCACATTGCTATCCACTGACACTCTATTTCCTTCTAAACCAAAATTCACCACCTTCCCTGAAGCATAGGTTGTCTATTTCAGCTGGTGTTTAAATTAGCTAAACAAACTGCTTCTAGAACGAAACAGATCCAGGGAAGAGTTGAATTCCTATTTAGAATGAGGACTTGAATTCAAATTCGACCTCAGACATGTACCATGTGACCCTAGGCAAGTCACTTAACCTCAATTGCTTCTCCCTACTCCCCCTCAAAAATTTCTTTTTAGTCCTGTCTACATAGTGATTAAGGCTGTATCTATGTCAAAAAAAAAAGTACAACAGAGAATAATGTACACTATTATGGCAACAGCTATATAACCATTCTATAAAGCTGACAATAACAGCAATTTTTATGCTTCAATGAAAATCTCATTCTTCCTATACAATTTAAATAGTCACGTATGCTGAGCGTGCAATTAAGAAGTATTTGTTACAATCACTTAAAAGGTAGCACCACATTTTACCTTTTCAAATCAGAAATCTGAGTATTTGCATCAAACAATTTGTTCTCAGTTGTATTTAGTGTATCCTAAGAAAATAAAGGAAAATTTAGATAACGATGTGGATAAATACGTCTTTGTACTACTTACTTACATTTAGAATTTGTAATCCTGTTACTCTAATGTTTTACCAAAGAGTTTAAAAATGCAAATTCATGTAATTCTACAAATGTGAAATCCTTCATGTTTACTTCAGACAATTCTGACCAAAAATAAACATAGCCTTTGCCCAAATTAGGTAAACAAATCTGTGAGTTATCTCAAATCGATCAGGTGTGACATGTTCTGACTGAGTAGGAACCAACTAACTGGAAAATGAATAAACCATGAAAGCTTAAATTTTCTTGTTCTTTAGTAGAATAATCTTTCCAAAATGTAGTCCTCAAATTTAGTTCAAACCAAAAATTCAAACACAATCAGCAAACAGTTCTGTAGGACACAGGTGAAACAACGTCCCCGTAAGAAACTCTTAGAAAATAAAGTCTTTATTAGCATCTTCCAATATTATTTAACAACATGTGGTACTTGACCACTTTTCAAAGCAGTTCTCATCTTGTCTGATCTTTATAACCTTGTGAAAGAGATATGATATGATATAATATCATTCTGCCAATGAGCAAACAAAAACAACTAAGTGATTGGATCTGCTCAGGGTCATAGAGTGACTTAGGCCTAGAGCCAAATCTATATGACTCAGTTCAGTGCTCTTTCCACTATTCAAAATATAAATGTTCAATCTCTACCTTTACTCTTTCATGTTGTTTTCCAAGGGATTGATATTCTCCTAGAAGCTACAAGAAAAAGAATAAACTTTACTATAACATTACCCATTGCAAAACATCATAGAACTACAATTTGTAATCAGCCAGTAAAAGGATTGAAATTCATTTGTTAAAAATAAGATTTTAACCAAACTTAGTTACAATGGTAGACTTAAAATCAATCTCAAGTAAAACAAAACAAAAAAAGGGAAAAAAGGCAAGACTTCTCAAAGCTACTCGAAGTCTGGTTCCTAACATTTTTACCTTACCAGACACACAGATGGTTAGTCAGACATCTCAACAGCTAAACTGAAGACAGAAAGCAACCAGGTAGGTAGGGGTGATATCAAAGTCTTTTAAAGCTCTGTCTCCCTGTTGTTGCAAGATGGTAAGACCCAGCTGTCTGGACTGGTATAGTATAAAGGCAGTTAGAGCAAAGTTATATTAAATTCAAATGTACTTTGAAAGAAAGCAATAATGAAATCAAATTAGTTTATAAAAATACTGTAACAAAAGAAAGCATTACTACAACCTTAGCTAAAAGTATGACAAAGAGCTACCACTGTTTTGTCACTTACAGCTTGAAACATTTTGTTTTCTTGTTTTATTCTAGCGTCTTTATCATCTGAGAGTTTGCAAGCCTTATCAAATGCTTCTTCTAGATCCTGTAGTCGGGATTTGAGTCGATTGATGGTGTTATCTTTTTCTTTATTGCTTGCTCGCATTTCCTCAATACGTTCCTGCAAAATTTTGGAAGCATTACTGGCTGCATTGAGGTGTTCTCTCAAATCACTCTACAAAATAAAAAAAAAGATAACTCTAAGTTATTCTTAATGGATGAACACACACATTTCTGCCTCAAATACCAAACATAGCACAAGTGTTAAGAGGATAGAATGCAAAGTTCATCACTGTGGACAGAAAATGGAAAATAGCATCAAACTGAAACATCCCACGGGAAAGTGATAGAACCAGTGGAGAAGAGCTGAGAAACCGAGTCCTCCAAAAAGACGATGCTTTCCTTCACTCTCTGTAGTTAAAATGAGTAACTCTGGTGGCAGAAAGATTCTAAAGGCGTGGTGCAGTTTGATGCTTATCACTTACGTACATATTACACACAAATGAATCCATGGATTAAGGAGTGGTTTCTCCCCTTCTATCTTCTACAAAAATGTAAAATGAAATAAAAAACGTCCAGCTAGTACCTATACCAATCAAATGTAAAAGAAAAAGATGCAGGACAAAACCAAATATTTTCACTCTAACACCTAAATGCAATGTTTAGAGGGATAAACCTTGGGCAATACGTGAAAGATAGGATTTATTTCAAAGCAATGGAAAATTAGAGCATTAACATACCACACAGGGATTCCTTTAATGTAAAGGAGGGAACTAAATGGCTGAGATCCCTTTCAATTCTTTTGTGATTCATTACACTGAGACTGTGATATTCAATCACAAAAAAGAAATCAACCTTCACAAGAAGATAGCCTAAAAGATCTGATGCTAAAAATAGCAACGATTAAATTAATTGCATTTTAAAGTTTGCAAGTCACTGTCCTTATAAAACCTCCTTCCTTCATATCTCTATCTGATGTAATACAGAAAGCATAAAGCTAGCTGAACACAACATGAATTACTTACCACTTCCATTTCCAGCAAATCATTTTTGTTCTCCAGGATTTTCATATGAGCACTGGCCTCATTCAGAGCACCACCTAATTGGTCACATCTAAAACCATAAATCAACAATCAGAAGAAAATCACCACAAAATTTAAAAATTAAGAGAATGAAACCTCTTTCCTTAAGAATTACACAGAGAGCTAGTTAATTTTCAGCATGTAAGTTAAAACTGATTATTCAGTGTCAGCTAAAATCTAAGACATGACTTTAATAAAAGATATTTCTAAAGATAATTGATGATATTCTAATGGTTTGAGGAATAAATGTATTTCAAAAACTACCGAAATTTCAACATGTTACTTAATTGATCTGAGTGTATGTATGTACATCCTGCTCAAAATTTAAGACAGAGCAAACCACAAACTACTTAAACATAATAGTAAAAAATCAATCTACCCTGAGGCTATCAATTGTATAGGATCATGGAGTCAGTGCAGAAGTGACACATATGATAAATTCTGTACTGTCAAAGAACTGGCTTTAGTTGGGTGGAACCCTTTTCTAAGTCAACCAATCACTGGACTCTTATCTTGACAAAAGTATCCCATCTGCTGCCTCATATATTCAAAATCAAAAACCTACTAAAAATCTGAAGAGAATGAAACAAGAACTGATCCCAATACTGTGATTAAACAGAAAAAAACGCTTCATGAGAAACCAACAGTATGATTCCATATAAAGCAGATTTTCTAACTACATGGTCAATTTAGAAAAATAATTTATAAGGGGGAGAAGTGAAGCAGAACAATTCATTATCTGCCATGTGTCTGACCAAACATGTTGGAAGAGTCTCTGTGAAAGATTTTATCCTCAATTAATTTTATCCTCACCTAAAAGTGATTAAAGTGTAATGTTAGCAGTCATCTGCTATAACAACTATATAAGACATCAGTACTACATTTAAGATGCCAGTAATACGAATTCCTATCATTCTAACATAATGAAATTTGAGTTTTCAATTCTTACTTTTATATGGCAAAGTTAAATATCATAAATGTCACCAAGCTTAACAGTCTAACGCTACTGAATGAAAATTTACAGATATATCCTAGAATTTTCTGAAAAAGAGAATAAGACACAAGGGTGGGGAATCTGCGGCCTTGAGGAATGACACATACATTTAGGGGAAGAATATTAGATTTCAAGTTAGAGAAACTTTCATTTTACAGGAAAGTCATAATAATACACTCTACCTCTCTGTAAGACTCTGGTTAGTTTTCTTCATATCTCCATATACAGATGCTTCACTTCTCTCTAATTGTTGTTTCAGGTTATGTATCTCTGAGTCATAATATGCCCGGAGATCGGCTATATGTCGGGCATGCTTCTCCCTCAGGTTCTGTCTCATTCTGGTTGCAGGGAGCAAAAGAGAATTAAGTTTGAGTCAAGGCTTCAGAACACATAGGTTGTTTCTTTGCCTGTCCATAACAGGCCTATACAATGGATATTAAAATAAATTAATTTAACTTATAATAAATTCATTTATAAGATCAGAAATGCTGTTAATATTTTTAAATGTCTCCTAAAAATCCAGAGATTTTTTCACATACAGAGATCATCTCGTTCAATACCTTCATTCTCCAGACAAGTGGCAGACAGAGACCTACAGAGGTAACTGTGACATATGGTACTTACTATGGACAAGGTACTACTTTTTTAAATTAATGATTTGATTTTTTTCGAAGATGTAAAGTATAAAATATAAATATGAAAATCTTTTTTATTATCTTCTACTTCGGCCAACAAACACTATTTTTTGCTCCAGATTTGTTATTTCAATGGTGTACGACACTTTGCTCATACAGACAGGAAATTCATCTGTAACAAAATTATGGGAGACTGCCCAAGTACATGTAGTGAGAGGTTAAATAACTGATTTGCCGAGACCACTAATACAGCTAGTCCACGCCAGAAGCAGAACTTGAACCCACATTTTACCTGACTCCGATGCTGGCCTACATCCACTATCTACTCTCCAAAATATGAGACAAAAAAACGAACAAAACTGGTAAATAATTTGATTGCATTTAAATGATCATACATACTTGGACAATGCAACTGGGTCTTCCAGGCAGGTCACTGAAACACTGCCTTCTGGCAAACTGTTGTCTACACTTGCAACTCGGGAATGAGTGACAGTGGTTGAATTGTTTTCTTCATCTTCAGTGTTGAATGAAATTTCATTACTAGCAACAGAATGTGCTAAAGGAAAAGCAGAGCTGGCCCTACTTTCACTTTGGAGTGCGTGACTTGGCCAAGAGTCTATAGGTAAAGTTTTAATAGCTGAAGGATAGTTGGGGGATCTATCTAATTGAGAGGAGGTAACATTACTTATTTGTGAAAATGAGTCTGTGTCAGAGTGACTAGAAATACTAGGATCCAATATGGACTCTGGTGAGAAAGACAATCTTTCAAGATTACATCGAAAGTTATTCGACTGAATCCCTGAAATCTGTTGATTTGGCTTCCTGTGTAGGGCTGGATCTAGAGTTAATACCTAAAAGTAAAAGAAACAAGAATAAGCAATGATATTTAATGTTCTTTTTAAAATGAAAAACTTTATTGATGTCATACATAGCTTATCAAAAGTCAAAGAGCTTATCATAAAAGTTAGAGTCACAAAGCACCTTGTATTTTGAGTCTGTAGTATTCAAACAGCATTCCATACAGGAAAAAAACCAAGTAGATGAAGAAAACGCACTGTCCAGATTCAGACATGTAGCAGGCAGGGGCTGCTCACTAAGGCAGGACATATATCTTACATGGGCTCTGCAAAGAGACAATTAGCTGGGCCCAGAACTTAGTAAAGAAGGAAGAAATCTGCCTTGATCACATTCCAGAAACTAAACAGGCACTTTCAACAATCCCGAACTTTTTAACATCAAGATTCTAGAAATGATGTGCCTGAATCATGGGATATACTATCTCAGGAGAATCGGAACTGGAGGTGACCCAAAGGACAACAAGAAAACATTTGATGCCATTACCTCTGGTGGATGACTGGGATTAGAAGAAGAAGCAAGAGTCCATTCGGATAATTGCTTATTTTTCTTTTGATTCATATGATAAATATCCTTCAGTGATGGCAGTTTCATTTCATTAGCGGAATTAGGCTTTTAAAATATAAAACAACATATTTTAATACGTGTAAATGTTTTTGTTGTATTGTTGCTATCGGACACTACACCAAAAATACTGGCCTGTGATTTAGAGATTTTTAAACTAGATTGTTAAGATTAGCAAGGTACTGAAAAAGGTTATAGATCACCATCCACTGCAAATGAAAGCCTCTGATTAAAGGAAAAAATAAGCTTTCCTGAAAGATTTCTTCCATTTGGTCCCAGGGAACAGAAACTATAAGAAAAAGCTGCAAAGGAGCAAATTTTAGCTGGATATCAGGGAAAATTTCCTTACAGTGAGACCTGTCCAAGAATTCAAAGGGATTCTCCTTGTTAAATGCCTCTCCTCAAAGCTGTATGACAACTTCTTCATGATGTTCAAACAGGGATTCCTTTTCAGGTATGAGTCATATTCTTTGGCCATGTAAGGGCCTTTCAACTCTACAATTCTGTGATTCGGAGGCTTCACAATTCTTGCTCTAACAATGAGAACTAAATTATCTTTAAAAAGTCAAAACTGGCTAACTGCTCATTTTGTGCTATTTTAAACCTGGGTAGGAAGGCTGATCGAGTGTTCAGCAATCTTCAGAGACACCGAGAGTATCTCCCGGTGTATTTATTGAACCTTATTATTTTTTACTTTCCCCTTCAAAAAAAGGTCCCAGACTTGAGAATAGACAAGATTTTGAGCTGAGGGATTAGAGACAGGTCAATTATCTAGCAAGAAATACAAATTCCAAAAAGAAGTTATCATTTTTGCATATAACTGAGTTAAAACAAAAGAATTTTAAAACTCTTAATATTTTTAATGGTCAACCTTGGCCCCAAAGAAAAAAACTTAAGAAAATGCATCTTCCCACTACCACCACCACACACTCACCTTTGCAAAGGCGGGGGACTAGAAGTATATAAAACTGAATATACTGTCACACATGAATGGCACATAGGAAGGGTAATATTTTTAAATGAAGGCAATATAAACATTTTTAAAACAATAAAAATAAGTTTTTTTAAAAAAAATCTTAACAGCAACATCATAAAAAGTCACAAGAAAGGGATGTTACTTTATGAAAGAATCTTACTTTTTTCTCCATAAAAAAACTCTATTTTCCTGGGCAAGAAGTCAAGGATGTTCTTTAGTGAAAGGGAGAATTCCAAAAAATGCCTTTTCTTCCTAATTTCACATGGGAATGAAAAACCTTTTATAACAAATTTTGATCATGTTTATCTACTTGAAAAACTCAAAACAAAGATGAGGAACCATGCCATTCATTCTTCCTTCACTCCCTTCCCAAGAGTGTCAAATAATCTGGTTTTTTTCTGAGAAGGCTCCAAGAGGAAAAGAGCCATTAGAAGAAATGCAGGAAAATAAGTACCCTAATGTAAGGCTGTTAGATTCAACCCTTCTGAAGAGTCATTTGGAACTCTGCCCAAGGGGCTATAAAACCGTGCATATTCTTCAACCCTGCAATATTCACTACTAAGTCTATACTTCAAAGAGTTCAAAGGACCAAAAATTATGGTAGCTCTTTGTGTGGTGGTAAAGAATTGGAAACAGAGTAAGTGCCCTTCAATTGGGCATGGCTGAATAAGTTACAGTACATGTGAATGTGACAGAATACTACTGTGCTGTAAGAAATCGTGAAAGAGTATAGTTTCAGAAAAACCTAGGAAGACTTGTATGAACTGATACAGAATGAGGCAAGGAGAATAATGTATACTGTAATGGCAATATTATAATCAACTTTAAAAGACAGTAACTTCGAGCAACACAATGACCAACCGCAATTCCAGAACTCATGATAAAACCTCCCCACCTCTCTACCCCCCAAAGCAGAGCTGATAGGACTTATGTGCAAGCTGAAGTATGTTTTATTCTGTTGCTTTTTTTTTCCGGGCACAGTGAGTAGAGCGCTGGGCCTGGAGTCAGGAAGACTTACTAGCCGTGTGATCCTGGGCAAGCCACCGGCCCTCTCTGTTGCCCTCAGTTTCCTCATCTGTAAAGTGAGGATAATAAGAGAGCACCTGCCTCCCAAGGCTGCTGTGAGGATCAAATGAGGTATTAATTGTGAAGGGCTTAGCACAGTGCATGGCACAGAGTCCGTGCTATAGAAATGCTAGGGTTTTTCCCTTACATCTCAATGGATGAGAGGGGAGAGGGAGAGAGAGAATCCTGAACTAAAACAAAACTGGATTGGGAAAACAATCCACATATACGTAAGTATATACAGAACACAAAACAAAAACAAGGTAGTTTAGGGAGGGAGGGTACTAGCAGCTGGGGATAACCACAAAAGACTTCACAGAGATGCTTCAAAAGCTTAATCTTCAAGCAAGTGATGGGAGGGAGGAAGATGGAGAGCATTCCAGACGTGGGGTGCAGACCAGTACAACAGAGGAAAGAGGAGGTGCAGTGCTGTGTTTGAAAAACAGCAAAGAGTTTAGTCTGGCTAGAGCACAGTGCGTGACAAAGGGAATAACATCCAGTGAGGCTGGAAAAAGAGTCTAGGGCCTATCTGTAAAGTGTTTTGAAAGCCCAGTATTTTCTTCTAGATTAAGTAGGGAGTCACTGGAATGTGTTTAGTCAGGAAGTAACACATTCAGTCTTTACTTGAGGAAAATCATGTTGGCAGCTGGATGGAGGATGCAGAGAACGCCTTGGGGGCAAGGAGACCAATTAGAAGCCTAGGCAAGAATAACCTAGGCAAGAGGCGGTGAAGGCAGAGTGTGTGTGTGTGTGTGTGTGTGTGTGTGTGTGTGCGCGCGCGCGCGTGCACGTGCGCGCCTGTGCGGACATATGCACACACACACAGAATGGGGCAGATGCAAGGGATGCTATGGAAGACAAGATCTGACAACTGAACTGATATGTGGCGAGAGGCTGAGTGAAGAGTCAAGGCTAACACTGAAGTTACTAACTTGGGAGACTGGAAAAATGGGGACAACCTCAAGAAAAATAAGCATTCAGAACAGAGGGTGCGTTTGGAGGGAAAAATAAGGAGCTCTCTTTTGGATATGATGGGTTTCAAATATCTGTGGGACACATTCAGTTTGAAAATATTCAATAGGCAGCTGGTGATGCAAGACTTGAGAGAAATACTGGAAATTGGAAATATGGATTTGTGAGTCTTCTGTATGGAGATGATAATTAAGTCTACAGGAGCAGATGAGGCCCCCAGGGGATCAAGTAAAGAAAGAGAAGTGGAAATGACCCAGGAAAGAACCCGAGAGTAGTAGATTCTGATAGATATAATATGGATGATGAGATTGCAAAGGAATCCAAGAAGGTTTCAAATGGGTAGGAACCGAACCACAAGAGAGTAATGTCATGAAAACCCAAAGAAGGGTATCCAGGAAGCTCTAGAAGCTGGTCAGCAGCCACCATATACAGCAAAAAACAAAAACAAAAATAAAGCCAAAAAAAATCAAGGAGAAAAAGGATTGGGGAAAAAAACCACAAATTTGGAAATTATGGGGTCATAGCTAACTTTGGAGAAGGCAGTGTCAGTTGAGTGAGAAGTTTGGAGGCCAGAGTGCAAAAGGTTGATAAGTTAAATGAGAGGCAGTAGAGACCACAAGTATAGACAGCTTTTTCTAGGGAAAGAGAGGAGAGATGAGGTAGAGTCCAGTTAAAGCTTTTTAAGAACAGTGTTGAGTTGGGCTTGCTTGCAGGAAGCAGCAAAGGAACCAGTAGATAGACCGACAATTAGACAAAGGGAATATGTTTTGAAGAGGGATTAGACTTGTTCTATTTGGCCATAGAGAAGTCAGAGACAGGCAAACTTAGGTTTGATGTGAAAGGAATAACTTTTTAACACTTAGCTATCTAAAAATGAAAGTAAACTTGAGGGTTAACGGTTTCTCCTCTTAGCAAGTAGCACCATGCCTGACACATAGTAGGTGCTTAATAAAGGCTTATTATGTCACTGGAATATTCATTTTCAGGGGTGAGCTGGCCTGGATGGCCACTGAGGCTCCTCACAACTCTGAAATTCTCTGATTCCGTGAATGGGATCAAGAGTGCCAACAGAAGGATTAACCTCTAGAAGGGCACTTTGCAGCTGAAGTAGAGGAAGAGTGTATTGGTAATGAAATAATGGTATTAACCCAGGACCTATACGAACACAACTACAAAACACTTCTCACACAAATAAAATCAGATCTAACTCATTGGAAAAACATCAACTGCTCGTGGCTGGGTCAAGCTAATATAATAAAAATGACAATTTTATCTAAATTAAATTACATATTTAGTGCCATACCAATCAATCTACCCAAAACTTACTTTATAGAGCTAGAAAAAATAGTGACAAAATTCATTTGGAAGAACAAAAGGTCCA
>CM053587.1:326580674-326602306 GCA_028646515.1 Pseudochirops corinnae | reverse complement strand
TTGCACGCCGCCATGGGGGGGGGGGGGGAAGGGGAGAAAATTTGAAACTCAAGGGATTATGGAACTGAATCCTGTAAACTAAAAGTAAATAAACAAGTCAATTTTTAAAAAAAAGAGTGCTCAAAGATAGTGCAAAAGATAGTGTAAGGTATCAGGAAGGAGAAGCATTCCAGACAAACATAGATACAGAGAGACAGTCACTCAAGGAAGGAAGCAGCTTCAGGGAACATGACCCATTGCAGCAGAGAAGAGAGCCCACTCTGGACTCATGAGAGAACTAATCCTAGCAATCAAAAGTCCAGCTGTGGAGAGGAGCAGACCCTGGGAGCCCAGGTGCCCAACCCACCCAGCAAAGACACTGCACTGAGGGGAGAGTGTCACAAGGACTCCACTAGCCCATGGGGTAGCTAGGGGGCGCAATGTAGTGCCCAACCTGGACTCTAGCAGATCTGAATTCAAATCCTGCCTTAGATACTGTGTGACCCTGGGCAATTCACTAAATCTCTGCTTGTCAGTACAATGGAGATAATGATAGCACCTACCTCCCAGGGTTGTTGTGAAGACTGAGTGAGATAATAACTGCAAAGCCTTTAGCCTAGAGCCTGGCACATAGCAGGCACTATATAATACTAGCTAATATTGTTATTATTACCGGGAGAGAAAGTATGCTGAAGCCCTGAAGTTCCCGAGTCAAGAGTGCTTTGGCCACATGTGTTCCCAGCACGTGTGCCTCACTACCATCACACTCTAAGTTTGTTGCCACTCTTTCATTGAATGTTGTGTGTATTCATGGGAGAATGCACCCCAAGTTTATGGAGGGAATGTTTTGTACCTACTTTCTTTACTATGCCTTCATGGAAAAGACCTTTCCTAAGAGTTCATTGTGTCTGCTGGCTGATTGTTAATGGGAAACACATTGGTGGGGGCCTGTGTGCCATAAGAATAGGAGAAATTACCTGCAGGGCACCCTAGAATCCGAAGTAGCATCCACTCTTTGAGGATTCAACCTGAGAATGGACGTACAAGTTAGGCAAGTGTTTACCCTTTGATAAACATTACACCTCTCTATATTATACCCTGCCAAATGGTTGTTTAAGAGGGCTATTTCTGTTACACTATATAAAGAATACCTTGAATGATTCTGATGTATGTATTGGTAAAAATGTGGTAATTGTTGACTATCATTTGTGAAGGTTGACTTGTTCCCCATTAACAATCTCATTGAGGATATCTTTGATTTGTATATAGATGATGGTTGTAAAGATTTTGTAGGCATATAGGTGAGTAGCTATTAATGTTTTCTTGATCTCTTTTGGGAGACATTAGTGAAATCCAAGATTTTTTCCCCATGCCTTTGGTATCATTCCCTCCTGAATACTGGTCTTTGAAAGCCCTCACACTTGTATCATCTCCAGCAAGGATCTCTATATTTGCTTGGTCCAATCTGGCTGGTTTCCCCATTTTTTTTCTCTTTAGTCTCATTTCTAACTACTCTATATGCACATTGGACACTGTGATGTTAAGGTCCATGTGTGATGATTCCACTGCCCTTGATGGAAAAAATAATTTGATAAAAATGGGGATATTTGCAGATTTTTTTTCTGTTTGTAATCCTCTTTACATTTTCATCCTTGAATGTCCTTGGAATAACTTTGTTTAGTTGGTCCTATCATGCTGTTTTAAAATCTGTTTTAGCCACCATTTTCTTTACTTTATGAGACAATATTGCTCATAACTGTCCATCATCCTTCTCTGTAAGATTTTACAAGTGACTTTATATTATAACACCTTTGGCAGCCATCTCTCTCTGTTTAGTAAGATAGGTTAGATATTTGTTGACTAAAGCACTTTCAGTCTTTTTTGGTCTCCTTTTTGTGGCAATCACTTAATTGACAGTTGAACTTATGAATGAAATTATTATAATTGCTGTTAAAGTTAGTTCTATTATTGTCTAATTCCCATTGTTTTCTATTTCAATTACTTGTTTAAATAGTTCAGAATTAAGTTGTTGCAATTTTATGCTATATGTCACCTTATCATTTTTTCTTTCCTATATCTTCTTTTTCTCCTCCTCCTCTATTCTTCTTCTTCTTCTTCATCATCATCATCATCTTCTTCTTCTTCTTCTTCTTCTTCTGCTTCTTCTTCATCTTCTTCTGCTTCTTCTTCATCTTCTGCTTCTTCTTCATCTTCTGCTTCTTCTTCTTCATCTTCTTCTTCTTCTGCTTCTTCTTCATCTTCTGCTTCTTCTTCTTCATCTTCTTCTTCTGCTTCTTCTTCTTCTTCTTCTTCTTCTCCTTCTTCTTCTTCTCCTCCTCCTCCTCCTCCTTCACTAATTCTAATCTTACTTCTTATCAGTAAATGGTGATTATACACAGAAAGATGACTCAGGAATAACACGTCTTTTCCTGATTATGAAAATGTAATTTGTTTCATTCTTTAAAGTGATACCTGGTGCTCACCTTGCTTAGGAAATAATTTTTCAAAAAAAGTGTTCATGATATAGTGGTACAAGACTTCTGGGCAATCTGCCAGTCTTACGCCTCTCTCCTTCCTTCCTCCTGAATCATGCTTTCCCATATATTTCTCCCCATCCTCACCATTCCCCACTTTGACTTTGAAGTCCCTCAGGTATCAGATTATGTGTCGATTCAATGTAAACGATATTATCAAGGTATTTGGTAGACTTTCCCTTCCACTTCCATCCTCAGCAATTGGTATTGGCATAGAAGCTCCGATTATTTTCCTTCTGGTCTTTTTTTGAAGTACTTCTCTTTAATGCTGTAATACATGATGATCAACTATACCACAAAATGATGCTTCATGTTGCTCCCGGGCATATGATAAGACTCACTCTGCCAACTCTTTTTTAAGGACTCTGGTGAGCTATACTTCCCTTTAGTGTCACCTTCCTTCCTTCCTCTGGTTTAACTTACTAAAAGAATTTAAAGATTAACATGACTAGTTCCTCCAACCATACATCTAGTCATTGGTCATTGAACAAAGACCTCACATTTTGAGTGTCGACAGTCAGATTAATAATCATTATTATTGATGATCCGTGTGATTCTTAGGACCCTCTAACCTTTCCCACCATTCTTCCACCATCACTACAGAAGTACGAGAGGGCTGCAGAAGGTCGAGGGCCATTTTTTATTCAGGGAGAGGGTGCCATGGTCAAAATAAATCACCGCGTAGCCAACCTTTATCGTATTAATTTCCTAACATACTTCTCCTGCTCTTCTCTTCTCCATGAACCTTCTCTTGTAACAGAGATATATAAAAAGTAGAAAACACTTTGGGAAAACCAACTAATACATCAATCCTTTCCAGAAAGCCTTCCCTTATAATAAGCTTGGCCCCAGAAATATGAGAGAATATACTTCCTCCTTTCATTAGAGAAGTGGGCAAAGGATCATCAGCTAGCCAACATTTATTACTTAGAATGTCCTAGGCACTGTGCAGAGTACTGGAGATTTCCACAGCTCCTATCACCTGCCCCCTGCCCAGGAAATTGTTCCTTTGTGAGACCAACTTATCCTGCTAAACTCTAGACATCCACAGCACTTCTGGGCATCCCCGGCCAAATCGTGAAAGTGTAATCCTTCCTCTCATCCCCTTCAGCTCCCCTTTGTGTCTTCTTCCCCATTAGAAGAAAGCCCCCTGTGGGCAGAGATCGTCCAGCATGCTTTTTACTTGTATTCCAAGGGCTCACTGCAGTGCCAGACATTTAATAAGGGCTTTGCAAATACTCTGTCTCTGTCTCTGCCTGTGTCAGATCTGGGTGTGTGTGTGTCTGTATGTCTCTGTGTCTCCCTATCTCTGCAAAAAACATAGTTCCATAGGTCCAGAGCTGCCATGCTCCCTCCCTGCCCACTCCATACTCAGCAGCTGTACCATGCCCACTCAGTTCCTTCCTTCACACCCCTTCCACGCCAGGTCTGAAAGTAAAAATAACATTATAGGCATTCTTGGAAAGGACCTGTCAAACACTTGTTCTTTGGCTCCCATCACCATTCCTGTGATCTCCCTGTCCCTCCTCCCTTGTTAGGATGTAATCTCCGTGAGAGCAGGGATAGTTGCTGGCTTTTTTTTGCCTTTCTTTGCATCCTCATTACATAACAAGGCACTTGACACATAGTAGGCATCACAGACCGCTTGAACCAAACTCTCCATTCTGGGACACTTTGCTTCTGGGGCTCATATACACTGTGCAGATCACCCAATCCAAGGCTCTGGAGCTGGAAGGAGCCTCCAACATCACCTAGTCCAACCATTTTGATTTCTAGATGAGAAAACTCAGAACCAGAATGGGTAAATGACACGGGTCAAGTCAAGTCAACAAACATTTATTAAACACCTACTAAGTGCTGATCATACAAAAAAATGGGCAAAAAACCGAAAAAAACAGTCCCTGCTCTCAAAGGATCCTGAAATGGGAGAGGGGAGACAAGCTGCAAATAGCACGGAGACAGTAAAAATTGGACACAATCCCAAAGGGAAACCACAAAAATTAAGAAAGACAAGGAGATGTAAAGTCGGCATTCGAATGTAGGACCTCAGATTCCAAACTTAGCACCATATTTACACTGAAAAAAAATGTGACTATGGCTTCTTTTCAAAGTATAGCATAAGGGAGAGAGTGTTGGGTTTGGATTCTGTATGGTGGGGGGATGTGTTCTAGACCTGGGTGCACTATTGGGGATTTCGGCCTAAAGCTCAATGGGGAGCTGGGTTTATTGGGGGAGGGGGGAAGGGGTGGGAAGAGAAAGGAATAAGCATTTATAGATTGCTTACTATGTGCTTCATCTAGAAAATGAGCTGGAGAAGGAAATGGCAAACCACTCCGGGATCTTTGCCAGGAAAACCCCAGATGGGGTCGCAAAGAGCTGGACAGGACTAGACAATAACTGGACCAATATGCCGGCACTGTGCTATGTGCCTTTATAAATATTCTCTCATTTGATCAGAGCCCATTGATGGAACACTGCAATCCCCACCAATATTTTCAATACCCATGATTCTGTCCAGGCGAAGACCCCTTCCACCCATGAAAATCAAAACTGGAAGGCTATGTAGCTACTGGGCTTCTTTGGAGTTGGGAAGCCCCAAGTTCAAATCCCACCATCGACCAGCTGTGTGACCCTGGGTAATCTCTTAATCTCTCTAGGTCTCAGTTTCCTTATCTGTAGACTCAATGATCGCTAAGGGCCTCTTCCAGCTCCAAATCTAGGAGCCGAGGAAACCCTTTTGGGCCTTAGTTGAATCATTTTGATGAATTTCTGTGGCAAAAGAAAAAAGACAATTAAAAAATCATCTCTAGGGGCCAATTGTAGCAGTGAGTCTCAAGGAACTTAGCCAGGTTGGGGCTCAGGCAACACATTGGCAGGCCCATGTTTGCCCTTCCATATTGGCAGGGCCTTCCACAGCTTGTGCTCTGCTGGCCTAGGCTTGTGGAATCATTAGACGCAGGGCAGGAAGGCAGCGTGAAGATCATTCATTCTAATCTAACACCCGCATTTTACAGCTGAAGAAACTACAGTCTAGAAAGGTGAAAAGGCCGGGCCAAAGTCATGCAGGTAGCAGAGCTGGGATCTGAAGCCATCTTGGGTTTGTGGTTCAATCTTCTATATTCATAGAAGGAAAACAAAGGGGGAAAAGGAAAGGAGGGGCCCCAACTCACCTAGCTGAGTTTTATTCCCATGTACTCATAATTCGATAGAATTTCTCTGGGGGTAGGAGGGAAAGGCACTAGTTCTCTTGCCCTCACCCCTTCAGGGATAGACTTGAATAATTTTGACATGATCTGCATGCAGATGGAAAGAAAAGAGACAAAATGAATGTAGTCACTGCCTTTTAAAGGTTAATGGGCATGGGAGCTGGTTTGGAAGCAAAACCTACCACCAGACTGCTGGCAAATCAGATTCAGATGTATTTTAAAATATTTAACAAAATATATAAAAATACAATATAACAAAGATAGTGCTAATATGTGGTTTCCTAAGGCAATATAGATCCTTGGTTTCCATTTGAGGTTGATGCTATTCGCTCAAGGGATGCTGCCACTCTTGGGGTACTTGGTGGCAGAAGGTCAGCCGTCAATCTTGGCGGTACAGGGGGTGATTTCTCCTCTCCATAGTGATCTCCCCTTGCAATGATGGCTGCCAGGGCTGGGCTGAAAGCAGGACCGGTGGTCTAGAGGACACTGCTGTTCCCAAGGCTCTTGGGTTCAGATTCCTGAGCTATCCCTACCAGGGCCTGAAGGGAGGTGCTGGTTTGGCTTTCCTGACCCATGTTGCCTCTTGTCTCTCCCTCTGAGTGACCTGTTGCTTCAGCAAGGCTGGCTTGCCTTCCACGTTGGGGGCAGTTGGTTGGCAGTCGATGGGAATGGCTGGCTCCTTCTCCACAGAAGTTGCTTTGCTAGACGATGGTGTTGGGGGCTGGTCTAGAGGTAGGTACTGCTGTCCTCAAGGCCCTTGGTGCAGGGTCCTGTTCCATCTCCATCCAGGTCTCAAGGAAGTGGTGGTTGATGTGGTTAAGTGGTGGTTTGACTTGTCTGGCCACTAGGTGGTGTTACAGTTTACAGAGCCCTGGACTTGGAATCTGGGTTCAAATTCCACTCAGACACTTGTTCCATGACCTCAGGCAAGTCACGAACCCTGTTTGCCTCAGTTTCTCCATCTGTAAAATGGGGATAATAATACCACCTACTTTCCAAGGTTGTTTTGGGGATCAAATGATATCTGCAGAAGTGCTTAGCACACTGCCTGGCACAAAGTAGGTGCTTTATGAAAACTTACTTCTCCCTCCCTTCCCTGATACAAGCTGCCTCCTACCTACCTATGAGATCCATATTATGCTATACATAACTTTCCCCTGTTCTGCCATATGTCTAGCCCCAGAGTCAATCAACAAGTATTTATTAAATGGCTACTTTGTGCCAGTCATTGTGTTAGGTGCTGGAGATTTGATGACGATGATGACAATGACAACGTCTCACCCAGGGTCACACAGTCAGCAATCCCTGCCCCCAGAGAGCTTATATTCAATCACGGGAGACACTATGTCCACATATAAGTATGTACAAAATAAATCCAAGATAAATATGAGACCAATAAATTTGGAGGGGAAGTTGGGATGGGGGCAGGGGCAGAGATCAGGAAAGGCCTTGGGAAGAAGGTTGTATTTGAGGTGAGAGGAAGTCAGGGGTTCTGTGAAGAGGAGATGAGGAGAGATGCACAGGGTAATTGGGGCTTCTTCCCAGGGCACCAGCATCAGGGACATCTCCTTCCTGATGCAGCATGCTTCCTGTCTACAGAAATCCACATGTCCCCCAGCCCTCCATCAGCTTGGGCTGTGTTCCATCCCACTCGTCAGGCTCATCTTCTCTCCTCCACAATCCCTAAGAGGACCCAGCCAGACTTTACGGGGGCCAGGCAACCACCTCTCCCAGCTAAACTTCATCCATTATAGAAATATCTTCTGTACCTCTCCCACGGGCATCTTGGTACAGTAGGAGTACTAGCTCTATAGTTAGAGGACCTGGGTTCAAATTCCCCCTCTAATATTTAATAATTGAATCTCAATTTCCTCATCTCTAAAATGAAAGCATCAGACAAGATGGCCTCTGAGGTCCCTTTCAATCCAATACCTATGAAAAAAAACCTATTTTTTGCCTCTGGTCAAAAAAAAATCCCCCATCTATGTTTTACGGGATGAGAAGAATTACAAGAGTAAATAGTATCTCAAAAGTGCTTTGAGTTCCTGGGGAATAAGTTCACTCCAAGAAGCCATGACTCCTTTGTAGATAACACTGATAAAGTACTTTGAGGTTTACAAAACACTTTATAGGTATTACTTCATTTTATCTTCAGAACTACCCAGTGGGGAAGGAAGGAGAAGGAACAAGCATTTCTTAAGGGCCCCCTAATGCCAGGCAAAAATCATCTCATTTGATTCTCACAACAACCCTAGGAGCTAGGGACTATTATTTCCCATTATACAGATGACAAAGCTAAGGCATTAAGAGGTTAAGTGGGGGCAGCTAGGTGGTACAGTAAATAGAGCACTGGCCCTGGAGTCAGGAGGATCTGAATTAAAATCTGGCCACAGACACTTAACATTTAATGGCCATGTGACCTTGGGTGAGTCACTTAACCCCAATTGCCCTGCCTTCCTCCTCCAAAAAAAAAAAGGAGGTTAAGTGACTTACCCAGGGTCACACAGCTAATGTGTGCCTGAGGCTGCATTTGAACTCATCTCCCTGACTCCAGGCCCTTCCCTCTATCTACTGTACCACCTTGCTGCCTCTATCCATCAATGGAGATATTCCCTCCCCTGACACAGATAAAGGAACAGTTGACCAATTCTCTCCACCTTCATAAGATGGGCTTTGGGGAGTTTCTGTAGCCCATTAATCTCATCACATGGTGGCTAACATTCTGGTGATGAATGTCTCTGGGTGTGGCTAAAATGGTCATGAGATGACAGATGAGCAGAACCCAGAAGGATCCACTGGAACAAGTGTTTTACTAGAGGAGCTTTTGAACTTGCTAATTAACTAAGGGGTAGTTAGGGGGCGCCATAGAGCATAGAGTGCCAGACCTGAAGTCAGGCCCATCTTCCTGAATTCAAATCCAACCTCAGACACTTTCTAGCTGTGTGACTTTGGACAAGTCACTTAACACTGTCTGCTTCAGTTTCCTCATCTGTAAAATGAGCTGGAGAAAGAAATGGCAAACCACTCCAGTATCTCTGCCAAGAAAACCCCAAATGGGGTCACGAAGAAGCAGGCATGAGTGAAACAACTGAATAAACAACAAATCAAATGAGGCCTGACCCCAAGACATCTCCATGCCCTAATGAAGCGTCATCAGATGTCCACGGAAACCCCAACGGGATGACAACTTGAGGAGCAGCACAGGGTAGTGGAAGGTGCCCCAGACCCAGAATCAAGGGCCCTCAGCGGGAATCCCACCAATGTGTGACTACCGGCCAGCTGCTCTGCCTCAGTCTTCATCTGCAAAATGGAGGCGATGAGCCTCCCCTCCTGATCTTCCTGAGTCACTGGGAAGAAAGGGCTCTGAACACTGGAAGTCCTATGGAAGTGTGCGCTGAATCCTCAGCATGCCTTGCCAAATGAACGTGAACACTTTCATCCATCTGTTGCTTAGCGGCTACATAAACAGAAGAGCAACGTTGGGATTAGCCAAGGGGGAGAAATGGCAAGAGCAGAGGTTATTTTCAGACTTAATCACATTCCAGAACCTGTGAGAGTGTTTCCAAGACAAATTAACCTTTCAGAGCACAAGCGCCAGACATGTCGCAGATTGCCAAGTACATTTCTTACTTTAACCCCACAGTAAGTCAAGGGGGTGAATAGGAATAAACATTTCTATAATGCCCACTATGTGCAAGACACTATGATAGGTGCTTTATAAATATTCTCTTATTTGAATCTCACGACAACCCTGGGAAGTAATTCTCTGATTATCCCCATCTTACAGTTGAGCAAACTGAGGCAAACAGAGGTTAAGTGATTTGCCCAGGGTCACACAGCTAATAAGTATCTGAGATTGGATTTGAACTCAGGTCTTAGTGACTCCAAGGCTGGAGTTCTATCTACTGCACCTACCTGTCCTGAAAGCACGATATGAATGACAGTTATCACCATCATCATTATGTCTTGTAGCTGCATCCCCAGCCCTAGCCCAATGCCTGGCACATAACAAAACACTTAATAAATACTTGTTGGCTGACTGATTAATAGACAAGTCTAAGGGAGATGCCTGAGTCAGGGAGAGGTTAGCTGAATTTTCAAGGGTCACATAATGAGCTAGTCAGTATCAGAGGTCAGATTTGAACTCGAGCTTTCCTGATTCCAAGACTAGCACACCCTCAACTAAACCAAACTAACTCTAATCTTGTGGAAAAGAAAATTGAACGTAAATGTTTCACTAGGCTTAAGTCTCTTCCCTTCCTCCCCCTACACCTACAACTCTATCACACACACCCACCCACCCACCCACACCCACACACACACCCACTCACACACACACCCACACACCCACACCCACACCCACACACACACACACACACACACACACACACACACTCACACACACACACACACAGGATCTAGTAGGAGAAAGAGGAACAGTCACCAGCTAAGTAGGTGGATGGATGGATGGATGGATGGATGGATGGATGGATGGATAGACAAGCAGATAGGCAGATAGGATAGAGAGAGAGACAGACATAGGCAAATAGATAGGTAGACGGATAGTTGCTAAAAAGAGAGAGAGATAAGTAGATAGGCAAATAGATAGATGAATAATTGATAGAGATAAGATAGATGGATGGATGGATGGATGGGTGAATGATCCAGGTAGTTGAATGAATGGATGGATAGACAGACAAGTAGACAGACAGATAGATAGATAGATAGATAGATAGATAGATAGATAGATAGATAGACAGATAGGCAAATAGACGGATGGATGGATAGGTAGTTGGATGAATAGACAGATAGGCAAATAGGTAGATGGATAGTTGAGATAGATAGATAGATATAGATACATAGATAGATGGATGGATGGATATGTAATTGGATGAATGGATGGAGAGATGGATAAATAAATAAGTGGATGGATAGTTGCTAAGAAAGAGAGAGAAACAGATAGAAAAATAGGTAGATGAATAGTTGATAGAAACAGATAGATGAAAGGATTGATAGGTAGCTGAATGAATGAATAAATAGATGGATAGATGGATGGATGGATGGATGGATGGATAGATGGATGGATGGGGAAATAGGTAGATGGATAGTTGGTAGAAATAGAGAAAGAAAGATGATTGGATGGATAGTCAGATGAATAGATGGATGGTTAGAGCACATATTAAGTGCATACTCTCTGCCAGATATTGTGCTAAGTACTAGGGATATAAGTAGAAAAAACAGACTATCTCTATTATCAAGGAACTTACAGTCTACTTGGCAAGAAAACATGTAAGGGGCATCTGGAAATCTAGGGGTTCAGCAAAGGGCATAGGAAATGGTTACACCCTAGGGCAGAGCTTTCCTTTTGCTACTGCATCCCCAGTATCTGGCACACAGTAGGTGCTAAGTGTCTGTTGAGTTATACAGAATCTTTATCTTCCCACTTGATTAAAACAAGGAGCCTAAAGAGACCCAAGTCAGGGGATTGGAACAGTCAGCTAGCTCTGGTTCACAGGATTCAAAGCTAGAAGGAACCTCAAAAGCAATCTAGTCCAAATCCCGCATTTTATAGATGAGGAAACTGAGACCTAGAATTGAGGGAACCCACCCAAGTAAATAGCAGAGTCAGCATTTGAACCCAGAACTTCTGCCTCCAGATCCTGCCCTCTTTCTACTGAAACACTGGTTTTTGTTCCTGGTTACAGACACTGGTCCCTCATCTTGCCTCTCCTCTTTGGTGTCGAAGGGAGTTGAATGAGAAAATGCAGAGACCCCCAAATAGCCCATCCACATAGTTGAGAACATGGCTCACCAGGGAACATGGTGCTCTTGGGATCTGGACCCACTATAGTTTGAGAAAAATCGTCTGTGGTGATCAGTCTGGTGACTGGGCAGGCACATTCCTACTCCACTGCTTGTGATCAGCATTGACCTTCCATGGGGTGCAATGGAGAGAAACCTGGATTTGGACTCAGAGGCTCAGAGGGACTTGAACCCCAGCTCCAAAACTACCTGTGTATTCATGAGCAAGCCACTGCCCCTCCCTGGGCCTCAGTTTCCTCATCTGTACCATGAAGGGGTTGGATCTGAACATCTTTGAAGTCCTTGCCAGCTTTAAATCTCACATGATTCTTCCCTGCTATGAAATGATTTCAAAGGTACCTTCGCTTTCTAGGATCATTCTCTTGAAAGGCAGTGTGGTGTAATGGATAGAGCACTGACTCTGAAGTCAGGAAGAGTTCTCATCTCAGCCTCTGTATGTATGCCCCTGGGCAATTCACTTAACCTTTCGGGGCCTCAGTTCCCTCATCTGTATAATAAGAGAGTTGGATGCAATGACTTATAGAGTCCCTTTCAATTTCAATCTATGGTCTTATTCATTCTTATTATTAAATATATTCTTGATTCTCCAATTGGTAATGTATCACTGCCTGGACCCTACACACCCATCACCTGAACAACTGCCACATTCACCACCAAGGACAGAGAGTCAGGGACAACACACCACAGGGAAGCTTGTGTCATTTGGACCCCCCACACTCACCACTTAATGTAAGTGACAAGATGCCCAATCCACTGATCTCACTCATACGCCTTAGACCAAGTGTAGAGTCTTTGAAAGCCATTTGATGAAATGAAATTATGCCAGGCAGGACGCCTGTTTCAAATGGCTGAGAGATTTCATTATTCCCTCTGAGTCCTATGTAAAAGCTTTGGGTTCTCTGGAATCAGAGAGTGACAATGACAGTGTTCCAGTATACTCTTGAGGAGTAAAGATAGGACTAAGCTGTAGAAAAGAAGTTATCAGGGAGGCTGGCTTAATCTATAGGCAACTCAGAGCAGAGGTCCTGGGCTGAGGAACCTCCTAAGAAAAAGTCTGCCCTTCTCCCAATTTCCCCTCCCAGGACTTGTCTATCCACAGATACTACAATATAATCTGATGTTTTGTTACCCAAATGTTTCTAGTAAAATAAATTTTAACTAGAGACATAAATATAAAATTAGCATTAGGAATTTTCCTGAGTGATGAGGAATTTTCCTGGCTCAGAATGGTTGTGATCAAACTTAATATCTTTTCATCTAAAATAAACACTGTAAAGCCAAAAAGGAGGGAACCACATGGTGTTTAGGGTAGCTAGGTGGTGCAGTGGATAGAGTTCCAGGCTTCGAGGCAGGAATACCTGAGTTCAGATCCAGCCTCAGATACGTACTAGCTGTGTGACCCTAGGCAAGTCACTTAACCCTGTTTGTTTCAGTTTCCTCATCTATAAAATGAGCTGAAGAAGGAAATGATAAATTAATATCTTTGCCAAGAAAACCCCAAATGAGGGCAAGGAAAGTCAGACATAGCTGAAAACAATTAAACAATATAGAGCAAGGAGTTTAGGGGCCATTCTATTACCCCTAGGCTTAAAGCAGGATAATTTATGTAACAGAGTATTACATTTATGTATCCTTCCAATTAGCTTAGAATGTAAGCTCCTTGAAGCTAGAGTCTGTTATATTTTTGTCTAGAACCTAGCAGAATACCTAGTACATAACAGATACTTCATAGATGATTTTTTTTAATGGAATGGAGTGAAAAGGAATTGTAAGAGCTGGCCAGGATAGGTGGTTAATATGACTTGTACTGGGTCATGTGGGAGAAAGAGCCTTGTTGTGCTTGGCTACATAGGGCAGAACCAGGAGCAATGGGTAGAAGCTCTATTTCAGTAAAGACTTCCTAACAACAGGCGCTGTCCAAAAGTAAAAGGAACCATGCTGACTGGGTCTACAAGTAGTGACCAGACAAGCATTTGTTGGTAAGTTATAGTAGGGATTCTTTTCAAGCATGGGTTAGATTAGATGACCACTGAGGTCCCTTCCAATTCTCAAATTCTGTGATTCTGTGAAAATGGACAAAATTTCCCTAGACAATTTATAAGCAGGGTCTATTTGTAGCTTCTTTACTAGCTTGCGACTTTGGGCACATTACCTCTCCTCTTTGGGCTTCATCCTTATCACCTATAAAGACACAGACATTCTTATTCTGGGTTTGGCGAAATTGAGAGAAGCTGACCGGAAGGCTTCATCGCCTTGTTTCAATGTGGGTGGATTTTAAGAGACTCATCACTCCCAAGTCACTATCAGGGGCAAAGTAAAAGGCTCTATAGCGAATGTGTAAATGTATTTTCTCTTCACAGGTGCCTCTTAGAATTCTTAGGTTAATTCAAGACCCAGCTTAAAAAGACATTCCTATTCTTCTGAGTTTTTGGTATTTCTATTCTCCTTCCCTCCTCAAATTATATTGCAGTTACTTACCTGTCAATGTTACATTTCCTTTCCTCTATCCCCTGTCCCAATGTAAAATACACGTTCCAAGAGGGGAAGCGCATAGGTACTATTTTTCATTTTGTTTGTAGCACTCTCTCTGGGGCCACTGCTTCAACCCACAATAGCAGGTTGGTGTTCCCAAAGGATGAAAGACTACTTTCCCCTTAAGGAGTCTAGGGACAATTGTGAGAGATTATGGCTGTCTAGTACTGCTACTTATGAGCCCCCACTGGTGTGCTTCCCATTATCAGCCAGTGACTTCAATTAGTCTTTAGAAAAGATATAGTAAGAATAACAGTTATAAAAATATTCCTCTCAAACTGTACACAAACTCTCCCTTGCACACAAAAGTTCCTGGGAACAGTGCTCAAAACTTATAGTAAAAGGATAATAAGAAACATGTGTACAAAACATGTGTGGCACCATCCACTCTGGATATCTCACGGCACCCAGTTTCAAGAAGTCTTTTTCTCTCTTTGTAGAATCCTTTAGGGGTCTGCTGGACTCTGAGAATTGGTACCTTTGTAAGATACATAGCTGGGACTTCTCTCTCTGTCATGAGGTATTAGAAAGTGTTTAATAAATGCTTTTTCATTCACGAATGCATTTATTTTATTCATTACCTGCCTTAAAAGGTTGTTGTTGGGACTGATAAACTAGAAAATCTTATGTAAATGTTAGTTATTATCTGGCCCTATGTAGCATTCCCAACGTTGGTCTAACATTCCAGTGTTCCACTAAAGTATTGGTAATGCCTTCTGATAACTCTGGATTCATAAGATCCGTGTAAATGTTGGAGGCATAAGGAAATTTTGTAATGGTCAATCCCTCATTTTAGAGATGAGGAAGCTGAAGAGGTTGCACAAATCCAATAACTTGTCCCATCCACAGTAAGTAGCAGATCCAGGATTCAAACACAAATCTTTGGACTCTAAATTCCACTAAATGCTTGTTAACCAATACCAAAAACAGTTCAGCAAAACTAACACATATGCTGGGTCTGACAATGTATACAATGTTCCATACTTGCAGTTGTCCCCCGCTTCTTTAATGAAGGGAGGTACATTTTCTCATATCTTCTTTAGGTACAATCCTGGTCATAATTAAACAGTATGTTCAGTTGTGTTTTGTTCTTTCCATTCACACTGTTGTAGTCACTTGTGTACTTGGTTTTCCTTGTTTCTTTTCCTTCATTTTGCATCAGTTCATATAAATCTTCCTAGGTTTCTCTGAATTCTTCACATGTGTCATTTCTTTTCTTTTTTTCATGCCAGGCCTATGATTTCACTAGTATAGGGGACTTCTAGTAAGGAAATGCCCTCTATCAATGCAAATCACCCCCTGTCCTGCAACTTATACTTGCACAGAGTTCCCTGAGTCATTGAGAGGATAAGGGACTTGCTCAAGGTCACACAATTAAAATGTTGCAGAGACAGGACTTGTCTTTTTTTTTTTTTTGGCAGGGCAACTGGGGTTAAGTGACTTACCCAAGGTCACAGCTAATAAATGTTAAGTGTCTGAGGCTGTATTTGAACTGAGGTCCTCCTGACTCCAGGGTCAGTGCTCTATTCACTGTGCCACCTAACCGCCCCTTAGAGACAGGACTTGAACCCAGGATTTCTTGATTCAGGGACTGGCTCCCTATCTACTATAACATATGCCTGAAACATCAATGTTTTTGGGTGAACTAATATTCCACTATGTTCATGGACAATTCAATAAGCATTTATTAAGGGCCTGCTATGTGTTGAACACTGTCCTAGGCCTCAGGGGAGGTTTCCAAGAGGAGGCTGGCTGACCCCTTGTCTGGTTTGTTGTAATGGAGATTCTTTTTTTTTTTAATATTTAATGTTTTTAAATTGATTTGTTTATTTACTTTTAGTTTACAAGATTCAGTTCCGTAATCTCTTGAGGCGGCGTGCAATCAAGTATTGGATCTACAAATATTTTCAAATTGGACATTAATCTGGTTGCGTAGAAGGGCTGTAACCAATGGAGTGAACAATGGGGAAAAAAGAAAGAGAATCAAACATGAAAAAGAACGAGAGCATGTAGGTTGCTTCAGTCTCCATTTAAACTCTAGTCTTTCTAGATCTTTCTCTGAATGTAGACATCTCCTTCCATCCTGAGACTTGTAGAGTTGTCTTATAACTGTGCATTGCTGAGAACAGTCCACTTTATCAAAGTTGGTTGTCACACATATGTTGTGTTTGTGATTGTGTACAAATTTCTCCTGGTTCTGCTCTTCTCACTTAGCATCAGTTTGTATAAGGCTCTGCAGGTGAATATGAAGTCCATCTCCTCCCCATTTCTTATAGCTCAATAGTGTTCCATGTAATGGAGATTCTTTACATGTATGGGTTGTACTAAATGGCCTAGAGGTCCCTTCCAGTTCTAAATCAGATGATTCTGAGAGTGCCACACCAATGAAATCACAGGTCTTTGACCACACAAAATAGACCATTTTTTAAAAATGGAAATTAAAAGAGAGACAAGAAAAAACAAGAAGTTAAAACTAACCATAGCAAGTGAAGTCACTGGGACCATCTGGAATCTGTCTGACTTGTGCAGAGGTGGGAAGCAGGCACAAGTGGATGGACGTGCCACTGAACAACCGAGAGTGGCCTTTCTGGGGCCACACGTGGCTGTCCAGGACCCTGTGGTCTTGTCTTTCAGGAAGTACGAACTTCTCTCTTATTCACAACCACAGCTTCCAGCCCAACTTGCCTTAACCAAAGGAACATTTGTTCTTCCTCCTCTTCCTTCCCCCAACCACCCAGTGGGCAGAGTAATATGGCTGCTTCTGGGGCTTGGATGAGCTGGAAAGTCTCCCATTCCAAGCCTTCTACCCTGCGCCCTCCAGCATCCTAAAGACCTACAGGCCTCATTCTCTGCCCTTCAGAACCTGTGTGACCTACTAATATACCATGAGGATGTCCAGGCTTTCCCCCCCTCTCTACAGCTCAACTTTTCAATGTTGTCTTTCCCATTTACAGAATCAGTATCTTGAGATTAGAGACTATCTTATTTTTCCTATTTACATCCCCATGGGTTTTCCTTGGCAAAGATCCAGCAGTGATTTGCCATTTCCTTCTCTAGCAGATTAAGGGAAACAGAGGTTAAGTGACTTGTCCAGTGTCACACAGCTAGTATATGTCTGAGGCTGGATTTGAACTCAGGTCTTACTGACTCTAGGCCCAGCACTCTGTCTACTAATCCACCTAGCTTCTTCGCATATAGTAAACCGTAAATAACTGCTTTTTTCCTTCATTCTTTCCTTATCCTCTTCTCCCACCAAATCCTTAGCTGGGTATGTCCCCCAGTCTTTAATTAATCCCTAATTCCTGAATCCTTAATTCTCTCTCTACCTTCTATCCTTCTGGCATCTCATCCATTTGCATTATCTTCTTTAAGAAAAAAAATCTTGGGTATGGTAGGTGGCGCCGTGAATGGAACACTGCCCCTGGAGTCAGAGGAGCTGAGTTCAAATCCTGTCTCAGACACTTAACACTTACTAGCTGGGTGACCTTGGGCAAGTCACTTAACCCCAATTGCCCTGCCTGCCCTCCTCTAAAAAAAAAAAGCAAAAAAAAAAGTCTTTCTTGGTCCCCTTTAATGCTGACGCCTTCTCTCTGTGGACTGTCTCTGATTTATCCTGTCTATAGCTTGTCTGTGCATCATTTTCATGCTGTCTCCCATATTAAAGTGTGAGCAGGGCATGGCTTTTGGATTTTCTTTGTATTTTCAGTACTTAGAGCATAGTAGTTACTTGTTGACCTGACTGTTTTGCTAATGAAAATACAAAAGTAATCATAATGATGATAATGCACAGATTGAGAAGCAGGTTGTGGACTAGAGAGAGAGGCCATCTTGGAGATAGGGAGGCCCGGGTGCAAATTCTAGCCCTGACATATCCTGGCCACGTAAGTGTGCCCTGGACAACATACCCAGACCAAAAGTGGAGAGAAGGTACTGTTCTGCATTGATGGGAGTGCATTCCCTAAACTGGTCACATCCTGCCCCTCCCTTTGCTACCCAATGGACCGGAGGCAGTTCCTGGTCCTCAGTTTCATCAGCTTTCCAAGGAGGGGCCTGGTGAGGCTTGGTGGTATGTGCCTGCCATCACTGTTGCTTTGGGAGGTCCAAGCTAGTGGACTGCTTGAGTTTGGAGGTCCTGAGGGAGGGGAGGCAGTGGGCTAAGCCAATCAGATGTCTGCACACACACACACACACACACACACACACACACACACACACACACATACACAAGATGTCTGCACACAATCATGGACAAATACAGTGTGCCCTCAGGAAGGTAAGGGAGATGGAGGACCAAGGGAGGGGTGAGCCAGCCCAGGTCAAAAGTCTCCAGCTGACCCACAGTGGGATCAGGCCCTGAGAAGCCTCTGCCTGCATTCCAGCCTGGGTGAGCTGGGAAGATCCTGTCTTTACAAACAAAATGAAACAAAGAGATTGGAATAAATGGCCTTGGAGGCCTCTTCCATCTATAAACTTATGATCCTATGAAATCAGAGGTCTGGAAAAAATAAACATAATAACTTCACATTTAAATAGAATTTTCAGGGTTTTTTTCAAAGCATTTTACAGATATTATCTCATCCTTAGCCTCATAACTGTGTAAGGGAGCTGCCATTATTATCTCAATTTTACAGATGAGGAAACTGAGGCAGACAGAGGCAAATTGGCTTGCCCAGGGTCACATAACAAGGAACTGTCTAAGGTAGAATTTGAACTCGAGTCTTCCTGACTCAGGACAGCTAGGTGGGACAGTGGATAGAACACTGGGCCTGGAGTCGGGAGGAGCCAAGATCAAACCTGGTCTCAGACACTTGCTAGTTGTGTGACCCTAGCCTAGTCACTTAACCTTGTTTTCCTCTGTTTCCTCATCTGTAAAATGAGCTAGAGAAGAAATGGAAAAACCATTCCACTATGTTTGCAGAGAAAACTCCAAATGGGGTCACAGAGAGACAGACTCGACCTTAGACAAATGAACAATAAATTTCCTGACTCCAAGTTTATCACACTATCCACTGCGACAACTATGATTATGAGGCACCAAATGTGTGTGGGTCACCTTGGGAGGCAAGAGAGGAAAGACAGAAAGCATAGAGAAGGCAGCATGGTATAGTGGGTAAGAGCTCTAGACTTGGAGGAAGGAAGATCTGGGTTCTAGTCCTGCACTTGAAACATCTTGGCTGGGTAACCCTGGGAAAAACCACCCTACCTCTCTGGGACTAAGGAAAGGAGCTAGACATGGTAGACTCTGAGGTCTCTACAGCTCTAAATCTGTGGTCCTGTCAGGCGGGGACTATCCCAGCCTCCACCAAGCTTATAGTTCTTTGGGGAATAGGGAACATAGACAGATGACTGGCCCAGTATAAAATAATATAGTTTCCAGTACAAAAAAGCAGAGCCCCAAGTGAGGTCTGGGGTGTTGGGGGAGGTCATTACTGCCTCAGGGGTCAGGCCAGGCTTGGTGGAGTGGGAGGGTGACAGGCCACTTTGGATTGGGCTTCAAAGGGTGGGCAGAGATTTCATAGGAGAGGAAGAGAGTGGGCACAAGGGAACATTCCGGATATAGGAGGAATAGAAAGAACGAGGTGAAATATCACTTGGGATGTGTGTGTGTGTGTGTGTGTGTGTGTGTGCGTGCGGGAGTCCAGAGAGGGTGAAGCTAAGACGGGATCCAGTTTGGCTGGGGTGTTCAGTACATGGACAGGTGCAGATGGACAGAAGACTGGGATGAAGGATGGGTTCAGATGCTCTTGAACATTCTGCTGGACACTTATACCCAGATATTCTACCATTATTTCCCTCCTGACAGATCCAAAGGCAAACATCCCTCTTGCCAACCTAAGTCTCTTCACAACTCTTCAGCCTTTGCTAATGGTGCTGCCATTTTCTTGGCCATCACACATCCTAGCTGAGTGACATTGGGCAAATCAGTTCACTTCTCCTGGGCCTCAGTTTCCCCATCTGTCAAATGAAGTCACTGGATTAAATGATCTCTCAGGTCTCTTCTAGCTCTGGCTCTATGGTCCTCTAATAATCTATCCCCCTCTTCCTCTCCCATACCCACTCAGCCATTGTCATGTCTCTTGATACAGGACTCCGACGTCTCCTCTCCATGTCCATTGCTATCACCCTAGGCCAGACTTGCCGTATTATAATTACAGCTGTAACATTGAGCCCAGTCTCCTTATTTTCTAGATGAAGAAACTGAGGGTCCAAGAGGTTAAGAGAGGCCCAGACTGTGACAGTATTTATTCACTTATCGAACAAGCATTTATTAAGTGCCTGCTATTTAGCTCTACCTAATCATAGCAGGGAAAAAACTGGAGAAGGAAATGGCAAACCATTCCAGTATCTTTGCCAAGAAAACCTCACGTATAGTATTGGCACATGATCATTTCCTATTGTTAAAAAAAATTACCAGGCGCTACAGTCCATGGGGTTATGAAGAGTCAAACACAACCAAACAACAACCATAGGAAATCAGAGACTTGTGAGGCATCTCATCACGTGTCCCCCTACCTGAAACTGCCTCTGGCCTCTGGGGTCCACACTCTCATCCTCTGTCCTGAGGCTGAGCTATCCTGACTTGTAATTAAGTCCAAACTCATCTGACATCCCATACACAGAATGGTGGGTCGCCTATTCTCTGCCTTGCTAGGGCCAAGGTCTCCATACCTTTCCCAATCATCCGTCTTCCCCACCCCAACTTTGCCTCTGTGTGTTTTCTTTCTTCATTTGAAAATAAGCTTCTTGAGGACTTGTTCCTGGCACACAGTAGGTGCTTAATAAATGCACCATTGGATGATCTAGTTCTACAATCTAGCTTGCTCCAGACTCCAGGCTTCACATCCCAACCAGTCACAAGAAATCAGATCATATCTGTTGAGTGCCTCTTCACACCCCTCCCCTCTCTTATTCTACTGGAAAGAGGATGAGAGTGGCCTCTGGTTCCACTCACCTTCCTATAACTACCCACACCAAACTGGGCAGTCCTTGGCCACCACTCCCCAATATATATGGTTTCCCCCTCTTAAAATGTAAGGAATCTATTCACTTTTACATTTGCATTTTTGATGCCTAGTATGCAGTAGGTACTTAATAAATGTTTTCATTCATTCATTCATGCATTCATGCATGCACAAGTTACTATGTAAGACACTTGTGATACAAAGGGGAAAAATGAAAGTCTGCACCCTCAGAGAATTTAACAGTCTATTGGAATCATAAGCTTAGAGATTTAGAGGTGGACAGGACCTTAGAATACATTGAATCCAATCCCCCTTTTTTTAAAAATAGATTAGGAAATGAGGCCCAGAGAGGTTAAGAGATTGGCACAGGATCACACAGTCAGCAAGTGTCTGAAGTGGGATTCGAACCCAGGTCTTGATGACTCCACTATCCACTAAATCAGGGCTCCTCATTGCTTCCCACCCCCTAGATTCCCTGGGGACATGGCCTGTGAACCTGCCAGACCAGCTGACCAATGCTCAGGTTCAAATTACAAGATGCTCTGCTTCCATTCATCCTCAGCTGCCAGGGTGATTTTTCTTTTCTTTTTTTTTTT
>CM053587.1:326559014-326580174 GCA_028646515.1 Pseudochirops corinnae | reverse complement strand
ACAAGATTCAGTTCCACAATCACTTGAGTTTCAGATTTTCTCCCCTCCCTTCCCCCCCCCATGGTGGCGTGCAATCATGTATAGGATCTGCAAATACTTTCACATTGTACAATAGTTTGGTCATATAGAAGGGCTGTAACCAATGAGTGATCACTGGGAAAAGAAAAAAAAAAAAAAGCAAAACCAGACATGAAAGAGAACTTTAACGAGTTTTGCTTCAGTCTCCATTTAAACTATAGTCTTTGTATATCTTTCTCTGAGTTTAGGTATCTCCTTCCATCTTGAGGCTTGTAGAGTTGTCTTATAGCTCTGTGTTGCTGAGAAGAGTCCAGTTTATCAAGGTTGGTCATCATATGTACGATGTGTCTGTGATTGTGTACAGGTTTTGCCTGGTTCTGCTCTTCTCACTTAGCATCAGTCCGTATAAGCCCAGGGTGATTTTTCTAGGTCTCACCACGGCACGCCCCTTGCTCTGTGAGCTCCAGAGGCCCCCTTTTTTCCCTTTCTGAAGCCCCAGCTCTCAGCACAATGCCTGACATATAGGAAGAACTTAATAGATGCATGTTGCTGGAAGTGAATGATATATCATAATATCATTTATCTATCACTTTACAGTTTGCAAAGTACTTTATGTGATCTCATTTGATTTTCACAACAAACAAGCCTGTGAAACAGGTATTATTAAAACCAATGATGAAACAGAAGCATGAAGCAATTAGATGACTCACCCAGGGTCATACAGCTATTAAGTGTCTGAGGCAGGATTCGAATTCAGGTATTCTTAACTCTTACATCCCACACTCTCTCCACCACACCACCTAGGGACCATGGGAGACAAGGGAGACTTAACCAAATCTGAGCTGTTTACTGAATGATAAATAGCCAGGGTCAGGTGGAGGTCATTGGTCCTGGGTCCTTTCTGATACCTCTGAAGTGGTAGAGCTTCAGAGAGCGTAGGCTCTGTGCCTGCAGCTGCCTTCCCTTACAGATACCTCAGGACCTCAGTGACATCAGACATCCATGGCTGTGATGTGTAGGCCACTGCCCCAATCCTGAACCCTCAACCCAGAGCCCCTTCACAAGAAACCTCTTCCCAAAGACAGTCTGGATGGAAAAGTCCTGATGATTTCTTCATAGCACGATCCAGGACAAATTCTTTTCAAGTCACCTGTGGCAAAACAGAAATGTGACACGTGAACTTCTATCATCCTTGGGTGGGATCTGCAGAGGCAAAAAACACCTGTTGGAAATGGAGTGATTGGGACACTGTCAAGGTCTCTCTAGTCTAAAGGGTTTTGGAATTGATTGTGAGACATGGGAGACACTGGAATGGGACTGCCCAGCATGGTGTGCCCACATCAAAGATGGCACCGTGCTCCATAAGCAAAGCAGAATTGCAGTAATGTGAAAGAAACATGAGATGTGGAACCGAAGAGACATCTTCATTCCGACTGTTTATATGGAGTATTTGTGAGTGACCTTTTGAGTTCACGCTAGTCTGATCAGCCACAGTCGAACATATGGTGCCTTCACCCTGATAGTGATGTCATTTTGGTCCTCTCAGAGCACAAAGAACAACCGAACTAATCTTCTCTAGTCTCTTAAACTAGGGGTCCAATCCTGTTACTACCTAATTATTTTGCCCCAGCAAGCACAGCTCTGGTCTTCCTTTTTTAGCCTATAAAATGAAGGTCCCACTAAGTCTATCACAGGGGTGAGGAGCCTTCAGCCTTGAGGCCATCTGTGTCCTTCTGGGTCGTTGGGTGGCACCTTTTGACTGAGTCCCAGTTCTACAGAACAAATCCTTTTATTAAGGGGATTTGTTCTGTGAAGTCTGGATTCAGTCAAAGGGCCCCCAGGTTGAGGACCCAGAATACCACATGTGGCCTCAGGGTAGAAGGCTCCCACCCCTGATCAGCTTCATGGGATTGTGACTCAACCAATGAATCAGTAAATCACTCAAAATAAATCAAGCACCTACCAGGAATGAATGAATGGATGAAAAAGAATTTATAAAGAGTTTACTCTGTGCCAAGAACTTTACAAAGCACTGGGGATGTGAAGAGAAAAACCAGACCAGTCCCTGTCACCAAGGGGCTCACTTTATAGTTGGATCAAATGAGATAACATGAGCAGCACCCGAATCTAAATACTAATTACTAATCATGACTCCCATTTCTATAGCACATTAAAGCTTGCAAAGGACTTCTGAGAGCTCACCTGAGATCAACATGTCTGTTTTCTATGAGTTACCTTGCCAAGCTGGTGCACTGGACACAGACTAAGCCTGTTGGCTGAAATTAGCCAATCAGGAGCCTGCAGTGAGCCAAAGTCTTGCTCACTCCCAGATGCTTTTGCTGGTATTCCCTGGCTGACCTTGCTAAACTGTGATGCTCCGCCCCCCCCCCAAAAAAAACCCCAACACAAACCAATCCACCCTTGCAATCAGTCTTCCTGCAAAACATCCTGCTTCCCTGTCCCACCTGTTCCTGAGAAAGACTATCCATCCTTTACCCCCTCTCCAAACCTCTCCTTTGTGGTTTTCAAGTGTAAATTGTCCCTGCCTCTCCTGGGCTGTGGGCTCCTTTGTGCTTTGTACTGGGGGACTCAGCACTAATGTCTGATTTCCCTCCTACTAAATCTTTTCTAATTTCAACTCAGCTTGAACTCCTCTGCATTTTGAGGGGTGGGCTGTGCAGGTTGACTCGCTTTGATCTTTGCAACAACCCTAGAAGGCAGTATTATCCCCACTTTACAGATGAAGAAACTGAGGCAGATGGCAGTTAAGTGATTTGCCCAGGATCATATAGCTAGCATTTTAGACTGGATTTGAACTCAATTTTTCCTGACCAAGTCCAGTGCTGTCCATTTCACCACCTTATTAATTCTTATTAACACAGAGAAGAGTTCAAGCAAATGCCTGAATGCTCATCTCCCTCGTCACTTTCACCTCTGAGGCTCACCAGCTCCTTCAGCCTCTCCCAAGAGAAGTTCCTCAGCTCAGGCATCATTTCCTTCCTTCATCAGGACTCTCCAGCGCTCTCAGCGATTAATGAATGCCCGCTTCTTGTTACTTTCTACTCACTGTAAATGTACTTTGTGTCTATTTGTCTATTACAAATTGTAAAATCCCGTTCCCTTCTCCCCAGTTGACTATAAGCTCTTTGAGGACAGACATTCTTCTGCTTTATGTATCAGAGCAACTGGCACGGTACTTTGCACATAGCAGGACCTTAAATACATTGTAGAAATGTGTGTACATGTGTACGTGTGCATGTGTGAAGTCAGGTGTTTGGGAGAGGCTGTCATGTAGCTTGGGCAGAATAGAGAGCTGTCTCAGACACGAGCTGTGCAATGTTGGGGAAATCACTTGGTCGCCTCTGTTTTCTTCATCTGCAATATGGGGACAATGATAGCACCTCCCTTCCAGGGTTGTGAGGCTTAAATGAGATATCTGTAAAGCACCTGGCACATAGAAGGCGCTATATTTTTAAGCGACAGAGTGGCTGAATCTGAACCCAGGTCCTGACTCAGAAGCCAACCTCACTCTTCCAGAATCCTAAGCAGCACGGATCACTCACATACAGTTAGTGTTTCTATGTCCTCCCTACAGATGGTCATCTCTATGAGAGCAGGGATCCAAATTTATTCGTCGTATATCCTGCTCCTTTACCCATCGCAGAATGGACTGTTTCCTGTTGAATGGACTTGATTCCTAGAGAATGAGACTGTATCCTGTGTTGACTTAAGAATCCCCAAAGCAAGCGTTCCTCCTCCACCTGTCCCAGTGCCTTACTTATGAGGAGCCGAAGTCCCTCGAGGTGCAGTGAGCTCATTTCGGAGACGGCGCCAGAGAGCCGCCCAGTAAGAACTTGTTTGGGGGCGGGGAGGAAGCTGTGGGATACGGCATCTGGAGGAACACGGCATGTGTAAGGAGACGGGGGTGTGGATTTCAGACACTTTCTACATTTAAAGGGCCCGGTGAAATCATGCTTCTTTTGGGGTTCTCGTTTGTTTGATGGGTAGGGAGTGGGAAAGAAAGGTCCGAAAAGAGTGGGTGGAGAATGCATCTCCTTGAGCCTGCTCTCCACGGGGGATGGCTCTCCCTGCCCCCAATGGGGTAGGGTTGGGCCGGGCTAAGCTGAGGCGGCCGATCCTAGCACCGCCTCCCGCGCCCTCTCGAGGGGCATCATCCATCCCCCACTACCTCCCCGCTCCACCCCGGGCCGCGCCCCTCTCTTTCCTCTCCGCCCCGCCCCCCCCCCCCGCATCCAGGAGTCCATTCCGCCACCTCCTCGCGTACCCCCCCCTCCAAAGTTCCCGGGAGCAGCTGCGGCCCCTCCCCTCGGGAAAGGGGTGTGGGCAGAGGGCTGGCTGGGAGCGACCCTCGCGCAGAAGTGTTTCCGAGGGCAGCCCTGACTGCGGCTCGGCTATCCCGTCCACTCTGGCCCGCACTCATTCCCAACTTGGGAGCCTCTGCAGGCCTGCGCACGCACGCACCCCTCCCTCCTCCTGCTCCCTCCTCCTCCTCTTCCCAGCTTTGTGACAGCCTCCAGTGATAGGAACCGCGGAGCCGGGAGAGAGAGGGAGAGACCCAGAGAAAGAGGGAGGAGGGGAAAGGGAGAGAGAGAGGGAGGGAAGGAAAAGGAGAAAGGAGAGGGAAGGAGCGCATCGGAGGGGGGCTGCAGCGCAGCCCCAGCCATCGTCCTTCTCCTGCTGCTGCCGCTACCATCGCCGGGCCTGGCTCCGGCCTCGGATGCCCGGGTGAGCTGCCCAGAGGAGCCCACCGGCCGGGGCCGGGGCCAGGGAGAACCGCGACCAGCGGTGTTCCCCGCTTGGCTCCCCGCGGAGTGGCCGCAAGTTTGAAGTTGGGCTAGTTCAGGGCTGGGGGAGGGGGTGGGCTGCGCGCGCCGCCGAGGAGGGAGGGGGAGCCCGGCCCCGGCTCCTCTAGCCCGGCATCCCCCGACTCTCCGGCCATGGAGGACGGCGGCGGGGGCCCTGAGGCGGCGTCCGTACTGGAGAAGAACGTGGCCGAGCTGACTGTGATGGACGTGTACGACATCGCCTCGCTGGTGGGCCACGAGTTCGAGAGGGTCATTGACCAGCACGGCTGCGAGGCCATCGGGCGCCTCATGCCCAAGGTGGTGCGGGTGCTGGAGATCCTCGAGGTGCTGGTGAGCCGACACCACGTCAGCCCCGAGCTGGACGAGCTGCGCCTGGAGCTGGACCGACTCCGCCTGGAGAGGATGGACCGGATTGAGAAGGAGAGAAAGCATCAAAAGGTGCCCCAGGGGAAGGGAGGAGTGGGGTGGGGTGGGGTGGAGGTGCCGGAGGCGGAGGCCGAGCCCTAGGCGAGAGGAGGAGGCTGGAGGAGATCGAGTTGGGGAGAAGGAAGGAAATCGTGGGGGGAAAACGAGGCACGAAGTAGGTGGAGAAGAAAAACCCGGTCAGGAATAGGAAGCCCGGGTTCTGCCCACTGGCCCCGTGACGTTGGGCAAGCCCTTTTCCTTCCCGAAGTTCAGAAGTTGAACTAGGTGGTCAGTAGTAGGTAGAATACTGGACCTGCAATCAGGGAGTCCTTGGATATCAGGCACACTTAACAGCCCTGTGACCTTGGGCAAGTCCTTCCTCTTCTGAGCCTCAGTTTACTCATTTCTGAAATAGACTTAGATTAGATAATCTGCACTTGATGGAGTGCTGGACTTGGAATCAAGAAGACCCAGGTTCAAATTGTGCTAATTGATGGGTGACCTTGGGCGAGTCCTTTCTCCCTTCTGGCCAAATGGAGTTGGATTAGATGATCTCTTGACCCTGGCGTGTCTCCTTACTCTATGCTTGTTATTTTTAAAGAAGGCATAGGAGCCTGGAGGGGAGGGGAGGAAGGAGGGCTTGGAGAGAGGGGAGTCAGCAGTTTGGAGGGGGAGTCAGGTGAATTTGGGTATAGAGACCTAGAGAAGTCATAGGAGTGAGAAGTTGGAAAGTGAGGAATGAAGAGAGGAGGAGCCGAAGGAGGGAGTGGAAGGAAAAACCTCATCTTTTTCTGTGGAGTTTATCACATGCAACCCAGTGATGGAATTAAAACAAAACACTTTGGGGGATTCCTAGCTAGATAGGGTCCAGCAGTTCCACTAGGGCATGACTCTGGGGCAAGGACCACCCATTCCTCTATCTGCTTTCCATCTCTCAGCTCCAACCTAAACTTCCTGACCAGTTCAGAGGACTTGCATCCCCAGGATTTTTCCCTGTCTCAAATGAAGGAGAGATAGAGACAGAGAGAGACAGAGAGAGACAGAAAGACAGAGAGAGAGAGAGAGAGAGAGAGAGAGAGAGAGAGTGAGCCCTATGCTCCCCAGGGTAATCTTTTGGGATGGATAATTGCCTTCTCTTTATGAAGTAGAGAGAAAGAGGACGTTCTGTGGAAGCCTTACTGTACCCTCCTTACTCACTGTGTCCCTCTCCAATCTGTTGGGTTTTGTGGATCAGAATTAGAGACAGACAGACAAGGGTAGTCCCCATGCAGCCTGGGAGCCAGGGAAGAAGGAAGTGGGGAGACATGTGGTTTCCTGCCATGGCTTGAGGCCAGTGGCACTTCAGACAGGCCCTTTCAGCCCTACACCTTTCCTGGGGGAGCAGGCAAGGAATCAGAGGAAACTCCATTTGGAGAAGAGCTCTGGGGATTTGGGTTACCAAGCCTGTCTCTTATTTGCTGTGTGACTTCGAGAAGGTCGCTTGGCTCATCTGAATAGGACAGTCACCAGCTCTTAGGAAATCTGCTGGGCTGGTTTCTTGCAGTATTTTTAAAAGCTGTTTTCATAGCAGAAGTGGTCATGTGTTTCTGTGCTTGGATCTTTTTCCTTGTTTGTTGTTGGGTTTATCAGAGAGCTCTGGCTCTTCCATTAGAACCTTAGGGCCCTTGTTCCTGGTGAAGCGCCTTATGACTGTGCTCCCATGCAAGCTAAGTCAGGCTTGTTATTCCCACGAAGGAAACAGGATCCCAAAGAAGAGACTGACCAAGTTGACCAAGGTCGCCCCTCGAGTTAGAAGCAGGGCTGAAGTGGAGAATCGTGGAACAATTATCCAGTGGAATCTCTGAGAAGACTGTTTGGGGCAGGGATGTCTGAAGGACAGGGTGGCCATCCTCTGGCATGACTGTCACATGCTGTTGGCGGCCCCCTCCTTTGAATGGCCCCATAACAGGCCTCAGACATCTAAGGGACCTTAGAAACCATCTAATCCAAATTGCAAAGTTTTGTCCCCTTGTTCCAGACTCTCCAGGGGCCACCAGCTTGCGTTTCAGATAGATAGAACTCAGACTTCTCAGTCGGGTCTCTGAGGCCAATCACAAGCTTGCTAAGACCTGCCTTTCCAGTTGCTTAGTCAGTCAACAAGCATTTGTGCTAGGCGATGTGCTAAGCCCCCAAGCAGAGAGAAAGGCTTTACATTAGCATATGTTCACCTGACTTAATGTGCTGTGTCTCCTGCCCTCTGAGGACCTCCTCCTTGTCTCTGCCTCTCAGCAGCCTTCATTTCAAGCATTCCCTACCTCCTCAGATTTTCTTTGAGGTCTGTCTTAATTCCCCTTTGTCCACACCCCCATTCTGTGTCATACTTAACCATGTGTGGAATCTTTCCTCACCTCCCTGACTGGGTCCCTTTTCCCCCCTCTTTGTATATTTGGTGTTGTGCTTAATAACTGTTTTTGAATGGAATTGCATAAGGGGTTACTGTCCTTTGTCATTCAGTCATTTCGGTTGCTTCTGACACTTTGTGACCCCATTTGGGGTTTCCTTGGCAGAGATACTGGAATAGTTTGCCATTTCCTTCTCCAGCTCATTTTCCAGATGGGGAAACTGAGGCAAACAGGGTGAAGTGACTTGCCCAGGGTCACACAGCTAGCAAGGGTCTGAGGTGGGATTTGAACTCCTGACGATGATGCTTTCTGATTCCCAGCCTGGTTCTCTGTCCACTTTGCCACCTAGCTGAGATGGGAGGAGACCAAATGACTTACCCAACTGGGTGTAGCTGATTAGTCACTGAGTTGGTCCTAGGCCTCTACCTGCCTCTCCTCCAGTTAGGCAGAGAAGACTTCCTGAGGAAGGTGAAGGCGGGGGTGCCTGGACACAGGTAGCAGAGAGAACTAGGCTGGCAGGTCTGGGTGTGAATGCCAGCTCTTACTTCTCTGACCCAAGGCTGTTCATTAACTTCTATTCTTGGTTCCCTTTCATCTGTAAAATGAGAGAGGTAATTCCAGGACCCTCAAAGGGCCCTCCTAAGCCTAGGGCCCTCCGTATTCTGCCCCTAGGCTCATGCTCTTTCCATTATCCCATGGCATATCTGGCACCCCCATATTGGTCTCTCTGCTTTTGGCCTGTCTTCTCTGCCTGAACTAGGGATAGGCGTATTAGTGCTTGCTTTTCCTTCGAATTCTTTCCCAGCTTCTCCCAGTAATTCCCCTCTCTCCCTTCCCAGTGAGCTGGGGGAAGGAAGAAAGGAAGGGAGAGAGTTTGGGGAATTTGTCAAAAATGTAGAACAAGCCTTGGGAGATGGCTTGGAGGAAGGTTAAAGGGAAGAAGCAGGTGAGGAGGAGGAGGAAGGAAGGGGGGAGGGGAATGAGACAATCCGAGCTGAAGATCAACCAGCATTATTCAACCCTTGCTGTGTGCAGAACACTGTGCTAAATACTGGGTGTACAAAAGCCCAGTCCCTGCCCTCAGGGTGCATACAGTCTAACTGGGAAACGACATGTCTATAAATGAATATTCAACATACATCCAGAGAAGGGCTTTAACGCTCAGTCAGTCTTGGGCCTCTGGGGTACCTGTCTGTCTGATTAGTATAAACACCCAGGTATTTCGCAGCCTGTCTTTTCCCTGGAGAAAGAGGTTGCCATGGCTGTTAGTTAAATATGGAGTTGGGTAGACCTTATAATGGGGGTGTGTGTGTGTGTGTGTGTGTGTGTGTGTGTGTGTGTGTGTGTGTCTCCCTCTCCCTCTCTCTCCCTTTCTCTGTCTCTGTCTCTGTCTCTCTCTCCTCTCTCTTCTCTGTCTCTGTCTCTCTCTGTCTCTGTCTCCCTCTCTGTCTCCCTGTCTCTCTCCCTCTCTCTCTCCCCTTTCTCTCCCTCTCCCTCTCCCTCTCCCCTTTCTCTCCTTCTCTCTCTTTCTCTCCCTCTCTCTCTCTGATTCTCTCTCCCATTTCTTTCCCTCTCTCTCTCCTCTCTCTTTCCCTCTCTCTGATTCTCTCTCCCTCTCCCTCTTTCTATTTCCTCTCTCTCTTTCTCCTCTCTCTCTCCCTCTCTCCCTCTCTCTCTCTCTCTCCTTCTATCTCCTCTCTCTCCCCCCCCCTCACTCTCTCTGATTCTCCCTCTCTCTATCTCTTCTCTCTCTCTCTCCCCAGATAACAATAGTAATAAGAACAATGCTGATAACATCTAACATTCATATAGTGAATTAAAAATAGAGAGCTTTCCATATGTTATCTCATTTGATGCTCGAAGCAAACCTGTGAAGTAGGTGATATCAATATTCTTATTTTACAAATGAGGAAACTGAGGCTGGGAGAGGTTAAGTGACTTGCCCAGGGTCACACAGCTAGTAAATATCTGAAGTAGGGTTTGAATTCAGGCAATCCTGAGCCTGAGTTCAGTGCGCTATTAAGGCAGACTAGGCACAACGGAAGATGAGTACTCACTAAACAGCATCCTAGATCCTGCAGCCACTTAACTGTCTCCCTGTCCTTCCAAAAAGAATCTGGGGAAGGAAAAGGATGAAGGTGAGGCCTTGTCAGAGGGGCTTCAGAAGGGACTGTCCATCTCTCCTCCCAACATTTTCATGGGCCTGACATTGGGTTCTTCCACTGAAATCTTGCTTGGCAGCCAGGACAGGGGTGCCCTGGGGTTCTGTGCCAGTCTAGGCCGGGTACAACCTAAGCTCTGACGAGGCTTACCACCATGAAAAGGCTACCACGATGGGCCTAGCCACAGATAGTGGCTTCACTGCTTGATTCAGACACCTCCTTCTCCCCCAGTGGTTGTCTTCTTCCTGTCACTTACCACTTATGTGACCTTGAACAAGTCACTTAACTCTTCTGGGGACTCACCTGTAAAATAAGGAAGCTAGGGCTAGATAACCTCTGAGACTGCTTTCCACTTTGGTCCAATCCTAGCTCTAGTGACCTTGGGCAAGTTACATCTATGGGCCTCAGTTTCCTCATCTGTAAAATGAGACAACTGGACTCTGAGGTCCCTTCTAGCCCTGGCTCTGTGATCTTCTAGTCTGCTCAAGTCAAAGCAGATCCAAAAGGTGCCCATATCCTGGAGCCAGTGGGGAATGGAAAACAGGAGTGGGGTAAAGCTCAGTGCTGGCTGAGGAAGGGGATGGGGCTGCCAGCTGCCTAGGGAGCCCTGGGGGCCTCTGTCAGTGCTGGGCCAGAGCAGCGGCATTTACTCTCTTGTCCCCCTGGCCCCCATCTCTAGGAGCTAGAGCTTGTGGAGGACGTCTGGCGAGGGGAAGCCCAAGACCTTCTCACACAGATTGCCCAGTTGCAGGAGGAGAACAAGCAGCTGATGACCAACCTGACCCATAAGGATGTCAGTTTCTCTGAAGAGGACTTTCAGAAGCAGGAAGGTAAGAGGAAGCAAGAGAATGGGGAGCTCTGCGTGGTTTTTTTCTCCATAGAATGTAAGCTCCCTGAGGGCAGGGGTGGTTTCATTTTTGTCTTGGTATTGCCAGCACCTTGGAAAGTTCTTGGCACACAGTATGTGCTTATGAAATATTTGCTGGATTGAATCATCAGCTAATCGGAATAATACCACCGAATACCATTTCTGTAGAGTGTGAAGGTTTATGGAACATTTTCCTGATTTGCTGCAGGTACAAACATTTTTTTTAATCTCCATTTTACAGAGGAAACTGAGGCTTGAAGAAGTGGGATAATTAACCCAGGGTCACCTAGCTACTAACTTCCTGAACTAGGAAGCAACAGCGAGTGGTATACTAGATTTAGGGAGCAGCTGGTGACTCAGTAGAGTGCTGAGCCTGGAGTCAGGAAGACCTGAGTTCAAATCTGGCCTCAGACACTTTTACTAGCTCTGTGACCCTGAGCAAGTCACTTAACCTTGTTTGTTTCATCTGTCAAATGGGCTGGAGAAGGAAATGGCAAACCGTGCCAGTATCTCTGCTAAGAAAAACCCACAATGGGGTCAGGAAGGGTCAGACACAACTGAAGAAGACCAGACACACAAAAAACATACTAGATTTATGTCTGGAAGGGAGCTTAGAGAAGATTTAGTCCAATTCCTCATTTTGCAGATGAGGAAATGATGTGCCCAAAGTCACATAGAAAATAAGTGGCAGAAATGGATTCGAACCCGGGGCTTCCAAATCTAAATAAAAATCTAATGCTCTTTCTGCTGTGTCGTTGGCTTTCTCTAGTTGGTTTTCCACTTCCTCACAGAGGGGACCTTCCCTCTCAGATTCATTTCAGACCCTCCCCTCTAGTGTCAGCAAAACAACCTTTAGCTCCCTCAGGAGAGGCCAGCTTGATCTTGTTGATATTTGTGGGAGAAGGAGATAGGGAAACTGAGGCACAGAGAGGTCTCTTGGCTAAGGTCACACAGTCAGTTGGTGGCAGGGCAGGGCCCAAAACCTAGGTCCTTTACATACCTTCTGAAGATATAGTAGATTTCTCTTCAGGTCGACCATTGTGGGGATTTGGGAGCTGTCAAAGCTCTGACCAGGATTCCTTCTTGCTGGCTGGGGTTAGGGACAAGTAGGAGGGTCTCCTTGTCATTCCCTTCCCTATTCCCCCCAGCCCTCTGCATGTCTTGGGAGATGCTGCCAAGTGTCTGGTGAGCTTGAGTGAATCTTCAGTGGCTATGAAGGAGGGAGCCAGGTGACTCAGAAGGAACATGGGACGTAGTCCCGGACCCTGAAGGGCCCTGAGGAGGGTCAGGGCTTTATCGCTCACATTTAAAATGTCAGCAGGGCTAAGAGACTCAGCAGTGGTTAAAGGAAGAGAGCAGGCCCCACATTGTTGAGGTACAAATACCCATCCCACATCACCAGGAAAGGGGCTGCCAACTTAAACAGCCCAGCTAAGGAGGCCATCGGGACTGACAGCCCAGCGTGCACTGCCATGAAGGCCTGCAGGTCCTAGAGAAACCTGGACACAGCTGGGAGCCTGCAGGCTCCTTTCCATTCCCCCAAAGGTGTGGGGGCACCCAGTAGGGCCTGCTGGGCTAAGCCAAAGCAGAAAATGGACCACAGTAATGGTTGGCTTCCATCATCCAGGCCAAGCTCTGTGCCTGGGTATTCCTTAAGGCTGTGGCAGGGCCGAATTCTCCCTCTCACTGAGTACTGGCACATGCGTGTTTGCGGGTGTGTATGCATGCACACACATGCTCACACATACATGCACACTCACATTTAGGACAGACCTCAGTGGCCATCTAGTCCAGCCTCTGCCTGAGCTGCAGTCCCCTCTGTAACATTTCCAACAAGAGGTTATCAGAGCCCACTGGAGGACCCTGGGGGAGGGCTGCTTTACTGACTCTTAAGACAGTCCTAAGGTACAGCTTACCCCTAATTGTGAGGAAGTTTTTCCTGCTGTTGTTCGGTTGTTTTCAGTCATGTCCAATTCTTCATGACCCCGTTTGGGGTTTTCTTGGCAAAGATACTGGAATGGTTTTCCATTTCCTCCCCCAGCTCATTTTACAGATGAGAAAACTGAGGCAAACAGGGTGAAGTGACCTTGCTTAGGGTCACTCAGCTAGGAAGTATCTGAGGCCTTGAGGTTACTCCCACCTTCAGCCAGCACTCTCTCCAGTGGGCCACCAATAGAACCAACTCTGCCTCTTCAAAGTTGCTGCATATTGCATCAGGTCCATAGGATGATTAATTTAAGGCTGGAAGGGAGCCAAGAGTCCAAATCTCATTTAACAGATGAGGAAACCAAGGCCTGGAGGGCTTAAGAAACTTGCCCAAGGTCACACAGCTAGTAAGGGTCTGAGGTGGAATTCATACCCAGAGCTCCATACTCAGAGCTCTGTCCACTACAGCGTTCTGTGAAATCGAGTCAAGTCAAGACTTCCGTGAGCTGATGCTGAGTGAGGGGAGCAGAACCAGGAGAACATTGTACACAATAACAGCCACGTTGTGCAGTGACTGCCTGTGAGAGACTTAGCCCTTCTCAGCAATGCAAGGATCCAAGACAAATCCAAAGGACTCATGACGGAAAATCCAGAGAAAGAACCATGGAGTCAATGCAGAGCCAAGCATGTGATTTTCACTTTTTTACTGTTGTTGTTTTTATGGTTTTTCCCTTTTATTCTTTCTTCTTTCATAACATGACTAATGTGGAAATGGGCAGCTTCTGGCCACTTAACTTAGGGTTTAGTGGCTAGATTTCTTCTTCCTTCCCTCCCTCCTTTCTTTTTTCCTTTCTTCCTTTTTTCTCTTCCTTCCTTCTTTCCTTCTCTCTCTCTCTCTCTTTCTGTCTCTTTCTCTTTCTTTCTTTCTTCCTTCCTTTCTTCCTTCTTTCCTTCCTTCATTCCTTCCACAAAACCTTAAACCCAGTTCACTCTGAAACTCAAAGATTGGACCACAATAGGTCCCTGCCCAAGCTCCACGTAATGGCACCCTCCCTCACTCAAATCAAAGTCAACTGTAAGTCATGTCATCATTTCCCTGATGCCATGGTCCTCTCAAAAATGAAGGACAAACACGATGTGGAAATATGTTTAACATGATTGCACGTGTATAACCTATATCAGATTGCTTGCCATCTTGGGGAGGTGGGAGGGGAGGGAGGGAGAAAATTTGGAATACGAAATCTTATAAATCTTATATCCAAAAATCCTATTTAAAAAATGTCAAAAACTATCTTTACATGTAGTTGGAAAAAATAAAGCATTATTTAAAGAAGAAAGAAATAAAATCAAGTTAACAAGCATTTATGAAGCACTTACTGTATGCCAGGTTCTGTGCTAAGTTTTGGGGGCGCAAATGTGAAGGGAAAGAAAGCCAGTCCCTGCCCTCAAGGAGCTTACATTCTAATGAGAGAAGAAAACAAGGGAGCTGAAAAGGGGAATGAGGGGAGGGAAGGTGCCCTGACAGAGACATGGTAGGTAGAGGACATTTAGAAAGTCAGGAGTGGAGGCGGGTGAGGAATAAATACATGACAGGCCTGGGGGGCTTCCTAAAATGGGGGTCTTGGGAGGAATCAGCTCATCAAAGGAAGAAGACCCAGAGAGAAGTGAACTTCCAGAATGAGGAGGATTCTGTGGCTTGGGAGAAAAGGTGGAGAGTCAGGAGCGGGGACCTGGAGGGAATGAAGATATGGCTCTTCCTCCCTAGTTTTGACTAAGTCCAGTCCCCCTTCCCCATGACACCCTTTCAAGTATTTGTACTGGCCTCTTCCTAAATTCTTACTACTCAAGTCAGTCAACAAACATTTACTAATCACATATTACGTGCCAGGCATTATGCCAGATATTGGAGATACAAAGAAAGGCAAAAAAATAGCCGCTGCCCACAAGGAGCTTACAGTTTAATGACTGAGATTACATACAGACAAGGTACACACAAGATAGAGTCAGAGTATATGAAAATAACCTGAAAGGAGAAGCCAGCAGCATCAGAGGGGACAGAAAAAGCATCTTGCAGGAGATACACTTTGACCTGAGTCTGGAAGGAAGTCAGGAAAGCTCAGAGGTGGAGGTGAGAGCATTTCAGGTGAGGAAGTCAGCAAGGAATGGAGAAGGACTGTTTTGTTCAAAGAACTTCAGGCGGACCAGCGTAAATTTCCCCAGCTCCTTCCACCAGTCCACGTATATCAAGCATGGTCTGTAGGGACACTCCCCCTATCCCCCAGCCCCCACCCCGGGCATCCTCCTCTGGACACTCTCCAACTTATCCTTCTGTTCCCCTGCAGGCCAAATGAAGGGCATTTTAAATTGCATTCACTTGAAGTCCTTAGGACCTTAAAGAAACCCTTAAGTTATTCATTTTTTCCTTATATTATTAAAATAAAAATACCACCCTCCCCCCAATTCAAACCCATTACTATTTATTAGCTACCTACTAGCACACATTTATTTTTTATAAATAATATTTTACTTTTCCCAATTACATGTAAAAATAGTTTTTAACATTTATTTTTTTAAAAAATTTTGAGTTCCAAATTTACTGCCTTCTTACTGCACCTTACTCCTACCTGAGACAGTAAGCAATTTGATATAGGTTAAGTACGTCCAATCATGTAAAACACAGTTCCATATTAGTTGTGTTGTGAAAGAAGAAACAGACCAAAAGAAAAAAAAACATAAAAAATAAGAAATCTAGATCCAGACTCCATCAATTCTTTCTCTGGAGGTGGATAGCGTTATTCATCATGAGTCCTTTGGAATTGTCTTGGATCATTGTATTGCTGAGAACAGCTAAGTCATTCACAGTTGATCATCATACAAAGAAATGTGAGATGCACAAATTTAGAGACATCTCCATTCCAAATGTTCATGTGGACTATTTGACAGAGTCTTCCAGGCTCCTCTTGGTCTGATCAGGCACAGTTGTACACACTGTACTTTGACTCTAACATAGTGATATCCTTTTATTCTTCGTTGAGAATGAAGGACAACAACTAATTGTGTACAATGTTCTCCTGGTCCTGATCATTTCACTTTGCATAAGTTCATGTAAGTCTTTTCAGGTTTTTTTCTGAAATGATCCTACTCATAATTTCTTGTAGCACAATGGTATTCCATTACAATCATATACTACAACTTGTTCAGCCGCTCCCAAATTGATGGGCATCCTCTCTAATTACAATTATTTGTCACCACATAAAGAGCTGCTTTAAATGTCCCTTTTTAATGTCCCTTTAAAAGGTCCCTTTTTCATTTTTACAAAGTCTCCTTGGGATATAGATCTAGCAGTGATATTGCTGGATCAAAGGGTATACACAGTCTTACAACCTTTTGGGCATAGTTCCAAATTGCTCTCTGGAATGGTTGGATTAGTTCACAACTCTACCCACAGTCAAGCAGGCATTTATTAAGCACCACTACGTGCTAGGTAGCAGCCAGGTGCCATAGTGGATAGAGTGCTGTGTCTGGTCTCAAGAAGACTCATCTTCTTGAGTTTAAATCTGGCTTCAGACACTTACTAGCTGTGCGATCCTGGGTAAGTCACTTAACCCTATTTGCTTCAATTTCCTCATCTATAAAATGAGCTAGAGAAGGAAATGGCAGATGGTTCCATTGTCTTTGCCAGGAAAACCCCAAATAGGGGAGTTGGACTCAACTGAAAATGACTGAACATGTTCTAGGCACTGTGCTAAATTCTGGGGATACAAACAGAAAGATATTCCCTGCCCTCAAGAAGCTTACATTCTAATAGGGGAAGAAAATACCTGAAAGGGAACTGAAAAGTTCTCAGCACGGCTGTTAGGCACTGTGAAGGTAGGGTCTGGACTTGAAATTTCATTAGTAAAAGGAACTACCAGGTAAAGAAACCCTCCCTGCCAATGAAAGTTGGCACTTTTTCTGTAATTTATAGCCTTAGGGTGATCAGTGGTGTCAAACTCAAATAGAAACCATGTATAAGGGCAGCACACTGACCTAGAAAACCACATAGTAACATTATCTTTGTCCTGCTGTATTTTTATTTTGTTATTATTATATTATTAATAATAATTATTATTACTATTACATTTTAATCTGGTTTGATTGCATTCTACAATGTGGCCTGAGTGTTTGATACCTCTGGCCAAAATTTTTGAGAAGTTAAATGATTTACTCAGGGTCACAAAGCTGGTCAGAGGGCCACCTTGAATCCAGATCTTCCTAGTATGAAAATAAGTCTAAGGTCCTAGGTACAAGACCTTGAAGTCACATGTGACGTCAGTAAAGTTTGGATTTAGTCAGAGGGTGGCAGTTGAGGACCTAGAGGGCCACATACGACCTCGAGGTCACAGGTTCCCTACACCCACCCTTGGACTTAGGGCACCCTGGTCCTGTTCACTGCTAGACTAACCTCCGAGGCAACACATTCCCCTTTTGGATGGGCCTTACTTGGGCCTCTCTGTTAGGCCCAATCCAGTGCCTCTTTTATAAAAGCTAAGAAAGCATTTACATATTCTGAAGCCTTTGGACTAGTCTGAAAGAGAACCTGTCAGTCTCTTCTGTAGGCTCAATTCCCCAAACACTCCTGGTCCCCTCTCTTCTGATCAACCCAGGAAGGATTCCAGTTGATCGACCTTGACCAGATTAGGGTGATGCTCAAGGGAAGGAAGAAGTTTTTGATGACTTCAATTAATAGAAGCCTCTTTTGAGTTCAGCTTTAACGGACTAGAATGGAGAATCCTTCAAAGGAGTGATCAAAAAGGGATTGAATGATTTTAGGAAAATGATTCTCTGGGTGTGCTGAAAGGTCACAATTGCCGTTCTTTTTGTTGAAGCAAATTGTTAACTGAACTGTTGCCTAAATTGTGAAACTCTCAATTTTGACTGGGATTTTTGTCAAGAGAGCCGTAAATTATAACTCTAAAAGGACTTGGATTAAAAGAGATTTGGAGAGTTGTAGGGTGGCTCTGTCTGTCTTTGACCCCTCTCTCCCCTAAACTCTATCCACCCCACCCCGAGCAGAATGCTTAGATCGGAATGATGTAAATTAATTTTTTTAAATAGTTCAGACAGACTTGTGCCTAAACCACAGATGACAGGATTTTCTTTCATAATGACTTTCCACCTACTCTTCCATGTTGTCTCTCATTGTGAGGGATACAAGAGAAAAAGAAACAAGGTCCTTGCCCCAGGGAGCATATGTTCCAGATGGGGAAATAAGTCAGATGCCCACTGAATGATCAGACAGCAGTAAAGAATTGTGGGACATTGTGTATGACACAGTCTGTAGGTGCTTTAGGAAATTAGAGGAGACACAGATCATGGTGGCCTGAGGCTAATCAAGAGAAAGCTTCCTGGAGACAGAGGGACGTAGATGATAGACAGGGCTCAGTAAGACAAGGGGGATCAGGGCAACTAGGTGGTGCAGGGAATGAAGCACTGGCCCTGGAGTCAGGAGAACCTGAGTTCAAATTCAGCCTCAGACACTTAATGCTTACTGGTTATGTGGCCTTGGGCAAGTCATTTAACCCCAATTGTCCTGCCTTCCCCCCTCCAAAAAAAAAAAAAAGGGAAAAAAAAAGACAGGGAGGACCATTTTTGGTGGAAGGTAATAGTCTCTCCTGTGGTCACACCAGTTAATTGCTGAGACACAACTGGGGGAGGCTGTTGTTATTGTTCAGTCATTCCAGTCACGTCTGATCTTCATGTCCCCATTTGGGGTTTTCTTGGCAGAGATACCAGAGTGGTTTGACATTTCCTTTTCCAGCTCATTTTACAGATGAGGAAACTGAGGCAAACAGGGAGGAGTAACTTACCCAGGGTCACACAATTAGTACGTGTCTGAGGCTGGATTTGATCCCAGGAAGACAAACCTTTCTGACTCTGTCTGCTGCACAGTAGTCTCTGCCTGTGGTCACACTAGCAAATTGCTCGGATATAACTCAGGAGGCTTTCATAGTCTGTGCTATCTAGTAGAGATGACGGGGGAAGTTAACTGCTTTGATCCCTCTTCTCTGTCTTTAGTCCATCCCTAAAGTTCAGCTCCCTCCATTATAGATTAAAAATAGAGCTGGAAGGATTCTTAGCGACTGTCTAATCCAGTTCTTTATTTTCCTGATGGGGAAACTGAGAAGAGGAAATTACATAATCAATTAGCGGCAGAGCCAGAAGGATCTCCCAGGTCCCCTAACCGCTCATCCAGGGTGATTTCTGTGGCATCACTTAACAGGAAAAGGGCTAGATCTGAAGTCAGAGGACCTGAGTTCTAATCTCAGCTTGACTGTTTGCTATATGTGTAAAACCAGGCAAGTCGCCCAATCTCTAGAACTCAGTTTTCTTCTCTGGTTGGATGAGGATTGATTCTCAAGTCCCTCCCAGCTCTTGATCTGTGGCCTTGAGCAAGAATGAGAGTATGTAGGTCACCAAAGGGACACACCCCCATCCCTGCCCAGAAGACACGTGCTTGCTCAGTGTCCTATGGGAAAACTGTACTTCTCCATGGTTATACCCAAAGTCTTTGGAAGCTCTGCCTGAGAAGCTGGCATCATGGTCATTTTCCCACCTACTTTCTGGAGACTGAATAGCATCATGGTGTGGCAGATAAAGAGAGAGCCTTAAAGTCAAGGTTCTGGTTCAGGTATTGCCTTTAGCACTGGAGGGCAAATCACTTAACCCATCGGTACCTCCAGGCAACTCTAAGTGCCAGCCTGCATTGGCAGAGGGAGCTCCCTCATTGGGGAGACCAGTGAAATCCCAGTCCCTTAAATCTTTGTGTAGTTAATTGCCTTCTGAAGTCAACCTTTCAACTGACTGCATTCCCGGCTTCTCCACAGCAGACTTCTTGGGGTGATCTGCCAACCCACCCCCGGGGGACCCAAGGTCATCAGCAGGACATCTGACCCAAGGGGGTTGGATGTATCAATGGAAACCTCTCAGATACCGAGTTCTTCCAGCACCAGCTGCTGGCTTATGGTATCACTCTGCAGGAGAGGCCCTGCCTTCTGGCCCCGGGGTTCCAGAATTGTGCTAGGCTATCTCTGCAAACAGGGAGCATGCACCAAGTTGCTAAGATAGAGGGAAATGTCTCTGGGTTCAGTGTTCTGCAGTCTAGCTCCTGCGGGAAGCACCCTGGCTTGGCTACTTCTGGCTCTCCAGCTCGCAGCTGCTTTCAAGTGGAGATGCCCGAGCAGATGCCATGCATGCCTTTCCAGGTTATTTTTATTTTGCATGGCAGACTATGAGAACACAGCAAGGACAAAAACAACCTCCTCCTTGAACACCCCCCTCCCATACATACACACACACACACACACACACACACACACACACACAGCCTGTTTACAGGAACAGACAGGCAGGCAGATGGGCACCCTGGGAGAGGCCAGAACCAGAGACCAAATGACAAAGTGCCTGGTGTCAGTTTGGGGTAGTTCTAAACAGGGGCCTTGAGGGATAGATAGGTGGTGAAAAACATCACAAGGTGAAAATGTCTGGCATTTCTCTGCAGGTGGCTAGGTCAGGCCCAAGGGGCCTGTCTCTGGACACAGTCCTGGAAGCAAATGATCATGTGCTCCCAGGACTTCATGCTTGGCAGAGGGAAACCTATGTGCTTTGGGGCTTTGAGGTTAGCCAGGGCTGGGGGAGAGCCAAGGAGTCTAAGACCCAGAGCAGGGTTCCAGAGCAAGGTTCCAGAGGGGGAGCATGAGCTGCCCCAATTATGGGTGCCTCAGAGTTGTTCCCTAAACTTTTCAGAACATAATAAACATTAATTAACTAAGTAATATCATAATAATAAATAAATGAACAGAAAGTCATTACCACTTATATACACCTAGTTCAGAATCCAGCTGGTCCTCAGGATAGCAGGTGGACCAAAAGCACTCTTTGTCTGGTGTGATGGATTAGAGTCAGGAGAGATGATTGTATTCTAAAAACCAGTCCGGGGTGGTGAAGCACATGGCCCCTGAAGTCTGCAGACCCCTGGGTTAGAATCCTGCCTCCGACGTGGGATTTACTCTGTGGAATCTCTCTGAGACTCAGTTTCCTCATGTGTAAGATGTGGATAATAATATCTCCAGTACTTATGTCACAGGCATATTGTGAGGATCGAATGAGATAATATATTTAAAGTATCTCACAGACCTTAAAGCATTAAATAAATGCCAACCATCATTATCACCAGTATCGTTTTTATCAATAGGTCATATAGTAGAATAAAGACTGACCCCGAGTCAAATGACAGACTCTGGTCTTGGTTTTACCACTTACTACTCCTGTATTCTCCAATGCATTTATTAAGCACCTACTGTATGCAGAGTGCTTTGCTAGGTCCTGGTGATCATTTTTAAGAGTTTATTTAAGCTGTGGTCCCTGCCCCTCCTGGAAAGTTTCTTTTTTTTTTTTTTAATTTTTTTTTATTTATTCATTTACTTTTAATTTACAAGATTCAGTTCCACAATCACTTGAGTTTCAGATTTTCTCTCCTCCCTTCCCCCCCCCCCCCCATGGTGGCGTGCAATCATGTATAGGATCTGCAAATAC
>CM053587.1:326505637-326558514 GCA_028646515.1 Pseudochirops corinnae | reverse complement strand
TTAGCATCAGTCCGTATAAGCCTCTCCAGGTAATTATGAAGTCCATCTCCTTCCCATTTCTTATAGCACAATAGTATTCCATTACATTCATATACCATAGCTTGTTCAGCCATTCCCCAATTGATGGGCATCCCCTATATTTTCCTGGAAAGTTTCTAAGGCTAGCCGTGTGACTTAAACAAGTCACTGAGTCTCCATTCCCATTTTATACAAAATAATCCCTGCCCTTTCCAGGCTTGAGATTGCATGAGACCCAAGAGATAGATCACAAGCAGTCAGCAAGTATTTATTAGGTACCTGCTATGTCTCAGGCTCTGGAGATGCATAGAGAAAATGGGAAATAGCCCCTGCCCTAGAGAAGCTTAGATTGGGGTGAGGAAGAGGGGATGTATGCATATAAGTAAATACAAGACATGTAAGAAGTCAATATAAAATACTTTGGGAGGAATCCTAGCATCTGGGGAGACATCAGGTAGAAAGTTTACTTGACACACACATACACACTCCACTGAGGACAGAAATACATTTCACTCCACAGGGGAATAGGAGGGAAAGGTTCTCCTAGGAGGCTAGCTTAAGGGAGGGATCAGTCCTAAGCAAAACAAACTCTTTAATCAAGGAAGTACAAAAATACCTATGACTCCTTTTGAGGTGGCAAAAAATAAGAATCTGAAGGGGTGCCCTTCAGTTGGGTGAACAAGTCATGGTAAGTGACTGTGAAGGAACATTATCATCCGGTAACAAATGATGAGGGGGATGGTTTCAGAGAAACCTATGAAGACTTATATGAACTGATGCAAAGTGAAGTGTGCAGAACCTGGAAAACAATTTATACAGTAACAACAACATTATAAACACAGACAACTATGAAAGAATTAGGAATTCTGATCAGTATGACAACTAACCGGGATTCCAGAGCATTAATAATGAAACACGCCAGCCCATCTCCTAATGGAGGCTTGGAATGCGACATATTTGGCCAATGTGGAAGTTTGTTTTGTTTGACTATATATATTTCACTCTCAGTTGGAGGGGGAGGGCAAGATAGGAGGGAGAGAAGGCAAATTATTGCTGATAGGAAAAATACATATAATTTTTAAAAAAGAAGAAAGGAGGTATTTTATGCCAAGCTTTGAAATAATCAAGGAATTGTAAGAGTTGGGGTTGAAGAAAGAAATCCTTTCAGCCATGTGCAAAGGTGTGGAGATGGGAACAAACAGGCTGGTTTGGGTGGATTGTAGAGCATGTAAGGGAGAATAACATATAATAAATCTCAAAAAGAGACTAGAATCACTCCCTTGTAGACTGATGGATTATCATTGTCCTTACTGTCGAGGCAAGGGAGGAGCCAGCTGTGGTTTAGCTGGAGGTGTAGAGGACTGGAAATCAGGAGCCCTGAGTTCTGGTCCCCGCCCTGTCACTCTGTGACCTCTCTGTGCCTCAGTTTCTTCTTCTGTAAAATGAGAGTGATAGGTGATGCCCAAGGCCTCTCCTAGCTTCCACATCATGATTCTATTCAACACAACAAATATTTATTGAGCCCTTATTCTTTTCAAGTTCCTCTACTGGCACTCTCCAGATAATGCTTTGGATTTGTTTTGTTCTTGTTCAGTCCTTTCAGTCGGGTCTGACTCTTTGTGACCCTATTTGGGGTTTTCTTGGCAGAGATACTGGAGTGGTTTGCTGTTTCTTTCTCTAGCCCATTTTATAGATGAGGAAACTGAGATAAACAGGGATAAGTGACTTGCCCAGGGTCTCACAGCTAGTAAGGGTCTGAGGCCAGAACAGTCCTTTGAACTTTATATGTCATGTCATTTTATATCATTTCATGTCATTTTATCCTCACAGCAACTTTGTGAGAGATAGGAAATGGAGTGTTTTTCCTATTTTTATAGATAAGCCATGGCTATGAAAGCGGTTTGCCTTAGCTATTGAACATTCTAATAAAAACTCATTCCAACAGTGCTTCAAGGTTTACAAATTAAAATAATTCCTATAGAGAGGTTGCAAACAAATTGTGGGTCCTGGTGAAGCCACTGAGGGTACATTTAATCTTCCCAAATAGGGTTCAAGGTGTACAGCGTGCGTGGAATCCTTGCAGAAAACAGAAAAACAGTAGTCCTTTCATTAGCCCATCCTGTGTGTTGGGCACTGGGCATACACATTTCAAAAGATGAAACTGATCCTGCCTTCAATGAGCTTTGGGGGATGAGGATACAGGGCCCAGCATGTACGTACATAGATATACAAGCTATATAAAAAAACAGATATGAGGTAATCTGTACGGAGAAGCTGAAAAGATTCGTTTCGGAAGGTATACTTGAGTTGAATCTTGAGGGCACCCAGGGCTTTGAAGGGGTGAGGTGAGGAGGAAATACATGCCAGGCAAAGGCTAAAAACCAGAGCAAAGATGGGAAACAAAAATGAAATAGTGCCTGCCCTCAGGGAGCTTACATTCTCCCAGCTCTAACTGTTTTCTTCACAAGCTGAGACAGATAGAAATTTTTCCCCAGGGAGTGAGCCAAAATAAGAAAATTGATTCCCATCCGATACTCACATGCACACATACCTACATGCCCTCCCCAACTCCGTATATGTGCCACATATATACAGCTATGGTGTCCCCCAGTAGCTTGGTTGTTTCCTTTCTTCTGATACTGACTGGAAAAGGAAGCATTTGTTTGGAGGAAGGAAAGAGCCCAGTGTGCCCAAGAGCCTCATGTCTCTGATTTCCAGCGTCCTTTCCATCTTTAAAAAAGAAAAAAAGGCGATCTGACTGAGCTGTTCCTCTAAGGAAGGCAAGGCATCGAGCAGCAAGCTGCTTTGGGAGGAAGAGAGTAGAGAAGAGCCTATATCTCTTGAGAAATAACCCACTTGATGAGCCTGAAAGTGGCACTCTCCCATTTAATAAGCTTATTATTATGCACTTAAGAAAAACAAACAGAAAATCGACTCACTAACAGCAAAGGTGGAAGCTGCTCTTGAATCCTGAAGAACACTAGAGGCCCCCCGAGCAGTCCTCTCATCCATGTGTGCAGGTGAGACCACCTGTTCTCAATCATGAGAACACAAGGAACAGCTTGTCTCCCTAGAGTGCTTCTGGGGAGATGGGATCCCCTTTCTGTCTGCCGCAGTCAGACATCTCTTCCAGGAAACCTTCCTGAAGCTCATAGAATGAGAGGTGGAAAGAGCCTCATTTCACAGACGAGGAAACTGAGGCCTAGTGCAGTTGAGTGACTTGTCCAATATCATACAAGTAGAGTAGCACAGTCAGGATTTGAATCTAGGACCTCTGACACCCAGTCCACCCCATTTTGCACTGAATCATACTGCTTCCTATATATGCCTTCCCTCTGAGTCAGTAATAATCAGTAAATGTTTATTAAGCACCTACTATGTGCCAGGAACCTAGCACTTTGCTTACACCTTTTGCTTACGTACATTCTGTGTGCTGTTTTCACTAGATGTGGCGACTGGGGGCATCTCTCACCTTAAATGTGAGTTCCCACAAAAAAAGGCTGTCCGAAGTAGCTGCAAGGCACATATGCTTATACCAGGAGCCGCCATCAATGTGTTTACTTTTGCTAGTCAGCCAAAGGATACAATTAGTTAAAAAAAAAAATAAAGGGGATTTAATGAAATAACATAGTAATTAAAGTAGCAGTAAAACATTTTCTCCATAAAAATGGGTCACAGTCTCCTAAAAATACACATACCATCAGTGGGAAGAGTGGGAAATACAAAGGAAACATACCTAGAAGGAAGACATGTGGCCAGTGACATGATAGGACAATTTATAACTCTGATATTACAACAGTACCAGTGTCTTCTACTAGAGACGATATCCCCCTGGTCCTGTGTAGCCCACAGTCTCTCATGGGTGAGTCTCTGCTTGGGGTGGCTCCGGCTTGATGGTGCTCTGGTGGTCCTGTGCTAACTGCTAGTCATTGTCAGGTATAGCTCCATTGGGCCTGAGGCTGTGGACCTTCTCTCATCTCCCAACTTCTGCCTTCAGCTGGAGTTTTCAGCTGAAGGATTCTCAGTATTTTACTCTTTTGGTTTTAAGACTAGAGACTTTTCATTATACTCTTTTAATCAGATTAGCAGAAAAGGGGGATAGTAACTTCTCCCATAAGGACTGCTCATTCCCAAAATAATGGACATTTCCACTCCGGAAGGAAATACTTTTAGGTTTGCTTTGCAAATAAAACTAATGAAACATGAAAGTTATGCTTATCAGGAAAGGTCATTGTCTTCCTCTCACCCAGCCATATTTCTGCCTTTACAGTGTGGTAAGTGATTAGCAGCAAACAGCTTTGCATAAGATTATCCAAATATCTGTTCCAGCCCCCTACTATACCTTAATTTTTCCATGGGGACTAGAGGTCAGGGACTGTATCTTTTAGTTTCCATGGGGATGTGAGAACAAGGACCATATCTTGGCTAAACTTTGTCCTGAGCACAATGCTCTGTATACAGTAGGTGCTTAATGAAGCTTTGATGAACTGACCACAAATCCCCAATTGAAGGAAAAACTGGGGTCCTGGGAATCTTGAGCTCTCTTTTTAATCAATCAACAAGCCTTAAGGACCAACTGTTATATTATATTCCAGGCACTGTGCCAGGTATAGAAGAAACCAACACAAAAGGTGAAACAGTTCCCCCTCAAGGGGCTTACCTTCTAATGGGATAATAGGATAAGTACTCCAAGATAAAAATCTATTTGGATCATATAATGATTGGGGTTGCTGCCTCTCCCTCCCACTAACAAAAGGGGATCTAAAAAGAGCCTCTAGAAGGGTTTGGTGAAGCTGAAACTGATCCTTGAAAGAAATTGGGGGTTGGTTCCCAGAGGCAGAGAATTCCAGGCCTCCTACAAAGGAATAGAGAAGAAACATCAAGTAGTTCACTTTGGCCACAGCAATCTCCCTGATGGGAAGTTACTCGTGATCTTTCTGGAAAGATAAATTGTGAATGGCTTTAAATGCCAGACATAGGGCAGGTAGGTGGTGAAGTGGATAGAAGGCTGAGTCTGGAGTCAGGAAGGTCTGAGTTCAAATCCCGTCTCAAATACTTCTCAGCACTGTGACAAGTCACTTAACCCTGTTTGCCTCAGTTTCCTCATATGTAAAAGAAGCTAGAGAAGGAAATGACAAACCACTCCAGTGTCTTCGGCAAGAAAACCTCAGAATGGCGTCAGAGAGAGTCAAACATGGCTGAAATGACTGAACGATAAATGCCAAAGAAGTTTGTATTTTGTCCTGAAGGGAGCAGGAAGTCACTGAGGCTTCCAAAGGAATGACGTGGGCCGACTTCTCATTAGAGATTTGCTTTTCCTCTTCACACTGGTTGTGTTTTAGGGCTTGGGTCTCCCCTAGACTTCTGGATTCTTTAAGGGGGCAGGCTTCTTCTCAAGGGCAGTGTCCACAGGGGTACAGGAAGGAGAAAAGGCCAGTTTCCCTATATCTACCATTGGGAGGTAAGGGGTCCTGACCCCAGGCCACACTAGTTTTCTGTTGGTGCTTCTGATTATAACTCAGTGCAGGGGGCTTTAATAAGTGACTCGTTTTCTGATCCACCAGATTTGTCCTTTTTTTTCCACCAGTAAAAGGAAGTCCCAGTGTGTATACTCCCTCTACTAATGTTATTGTTGGGTCATTTCAGTCATGTCCAACTGTCTGTGACCCCATGTTGGGGTTTTGTTGGCAAAGATACTGGAGTGGTTTCCCATTTCCTTCTCTAGCTCATTTTACGGGTGAGGAAACCAAGGCAAACAGAATCAAGTGATTTGCCCAGGGTCACACAGCTAGTAAGTGGCTGAGCTTGGATATGAACTCAGAAAGATGATTCTTCCCAACTCCAGGCCCTGTGCTCTATCCACTGTGCCACCTACCTGCCAAAGCAAGTATAATAAGCAAGATAATTCATGGTGAAAGAATGAGCCAAAGTTCTGTGGGGGCTTAGAGGAGGGAAGAATCCCAGTCATTTGGTGAGAAGGCTTCATGAAGGGAGTGGGAGGAGCCTGAGTTCTTTAAAAGACTTCAGTAGGTGTCTGTAGGTTGGAAGCCATTCCAGGAAGATACTGTCATACGCAAAAACATGGAGGTGGGAAAAAGGAGATATGCCAAAATACAAAAATATAAAACTTGCCAAAATATAAAAATAAGAAGTTCAGTCACTTATTTGGTCAATTAGGCTTTATCAAAAACCATTTAGTTAATTAGCATTTATTAAGCATTTATGGGTAAAATTAAGTTCAGTCAGTCATTTGGTCAGTTAGCCTCTATTAAACATTTAGTTAGCATGAATCAAGCATTTACTATGTTCTAGGCACTGTGCTAATAAGTAAGTGTTAGGGCTATAAAGACAAGCCCTCAAGGAGCTGCCATTCTAATGGAGGAGACAGCACACAAACAACTGTGTTGGAACAAGAAATAGTTGGGAGAAGTAGAAGATAATCAAGTGAGGGAAGGAGCATCAGGAAAGGCTTCCCGTAGGAGGTGGGATTTTAACTAGAATTTGAAGGAAGCCAGGAGGCAAACAAGGAGGGCAGGGACAGGAGACAGCCACAGAGGTGAAAAGGCCTGGAGTCGGGGGATGGAATTTCTCATTTGGGGAACAGCAGGAAGCCGGCATCACTGAATTGCCGAGTATGTGGGCTAAGGAGTGTAAGGTTTAAGGTAGGAAAGGGCAGATTATGGAGGACTTTTAAAGCTTTCCATAAACCGGAGGATTTTACATTTGATTCATTAGGCATTGGGGAGCCGCTAGAATTGATTGAATAGTCTGATTTGAACTTTAGGAAAATCCTTTTGGAGGCTGAACGGAGGGTGGCCTGGAGTGGGGAGAGCCCTGAGGCAGGCAGACCCCCCAGCAGCTATTGTGATGGTCCAGGTATGAGGTGATGAGGGTCTGCACCCCGTTGGGGCACTGTCAGAGGGGACAAAGCTTCCATGCCCAAGCTGGTCCCTGCCACCATCAATGATTGTGCCATTGGCTTGATCCTACCTGTGCCAGGTATGTCTGAGCGGGAGCGGCAAGTGATGAAGAAGCTGAAGGAGGTTGTGGACAAGCAGAGGGATGAGATCCGAGCTAAGGACCGTGAGCTGGGCCTGAAGAACGAGGATGTGGAGGCGGTGAGTGGCAAGGTGCCTTCCATCCTGGTGGAGGAGGCCTTACCAGGGTGAGGGAGATGCATGCTGGGGGAGGCATCCTCGAGGCTCTCCACGTCTGGGCACCCCAGTGCCATCTTGCTTGGCTTCCTGAGGGGGCAGAGACCCCACTGTGCCCAAGGCACAATAGGAAAAGAGTATGTTAGCTGATCTTCAGTAAAGCAAACCACCCCCCAGGCCTTTCCTGAGCCCACAGGCCACCCCCAAATTACCTAGTTTTCTGTATACTTAGATGTATGTGTGTTGTCTGCCCATGTAGAATATAATTCCCTTAAGGGCAAGGCTTCCTTTGTTTGGTTTTTGTGCCACCAGTGTCTAGGACAGGGCCTGACACGTAGTAGGTGGATAATAAGTATTTGCTAACTGACTGACTTTTTCCTTTGTATTCCTAGTGCCCACCACATAGTAGGTGCTTTCTAAATGTTTGCTGATTGACTGCCGGGTTTTTGTTTCCCTAGTGCCTAGCCGAAGTCTGACGCATGGTAGCCATTTAGTAAATGCTTACTCGATGATTATTATCCCTCTGCCTGGCGTATAGTAGGCACTTTAATCATCTTTAATTGATTAATTAGTGTCTGCTGATCGGTTTTTGTCTTTTATCTCCAGTTTCTGGCATAGGGCCTGATATATAGAGCTTGGTAAAGCAGAGCTTAATACGTGCGTATGCATTGGTTGGCTGACTTTTGTATTTGTGCCCTGGCACACAGTTGTTATGCTTGTTATCCAGTTGTATCCCACTCTTTGTGACCCCATTTGGGGTTTTCTTGGCAGAATTACTGGAGAGGTTTGCCATTTCCTTCTCCAGCACATTTTACAGATGAGGAAACTGAGGCAAATGGGGTTAAGTGACTTGCCCAAGGTCACATAGCAAGTGTCTGAGGTTGTATTTGAAGAGAGCTAGGTGGAGCAGTGGATAGGGTACCAGCCCTGGAGTAAGGAAGACCTGAGTTCAGATCTAGCCTCAGACACTGACTGGCTGGGTGACCCTGGGCAAGTCACTTAACCCTGTTTGCCTCAGTTTCCTCATCTGTAAAATGAGCTGGAGAAGGAAATAGCAAACCACTCCAGTGTCTCTGCCAAGAAAATCCCAGATGAAGAGTCAGACTCAGCTGAACAACAACAAAACTTCCTTACTCCTGGCCTGGTGCTCTATCCACGGAGCCCCCTGGCTACACACAGTAGGTGCTCAGCAAATACCTGTTGATTCAGTTTTTTTTCTGAAGAGGAGAGAGCAGAAGGGGGGGAGTCCAGGGGTGTCCAGGCCAGATCATACAGCTGAGCCGGGACCCAAGTGTTCTGCCGCTCGGCAGATGGGGCCAACCCCTGCCTTTTCCACCCCACCACAGCTGCAGCAGCAGCAGAGCCGCCTCATGAAGATCAACCACGACCTTCGGCACCGCATCACCGTGGTGGAGGCCCAGGGCAAGGCCCTTATTGAGCAGAAGGTGGAGCTGGAGGCCTACCTGCAGACCAAGGAGCAGGAGATGGGCAGCCTGCGGGCCGAGATCGGGAAGCTCCGGGACAGGCTGAAGGGGGAGCCCGGCCAGAACGGAGAGGAGGAGAGCCAGGTGAGCCGAGGCCGTCCTGGATGGGGGCCGGGCAGGCTGTGGGCAGGCAGGGGGCCTGCTCAGCCAGGCGTCACTCTTCTGGGCTGCTGGCATAGTGGGAGGCTAGCAGGGCAGGCATGATCCTCCCCATTTTACAGATGAGAAAACTGAGGAAAAGTGGATGGAATAATTTACTCAGCATTACACCGTAAGTTCATGGCACACATAGTACTAGAACCTAAGACTTCAAAGCCCCAAAGTTCAAATCACTTTTCTTTTTTTCCTTTCTTTTTCCTGGCTCTTTTGTGTGTTTTTCCCCCCAAAAGTTTTTTCAGCAGGTTTTGATTTTTATGCCATTGATATTTCACCCCTTGTCCCCCACTGAAGCTGCATTTTAATAAAGAAAAACATCAGAACGCTGATGGCCAAGCTGCCTCCACCTTCTCCAAAAGGAGGTGGTGGCCTACCGGTGTGGAATGAGGCATGCATTATCAGGCATGGCCAATGAGGTGATTGCTTTTGCTTGAATATATTTATGGGATGTTGTGGATAGAGTGATGGTCTGGAGAGCACTGGGTGGGGAATCAGGGAACTGGGATTTGAATTCTAGGTCGGGCAAGGCATTCGTTCACCTCCCTGGGCCTCAGTGTCCTGATTTGTAAAGGTAAGGAGTTAGACCAGACGGTTTCTTAGTCCCTTCCAACTCATAACTGTGACAGGGGAGTCGGTAGGACTTGGGTTGGAATCCTGTTTCAGATGCGTCCTAGTCATGTGACTGTGGGCAGGTCCTTTCTGGACTGCAGATTGCTGCTCATAAAATGAGCCGCTTGGATAAGATGCTGTCTGAGGAGGACCCGGCTCAGATCTCACCTCAAATTCTCACTAGTCTGGGGGCTCCGGACAACTCATGTCTGCTCCTAGGCCTCAGTTTCCTCAACAGTAAGGTTTAGGGGTTCAGCCTTGATGGCCCCCATGGGCCCCCACCCCAGCTCTAAGTTCTGCTAAAAACGGGGAGAATTGGTGGGAAGTAAAAGTGATACATTTTTAAAAGATCATCAATAAAACATTTAAAAAAAAGAAAGTTAAGCAAAATTGATCAGCACAGCGGCCTTTTCTGACAACTTATGTAATGTCTGCCATCCGTGGGCCTCCCCTGTTCCTCCCAAGCTGAGAGGTGAGAAGCGTTCTCTCCTTTATTCTTGTAGAGGCTGATGGCTTATTACATCATTCCACTTTCCCCCAAATCCTTGGTCATCCTATCCATCCCTCCCCACCTAAAGGCTTAGCTTGGACGTCTCCCAGGCCTGGCCGAGGCAGGCCTCTTGGGGTCAGCTCAGGCGTTGGCGCTGGCGAAGGTGGCCAGCACTTGGCGGGGTCCTTCCTCCCCTGGGCATGTGACTGACACATTAGCACCTGGGACAGGGCTCACTCTGGCTCCCTGAGATGGAGGTGTGGTGGGGGCTAGCATTACTTTGGGGAGGAAATGTCAGGATGCTCAGGCTTCTTTTCCCCAGGGCCAGGAATGGTCTTATGGCTTCTTAGCACCTTGAAATAAACCTGTGCAGCCCATGCAGCAAGAAGTACAACCCTGCAGGGCTGTGCCAGCCCAAGTGTGTCTAGAAAACCAAATGAGGAAGAGGCCAGGAAGAAAAGATCTCCCTTGAGTAGGCGTTGACTCCAGGTGCTGGTCCTGACTGCTGATGGCCATGCAAGTCACAGACCGAGGGCTAACGCAGGAGGGACCTCAGAGGCCATCTGGGCTTAACCGGAAACTGAGGGCCAAGGGATTTCCCAAGGTCTCACAGCATCAGAGGTGGGGTTTGTACCCAGGTCATCTGACGCCAGAGTTGGTGCTTCCTTCCCTCCTCCCTGCCTCATTTTCTTCATTTGTATAATGAAGATGTGGACTGGGATGATCAGCCCTCACCTTGCATGTTCTGAGGCCCCTCCTAGCCCTGACATCCCTTGTTCTCAGGCCCTCCAAGCTCTGACATCCCCTGTTCTAAGGCCCCTCCCAGCTTTGACATCCCTTGTTCTAAGGCCCCTCTCAGCTCAGACATCCCCTGTTCTAAGGTCCCTCCTAGCTCTGACATTCCTTGTTCTAAGGCCCCTCCCAGCTCTGACATTCCCTGTTCTAAGGTCCCTCCCAGCTCTGACATTCCCTGTTCTAAGGACCCTCTCAGCTCTGACATTCCCTGTTCTAAGGACCCTCTCAGCTCAGATATCCCCTATTCTAAGGTCCCTCCCAGCTCTGACACCCCCTGTTTTAAGGCCCTCCTAGTTCTGACATTCTAGGTTCAAGGATATTCTATGCCTTTCTTTTCCCCCTCGAGTCTCAATAGCATTCCTAGGAAACTCGATGATCATCTTTTATTGGCCTTTGCACAGGAGTTCCTCAGATTCTCAGTTCAATTCAACAAGCATATATTAAGCCCCCACATGTGCCCAGATGTGCTTAGTATTGAGTATGCAAATATAGCCAAGGACAGGCTGGTGGGGACCCCTTTGTCCTTAGATCTCAGATGCTCTGAGGGCTGCCCAGTCTTTACTCTCCAGAAGCCTCCATTACAGCAGAGGGAAATGAGGCAGCCTTGGTGTCTAAGGAGACACCAAATGTGTACAGAGGGATTTCAGGGGTGGGAGACCCCCAACATGGTGGTGCTCTGAGAAGGCTTCACTTGAGCTGGGCCTCAGAGGGAGCCTGGGAGCTTCCGGAGGTGGAAGGTGGAAGGAGGCCCAGCACATCTGGTACATCGGAGGTCAGCGTGCATGTGGGAGGGCAGGGTTAAGGCCCTTGGACTGTAGCCCAGAGGAGCAGACCAGGAGTAATATGAAATCAGCCTACAAAGACCAGTGGGATCCAGATTGTGAAGCAGTTTTAAAGCTGGGTAGGGAAGCTTGTATCCTAGTGGTGACGGAGCTGCTGAAGTTTCTTGAGGAGCACAAGGACGTGGGTAGACCCGTCCTATAGGAACATCTGCCCAGATACGTCTGGATTAGAGAGGGAGGAGAGGAGGCAGGGAGGGAATTAGGAGGTGATTGCCATAGACCAGGTGGCAGCAGCAACAATAACTTTAGATTGGTTTGGGTTTGGATTTTTTTGTGGGTTTTTTTTTAGGTGCCCAGGGTTAAGTGACTTGCCCAGGGTCACACAGCTTTAAAGTAAGTATCTGAGGTCACATTTGAACACAGGTCCTCCCAACTCTGGGGGCCAGTCCTCTATCCACTGCCCCACTTAGCCGCCTTCCCTTTAGGTTTTAAAAAGTGTTTTCCTCACTGAAATCACGTGAGCTAGACAGCACAAATATTAAGACTCTCACTTTTAGATGAAGAAGTGAGGCAGCTTGGTGTTGCAGTAGGTAGAGTGTTGGCTTCGGAGTCAGGATGATCTGCATTCAAATCCTGCCTCAGATATGTCCTTGAGCAAGGCACTTAACTGCTTTCAGCCTCAGTTTCCTCATCTGTGAAATGGATATAACAGGCCCCTGTGAGGACCAAATGAGATAACAGAATATTCTGTAAACCTTACAGTACCACAGAAATGTTAGCTTTTATTTTCATCATCGTCAGCATCATTACTGGGCTCATGGAATCTAATGACTTGCCCAGAGTCACACAGCTAGGAAGCATTGGAATTGGGATTCAGACCCATGTCTCCTGACTCCAAGTCTGGCGCAGCACTCTCTGCTGCAATGCAGCAGCAATAGGGACTGGACCTATGATTCCATCAGTATAGCAAACTCCCTTTGCCCATGCAGGTTGGCAAAGTATAAAAAACCACTTTTGCCAAGGGAATGATTGGCCCTCTCCTCCCTTTATTGCTCTGTTTCACATAATTTTTTCCCCACTTTTTAAACTTTTTTTTTTGAGGCATTTGGGGTTAAGGGGCTCACGCATTGTCCCACAGCAAGTAGTTTGGCTGGATTTGAACTCGGGTCCTCCTGACTCCAGGGCCAGTGCTCTATCCACTGACCACCTGGCTGGCCCTGTTTCACATCATCTTGCAGAAGGCACACCTAAGATCCTCTGATACCTGAAGGAGAGTTCTCTCTGTCCCATCCCTAACAACCCCCTTCTTTAGCCTTTGCTGGAGGGAGAGCCCATTACCTCTGAGGCAGCTCATCCATCCCACTTTTGCCGGTTCGGATCATTAGGGAGTTTTTCCTGACATCTAGCCTTGTTTTTTCTCTCTGCAATCCCCACCCACAGCTACTGTCTCCGCTCTCTGATGCCCAGCAGAACAGTTGGGATCCTTTTTCCATGAGCTAGCCCTTTGGATACCCAAAGCAGCTACCGTGACTTTCCCAAGCCTCCTCTTCTCCAGGCTGAACATCTCCTGTCCCCTCAACCTCTCCTCTTCTGGGATGAAAAAGATGGTCCCTTTCCCATGCTCCCTGTCTTCTTTGAATCCTTTCAGGTTAAAAGTGTCCTTTCCGAAGCATGGCCCCCAGAACAGAACCCAACAGTCCAGAAGTATATGACCTGACCTAGGCGGAGTCCTGTGGGACGGTCCCCTTCCTGGCCCCTCTCCTAATGCCATCAGACTTCACATTCTTGGTTTTAAGCCATATCCTGCTGTTGACTTTATAGAGATACAAGGCCACCAAAACCCCTGGGATTTTTGCAGATGAATGGCTAAGCAGGCCTCCCCATTTTGGACCCAGGAAGTTAATTTTTTTAACCCAGTTGTAAAACTTACATTTGTCTATTGTTAGTTTCATCTGATTAGATCTGACCCAATGCTTTAGCTCCAGAGCTTTTTAGATCCCAGCTCTGTCTTCCAGGATATTAACTATCCCTCCCAATACTGTCACCTGTGAGTCTGACAGAATTCATGCCTTCATCCAGATCATCACTAAAAATGTTAAATAGCACAGCTCCCCCAGGGCACTCCACTGGAGACCTCCTGCCAAGCTAGCATGGTGCCATTAACGATTCCTCTTTGGTTTGGGCCATTTAACCAGGTCCAGATCTACCCAAGTGTGTCATCCAGTTCCCTGCTCTCCGTCTTTTCCACAAAAATAACATGAGAGACTCTGTCAAACGTTTCAATAAAATCTAGGTCAGCTGTGTATACAGCATTTCCCTGATCGAGTAACCCTGTCAAAAAAAGAAATGATGTTTGTCTGGGATGGCCCAGTCTTAATGACACCGTGCTGGCTCTTGGGGAGTGCTGGTCTCCTTTCTCAATGTTTACTCCTATCACTTTAAAAATATAGTTTGGAATTCTGCCAGGAATGGAGGTCAAGGTCATTGGTCTGTAGTTTACAGGCCCCATTCTCTCTCTGTTTGAAGAGTCGTCCCCTTCTCCTAAGTCTTCAAAGGTCCCTGACAGTGGCTGTTAGGCCACCATGCCAATTCTTTCAGGACTCAGGGATGTCGTTTGTCTCCTCATGGTGACTTGAGTTCATCTAGGGCAGCTTCTCTTTCTGTCTGTCTCTCTCCTTCCCTCTCTGTCTTCTCTCTGTCTCTGTCTCTCTTCTCTCCCTTTCTCCCTCTCTTTTTCTCCCCTCCCTCCCTTCTTTCTCCCTCCCTTCTCCCTGTCTCTGTCTCACACACACACACACACACACACACACACACACACACACACATAACCCCTCCCTTGTAGCAAAGAGAAAGACTTAAGCAACACGTGCTGACACACTGAGTATGCAGCACTCTGTCCTGGTAGTCCACTACCTTTTTATAGAGAGGAGTCTTCTGGAATCAAGACTGGTCATTACTTTCACTGGAATGTGGTGGCTGTGTTTCTTGTTCTCTTGGTTCTCCTTCCTTCACTCAGCATCACTCTGTGTCAGTTAGGAGCCCTTCCAGCAGCCCATGTCCCTCTTCCCTGTTCAGTTACAGCCTCTGGGCCTTTAGACTCAATCCTGATTTTCCCGTAAGGATGAAGGGATCTTTTCCTTCACTGTGTCCAAAGAAGGACAGACCCTGGAGTGACTCCTGGAAGCCTGTTTCTCCTGTTATCACCTGTACCTGGGTAAGAAAAGCCTTCTGAGACAGGAATGGGAGGCCTCCCCCAGTGGAGTTGAGATAACCTGAGCCACCTTTCTCCCTCCCTAATGGGGTGTAACCCAAGAACTCCACCCCAGACTGCTGCTCATGAGCTGTGATTCCCATCTTGCTCAGCACACTTTCCAAATCGCAGTTCCTGTCAGGCACAGAGCCCTGTCCTCTATCAGGGCTGTATTGCAGCTTAGTGTAATGGGTGGTGTTGGACCCAACATCGAGATCTGCCTCCTGGAGCCTTCACCCCACTGCTCCATGAGGCTGGGCCACTCACTTCTTTCTGAGCCTCAGGAAATAAGAGGACAGAATCTGGTAACCTCTAAGTTCTGTCTCCATAACACAGCCCTCCACTTCTGCCTTCAGGAGATGTTCTAGGGCCCTGGCCTTCCTCCTCTTTTCTCCAGGAGTATCCCTCAGAGAGTCTTAGATTATCTTAGAAGAAAAGATAGGCTGGTTTGCTGAGTCAGAAATAGCTAGGTTCAAATCCCACCTCTGATAAATACTAGCTTTGTGACCCCGGACAAATCACTTCATCTCTTTGTGACTCAATTTCCTCATCCGCAAAAAGGGTGGTGGTGGTAAGTTTGAACACTCTGACTTAATATAGTCTATGCTTTTATAAGCTAGGATGTGAGAACATGCTCCCTCAATCTCTTTAGAGAAGACTAGAAATGTCCTTTGGATTCCAGGTCATGGCTGGAGGAAGTGCTGGGGGGGAAGGGGGATGGTTAGGCCATCCTTCAAGCCCTCTTAACCCCCAAGGAAAACCAGTTTGCCCTTTTCAGGGCACAGATCAGTTGGCAAGAGGGAGAGGCATACCGCTGTGTGGTCTGGCATGTTGAAGATGCCTCCAGATGTCGCAGGAAAGGGAGCATGGCATCAGCCCTGGCTATAGCAGTCCTGCTTAGAAAAGCCTTTAACCCTGAATATCTTCTTCTTCACTTATGGGGTTGGAGGCAGCTGTCCTTTGGGCTTATCTTGTCCTGTCCCAAGACAGTCTGCTGGCCCTACCTTTCGGGGAGTTTGTCCTCCTCCAGGTCTCAGGGATCTGAGAACTGGCCTCCAACCCAGGGAGATACAGGTTCAGGTCCCATGATGGTTGTGCAGTTCTGGGCAAGTCTCAGCACTTTTACCCTAAGTAACAGAGCTGTTCCCTATACCAGTGAAAACAGAATTTTCAGGTAAGGAAAGGGTTCCAGGTGCTGGGCACATGAAGGCAAACACAACTAAACCACCCCTGCCCTCAAGGAGCTTACGTAAGGGAGAAGAGATAAGTCAATATGAAGTAGACACAAAATAATTTGGATTTAAGTAGATAGTCTACATGGGTACGGAACTTTTGGCCTCGAGGCCATATGTGGCCCTTGAGGTCCTCATGGATGGCCCTTCAAATCCAAACTTCATGGAACAAATCCCCTTAATAAAAGGATTTTTTCCATAAAAGTTGGTATCAGTCAAAAGGCCGCACCCAGGGACCTAGAAGACCACATGTGGCCTTGAGTCCGCAGGTTCCCCACCCCGGCTAGTGGATGGCTTTGTTGGGGTTAGCTGGCATCAGGAAAGACAGACCTGGCGCCGACCTGAATCCAAGGCCAAATCCTCCTCTTCTTCAGCAGAGGCCTGCTCTTTGCCCATTGCTGATTTATTCATCCTTGTAAATGTAGGAAAAATGGTCATCACAGTGTCTCAGAACAGCCTGTCCTTGACCTCAGTCTGAAATGGGAAGTACAGTGGCCCAGCCCCAGCTAAGACCCTGGTTCTTGAGCCCCATCTCTGTTAGGGTTCCTGCCACTCCAGGCATTTTGGCCTCTGAACTTGAACCCCCTTTTCCCCCCATTCTAGATTCATCTCCGCCTCTTAGAGCTAAACCCTGTAAATCTCAAATCTTCCTCACACCCCTCCTAACACAGAGAGGAAGTCCTGGGCAGTCTGGAATCAGGACCAGTTTCAATAACAGCTTTGCTGCCAACTACCTCGTGACTTTGGGCAAGTCATAACTTCTCTGGGCCTCAGTTTCCACATCTGTAAAGTAAGGGAGTTGGACTAGGCACCCTCTGGTATCCCTTCTTGCTCTGAATCTGTGTTTGTTCCTCCCCTCTAAGTCTGAATCTCCTCATTTCCAAGCCAGAGGAGGACAGGAACCCCTCCCAGATGGCAGTGACACATTCGCTTTGTTCACCAAGGATGGTGACCACACCTGCCATATTTGCCTTTTGGATCTGGAGGTGGAACAGGAGTGCCTTGGACCCCTGACTTCTTGGCCTTGTGGCTTTCTGGAGATCTGTCCATCCTGTTTGTGGGAAGGAAGCACATCCTTAGTCTGGCCCTTGGTTTTGCTCTGTGTCACTCAGAATCACCATTATGCTGGGTTCTGTGTACTCACCATAATAAAAATGGCGGGGAAGAAGAAGGGCAGTGCCTACTGTGATTCATAAGAATGAGCTGAGTCTGAGCTGGGACCTAGCAACCAAAGGCTAGAATGTAAGTGAGTCACGGGAAATCAGATGTTGTGGCTAGACACGACCCACCACAAACTAGGTGAATATTGAATACAATCCAACCAACATGTATGAAATACCTGTTCAGGGAAACTAGGAAAATTAAACCAGTAGCCTCCTATCCATCCATACATCCATTTATCACAAGTTGATGAGCGCCTCCTAGCTTCAAGGCACTATTGGGTTAAGAGTCAATTCAGTAAACACTTATTAAGCATCAGCTCTGTGGAAGGTACCATGACAGGTTCTGGTAAGAATGCATCTGGAGTATGGTATTCCATTCTGGATATCACATTCTGGGTTTTAGGAAGGACCTTGAGAAGCTTGGAAGCATCCAGAGAAGGGTTGTCAGTCTGAAAGCATTTATGAAGCACCTGGTATATCAGACATCGTGCTAAGTGCCCAGGAAACAAAACAAACAAAAACTACGGCTCCTGCTATACCATCTAGAAGATTCCTGTTCCTGTACAGTCTAGGCCAGATAGTCTCTGAAGTCCCTCTTAAGTCTGGGACCCTGTGATATGTGCACAGAAAATTAGGTCTCTGGTCATTTGAGGAGGGAGACAGGACTAAGTCCTGGAATAATCAGGGAAGGTTTCCCCAGGGAGGGGCTAGTTGGGCTGAATTTTGGAGGGAGGTGAAGAGGATCACCATCCCTGGCTTGGGTACAGAGGCAGTTGGGCATCTTGAAGGCAGAGGCTAGCTTCCTCCTTGTATCTGCATCTCCTGCCCCCCAGCGTAATGCCTTCGTGCTGTAGGTGCTTAAATAAATGCATGATGAATAATAAATGCTTGTTTTTGGAAGTTCAGAGAACAGATGGTACTGAGTGTTGGCATAAGACGGGCTAGGTGGGTTTGAGTGAGACTATGGAGAGTCTGAAATGCCATAGTGAGGAGTTTGTACCTTCTCCTGAAGACAGGATTCTTGGCTCACGGTCTACCTCTGCTCCCCCCACCCCTTCCCTCAGAGACTTGAACACATCTATTGATGCTTCCTCAGACACCCCAGGTCCTCGGTCTGCTCCACTCCAGCCACCTCAGCTCTGCAAAGAGGTGGTCTTACCATCACCCACAACTTGAATCATTCCATCTTTCCCTATACTTAACGGTCCCTCCCCCTGTTCTCCGTCCTCACTGGGACCTCCACTCCCTCTAGCCCTCAGTTCTTTCCCAGGCCATCACCTCTGCACTGGCCACAATCTCAACCCCTTGGGGAACCAAGTCAGTCCCACCCTATCCTCCACCCTCCCATCTCTTGTCTGTCCCCCTTGGCCTACTGCTGTTCTTGGCTTATCAAGCCCCACCATCTACCTCCTTCCCTCCCATTCATGTACGCAGGGCACAGCTTGAGGAAATACCAAAACTGTACTGCCTAGGTTGCTCCAAGGTTGTATTCCCTAATCCTGGCTGGGCCTTCACAGTGGCTAGTTGATCCTTCTGCTCTCCCCTTATCAGTGAACTATCTCACTCTCCACTGGGCTGTCCAAAACATCCTCCATCCTTAAGCCTCCTGTGGTGTCCTTCCCTACCCTACCTGTCAGTTAAGGCTCTCTCCCACTACATCACTGGAAAAATGGAGGCTCTTTGCCGTGAGTTCCCCAGTCTCGCCTCCTCTTCATCTCACATAACTCAGACATCCTCCTCCACTCTCTCTTATGAAGAGGTGGCCCTTCCACCTTGCCGATGCAAACCCCTCTGCATGCATCTTCAGTCCCGCCTTCTCCAGCAGATTGCCCCCTCTGTCATGTCAATTCTCTCAGTTTCAGTCTCTCTCTCTCTGCCAACTCCTTCGGTGATGCCTTCAAGCACTCCCACGTCTCCCCCATTCTTTAAAAGCCCTCCCTTGCCTCTCCTAGCTCAGCTTCTGACTCTCCAGTCTTTGCTACTGAGCCTCAACTTTCAGACCCACCTGTCCTGTAGCGTCCTTCTCTCGTTTTGAGCCCCCACTGCTTTTATCTTTCTTCTCTTTCTGGCTAGATTCCTTGAGAGAGCTGCCTGTCCTTCCTGTCTTCACTTTCTCTCTTCTCTATCTCTTCCACACCCTGTACAGCCTGGCTTCTGAATGCATTCATCTGAAGTGGCTTTCTCGAAAGTTACCGTGGCCCTTTCCGAGTCCTCATCTGTCTTGACCTCTTTGCAGCCTCTGATGCCATTGCTCCCCTTCTACTCCCACCTGGCTACTAGTTCCTTTGTTGGTTTTCATGACTCGGCTTTCCCTTGGTTCTTCTGCCTGTGTGTACACTCCCTTTTCAGTCCCCTTTGTGGTTGTTCAGCCCCGTCCGACTCTCCTTGACCCCATCTGGGGTTTTCTTGGCAGAGATACTGGAGGGGTTTGGCATGTCCTTCTCCAGCTCATCTGACAGACAAGGAAACTGAGGCAAAGAGGGTGAAGTGACTTGTCCAGGACCTTGTATGTATTTTATGTGCATATTGTATGTAAAGATAGCTTGTTTGAATATGTCTCCTATTTGTAGATAACTCTCCAGATGTCTTCTGCCTCTGTAGAATGTGAACTCCTTGAGGTTAGGGACCATTTTTGGTCTTTCTTTGTATCCCCAAGTGTTTAGCATAGTGCCTAGCACATAGTGAGTGATTAATAAAACTTGTTCATTGATTGACTGATTGATTACCAAATGCAATCAGAATTGGTCAGCTGTTCTGATGCCTGCCTTCAGAGAGCTTATATTCCAGCTGAGGAGGTAGCCTTCTAAGGTCTCTTCTGTTTCTAACATTCTGCAATGCTGTATGGAATTGCTTTGTTTTAAACTGTGATTTTATTCATGTACAGAATTCCGAGTGTGGTCGGTCTCCACTGATGCTTATTAGCAGCCAGTCCACAACTTGACATTTTAAAGACTCAGTCCGTAGGGCCCTGAGGCATTGTGATGGCCGCTTTTCCTACGTGAATACCCCCTTGGGTTCTTTCTTTTGCCCAGGGTGATACAAGCTAGTTTCAGAGGAAGGATTTGAACCTAGGTTTTCCAGACTGTAAAGTCAACCATCATCCCACTGCCAATCAGATAGTCAACAGACAGTTATTCAGGGCCTACTGTGCATCCCACACTCTGCCAGGTGCCAAGCATACAAAGACAGAAATGAAATAGTCCTTGTCCCAAACATGCCAACATCCAATGCCATGTTGTCTCTCTGCATTATAGGCCCGAAACAATATGGACCAATAGAAGGGCCCATTGATCCAGGTAGACTCTAAGTACTACAGTTCTAAGAGAGAAATCCCGGAGGGCTGGGCTGGGCTGCTCTTGTGGAAGATGACTTTTCCTGGGCTTAGGAAAATGAATACTCCCACTCTGTGACTGTATCTATAACTTCCTTACTAATAAAATAATAATAATAGAAAACTTGGTGAATGCAACAGGGAAGATGGAAGTAGTTGTGCTGCTCTTCTGCTGTATGAATAGAGGAATCTCAAGATCATGCCACATTTAGTAAGAACTCCCTAGCGGTGAGAGGTATCCCCAAGTGTCATAGATTGGGTGCCTCAGGAGATAGTGAATTTCCTCTTGCTAGAGGTCTTCAAACAAAGGCTGGATGGCCACTTGTCATTGCTGGAGGTGACCCACAACAACTAGCTGATCAGTGTGTAAAAGAAGGGATTCTCTGTCACCTCCAGGTTAGACCAGATGGCTTCTGGGATCCCTTCCAACTTGGAGATTGGGTGATTTCTGTAATAGAAAGAGAAATAGAAAGAACCAAGGAGAATAGTCGACATAGGAAAACTGGTATGATCAATGGCAGAGCTATAGTTGAGCGCTAAAAAATCTATACGATAGGAAACAGATTCAGAGTTCAGAAGAGGGAGAGACCATGTGGGTTTACTTGGTTAGAGAAGGGCTTCGTGAAGCAGAAACACAAGATAAGTGAGATGGTAAGAAGGTTCTAATGAGTACAAGTCAACAAGTCCTGAGATATTGGCAGGAAAAACTGGGCGGGGGGGAGGAAGCAACTGCCAGTGACTTTGGAGAGCTCATGGAATGAGAGGGGGTGCTGCAGGAGAGGAATTGGACACGTCTTATTTAGGTTTTCATAAAAAGGAAGAGAAAGCAGTCTGCATACTAGATACAGTAAATTTGGGGGCTGCTGGGTGGCGCAGTGGATAGAGTGCTAGCCTTGGAGTCAGGAGGCCGTCATGAAATCCAGCCTCAGACACGTCCTAGCTGTGGGACCCTGAGCAAGTCACTTACCTTGGATTGCCAAATTTTTTAAAAAAAAAAGCCAGATGGGGTAAATAATTGTGAATTCAATTCCTGGAAAAATTCTGGAATCTAAAATTCATTTGCAGACATTTAGAAATGGAAGCAGTGATCGCTTCATTAAGAACAGTTCATGCCAGAGTAACCTCATTTTCTTTTATGAGGGATTTATTAGCCTGATAGATGAAGAGACTGCTGCAGAGATCATGTCCCAGGAGTTTAGCACAGCATCTGATGAGATTTTTCATTTTACTCTCATGGACAAGATGGAGAAATATAAGTTAGAGGACAGTAAGGTTAAGTGAGTTGAGATGTGTCTGAATGGATGAGTCCAAAGAGTAGTCACTGATTGGTTGGTGTCAACTTGGAAGGTGCCTTGTTGAGTACTCTGGGCACCTTTGGTTTTCCTTTTGTTACAGTTCAGCTGAATCACAGCCCCAGCTTTTAGAGGTGGAAAGGCTCAGCTTGAAACCCCCATTTTACAGATGAGAAAAATGAGTCTCAGAGAGACTCTGATCTGTTCAACGTCACATAAATCTTTTTTTCCACTTAATAGTATTTTGTTTTTTTCCAATTACATGTAAAGATAATTTTCAGCATTCATTTTTAATAAGATTTTGAGTTCCACATTTTTCTCCCTCCCCTCCAACCCCCATACCGAAGACAGCAAGCAATCTGATAAAGATTATACATGTACTATCACGTTAAACATTTCCACATTAGTCATGTTCTGAAAGAAGAAACAGAACAAAAGGGAAAAACCACAAGAAAGAAAAAACAAAAAAAGGAGAAATTGTATTCTTTGACCAACATTCAGACTCCATCGTTCATTCTCTGGATGTAGATAGCATTTTCCATCATGAGTCTTTTGGAGCTGTCTTATATCCTTGCATTGCTGAGAAGAGCCGTGTCTAAGAAAGTCAGTCATTGCACAGTATGACTGTTACTGTGTACAGTGTTCTCCTGGTTCTGCTCACTTCACTCAGTATCAGTTCATATAAGTCTTTCCAGGTTTTCTGAAATCCATCTGCTTATCATTTTTTTATAGCACAGCTTGTTCAGCCATTCATTCCCCAACTGATGGGCATCCCCTCCATTTCTAATTCTTGGACATCACAAAAAGAGCTGCTATAAATATTTTTGTACATGGGTCACATAAATTTTTAATAATGACTTGGCATAGAATCCAGGCTTTTCAAATCTACAGTTTTCACAAACCTGGGAAGGACAGGGTCCAAAAGACCTCACCACCAGGTTTAAATGAATGGCTAAATCTACTGAGATGAAATTGAACAAGAATAAATATAAAGTTATACATTGGTTCAAGAAATCAAAAGTATCAGATGGGAGAGGTATATGGCAAGAAAATAGTTTGTGTGAATAAACTCTGGGAGTATGAAATGTCGGCCCAGAAATGAACTTGAACACGGGTCTCAAAAGAGGCAGAGTGGTAAATCTTATAAGAAAAAACAGAACAATGTATAGAGTAGTATGGCATCCAGAGCGAAGGTGGGTAGATAGCCCACCAACAATTTGCCCTAATCATATCACATCTGGAGTATCATGTTCTGGGTGCCACCTTTTAAGAACACTGAGCAGGTGAAAAAGAAGATGACCAGGATGAGGTCTGGTGACCATGCCTAATGAGGATCGTTTGTAGGAACTGGGAAGCTTTAGCTTGGAAAGTCAAAGACTTGAGAGAGGGGGCAGATGTGCTGGCTGTCTTCAGATTTTTGAAGATCTGTCATAGATAAGAGAGATCAAAGATATTTTTTCTTGGCCTCAAAAGGCAAAAGGAGGTTAGAAACTGGAGAGGCATATTTAGATTCTACTTCCTAACAGTCAGAACCACCCAAAAGTGGATTGGGGCTATTTGAAGAGGTACAGGGGGCCCTGTTCCAGCAGGTCTTCAATCTGAGACTTGGGGACATGTGTTAGGGGAGATAAGTACTCACTTTGATATTGGCTCAGCCCTTCCAGAATTACAGAGAAGTATTGGAGAAGGCTTTATTTCTCAGGTATGGGTTGGACTAGATGAACTTGGAGGGCTCTTCCAAACTCAGAGATTCTTAGGACAGGCCTCAAAGGACTAGAATAAGTGAAGACAGTAGGGGAAAGGACATTTTAGGTGGAAGAAACAATATAAATGCATAGAAGTGAGAATGACCGTGGTTTATTCAAGAGTGGTGAGACTGACGTTGTGTGGTGGGAGCCAAGGCAAGAAAAGTAGAAGGGAATGAATGAATGAATGAGGGAATGAGGGAATGAAAGAACTTCCAAGTTTTCACTTTGTGCCAGGCCCTGAGCCAAGCATTGAGAATACAGATAACAAAAGACAGCCCTTGTCCTCAAGGAGCTTACATTTGTGGGAGAACAGTGGCTCGAGAAGGGTGTTTTGGTCCAAGAAGTTGTTTACAGTGGGTGAGTGGGAAAATGGAGCAGGCAGCGGGCACTCACTCCCTTTCCAAATTTGAGCCCAGGTGTTTCTGACTGCAATGCTGGTTCTCTGTCCCCTGCACCATGAGCCTCTGAGGGGGATATATATGTGTGTATGTATACACATGCACACATTTCTGTGTATGTACACACATATATACATGTGTGCATATACATGGATATGTGTATATATGTATGTGTATGCAGATATATACCTATATCTCATACATGCCTGTGCACACGCGACGTGTGTGCATGTGCGCACACACACACACACACACAGAGCACTATTTCTCAGGCAGGAAGGCATCACACCTGCCTGTGTCCCCACTTAAAAGGCAAACAATGGAGGCGGTGGTACAGTGAATAAAGCACTGGCCCTGGAGTCAGGAGGACCCGAATTCAAATCCAACCTCAGACACTTAACACTTATTAGCCATGTGACCTTGGGCAAGTCACTTAACCCCAATTGCCCTGCCTTCCCCCTCCAAAAAAGCAATAAAAAAAAAAAAGGCAAGCCGTGGGCATAGGTTCTGTTGACTTTGATCTTCTGGGAGAAGCAGCACCAAGCCCTTGAGCAGGTAGGCGGCCCCCCCTGCGTCTTAAAATAGCTTTCTCCCTAAAAGCTGCTAACATCCAGAAGCAGCAAAGCTTTGAAGCCGAGGCTCTGTCAGCATGCCCGTCTCGGAGCTGTCACAGGCATTGAGGGGAGTCATTTGTGTGTGTTTTGCATCCTGCAGACAGAGGTGGGGGGTGAGGAGTACATCCCTGAGTCAGAGAAAGCAGCAATGGAGAAGGACCCGAACCGCCCCCGCTTCACACTGCAGGAGCTGCGAGACGTGCTGCACGAGAGGAACGAGCTGAAATCCAAGGTGTTCTTCTTGCAAGAAGAGCTTGCTTACTATAAGAGGTGAGCATCCCTAGGAGGTGGCTGAGGCCAAGAGAGGGCTCCCTGACAGTGCCAAGAGCGTTGATTGAGTACCTGCTGTAGATAGGACACTGTGGCATAGTACAGGCAGAGATGCCTTATTAACATATGGTCCCTGCATATACCCCTTGTCTTCCCTGGCCCAGCCCAAGTCATAGATTCAGAGCTGAAAGGAAGCCTAGATGAAGAAATAGAGTAGCTGATAGACTTGCCCTAGCAGGATTTGAACACAGGTCCTCCTAACATGGATTAGGACTCTCTCCCCTGGGTCATTCTTATTTTTTATTTCCCCTCAACATCTCAACTCCTCTTGAACTGAATAGTTACACACCATTGACCTTGGCACTAGGGCATGTGCTCACGTGCTCTGACGCCTTCCTGGGTGCACATCTGGTTTCCCGTCCTAGACAGTAAGTAAGCAACTTAAGATACCCTGTGGATGCCTGGCCCCTTCTCTCCCACGGCAAGCACATTAGTTCAGACCCTCTCCTTTCTGACCTAAACTGAGTTTGGGGAAAAGAACACAGAATTTGGAGTCAGGAGACCTGGGTTCAAATTCCAGCTCTGATCTCAGGCAAACTATTCACCCTAATGGGTCCCAGTTTTTTTGTAAAATGAGGGGGAAGGATTAATGAACGCTAAGGACCCTTGCAGGTCTAAAACCTCTCTGTTCCTTTTGTCTCCTGATGGTCCTTCTGCCTCCAGTCTCTTCCCTCACCAACCTACCCTCCATGCTGCCCCATGAGTAACCTTCCCAAGAGTTCTGCGGGCATCATGTCCCTCTTCCCCTTGCCTACTTTTGCATTCAAGGCCTTTTACAAACCCACCTATCCAGCATCATTTCACGCTTATTCCCATTCCAGCCCACTTAACTCTTTCTTTCTCTCCTTGTCTTGGCTCCTCTCCCTTCTCCCCTCTCCCATATTTGGAATGGATCCACCCTCCATCTCTCTCTATCTGGTTCTTCCCTTCCTCCAGAGCCCTACTCAGATGGCACCTTTCCCTGACTGCGCCTGCCCTCACCCACCCCAGACAAACATCATCCCTTCCCAGATTTCCCATAAGCCCTTTGTCCTGGACCACTCCTTTGGACCCATTTCCTTTTCCTTCCTCTCTGCTGTCTGCATACTTGTTTTCCTAGTTCATTAGATTGTAAACTCCTTGGGGACAGCATCCGTGTCGTATGCCCCTTGTCTCCAGAATGCCAATAGATTAATAAATGTGGAATTGAATGAGATACCTAGAATAACACTTGATATTTAAGTTTTCATGCATTCATTCAAATTCATATTTTAAATTTAAGTTGAAAAAAGAAATACTAATCCTTTCAGTTCGTCACATTTGAGCAAAGGCCTGAAATGAAGGGTTTTATGTATGTTCTCTCCTTCTTTGAATTGCCCTGACCTTCCCTCAGTAGCTCAGGCAGCCTCCTAAAGAGGGCTTAGGACATTGATGTGCTGCTCTGATAGCTTACCCCCTCTGCCTTCCTCTCCTCCAGCTGCTAGCAGATATATGGCCTGTGAGATGGGCCAACCTTAGGGAGGGGGTGTCCAGTCTCATGTCATTCACCAAATGTTTGTCAACTTTTTTTCAGTGAGGAAGATGAAGAAGAGAGTCGAACACCCCATCCCACCCCCATCATCCACTCCAAAACATCCCCCCAGCCAGAGTCTGGGATCAAGAGACTGTAAGTGAGCGTTTGCCTCCAAGGTGATGTGATAGACAGCTTAGCATGCTGTTCTGGGGTTCTAACAAGTAATCAGCCTCTGCCCTTCTACTCCTTCTGAGGCTGGGATTCAGCCTTTTTACTAACCCCAGTGAGCTGAAACATAACCCAAGCAGGGGTGGAGGGAGATGGCTGGCCTTGCCTTGACCAGTGGTTTGTATCCATCTGTCCCTGGTTTCCCTCCTTGCCTGGGCACCTGGCTACAGAGTCAGTGAATGGGAGCGGGGAAGGGAGGTGAGGATTGGAGACCACTGTTCTTCTGACCTGCATGGGCAGCTCGGGATGCCTGTTGGCCAAGCATGGGGAAGCTTGAGCTTGGGTTAGGGGAGGGCTTGTCTGAGAGCAGCTGCCTATAAGGACCATTAGTAAGTGTCAGGAATTTTCATTCATCTTGAAAATAAGAATGTTCTATTCAGAAATGAAACCTGTGGAATGGGTGCAGGCCTTCTTGCACATTCATTCATCAGTAAAAAAACATTTATTAAGCATCTCTGTGTAAAAAGACAAAAACAGAATTGCCCCTGTCCTCAGGGAGTTTACAGCATATCAGATTCATTCACTCCATAGAGACTTAGCCAGCCCCCGCAGAATGGGTGCTGTGAGTCCCAGCCTCAGGAGATGACAGTCTGTTTGTGGTCTCTTCTTGGGGGATCTTGCCTGGCTTGGGGCTCCCCAACAATGCCATGGTCATGTCCACCTAGTCCTGCCCTGTCCCCAGGCTCTATCCCTTAGTGAGCTCCCTCCACATCAAGCCCCTACAGTGACCTGGAAGCTTTCCTAACCCCCAGGATGGAGAGGAGGCCAGGGAGAAGGGGTGAGAGGGGAAGTGGCCAGAAAGTGCCCACTCTCCTTTCCCAGAGGGCTGGGGTTGGCACCATCCTTGGGGCAGTGCCAGTTTTCCATGAGATAACTGAGAATGAGCTGCCACAGAAGGGCTTTTGATGGGGCCGGAGGGAGGACACTGCTGGCCTTTGTGTTCACCTCTGCTGCTGACTGACAGCTGCGTTTGTACCACCACACAAGTGGGGGGGGCCCTCTCCCCACCACCATTCCCTGGGACAAGAAGAGGGGGACAAAACAGCATCATGGAAGGAAACTTCAGGACTAATGGAGGAGACTTAAGATTAGTTACAAGCTGGTCAGCCCCTTCTTCCTGCTTCCCTCTGCTTGGGTCTGATTTCCCCAGGCCCTGCTAAGCTCAGGGGCTCATGGAGAACATTAATCACACGTGGGTAGAGAGGCCTCCCATCTACTAATCCTGCTTATTGGAGGATGGGCCTGCTGGGCGCCATCCCAGCTCTGTGCAGTTAGTCAGGCCTCTCCAGCCAAATGACCCCAAACTCGTTCTTCTCCTTTTGTGGTCCCCACTTCTGTCCCTCCCACTGTCTGTCCTGCCCTCCCTTCCTTGGCCTCCAGCTGCTGACTCTCAGTGGTAACTGGCACCCCATCTACCCAGTTCTCAGAGTCAGGGACCTCTCACTCCAAACTGCTCTTAGAAAAGCTGGTGACACTTTTTAACATTCAATTTTTTTAAATGTTGAGTTCCAATTTTTAAAAAACGGAATGTTTAAAATTGTCTTTACGTGTAATTTTGGGAAAATGTTATCAAAAGGGGAAAAAAAAGCTGACTACAGATCATAACAGTGGCACCCAGAGGAAAAAAATCTAAGAATAACTTGGCCTTGCTAAGCTCCCAGGAAGAAAGATTTGGGGCTGCCCAGAGAAGGTCAAGAATGAAAAGACTGGCTGACCCCAACTTAATTCTTAGTGCACATCAAACATCCTGCTCCTTCTCCTTGTCTTCTCTCCCTTCTACACACAACTGGGGTTTGCCTGAGTAAGGGATCAGGAGAGGACAAGTGAAAGAGGGTTTAGAGGAAAAATTGGAGAGGCTAAGGGTTTGAAAATACTGGGTAGCCAGTCTTGTGCCTTCCAGGAGGTCCAGCCTTTGGAAAACGTCCCGCCACCCCAACCAAAAATGATCTTCCCTCCCTTCTTCCCTATTTGCCGTGATCCCTGAAATCCTGCCATTAGAGTTTCATTTATTTAGGCCTTCATGATCTGGTAATAATGTAAGTTGTCGACCAAAGCACAGGTGGAAATAAATGATCGTTTGAGTGATGGCAAAGCCCTCCTGGCTATAGGTCCCTCTGGAAAAGGAGAGCAGAAAGTAGTCAAAAGGATAGAGTCTAGCCTCTCCCTTGGAGAAATCTGCGCTGCCTCTCACAGTTTGGGCTGGGGTACCTGCCAGTAATTCAGCCAAAGGTAAATAAATGAAAAGACATTTTATTAAGGGTTTGCTGTGTGAAAAGCACTATGCTAGTCCCCGGGAAGATACACAGAAAAATGAACCAGCTCCTGCACAGAAGTGCGGACTCTCAAAGGAGCCCACGTTCCAAGAGGGTAGACTTGGCTGCAGGACAGATTGAAGACCTTGCGGTCTTCAGGGCACATTGCCAGGCACATGGTCATACATCTTCCTTACTGTTCATTTCCACTGAGACCACATCCATTTCTCATGTTGGACCATATGACAGTACCCAAAGCTTTAGTGGTGAAAACCAAAATCTTTCATCCATTGCCCCTGGGTAACATGGTACCTAATGGATTCAAGGAGGTACCTTAAAAGGCTTTCTACTGTGCAGATATTTTCCAGTATTTGCCCTGTTTCTGGAGATCTTATAATGGAGCTCTGTATACCTCAATAGTCATGGAGAAGTAATGAGGAAGGATTCAGGTTCACAGGATTGTAGGTTTAGAGATGGAGAAGACAGAATTATTTTCCAAGTGAGGAGTCTGGGACCCAAGGCCACACAGCAAGTAGATGGCAGAGCTGATTCAAACCCAGGTTCTCCCACTGGGAATCCAGCAGCAATCTTTCTACTGCATCCTGGTGCCTCCCACATCCTCTCTGGGGAGGAGGGGAGTGGTTCCCCATGGGAAGTTTGTTCCTCTTCCTCGAAAGGGGCCTGCATTCCTGGGCATTCCAGGCTGGGCCTATGACATCCCACATCATGGAGGGGACCCTTTAAGCCCCAGCTTACAGATCAGTTATCTATGTTAACTGAACAGGAGAATAGTAAGTATAATCCAAAGTTCAGAGAGAATCCAAAACTCTCATTTTATCTAACCCAGTTTATAAAAAAATGACACACACTTGGTGAGCAAAAACAGATTTGAGTCTCACCTTAAACTTCCCCTTTGGACCCTTTACCCCAGGGATGGAGAACCTTTGGCCTCAAGGCTTCATGTGGCCCTTTACGTCCTCAAGTGCAGCCACTGGACTGAATCCAATTCACAGAACAAATCCCCTTAATGAAAGGCTTTGTTCTATAAAACTTGGACTCAGTCGAAAGGTCACACCCAAGGACCTAGAAAGCCATGCGGGTTCCCCACCCCTGGCCCAGCACCTTAGGCCCAGTTGTTTTCCCTTCCTGAGCCTCATTTATAAAAATGAAGAGGTCGGGCTCAGATGACCTCTAAAGAAGGTCCCTTTCAGCTCAGAAGGTTCTAAATAAATGTGCCTGCTTTTGTTCAAGTCAGCCAGTATTCTTAACATTCCATAGATAGGTTTCTGACAGTTTCATGTGAGCTAAATTTGAGTATGTAAAATGCTATTTGAGGGTGAATCTTTTTTCACCATTTTTGAAAATTTGGGTTTTTATAGAGCAGGTTTGCATATGGTACAAATGGAAAGAGTCTTGGCGCTGGAGCCAGATAACCTGGGTTCAAGTCCTGCCTCTGCCATTTACTGCCTGTGTGACTTTGAATGTGCCTTAGATTCTTCATCTGTACAAGGAGGTTGGACCGGGTGGCCTTGGAGGTCCCTCCCCGTTCTAGGTCTGTGAGAAGTTGTCAGGCTGCCCAAGGCGTATCAGTATACAGAAATCCCAGACATTACCTGCCTGACGACAGGGCCAGTTCACACAGGGAGAGCTTTGGCGTCCTCTTCCCCACCCCTCAGCTCTCCTCCCCCTCTGCCCCTTGGGAATCAATCACCACCTGTCTTCTCTCTGTAACCATCACTGAGGACGCCCAAACTATCCCTGGGGTCCCCCTTGTCTGTCTGTGTGGAGCACGGAGTTGCATTCTCCTGCCCACCCTTTTACCTTCTCTGTGTCTATCTGTGCCTCTCTGACCAGGATCTTTACAGCCATAATGCCTATGGTAGCAGCTGGACTGATCCTAGATGACCCCACCCTGCAGCCTGTCCGAAGACTTGTTTCCCTTGTAGGCATATCTGATTTCTTGGTTTTGTCTTGGGAATGCCTGCTGGGGCTGAGGGCTTGCACTCTGCTGTTTTCTTTGGCCTGAGCTGCCCCTGCATCCCAGCGGCTGTGATATGATCTCCTGTGTGCCTGTCACAGTGCGCAGTCAGCACGATTCCTCAGAAAATCCTCTGCTGCGTCACAAATAATTCTCTTTGTCTCTTCTGTTTCCATTTTAAAAACCACCTTGTCCATGTTCCAGTCAAGAAGGGCCTTTAAGCCACGGGTCAGTAAGCACCAATGCCCACCGCGGCTCACCGAGTGTCACTAACACTGCACGTCTGCTCACCCAGCCAGGGCCGCTCCCTTAAATGCTTTTGTTTTCTGCCTCTGAAGCCTCTCAGTCCTCTAAAGAAAAAGAAGAAGAAGACAGGGCCTTGGGGGTCGGGAGAGGGCCCCCATTTGTGGACAGTGTCTCTCCCATGTCCATTTGGATGTGAAATGCCCCCTCCTGCTTACTGGCACTGCTTAGGCCTAATAATGAAACATGGATGTGTTTGGACAGCTTATACCCTCAGGCAAGTGTGCTGAATTTGGAGTCAGAAGGCCTAGGTTCAGATCCTACCAGCTCTGGCCAGATCAGTGCCTGTCGTGACCTGGAGCAAATCACTTCTCTGGCCTCAGTTCCCCGTCTGTAAAATGAAGGCTTTAAAGAGCTGCCCTCTGCAGCCTATTCCAGCTATAGGTGGTGATACGCCCAATAATGCAGCTTGTTTGACCGGAGCATCATCCAGATCACTCCTTTCTGAGCTAGTAGGCATGGTGCTGCCCTTAAAAAAACAGATGTTAGTAGACAGACTTCAAGAGCTCTGGCTTTAGGTCAAAAGAAATTGTCAGTAGAAGAAAGTCATTGTAAGGTCCAGGGGCTTTCAGAGGATGTTCATCTCATTGTCTCATTGACAGAATCAAAGCCTAAACCCCATCCAAGCCACTCTTTTTTAAAAGTTAGTGCTGTAACTTGGGCCCAAACTGTAATTCTGGGTTTTTGTGAGTGGTGAAAGCCCAGAATCAGAGCCATATTTTTGACCTCCAGGCACTGGTTTTTCACATAAGACCATCCTGGCTTGCCTGGGGCCTGGGCTAGCCTAATATTGGTGCTACTAGGTGGTCATAAAGTTGCCTAAACAAAGGCAATTGACTTTCACTTTAGTAAATGGGTGCCTAGCAGTGGGAGGCACCAGTCTGCTCTTTTGTTGGGTTTTTTTCAAGGCAGTTTTCAAAATTTCAAGTATTTTTGAAATCCATCTGAAGTACTGACATCTCACAAGAGGGTGGGAAACATGGCCTTGGAAGGTCTTTTAAGGAGACCTCAAGGTCTGAGCTGAATCTGCCCTAATTCTCTAGAGAACAATAGCAAGGTTGGGGGTGGCAGTGGGGTGTCAGGAGGGAGAAAAAGACCAAACAACAGAAAGAAGGCAAACTTTTAGACAAAATCCTCGTCCCTGGGGTCAGTTTGGACAACAGTGATACAGGTCGTTTCAGGTTTATCTGCCAAACTGTGTGACTTGCGATCAAGTCATTTCAACTCTTCAAGCCTTGGTTTTCTTATCTGTAAAATGGGCAGAGGAGGGTTGGACTTTCTTATGCAGTGTGGAGTGAGTAGTGGCAAGAGTGCTGGTTCTGGAGTCACAGGGACCAGGTTTCAATTCCAGATGCTTGGTACCTGTGTGACCTTGGGCAGGTTACTTCTGTGGAACTGTTTTCTCATCTATAAAATGAGCCAGTCAGACTAGATAGCTTCTTAAGGTCCCTTCCAGATACCAGCCTGGGGTCTTATGACTCCCGATCCTCTCCAACATAATCTTCAGTGAATGTCTTTGACATCCTCCCCAAGTGATAACAGGGAGGCTCCTTAATCTTTCTGGGCCTCTGGGTCTTCATCTGTGAAAGGAGAGAGGGCGGAATAAATGAACCTTGGGGTCCTGCTATCTGGGGGGAGGGTGCGTCCAAAAGGGGGATTTTATTGACCTGGGGCACCCCTGTTATTGGATAGATGTAGCTAGTCAGTTCTGTAGCTAATGACCTCAGAGTTGCCCAGGGCCACTAAGACCAGAGATGGACTTCAACCCCAGGATTTCCTGACTGCAAGGCCAGCTTCATGCCACATGTGTGTGGCTTCAAGTGGAAATTCCAGCTCCCAGAGTTAAAGGCAAATGGTGAAAGGGACTGAGGTTAACTCCCTGTGAGACCGTGGACAAGTCACCTAACTCACACCATCACCTCAGTTTCCTCGTGTCTGAGACAAAGGTGTTGGATTAAATGTCCCCAGAGGTCCCTTCCAGCCCTGGATCTGTGATCTGATAAAATTTGTTATTTTAATTAAATTAAATTTTGCCATTTTGTGAACAAGCTCTCCTTCCAGGCTCCATTGCAGTCCACAGTGCAGCTTGAGTGACTCACCCTCAATGCTTCTTCCTAACAGCTCTTCCCACCGCCCCCCTCTAAACGGGCACGACCAGCTGGAGTCCCCACTTCCTTCTGTGTGACCGCCCACACTCTTGCACGTGAGCTCCTCTTTGGAGGCTTGCTAACAACCATGAATACTTCAGTCTTTAAAAAAAAAAAAAAGGTCACTTCAGCCCTTGCTGTAAGGTGCTGTGTCTCCTGCCCTTTCTTATACTGGTGGTGTGGAAGGCTCATTTACCTAATTCTAAGAATGCCATGAATGGGAAGAGTGATCGCTGGCTAGCTGCTGAAGAATCATGCTGTGTGGGGACACCGATGGTCATCTTTATCCCGTCACCACCTACCCTCACCCCGGCTTTGAGATGCACCTTCCAAGCTCCAAGTCTCTCTTCCACCAGTTGAAAGTGACTTGGTTGCTTTGGCTTGGTTGTGCCGTGCCCACCTCTGCACAGCATCCGAAGGAGGCATTGGATAGGTACTGATCTTTCTTTTTCCTCCCTCACCCCCCACCCCCTTCTTCTTTCCCCAAAAGGTTTAGTTTCTTCTCTCGAGACAAAAAGCGCCTGGCCAACACACAGAGAAACGTCCACTTCCAGGAGTCGTTCGGCCAGTGGGCAGATTCCCACAGAGATGACGGCTACACCGAACAGGGACAGGAAGCATTGCAGCACCTGTGACTTTCACTCTGCCTGAGCTCATGGCCGGCTTGGCTGTGTCTGACCCGGACGGTCAGGGACCAGCCCTCATGGCCCCTGGCAGGTCAGCCATCTGCACCTTGGGCATTTTTTCAGATGTCCTTTCTACCCAGGGACACTGAGACACATGCTGTGTGCTTGGGACATCAGACCTCTAAAAACAGACTCCAGATTCCACAGTAATTATCGTTTGTACCGGGGGGGTGGGAAATGTGGTTTAGATTGGGTGACTGTGTGAGCCTCACGTAGACGTACGTAGGTCATGGATGTAATGCCCCACTAGTCTCTGGTCTGGCTTTTGCCCTCACTCCGGTAACACAGGCTTCTCTAAACCAAAAACACGGTGTATGGCACCCTGAGAGTGAGCAGCACACACTGGCACTGTGTGAAGCTTGGTCTGTGGGTACTCTGACCTGTCATGTTTCTGTAATACACAGGGGTGGGGTGGGAATTGGGAGGTGATGGCCGCTCTTTAGTTCTGTTGAGGCCATTTTCAAAGTGGCCCAGGCAGAACTCTAACATTTGATCAGGTTCCCCCTGGGGCACCTTTTAGCACAAGCTCTGGGAGCTCTGTCTCAGGGCAGCATTCACCAGTGGACAACAGGACCCTTCGACCTCACAAATGGAGGCAGCCGTGCAAGAAGCCAGGGGTGGGCATCATACCCTGGGATTTATAGTGCCTAAAGCATGTAGATACTGGTGTACAAGGTGAGTGTGCCTTGGGTTTTGCTGAGTTATATGCAGTATTAACCAAACAAAAGAATTGCTAAAAAATGATCAATTTTAACACATGGTTTGGGCATTTTTTCTGGACATCTTTTTCTTCATGGATGGGAGATATGAAGTTGCTTCTTACCCTGCAAAGTCGTATCTGAAGGCATACAGGGCAGTGGGAACCTTCTAGGGAAAGGGTAAACTTGATAGAAGAATGGCGAGGTTCTTTCTTCCTTCTCTGGGAGCTCTGAGCTGTGGGGAAGCAAAGGTGGCGGCCCATGGCACTGTGTGGCTGCCAGACCCAAGGGGGTGCTTTGGATCTCTGGAAGCCAGATGAACAACATACCACTGTCCTCATCAGCTTCCTTCCCTCCCCTCCCAGGCTCACAAACTATATATTTTAGCATCACAATTACAATTGATAAAGGAATCACTGCTGAAACCAGCCCCCTGCAAGCATGCTGGGGTAGGAAAAACACCCACTAGGTAACTGAGACCAGGGATCTAGGCCTGTCCCCTGCCCCTAACAGGCTGGGTGAACTCAGCAGACTTCCCTTCCTTTCCTTCTCTGGGAAGGATAGGGTAGGAGGACACAATGACTTCCCTGGCCCCTTTCAGCTCCAAAACTGTGATGTGCTGTTAACAGAAGGTGATTTCAGAGGTACAGAAATGGGACCTTGGCCACCCCATTCCTATTTTTAATATAAAGAAACGAATTCCTATTGAGAACCTTGGAGAACAGAGAAATCCTACACTGGTAATTTACTAGGAAAATAGCATGTTCATTTTCTAAAACGGTTTCTAACAGCTGGTGTCTATTTTAACACAGCAGGGCGGTACTGTTCTTTGTGGCAAGTAAAGCTGGAGGAGGAGGTTGGTGCTATTAGGGTAAAACCTAATAATGGTGCCATATTTTAAACCAGCATAAAATAGACAGCTGTGACTCAAGTGACATTTATTAAGCAACGACACTGTGTAAGGCCTTAGACACAAATCAGACGTACTCCCTGAAATGCTGAATTTTAAAAACTTGAATTTTCAGAGTTACAACTGTGGACAATAAGATGCTTGTCCCGGTCTGTCCAAGTATGTCTGGTATGTCTATATCAGAGGCAGCTAGGAGGCACAGTAGATAAGCCACGAGGTCTGGAGTCAGGAAGACTCAAGTTCAGATTAGGTCTCAGATACTTCCTGGTGGTTGTGACCCTGGGTAAGTCACTTAACCTCTGCCTCAGTTTCCACGTCTGTAAAATGGAGGTGGTAATGGCACCTACCTCACATGGTTGTGGTGAAACTCAAATGAGGTATTTGTGAAGGGTTTTACAAATCCTAAAGCACCATATAATGTTACCTGTTACAGTAGCTTACTTTTGATCCGTGTCACTCAAGTAGGAAGGGAAGGTCAGTTCCCCCAGTTTGCTGCTGGTCAGGGAGGGAGGAAGGAAATGAAAGAGGAAGGGTTGGCAGCAGTTTGCTGTGCAGGTCAGTGTTATAACATTTCACTGGCTTGGTTCTGCACACTCCTCACTCATTTTGCAGAACTATTAAGGCAGCTTGAAATAAGGGAAAAAATTTCGTCACTTCTAGAGCTGTGTGAAAGTACAACCAGGGACAGCTAGCTGGCACAGTGGATAGAGCACCAGCCCTGGAGTCAGGACTCCAGCCTCAGGCACTAGCTGCACGACCCTGGGCAAGTCACTTAACCCCGACTGCCTCAGAAAAAAAAAAGAAAACAATAGGCTGTCTAGGTGGTAGAGAGCTCCTCTTCACTAGAGGTCTACAGATCAGGACTGGATGACCTTGTTAGGTCATTCTCATTGAGGTACAAGTTGGTCTAGAAGGCCTCTGAAATTCTGTGAAATGTTTTCTTATCAAAAAAACCATCAGGCATCTCCTCCTCCAGGGTGAGCCCTTTAGCAGAAGGAATAGGGTGCTGGCCTAGAGGCAGGCCTGACTCTGTTACTTTATTCATGCATTCTCAGGAAGGAAGGAAACGGGCATTTCTGAAGAGTCTACCATGCACCAGGCCCTCTGCTCAGTTGCATTTCAGGTTTAGATTTAGCAAACATTTATTAAGCCCCTACTGTGTATGTGCCAGGTACTCATCCAGTATAATCCTCAGAACAATCCTGGAAGATGGATGAGTAACATTTCCATCCCCATTTTACAGATGAGGAGGCAGAGGCAGAGGTTAAATGTCTGGCCCAGGGTCACGTGGCTCCCAAGTGTCTGAAGCCGGACTCCAATTTCAGGGCTTTATCCAGGTGCCACCTGCCTGTCTGTGCCTCACTGTCCCCATATGTAAAAGGAGGGGGCTGGGCTCCTTTGTCTCCCAGGTCTAAACCTACAATCCCACAAGGATCCACTTTTGGCTCAGAAAGGGCAGGCTCTAAGGCCTCTCTTCCAAAATGACTGGGCTGATTTAAAACATCTTTATTCAACAGCTGATTGTGTCCAGGGTTCTGGTGATACAAAGATGAGAGAAGTTTGGGCTCGGGTGGGATGAAGGACTAGAATGGTGGGTCCTCTGATAAAAGGTATCACAGGTCTGGGGCAGCAAGGTGGCACAGTGAATGGAGCACCAACCCTGGAGGGCCTCAGACACTTAACACAACTGCCCTACCTTCCCCCCTCCAAAAAGCAAAAAAAAAAAGATATCAGGTTAGAGGAAGGAAGTGGCAACGGAGGGCTCAGGGGAGAGCTGGGGGAAATCTGAGGCAAGGAAGCCCCTGTTTAGCTGGGCGTGTAAAGGAAGACTCCATGGAGGTGAGGGCTGAGCCTCAAAGGAAGGAGGCAGAAGCATCATGCACTGGCCACTGGCCCAGTGCGCCCACCCTGTCCGCACAGGTGCAGAGGAGAGGGACAGCTGTGCCCCGAGATGCCAAGAGTTACAGAGTCTCTACTTGTGCCTGTCATCCTCTCTCTGCTTCCTGGAGTCTCTCTCCTTGCTCCGGTCTCTTCTCTCTCGGTCTTTTCTCTCTCGGCCCCTGCCCCTCTCCTCTCGGAAGTCTCTCTCTCGTTCCCTCTCATTCTCGTCCCAGGCCCGGCTGGCCTCCCTTTCCTGCCGCCTCTTCTCTCTGCCCCTGTCGTGGTCTCGCTCTCTGGCCCTCCAGTCCCAAGTTCTGTCTCGGGACCACTCCCTCCTTTCTCTCTGGCCCTCTCCATAGAAGTCACTTTTGAAAACAGGCAAGTTAATGGGTTTTCTAAAAGGCCTGTCCCGTCCACCAAATCTCAGCTGTCCAGATTCTTTTTTCCCACCAAACCCTCCTCCGAGTCTCCGAGGGATCCACCCTTTCAGGATTCTTTCCAGCTCGTAGTCAACAAAGATCTCGTGTTGATCTATAACCAGTCCATTGGCATCTCTGTAAGCTTTTAACAGAGATCGTTCTTCTCTGTACTCAATAAAAGCATAGCGCTTTGAAAAGCCTGTCACCACATCCCGAACCAACCGTAGCTTCCTGATGTCACCATATCTGCTGAAGACATCTTTCAACTTTTCTTCTGTTGTCTGCAGGTTCAGCCTGCCCACAAAGAGGGTGAGGTGGGGGTCTCCGGACACCCCTTTGTTGGGCACATAGCGCGCCAGCATCGCCCTCCAGATGGCCCGGTCATGAGGCTCTTCATCAGTACCGTCAATGCTCCCAGCCTTGAGAGGATCATACTCTTTGGCGATGGGCATCCACTCATTCATTCTCTAGAAAAGCAGGAGACAGTGAGTGTAGCTGGATTTGATGCACATTAGCATCGGAGGCCAGAAATTTACCCACAGCATTTTGCTGGGCCAACCAGCCAAAATCTGGGCTCCCAGGAACAATTCTACTGCTACAAGTAATAATACTAGTAGGTTTGCAAAGCACTTCAAGTACTTTCACCTGTGATTCTCATCATAATCCTAAAGGGCAGGAACTATAGGTATAAATATCTCTATTCTACAGATGGGGAAACTGAGGCTCACAGCAACTACATGACCTACCCAGGGTCACACTGTCCAGGATGACATTGAAACCCTGGTCTGTCCTAAGTCTCACCCTCCTTCCACATCATGTCACTTCCTCCCACTTCAGCTGGATGAACCTATGAGCCTGCAAAGAAGCCATACCAGCTTGGTAGCCTGTTCTGTCAGGGATCGGGCTATTGGTCTTAGGCCAGCAACAGTCCGGAGGGGGCAGTCAGAGCTGAATTTCTTCCTGACTAGTGGACTCCCTGAAGCCGGGGATCGCTTTCTGTCTTGGAGGAGGAAAATGAATTGCTATGGCAATTTCACCCCAGCAAGCCTGCATTGCAGATGACATTCTTTCAAATACATGGTAATTAATTCATAAGAATCCTTCTTGGAATAATAAAGTGCCTGCCAACATTTAAGACACCACTAATGCTTATGTAACCCCCTAGCAACTCCACAGCCAAAAGTGAAATAAACAGACTTAAAGCAGGAAGGGGGCTCTCCAAAGCAAGCATGACAGATCTCTGGTCCTACCATTCTACCAGCAGCTCTCTGTAATATGTCCTCAAATCTTTCTCTAGGGTTGTTCCTCCAAAAACAACCTTGACAACCTGTCCCTCTTTCACCCCAATCAAACACATGGCTTTTTCTTTTTCTAGATCACTACTCTAGTAAGACAACAATTCTGCCCATATAGATTTAAAGGGTACAGGAGATATTACTTTGTTGAGGATATTTATTTAGGGAGTATGATATTGGTTTAAGAGAAGCAACCTAATGCTATGATACAAAACTACGAGGCAATTATGCACAAATTAAAAATACTGACTTGGTTGACCAATAAATCAATGTTTGTAAATGAAATCCTCAGGAGTCTGAAAGCCACTTAATAAAACCTGTTTGCATTTTATGGCAAAAGAGTTCATGCATCACATCCACCCAATGAGGTAGAGAATGTTGGAAGAGAAAGAACACTGGACCTGGAGTTAGGAGACCTGGGATCAAATTCTGGCCTGGGGAAATCTTAGGCAAAATTCAGGAAAGATGGAGAGGCTGGAGAGCCTCCAGTGAGCAAGAGGGCTCAGGCATTTGAGGATCTGATAAACGCAGCAGAGATCTGAAACTCGGAGGCCTGGAACAGAAGGTAGACTGGTTGTGCTTGGCCCCAGAGGGCACGACTTAAGCAACGCTGATAAGTAGGTTTCTGTTTGATGCTAATAGAGGGGACTGCCATCTTGGGATGGCTTATTGGAGGATTCCAAGCAAAGACTGACCACCATTTGTCTGGAATGTAAGAGAACAAATTCTTCAAGTACAGATTGAACTCCTGATTCCCTGTACCAACTCTGTGATTTATTTTTTTTTTTGGTGGTGGTGGTGGTGGTGAAGGGAGGGGGAGGAACAGGTTCTCAAAGCCTTGGTCTCCTCCTTTATAAAATGATTAAGTTATAAAATTAGATTTTGTACAAAGGCCTGGCAGCAAAATGCTGGCATGTGCCCAGTATTTCTGGCTTGGCAGAGGGGACCCCTAAGTGCCTTGGTGCCTTTGGGTGTAGCCGGGGCAAGGGAGAGCCAGAGATCCATAGCAAGGTTCCAGGAAATAGAATGAACTGCCTTAACCTGGAATGTTTCTGAGTTGTTGCTCAAACTTGAAAAGGAAAGTAAATAAACCACAGAAAGTCGTTACAGTCCCTTCTGTTCAGCAGGATGGCAAGGGAAAACAACTGTTGAAAAACAGAATGAGCTACTACTGATGGTTTCCTTGGATTCAGGGCTAGAGAGACCCTCAGAGATTTAGTCCAAAACCTTTCTTTTACATATGAAGAAACAGACCTAAAAAAAATGGGCCTTGCCTATTTTTTTTCCAAGTTTCTACTGTTATTGTTAAGTCATTTTTCAGTCATGTCTAACCCTCTGTGACTGCATTTGGGATTTTCTTGACAAAGGTACTCAAATGGTTTCCCGTTTCCTTTTGCAGCTTTTTAAAGATAAGAAACTGAGGTAAATAGGCTTAAGTGACTTGCCCAGGGTCACACAAGTTTTGTATCTGAGGCCAGATTTGAACTCACAAAGACAAGTCTTCTCCATTTTAGGCCTGGAACTCTATCCACTGCACCATCTAGCTGCCTCCTGCTTCTTAAGTAACAAAGCCAGAACTGGAACCGGGGTACACTGATCTCCAATTGAGGGTTCCTGTGGCTAATACTACTCTGCCTTTGCCATTCTTAGTTCTACCAGCAGGTCCTATGTTCCCCACGCTGTAGAAAGGACTCCCACTCACTCAGGGAGATAACCACATAACCTCTTAAATGCCTAAACTGAAAGGGTCCAAAGGATTATCTGTCAACCAAATGAGAATTTATTGAACTCTCACTAACCAGGCGCTCCTTGGGGGCCAGAGACAGCTTTGACCCATAGCACAGTGCCTGGGATACAGAAAGCCCAATAAACGTTTACTAAGGGACAGAACAAATTCCAAGAGTAGGGGAGCAGCCTGTGAAAAATTGAGGAGATGGAAGAGGAAGGATGCAAAGTCATGTGGGAGGCCAGCAAGCAGAGCTCCATTCGGCTGGAACACGGTGCGAGAAGCAATGTGCAACGTCTAGAATGCCTGGGAGAAACCGGATAGTGGAGGGTGTTAATACCCCCCCAAATGCTTGCATTTGGTCCTGGGGAAACAGGACACCACTGGGGCTTTTCGAGCAGGGGGATAAACAGCGACATGCTTTTTAGAAACATCACACGGAGTAGGAGCACTTAATAAATCTCTGCCTGACGCCCTTGGCAGCTCCATGGAGGGCGCGCAGACTTAGGCAGGAACAGCAACTAGAAGGCTATTGCAATGGTCCAAATGAGAGGTAACCACGGCCAAAGAAGTGGCCAGATGGGTGAGGAGCCTTAAGGCCTGGGAAAGCTCAAAGTCTAGCTGTTTAAATGTCCTGCACGATACAACAAGCGACCTTTTCTGACTCGCGGGAGTCACGCCCCTTTGGCCTCAAGCATCTCCAGCTACAGAAACCCCCCAGCGCGGAACCACGTGCGTTTCCCGCAGCCTGCTCCTACCACGCCCTCCGTGCCAGCAACGCGTGCGCAGTTCGTTCCCTCTAGGGCACCCCCTCCCCCTCGGCCAACCGCAGGGAAGGGAGGGCCACCGTCGACGCCGGAACTCCAGGGTGGAGCATGCGTCCTAGACGACCATGAAGCCAAAGCCGGAAGGTCACTAGCAGAAGCCGGGTTTCCCTTCAGGGCCGCCCCCAGACAATCTCCTCCCCTCTCTTGGCCCGCTGAGTCCCTAAGAGGTTCCCCAGTCGGCAATACCTCAGAACCACTCCAGCCCCGGCACTCGGGTTCAAATACGCCGCCGCCTTTGCCCATCTCCAACATGGCGGCTACTGACCACAGAGCCCACAGCCGTATGGAAACGGCTTCGGGGATGGGGCTGGGGCTGGACGCGCATCTCCCTCACCTCCTTCCCCACCGACTCGAGCCGCTGCTGCCTGAAAGCAGCTGCCACCACTTACTCTCTGCCGGGATCCAAGCTCGCTCTTTATCCGAAGACAAGGCCAGCCTCCAACTTCTGGGAGACCGCTCGCCGGACTTGATGTTGGCCGCAGCCGATTGGCCACAGGTTATTGCCTCCCTCCAAAAAAAAAGAAGTTAGGTATATTATGCCAGGTTAGGGGATGAATTGTAATACACCTGAATAGCGGAAGATGTAGACTTTTTTTTATCTTTTAAGCAATGAAATAACGTCTTTTTTTGATCAAAGTAGGTTCTCGCCAAAGTGTGTGCTGGAATGTGCTGATGCGAAAGTGCAATTAGGTTTCCTCCCGCAACCCCCGCCCCTTGGGAGGATGGTGAACACGTGGAGGAGAGTGTGGACCTGGCAGTGTCTGGACCCACGTTAGGCCACGCCCGGGCCCCTCCCCTGCTGGGAGGGGAGAAGGATGTGAAGGATGGAGAAGATCGCGCTGGAAGGAACCTTGGCTTATATAGCTTTAGACGTGGAGAGGACTTCAGCGGTCATCTAGACCAAGCCATTTTACAGATGAGGAAACTGAGTCCCAGGGAGGCAAAACTACTTGTCCGGTGGTCAACCAAGCCGCGTCCCCACGATTCAAACGCTGGGTCGTAAGATGGTAGAATCAGATCAACAGCCCAGAGAGAGCCGATTATTTCTCATTTTACAGACGGAGAAACTGAGGCCCAGGGAATTTCAGTGACTCGCCAAAGGGTCAACCAAGCAGTGTCTGAGTCAGGGGTCAAATCCTTAGGGTCGTAAGATGATAGAATCAAATCTAGAAGCGTTACGTAGTCCAATCCCAAATGGCCAAATGGTCATTCCAGTGACCAAAGGGTCATCTAGTCCATCCCCATTTCCACCAAAGGACCTCTAATGTTAAGTGGAGCACATAAGGGGTGGGGGTAAACGGGCCTTAGACAATAAATAAAGTCGTATACCTGTGCTACAGTGATGGTTGATGCTTCAATACCCAGACACAGACCAAGGAACAGCAATTGTCTGTTGATGAATGCAAGAAATGACGGCATTTGAACCCTATCAAGTTACTGACAAAGAGACCTTCTCTCTTCACAAGGGGTTAATGAAACATTTTAAATACACGGGGGCAGCTAGGTAGTGCAGTGAATAGAGCACCGACTTCTGGGGGCAGGAGAACCTGAGTGCAAATCCGACCCCAGACACTTAACGCTTACTAGCCGCCTCAGATACTTAACACTAGCCCTGTGACCTTGGGCAAGTCACTTAATCCCAATTGCCCTGCCTTCCCACCTCCAAAAAAAAAAATACACGGAAGAATTATAGTAGTATATTTTTTTTAAAACCTGGAGTGATACCTGAAGTGTTGTTAAAAGAACCAAAGGAAGGCTTCCAGCAATGAATCCCCTGTAATCTGGGGGTGAGGGGAACTTCTTGGACCTGTGGGAACCATAAATTATTGAAGTATCAAAAGAATCATCTAACTTGATGAAGTGAGTAAGTGTTGTAGAAAGAGTAATAGCACATTGGTGATTTGGAAGTTTTCTGAAAAGCCGTAACTTCAGTGCAATGGCATTATTATAACCCATTCTGATGAGGAAAAATAGAGATTAACAAAAGGCAAGGCAGCTAGATGGCAGAGTGGATAGTGCTGGGCCTGGAGTCAGGAAGACCTGAGTTCAAATCCAGCCTCAGATGAGTACTAGCTGTGTGACCCTGGGCAAGTCACTTAACTCTGCCTCAGTTTCCTTGGCTAACAAATGAGCTGGAGAAGGAAATGGCAAATCACCTCTAGTATCTTTGCCAAGAAAACCCTGAATGGGGTCACGAAGATTCCTTGGACATGACTGAATGACTGAACAAGCATCAACAGGTGTAGTCCTAGTAGTAAGCAATACCTAATATACCTTATTTTATTGTACTCCGTAGATATTTCTTTTTGTGTGTGTGCAAATTCAAGGTTTGTGGTAACCCTTCAAGCAAATCTATTGGCACCATCAACAGCATGTCCTCACACTGTGTCTCTGTGTCACATTTTGGTTGTTCTTGAAACATTTCAAAATTTTTCATTATTATTACTTCTGTTATAGTGATCTGTGATCAGTGATCTATTGTAATTGTTTTGGGGGCACCACAAGCAGTGCCCATATACACTGCAAATTAATCATTAAATTGTGTGTGTGTGTGTGTGTGTGTGCTGACGTTCACCATCTCTCTCTGCCTCTTTCTTTCTCTCTGTTTCTCTCTCTCTCTCTCTCTCTCTCTCTCTCTCTCTCTCTGCCTCTGTCTCTTTGTTTCTGTCTCTCTCTGTCTCTGTCTGTCTGTCTCTGTCTCTGTCCCTCACCTCAGGCCTATTCCCTAAGACACAACAATATTGAAAAATATCACATAAATCTAGTGATGAAGCAGTGGTGGAGTTTGACAGGGTTGACTCAAATTTTGAAAGACATTTTACTGTGGGTAAAAACTCCATCAAACCTCATCGTATGCTACAGAGAAATGTTTCTTGTCAGGAAGAGTCGATCAATGCAGCAAACTTCATTGTCATCTTGTTTTAAGAAATTGCCCCAGCCACCATCCTGATCAGTTAGCAGCCATCAACATCAAGGCAAGATTCCACCAGCAAAAAGATTACAACTCTCTAAGAGCTCAGAAGATAGTTAGCTTTTTTCTAGTAACAAAGTATTTTTAATTAAGATGCATACATTGTTTCTTTAGACATATTATGGCTCACTTAATAGACTACATTATAGTGTAAATGTAACTTTTATATACACTGGGAAACAGCACAAAAAAATGTAGTGACTCAGGAGGCCAGGAGCGATATTCACTTTATTGTGTTGGTCTGGAACCCCAAACCCACAAAATCCCTGAGATATGCCTGTAGTACTTTAAGATTTGCAAGCAGAGCATTTAGGAATCAGATTGGGAAGACTTGTGCGATTTTATTAAGACCTGCAAAGACGCCTAGTCCACCTCCCTCCCCATATAGATAGGAAAAACAAAAGCCCAGAAATGCAAAGTGCCTGGTGTAAAGTAGGAGGAAATTTAGCACCTATTTAAAAACTCAATAACATGAAATAACATTCACTTTCAATCAGTAGATTTAACAAATAATTTGAGAGAAACCTGAGTGGGTTCTGAGCAGTGAAGAACTCCTAGATCTGGAGTCGGAGGTCCTGAATTTCCTAACAATGTGACCTGGGGCAAATCTCTTCATCTTGGGCCCCAGATGTCCTCTGTGTTAAAATGAACCTAAATCTTTGAAAGTTAAACTACTCTTTACACACCCGGTAATCACCTCTTATTTTCCTTTGAAATACTAATTAACTGCTTAACCTTTGTTCTCACGTCTTTAGCTTCTCTTTAGCTTTTCAGTCTACAAAGCCTCTCTCCACACCAAAAGGGAAATTATTCTGCTAGGGACCTCAGCCTCTTGGCCTTTGCTTCTCTAAAGCTTCTGCCCTATTAACGTGTGTTGTGCCCCCAGCCAGACTGAAGGCCAATCACAGGCACTTGTTTTGTGCCAGAAATCTTGCTAAATGCTGACAATAAAACAGAAGGCAAAAAATGTCCCTGTTCCTTGAGGGAAGGGAACGTGTATTAATAATCATCCCCCTACCCCAATGTCACCTACAGTTGTTTGTCCATTTTCCAAGAGAACCAATGTCATCGCGGGCTATGTCTTGACTCCTACGTGAATTAGATATTAGATTTAATTGAGGCAAAGCTGCACAAAGTTGTCAGCCTCACTTTCTCACCCAGAGTCATCAACGTCCTGCAGCAGGACAAAAGTCAGGTAGGTGACCTTGGCATCTTCAATGTCTAACCAAGCACTGGTCTGCTCCAGCTGCCTCCATGGTCGCCAGTTGGAATAAATCATTCCCATTGGCCTATTCCTCCAGGGGAAGTCTTCACAGGGCTGCAGGTAGATAAGCCCTAACTCACGTTCAGGTTTGAGTCTTGCCAATTGCCCTGGACCTAGTTTAGCCCAGACGGTTTCCCTTGGTGTGGCCGATGAACATGCCACAGGTGAGAGTTGAGAGAATCAGGTGGACACCAAAGGTGGGTGAACAGCCTTGAAAGGGCTCGAAGGCCCTCACAACAGAGACAGTAGTTCTCCTGAACACTCCATGCACCGCAGTGTTTTGCATGAGTAGGCATTTCATTTATGGTGGTTGTTGTAGATCTACTCAAAGATGTAGAATTTCATGCACTCAGATAAGAGGGTTACCAAAAACACACAATATTTCGCATTTACTAACATTTACCTACAACGTGCCAAACTGTCTTCGAGGCACCAGGCAAAGACAGAAATGAAAAGATCTCTTACACTGAACTTACTGGAGTGAAAAGCTTGTTTTCTGACGATCTTCCTAGCAACGGTCTAAAATTTAGTATATTATGGGCTAGGGAATTGCCTAAGGCACTCAGATTCAACTGTACTGGGTCATCCGGTTCCTAAATGTCAGAGGCAGGATTTTAATCTAGGCCTTCCTGACCTTTGGGCCAGTACTGTGCCCATATACCACACTGCCTCTCTTAGATCAGATAGATAAATGCAAGATAATTTCAGGAGGAAATGAATGCTGGAGATCTGGAATGCATTTGTCTAAGGGTAGCACCCAAAGCGAGGGAAGCCAGGGATTCTGACGGCGGAGTTGAGGAAAGATCCTGTCCTTAGTACAGCCGAGAGTCCATGGAATAGAAAGTTGAGGTCAGCCAGTAGAAAGCATGAAACAGAACAAAGACTCCTTGATGGAGTGTCACAGAACAGCCCAAGCTGGCTGGAACACCAAGTGTTTGGGGGAAGGGGAGCTTGAAGAGGGAAGAGAGAGCCAGATTGTGATGGATTGTTACATGCCAAGTTAAGGAGTTTGTATTTTTTCTGTCTTAGAGGCACCAGGGAGCTACTGACAATTCTGGAGCAAGAGAGAAACCTGCTAAAACCTACTCTTTGGGAAGCTTATTTAGGCAACTGCCTGAAGGGTGGACTTGTATAGGGGCATCCACAACTTCAATCTTTGTCTTGTGGAGGGGTTCAGGTTAATAGCTCATAGAAAACTAAACAGAGGCACATGAAACAATTTGAGAATAAAGTACCACTAAATACACATTGTAGATAGTGAGTACAACAGACAAACAGCAGATAGTTGGTAAAACAGATACAGAAACCCAGGATCTCACTGAAACCAACAAACAATTCTCCAGCCCACGAGCTCTACAAACAGGACCAGAGTTCACAGGGTGTAGTAGATAGAAAGCGAAACATTTGGAGTCAGCAAGACCTGAGTTCTAATCCTGCTTGTGAATCAGATACTTATTGTATGACTGTGGGCAGGTCACCTAACTTCACTCAAGACCTGGATGCAAATCCTGCCTCTGATACTTAGGAGCCCAATGACTCAGTACAATTAACTCACACTTACCCCATCTGCAAAATGGGGATAATAATAGTCTTATTTTCCAAGATTGTCGTGAAGATTAAATGTATAAGGTGGCTCACAAAGTTTAAAGAGCTATAGGAATAATAATTAACATTTACGTAGCACTTACTGTATGCAGGCACTGTGCTAAACACTGGGGGCACCATACACTTTACTCCAGGGCCAAAGCGTTGGAGAGGCAAGGCCCAAGGTGTTGAGGGAGGTCCCTTGAAGGGGGATTTTCCTCTTGGCAGGGAGGGAGAGTTTGAAGACTGAGCTGATATTATCTCACTGGATCCTCAACAGCCCTGGGAGGTAGGTGCTATTGTTACTTTACAGATGACAAATCTTTGGCAAACAGAAGTTAAGTAACTTGCCTGGGGCCATTCAGCTAGGAAATGTCTGAGGCTATTCTATGGTTTTGGAGTAAAAGTTTCTCATATATGGATATTCACCCAAAGAAGTCTAATATTTTTCTGTTTAAAGAAAGGATCTTTATTCTTTTTCGTGTCATGGACCCCTTTGTGTAGTCAGACTGCTGAAGACTAGGGACCTCTTCTCAGAATCACCTTTTTAAATAGTTGAAGAAAATACTAAATTTCAGTTAGAGTTAAGTGAAAATAAAAGTGTTGTCCTTGCCATCCAAACTCACCAACCCCCCCCCCAAATCTGTCCAAAGATTCCTTGTGCATCCATGGACCCCAAATTAAGGACCTTTTGATTTAAAGAGATCCTTGTATGTGTGTTTTCCGAGGGTAGGGGAGAGATACTTGGAATTAGGCAGATCTGAGTTCATTTCACAAGCTTTTATCTCAATACCTACTGGCTACAGGACACTGGGCTAACTGCAACCCATGGGTAAATCCATAATATCTAGTGCGCTTAACTTATTGGATTATTGTTCCCAAATACAAATGGGATAAGAGATGGGAAGTGCTTTGTAAACTTTATAGTGTTTGATATATGTCTGTTCTTATTAGGAGGTGAAGAGGAAGTTTTCCTTCAAGGGTTGCCAAAGACTTCATCTTTTGTGGTCTGCTTACTGGTGGCAAGTTTCTCCATACTTAGGAAGGCTCGTCCTCTAGCAGCAAGCACAGTCTGATGCTGCTGGGGGCTCAAAATCTTTCTCCCTGGGAAGGTAGGACCTTCCAGAGCTAACCCTCTGGGGAAGAGAGCAGGGAGCAACAGGGAAAAGCTTCCTATATTATGTGACAGCCTAGGGGAGCCTCAAAAGAAGAGAGGATTTCTATGAGGGAGGGCTAAAAAGGAAGACCTTAGAAGTAAAGGGTACAGGGCAACTTTCACGGTTATAAGAAGACTGGAAAGCAGGGAGGGGCTAGGTTATAAAGTTTTAAATGACAAACAAAGGACTTCACATTTCTTCCGGGAAGAAATAGAGAGCCACTGGAGTTTACTGAGTGGGGATAAGAAGGGGCCACTCAGGAAAACAATATGATGACTCCCGTGCTTTAGAAAAATCACTTTGGGAGCTGAGAGGAGGATGGTTTGGGATGGGAAAAGACTTAAGGCAAGGAGACCGAGGGAAACATTTAAATTTGAAGAACAAACAGGTTAAATTTTTGCAGGATGGTAGGAAAGATTTTCTCCAGCCTTTACACAGGATTGGCTGTTGCATTAGTCCAGGACAGAGGTGGTGATGGCTGAATCTGCCACAACTAGAGTGAGAGCTGTGTGAAAGGAGAGAAGAGGATGCGTAGGAGATATGTGAAGGTAGAAACACTAAGATTTTCCAACAGATTAGATTTGTGGGATGAATAAGAGTTCGGCCTGAGGGAAGATGCTGAGTGAGCTTGTGTACCTGGCTGAGAGGGAGGATGGTGGAGTCCTCAGCACTGGCAGAGAAATTCTAAACTAAGGAGGATAATCACGTTGAGTTTGAGATGCCTGCAAGACACTCAGCTTAAATGGCTAATAGGCGGTTGGTGATGAAATACTGGAATGCAGGAGAGAGACTAGACAAGTTGATCTGGGAATCATTTCCATAGAGATAATAATTGAACCCATAGGAGCTGATGAGATCGCCACAGTCTCAAAGAAGAGCATACACAAGGCGAGTGGGTGTAACTGATGAAGATTCAGCAAAGGAGGAATCAGAAAGATCACAGTGACACAAAAATCCAGAGAAGAGGGTGATGGACAGTGTCAGAGGCTGCAGAGAGGTCAAGGAGGATGGGGATTGAAAAAAAAAAAAGCATTGGATCTCACAGTTACGAGATCATTGCTGACTTTGGAGAGAGCTGTCATTGAGATCTGATATGCAAATTCAAGGGTCAATGAATAAGCATTTATTAAGCACCTTCTAATACCGGGCCCTCAGCTAAGATCTGGGGACACAAAAAGGCAAAAACAACGCTGCCTTCAAGGAGCTCTAGTTCTAATACGGGAGACAACATGCAAACAAGATATACGCAGAGTAATGCATGCAATCTCAGAAGGAAGGCATGAGTTTTCGAGGGAATGGGAGAAGCCTATTGCCAAAGCCAGGAGATGGAGACAAGGAGGGAGAGAAATCCTGGGATGAGGGGCTGCATTGAAAGTGCCTTCGAGAGGCAGAGTGTCTCATTAGAGGAACAGTCAGGACAGTATCACTGGATCACAGAGGAAAAGCATAAGGAAACTGAAAAGACAGGAATGGGTGTGTGACTATGGAGGGCTTTAAAGAGCCCAATAGAAGACTTCATATTTGGTCCTGGGAGTTATAGGGAGCCCCTGGAGCTGACTGAGTGTGTAGGAGGGTGATCTGGTCAGGCCTATGCTTTAGGAAAATCTTTTTGGCATCTGAATGAAGGATGAACCAGAGCAGGAGAGACCTGAGGCAGGCTGATAAAACAGCTGTGGCAATAATCCAGAGAGATTTTTGGGAGAGCAGGTGGGTCTGGAAAGGGAAGGGGCTCTATACAGCAGATGTTATGAAGGCAGAATTGACAGGACTTGGCAATAGATTGGAAATGGAGGGCAGTGGTGTGAGAGAATGGGGAATCCAGGATGATACCCAGGCTGTGAGCCGGAGGGTCTGGGAAGATTCATGGTGCCCTCATGTAGCGGGGAAATTAGGAAGAGAGGAAGGCTTGGAGAAAAGAATAATGAGCTCAGTTTTGGACATGATGAGCTCGAGATGTCTATGGAACATCCAGCTTAAAACATCCAGTAAGAAGTTAGAGATGTGACACTAGAAGTCAGGAAAAGAGATTAAGGCTGGATAAATAGATCTGAGGATCTTCTTCATAGAGATGATCATTGAATCTGTGGGAACTGATGGGATCCACCAGTATAAGAGCACAGAGGAAGAAGAGAAGAGGGCTCAGGAGAGAGATATGCATCGTTCAGGGACTAAGTATCGACAGCCCTCCCTCCCTCAAATCCAGTTCACTCACATGTCATGGCATCCCCTCCCTGGTGTCATAAGAATGAAAGACAAAAAACAACAGCCTTTTAAAGTTTAATGTAGAGGAATCATTGGCACTTAAATATAGTGCTTAAAGGTTTGCAAAGTCCTGTATGTGTTCTCTCGTTTGATCCTGACAGCAGCCTGGGGAGGCAGATGCTATTGTCACCTCCATTTTACAGATGAGGAAACTGAGACAAACACAGGTTAAATGACTTGCCCAAGGTCATACAATTAAAGTGTCTGAGGCAGGATTTGAACTCAGATCTTCCTGATTCCAGTTCTCTTAACCACAGCTGTCTAGATGCCGTAGGAAGTGAAGAGAGATGTAGGACAATAGCCCAAAGGGATGGTCAGATCAAGAGAGGGTCTTTTAAAGATGGCAGAGACATTGGTGCATTTGAAGGCAGCATCTAGGAAGCAAACAGTAGACATTCAAAGACTGAAGATTAGAGAGGAAGTGGAGGTGATATTGGGTAAAATCTGCCGGAGAAGATGGTAGAAGATGAGGTCATGGGTGCATATAGAGGGGTCTCCTTGGCAAGGAGAAGGGCCACCTCTTCTTGTGAAACAAAAGGGAAGGTACAAATACATGTTGTCAGCAGAGAAGGGAGAATCACAGGGGTGTCATGGGATATTTGAAGAGGAAAGAGGAGGTTTGAAATAGCAGTTGTGGAGAGAGATAGTGAACTGATTGTGGCTGAGTTCATGGATCTGGGCCCAGTAGGCCTTGCTGAAGCAGGGGCCTAGTTCAGATGACATAACATGAATTGATAATGTACCCAGTCACTGTGAAAAGAGAAAGAACTAGTGATAAGTCAGGCTTCTTATACTTCTGAAATTAGGACCATACAAGGAAGTTTATGACTCCTTAAAAACCTTGACACTGAAACTAATTGGGGCTGTGAACTTAGTCAGTCCCCTGAGAAACAACGTAGTACAGCAGTGTTGTACTCAAAATCAGCAGGACCCAGTTTCTGATCCCACCACAAGCAGCTGATCTGGCTCCCCTCAGGCTGTGCTCAGTGCCCGCTGGGCAGTTTTCGTGGCAGCATCAGCCTCGATGCCTTCTGATGTTGTCACCCAATTCACTGGCTCAGTCCTGCCTCAGTCGCTAAGACTTCCCCTTTTTCTGTGTTACGTGATCAGCAGCATTCAGAGGTTTCTACACAGAAGTGGGGGAGATGTGCGTAGTCAAATATTTCTGTATGCCTGACTTAGCAAGGCACTGAAGCTTCTCCAAAACCGTGGAACTTGCCATGATGAATGGAGCAATCAGAATTAGTGTATGGTGTCATGGGAGAAAAAAAAAAGGGGGCTTGTTTTTAAATGCCAGCTCAGTCATGGTAACCCCTCTGGGGCCTTTCCATTCTCCCTGGAGCTGAACCTTCCATACCTGCATCTTTATCTTTCCCATTTTCTATGCAGTGTTAGCTTGAAAGCAGGGACCATCTTGCTGTGTGAATCCCTCACTCTTAGCACTGGAATGAGGGATACACAGACCCCTTAGTATATGCCCTTAACTTAGTAAATGCTCATTCATTCATTCTTTTTTTAAAAATTAATTGATTTGTTTATTTACTTTTAGTTGACAAGATTCAGTTTTGCAATCCCTTGAATTTCAAATTTTCTCCCCTCCCTCTCCGCCCCCCCCCCCCATGGCGGCGTGCAGTCAAGTATAGAATCTGCAAATACTTTCACATTGGACATTAGTCTGGTTGTATAGAAGGGTTGTAACCAATGGAGTGAACAACGGGAAAAAGAAAACAAAACCAGACATGAAAAAGAACAATAGCATGTATTGCTTCAGTCTCCATTTAAACTCTGGTCTTTCTAGATCTTTCTCTGAATGTAGATATCTCCTTCCATCCTGAGACTTGTAGAGTTGTCTTATAACTATGTGTTGCTGAGAAGAGTCCAGTTTATCAAAGTTGGTCGTCACACATATGATGTGTCTGTGATTGTGTACAAATTTCTCCTGGTTCTGCTC
>CM053587.1:326466258-326505137 GCA_028646515.1 Pseudochirops corinnae | reverse complement strand
TACTTAATTCCCTGTATATTTTAGAAATGAAGCCTTTATCAGAGACACTGGTTGAAAAACTCTTTCCCAATTTCCCACTTCCCTCTCAATCTTGGTTACAATGTCTTTGTTTGTACAGAAACTTTTCAATTTAATGTAATCAAGATTATCCATTTTGCATTTTATAATGCTCTCCAACTCTTCTTTGGTCATAAAGTCTTCCCTACTCCATAAATCTGACAGGTAAACTATTCCTTGCTTCCCCAGATTATTTAAAGTATCAGCCTTTTTTGGGCTTTACCCATTTAGAGTTGATTTCGGTGTATGGCGTTAGTTAGATAGATGCCAAGTTTCTGCCATACCATATTCCAGTTTTCCCAGCAGTTTTTGTCAAATAGTGAGTTCTTATCCCAAAAACTGGGGTCTTTTGGTTTATCAAACAGTATATTACCATAATCATTGACTACTGATTCTTTTGTACCCCATCTATTCCATTGATCCACTACTCTATTCCTCAGCCAGTACCAAGCAGTTTTGATGACTGTTGCTTCATAATGCAGATTAAAATCTGGTACAGCTAGGCCACCTTCCCTAGCATTTCTTTTCATTAATTGCCTTGATATTCTGGACCTTTTGTTCTTCCAAATAAATTTTGTTGTTATTTTTTCTAGCTCTATAAAGTAATTTTTGGGTAGATTGATTGGTATGGCACTAAATATGTAATTTAATTTAGGTAAAATTGTCATTTTTATTATATTAGCCATTCATTCTTTTATTTATAACTGGGTGAGCATGAGGAAATCACATGATCACTTCTGACCTCTGTAAAATAAAGGAGCTAAACTGGGTCATCTCTATGATGTCCTCTAGACCCAATAAAGTCAAATGTAAGCAATGGGCTATTGTCAACTAATCCACTAGCATTTATTAGGCTCCTCCAACTCTGTGCCAGGTGCTTTAAGACCCTGGAGACACAAAGGCAGAAATGAAGCTCTCCCTACATTCAATGAGGCTACATTCAATTAGGGTTAACAATACCTCACCCTCACCCTTTAACAATAATTAGATTATTTTAAGATTAGTGGGGCAACATAATGGTTCCAGAGTTCCACATTGTTCCCTCCCCTTTGGTTTTAGGGAGTTTGTTTTAGATGAAAAAAGTAAACTTAATTTAGCTTTATTCTAGATGAAAAGTTAAGAGTGATTGATGCATTAAAAAAAAAGTACACTGTGAAATGGAAATTCATGGTTTTATATTGAATCCTCTTTTTATGTTATGCAGTGTTCATGGAATTTTTCTTTTGTCTTTTCGTATTTCAGCTCAAAATAAATAAAATAATTTAAAAAAAATGATTGACACAGTCAGTTGCTCTGAGCCTCCTCTCCCCCCTTGAATATAAGGATATAAAAATAAAAAGGTAATTTTGTGTGGGAAGACATGGTAGAGGAAATGAAGAAAGGCTTCATACAGAAGTCGATGCTTGAGGTGAGGTTTGAAGGAACCTAGGGATTCTAAGAAGCTTGAGGCCAGGAGAAAAGGCATTCCAGGCAAAGGGAACAGCTTGGGCAAAGGCATGGTGGTTGGTAGAGAGTCAAGGGATTGTGGTGTGACTGATTTTTCTTTAGTCTGCAAAGGTGAGTTGGAGCCAGGCTATGGAAGGATCATAGGATCATAGCTTTAGATCAAGAAGGGACCTCAGACACTGAATCCAACCCCTTCCCCATCTCCCCACCACACTCCAGAAACTAAGACCCTGAGAGGTTAAGTGATTTGCCTTGTGTCCCAGGCAATGTTTGAACCATTGACCTCCTGACCTATTCACTGTATTATATTGCTTGGATTTTAAATGCCAAACCATGGAGGTTATATGTGATCTTAGAGGTGACAGGAAGCCAATGGAGTTTATTGACAATGCCTGTGCCTTATGAAAAATTAATTCTGCAGCTGGACAGGGTGTTACAGAGGGGAGAAACCTGAGGCCGGTAGACTAGTTAGAAGTTTTTGAAGTAGACCAGGCTAGAAGCAATGAAGGCTGGAACCAGGAGCTGGCTGGGTAAATGGAAAGCAGATGTGGAGACAGACTGGGCAAAATTTGGTGACTGATTGGATATGTGGGGTGAGGAAGAGCCAGGGGTCAGGGATAACAGTGACATTTCAACTCCAGGGCTTTGCAATTCTTAAATTTGTTGTTATTTTGGACATGTTGAACTTGAGATGCCAATAGGCAGGTGGTGATGTGGGACGGGAGAACCATCTTCATGGAGCTGCCTTTGAAATCTATGAATGAGAGCTGATGAGATCAGCAAAAGAGAGAGTGATGGATAATGGTCTAGGAAAGAGACTTAAGTTGTCACAGGAGAGAGAGAGAGGGAGAGGGAAAGGGAAGACAGAGAGGAGTGGGAGAGAAAGAGAGCAAGGAGAGAGGAGAAGGTAGGAGAGAGAAGAGAAAGAAAAGAGACAGAAAGAAGAAAGAGAGTTGGAGGAAAGAGACAGAAGGTGAGGAGAGAGAGGAAACAAGAGAGAAAAGGAAGAGAGAAATAGAAAAAAGAGAAAAAGAGAGAGAAGGAAAGAGAAGAGAGAGAGGAGAGGACAGAGGTGGAAAGAGGAGAGAGGAGAGAGGGAGAGAGGGGGAGAGAGAGAGGTTGATGAATGAGTCCTTATTCTATTTGTAACTCAACTAAAGTTTTATTAATCTAAATGATCAAAAATCAGTCTCTCCTGTCAATCTGTCTCCTAAATGCCTCCAGCCTCCTTAATTTTAGGAGATGCAAGATTCTGCTTTCATAAGAATGTAACTTGACTGAAGGGCAAAGCACAAATAAATCTTCCCAGTCTCTCCTCTGACTCTTATTCATACAGAGCGCTCCAAACCCATAGCCATAAGCTCCTTTTGTTTTATCCCTCTCTCTCTCTCTCTCTCTCTCTCTCTCTCTCTCTCTCTCTCTCTCTCTCTCTCTCTCTTTCTCTCTCTCTCTCTCTCTCTGTTTGTCTCTTTGTCTCTCTCTCTCCTGTGACAACCTAAGTCTCTTTCCTAGACCATTATCCATGTCAGGCCCCCTAACTTTGGGTTACTCCGAGTTTCTCTTTTCTCTTCACTCTCTCTTTTGCTGATCTCATCAGCTCTCATTCATAGGTTTCAAAGGCAGCTCCATGAAGATGGTTCTCCCGTCCCACATCACCACCTGCCTATTGGCATCTCAAGTTCAACATGTCCAAAATAACAATAAATTTAAGAATTGCAAAGCCCTTTACAAACATTTCACTTGATCCTCAAAACAACCTTGAGGTTGATCTTATTATCCCCATTTTTATTGACAAGGAAACTGAGTCTTTATCCTCTTGTTTTATCTCCTTTTAACACAGTAGGTGCTTAATAAATGCTTACTAAGTTGAATGGAGCTGGACTCATAGAAGAAGGGTTAGAAAATGCCTGTCACAAATTTGCTTTTTTGGAATTGGGCAAGCTAGTGCTTGCTATGATATCAGCTTCTTCCTCTACCAGAAAATAATAGAACTGGACAGGATGGTCCATAATGTGCTTTGAGTCCTGATGTTCTGTGGTATGACTTATTTAGAGCTGGAAAATGAGGCACACAGGGGTTAGGTGACTTGCCCGGGGTCACACAGTTAGTAAGTTTATGTGTCAGGATTTGAACTCAGGACTTTCTGACTCTATCTCTTGTATTCTATTAATTGTGCCATCTAGTTTCACACAAATGTGTGAGAATGAATGGCTGGACAGATAGATAGAAAAAGCATTTATTAAACAGCTACAATGTGTCAGGCACTGTGCCGCAGACTAGAGATAAAAATGAAACAATCCTTGCCCTGAAAGAGCTTACACTCCAATGAGGAAGCCAGCATCTATAGGGGAATGGCAGCCAGGGAAAGGAGCTGTGGTTTGGAGGGTCACAAGGATGAGCGAGTGGAACTACAGGATAAGCCATTATCATCCCCTTTCCAGAAGCAATAGTAGTGTAGATTTGTCTACAATTCACAGAACAGGAAAGGGGATAATGTACAGCAATGATTATTCAGAGCTGATTCAGGTGAATAGATAGATGGATGGATGGATGGGAAGCATAGTCTTTTAGTGGGTTAGATATAGTGAATCAGTTGGATTTGCTCTCCTTTACCAAACCTGATCAAAACCCCAATCAATCAAACAATCAACAAGCATTTTAGAAAGCCCCTAATATATCCGAGGTGCTATGCTAAGAACTGGGAGACACAGAGCAAAAAAGAAAAAAATAATCTCAGTCCTCAAGGAATTTATATCCAACTAATCAAGGCAGAGTGCCAAGGCTGAGTAGATTTAACTATTCCATGGACTACAGCAAGCCAATGCTGTCCATGGGGTTTTCTTGGAAAAGATACTGGAGTGGTTTGCATTTCCTTCTCCAGCTCATTTTTCAGGCGAAGAAACTGATGAAGACAGGGTGAAGTGACTTGCCTAGGATCACACAGCTAGTGTCTGAGGCTGGATTTGAACTCAGGTCTTCCTGACTCCCAAGTCAGTGCTCTAACAACTGAGCCACCAAGGTGCCTCTATTTATTTAGTCTAGGAAGGTACTTTTGGGTATTTAGAAATGGCTAGGTGTTAGGTCCACTGCTGTATGTTCAGAGCACTGGAATTAGGGTCAGGAAGACCTGAGTGTTAATCTTACCTAAGATACTTGCTAGTTCTTTGACCCTAGGCAAATCACTTGCCCTCTCTCAGCCTCAGTTTCCTCATCTGTTAAAAAAAAAAAAAAGGAAGAATAATAATAATAGTGCCTGGGTAGCCAGGTGGTGCAGCAGATATAATACTGGCCCCAAAGTCAAGAAGACCTGAATTCATATGTGACCTCAGACATTTATTAGCTGTGTGATCCCCAGCAAGTCATTTAACCCTCCTTGCCTCAGTTTCCTCATCTGCAAAATGAGCTAGAGAAGGAAATGGTGAACCAGTCCTGTATCTCTGCCACAAAACCCCCAATGGGATCATGAAGAGCTTGACATGACTGAGAACGATTGAACAAACATAATAGAACACGTAACATTTAGAATTTATAATACACATAATATATTAGAATATGTAATACATAAAATTTATAATATATTATGGTGCATTTATAATAGCACATTCTTGCATTTGAGTCTGGACATCCCTGTGAGGTCACAGACCTGGGGATGGAAAGGGACTCAGGGGACATTTAGCCAAATTCCCTTGTTCTGCAGATAAGGAGACTGAGCCTGAGTGCCCCAGGATTTAAGTGACTCTCCCAAGGTCACGAAGAAAATAAGAGCTGTAAGTTGAACCTAGGCCCTCTGACTTCAAATCCATTTCACATTCCACTGTGTTAGATGATGTTATCTCTATTTTACTAATAAGGAGACTGAGGCACTGAGAGGTGGAGAGACGCCCCTGGTTACACAACTTGTAGCTGTCACAGACAGAATTTGAACCCAAGTCTTCCTGACTTATGGAATTCTATCCACTGCACCAGGCAGCTTTTCCACTTAAATAAATGAAGGTCAAAATGACAATGCTTGGTACATCGTATATGAGTTCAGCGACCATTGCCTATAACTCAGCTTCTTAACTCAATTTCCTCATCTGTGGAACTGGGGTAATAATTGCACCTACCTCCCAGAGTTGTTGTGAAGTCAAATGAGATGTCTGTAAAGCACTTAGCATGTCGCCTAGTACATAGTAGGAGCTATTTAAATGCTTCTTTCTTTCCTTCTTTCCTTCCAAAAACAAAAGTCCCTGTTCCAAAAGAGTTTCCATTGTTAGGGAGGAGGCACCATGTAAATCAGCAGGCACATACAAGAGACAGATAGAGAACAGGACAGCGTGAACGGTTCGGGTGTAGCTCCCAGGCAGCTCTCCATCCATTAGTTCCCTGTGCTCACTCTTTCCACACTGAAATGTGCTGGCATCAGCAGCTTGTGCCTCACCTCCATGTCCACAGTGGGGACTTCAGAACAATTTCGTTATTCTAATTTGCTTTAGAGATTTCAAATTCTCCTGTCTCAGCCAAGGGGCCCCGTTCCTGGTCTTAGCCTTGATTTATTTGCAGCCTGGACCTTAGCCAAGAGTGACAAGCTGTTTCCATAGGAAAGCATGGTCAGCCTTATCCATCAAACAGGGATGGCTGTCAGTGACACCTAGCCCACCCTTTCATCTTCTTAATGATCAATGGGGCCCATGATTGACACTGATATGCTCCTGAAGGGACAACCTCCGGCTGTAACTATAAATCAGAGAGAATCACACCTGAAATCAACACAGCTGGAAGACTGCCTTCAGAGGCCACTCTGTGGGTCTGACTCACACCTGAACAAGATCTGTACAGGGGCAGTATACCCTTGGCCTAAGGCCCTCTCCTGAGAGGGAGAGAAATGGATGGCTCCCAAGATAATGCAAACCAGCCCCGGTTCTTAGGGAGGGTTCCCCCATTGAGACAATTTGCTTTTTTGTAATTTCTCCTCATTGTTCCCGGTTCTCTGCCCTCTGGGATCATGGGGCCATAGATTTATAACCTGAAGAGAGTTTAGAGCCATCTAATTCAACTCCCTCATTTCACTGGTGAGGAAAGTGAAACCCAGAGAGATGAGGGGACTTACCCACCATTCTGTAGACAGGAAGTGGCACACACGAACCCAGATCTTCTGAAGAGCTCTTTCCACTCTGCCCCAGGCCCAAGCAGAACATCTCCAGCAGCTTCATACATTCCAAAGGTTTCCACATCTGTTAATTCTTTGATCCTCTCAACAACCCTGGGGTAGCTACTCTAGGCATCCTTCATTACCTCCATTGTACAGATGAGGAAACTGAGGCTGCAAGCAGTCTTCATGTGCTGGCTAAAGGAGCACATAATTGGAGATGTAATAGAAGGATCTGAGCAGCGTCTAGGCTCGGGGGATAGAGCACTGCCCTTGGAAGTCAAATCCAGCCTCAGAAGCTTACTGGCTGTGGCAAGCCACTAAACCTGTCTGCCTTGGTTTCCTCATGAGTGAAATGGGGATAATAATAGCTCCTACCTTCCAGGGTTGGTTGTGAGGATCAAATGAGATAATTTCCAAAGAATTCTGAAAACCTTAAAGTGCTATATAAATGCTAATTATTATGATGATTGTTAATTATTATTAGATCTAGACCACGCCCTACAGGGCTTAACACTTTCAGCTCTGGAACTCTACCCCCTGTGTCCACGTTTCTCTGACTACTGAAAGTCTCCCACGTCCTCCTGTGTCTAGGATGGCTCTGGCCATGGCCTCCATCAGTCCTTCCACATGGGACTTGTACTCCTCTCCAGCTGAAAAAGATGTGTTAATTTTCCTTTATAGATAGGTAGGTAGGTTTGTTAAGAGCTTGCTTTGTGCTAGACTCCTGAATGAATGAACTAATGAATGAATGAATGATAAAAGCATTAAATGCTTACTGTGAGCAAAGCATTAATTAAGTGTTGGGGATACAAAAAAAAAAAAAAACAAACAGTCCCTGCTCTCAAGATCACATTTAATAGAGACAATGACCATACGGATAGTTTCAGCTCTCCATCAGATGGAAAGGTCCCGTGGTCTTTAGACCACACACGAAGCATCAAAGCAGATGGCATGGCCTTCTCTTTAACATCATTTCCACTGATAAAGCCAAGACAGTTATGATTCTACTCACCATCCCTGTGTCTTTCCAAAACAAAACACCAAACTCTGACATAATTCCATTTTTGTATTATCTGTGCCTTAGAATGTAAGCTTCTTGAGGGTAGGGACTATTTCCCTCCTGTATTTACATCCTCAGCACTTAGCACATTGATTGGCACACAGTAAACCTTTAATAATTTTTTTCTTTCATTCATTCTAAAGTTGGAAAAGACTGTCTTGCTTCAAAGACGAGCCTGCCTTGACTGGTCACTCTTCAGACATTCCTTGTTTCTAGTCCAAACTTTGCCCCCAAAGCATCTCCCCTTTGACATTTCAGAGAATCCCTGTGTCCAGTAATGGGTTGGACTCCATGGCCTGTAAGAGCCCTTACAATTCAGAGATTCTGTGCAACAGACTCTACCTACCCAGGCCTCTTGTTTATAACATGAGGGCTTTAGTCTAGACCAGGAGTTCTTACCCTGGAGTTCACCAATCTTCAAGGGACCTAATGATATATTTCAGGGGGTCTGTGAATTGAGTGAGGAAAGAATACATCTTAATTTTCATTGACCTTCAACTGGAATTTAGCATTTCCTTCAAATAAAAACAAAAACATTTTCTGAGAAGTAGTCCATGGGCTTCACCTGGACCAAGGGGTCCAGGCTGCTTTGCCTTTCTTTGTATGGTCAGGCTTATTACATGGTAAAACCTTACTTAAAGTTTTTTCATTCACTGACTCCAGCTCCTCAGATGCTGAAAGCTACCTTTAGACTGACTTCCCATCAGAGAAGGGAAGACTAAAATTCCTGGTCAAGGAGGCCTGGAGGGAGGGCTGGTGGCATGATTCTGAACTGGTAAGAATCTTAGAGGCCATCTAGCCCAACCCTCCTGTTTAACAGATGAGAAAACAGGTCCAGAGACATCCATTGACTTGCTCAGTCACACAGCTAGTCAAAAACACAGCAAGGTTTTCATTTTCCAAAAACGGCACATTTTTCCACTGCACCAGGTATCCCTTGGTGACCCTAGCTGACGAAAATAACCTCCTCTCCCCAGACAGAAACCCAGATCTCCACGCATTTTTGACAATAATAATTCTTTGACTGATTAGGCTGAGTTTGGAAAGGAAAAAATTATGCGTCCTCCTCCACTCCCTCACCATGGGAACCCCGGGGCCGCGTGCTGGTTACTAAGCGAGGAGGAGCTCCTCCCCGTCCGTAGCAACCCACCACCCCTTACAGAGTGCTCCAGGACTGGCAGAGGCGTCCTTAGCCTGGGTCTCACTTCCTTTAGGCCTCCAAATACCCGCATCCTCCAGACTTCCTTTCCAGCTGGGGAGACTGGAGTGGGGGTGGAGCTGGGGCTGGGGCTGTCTCAGAATCCCCTCCTCCTCCTGACCGGTACCATTCGCAGGTCTTTTCCGCTAACCCCAACCTTGGCTAGCCTTTCAGCCCTGGTCAGTTACTTAAGCTTATTTCACTTTCTCCCGCTCTAGCCCCACCCCTCCGACCTGCCCTGATTGGTCACTCCTCACACATCCCACTCCCCGTCTCCCCCTCCCCGCCCAACTCGTACATTGTTGCAAAATTCTAAAGCCAGAGAAAGGAAGTTGTGTGTAATTGACTAGAAGGAAAGGGTTGTCACTTAGTAAAGTGTCTTCGGGAGGCCAAGGTCCATAGGCCTGAAGGAACCCGCGAACCAACAACTAGACAGCCATGGAAAAAAAGCCTTCTCCAGGGAAAAAGGAAGGAGAAGAAGGAGAGGGAGAGGAAGAGGAAGAGGAAGAGGAGGAGGAGGAGGAGGAGGAGGAGGAGGAGGAGGAGGAGGAGACTGGTCCCGAAGGAGCTCTGGGGAAGAACCCATTCCAGCTAACAGCCGAAGATGTCTATGACATCTCCTTCGTGGTGGGAAGGGACCTGATGGCCATCACTGGGGACTCCAGGGATGTGGCCACCAGGGTGACCCAGCTCCAGTTTAAAATCGTGCGGATCCTGGAGATGCTGGAGGCCCTGGTGAATGATTGCAATGTGACCATAGAGGAGCTCAGGATGGAGAGGGACAGCCTTCGAAAGGAGGTGGAGGGGCTTAGAAGCGAGGGGCAGCCCCCAAACTCGAAGGAGGTATGTACATCCCATTGAATTATCCTGTTTATTTGTTTGTTTTGGGGAGGCAATCAAGTTAAGTGACTTGCCCAGGGTCACACAGCTAGTAAGTGTCTGAGTCAAATTTGAATGCAGATCCTCCTGACTCCGGGATTCTATCCACTGTGTCACTTAGTTGCCCTCATCCCCTTGGATTCAACATGTACAGTGTTGGAGGCACAAGTATCGTGACTGGCATGGGGACTAGAGACCAGATCAGACAAGGATCCGTTGTAGAAACTGAGCATGCTTAGCCTGGAGACTACTTAGGGATGAGTGAGGGGACAGAGGGCATTCCCTTTCCAGAAACAACATCAGTATGGATATGTCTGCTGTTCATAGGGGATAAGGTATAGCAAGGATCATTCAGGGCTGATGCCTGGATGGATGGATGGATGGATGGATGGATGGATGGATGGATGGATGGATGGTTGGATGGATGGATGGATGGATGGATGGATGGATGGTTGGATGGATGGATGGGATGAGAAACATGGTCGTCCTCAAGTATATGATGGGAAGAGGACTTATTCTGCTTGGCCCCAGAGGGCAGAACTAGCAGTGTTGGAGGGGAGGGAGATTTTGATCTAATATGAGGTAGAATTTCTTTAGAGATATCTAAAAGGGTGGTAATACCGCCTGATGTCTTCAGACAGACCGTGGACAACTACTTACTACCTGTGTGATCTGGGGCAGTTCATTTACCTTCTCTAGGACCTTAGTGCCTGCATCTGTAAAATGGAGGTTGGGCTACCTGGTTAGCCATCATGCTCCTTCTGAGTTTTCTCAAGGCCAACCTCCCTCCCCCTCCCTCTCATTCCTTTTGCTCTTCTTCACCCAGCAGGGAGGATCTCCAGGCCCCTGACCACATTCAGCAGCCCCTCCCTTTCCTAAAATACGATGTCCAGAACTGAGTCCAACACCCCATAGGTGTTCTGATTATACGTGTGATTGTGGCTCTCATCCAGCCCTAGCCACCTTCTATCAAGAAACACCAAGGCCCTTGAAGGGTGTGCACGTCAAAGCAGACTTCTAACTAGTCATTTTTGTGTCCAGGTCAGGGAGGCCCAGGCTTCCCTCCAACATGGCTAGAAAGGGAAGGAGCTCACTTAAGCATTGTTGGTTATTCTTTTATTAAAACGTTTTTATTAAGGCAAGGACTGTCTGGCTTTTGTTTCTGTATCCTTAATATCATGCATAGTGCCTAGCATAGAGTAAACATTTAATAAATGTTTTTCTATTCATCCATTCATTGCTATAATTAGCAATTAGGTTTCTGAGCTCAGTTGTTTTCATGAACTGAAGGACCTGCTATTAGCAACCTCTTAATTTCAGAGCTCTGAGAGAAAGACCGAATTGTCCTACCCTAGTTAAGTCTCTGTGGGGGAAGTCCTGAGTCAGGGCAGTTTATCTGGGAAGAAGAGCTGTGTTAGCTACGTATGTGATAGGGCCTTAAATATCCACTCTACCAGTTTCCTGTGTGGGCCAAGCTGGGCATCCCCATTATACAGCACATGAAATGCATGGTCTATAATGGGCATCTGAGGCTGCCTGTCAGTCATCGGCAGGAAATTAGGGTCAGAGAGCAGCTCTGTTTGTCTGAGCTTTCCAGCCAGCTCATCGGAGAGGCCCCTGGTCATCTTTGCCTAGAAGAGTCTTCAAGTGAAGCCTCTAGAGCCTGAATGGTCAGGCTTGTAACTTCTGAATGTACCTGAGCTAGACAGGTTAGCCCAATGCCAGGCTGCTGGATAGATTCCCAGAGCTCAGTGCTTGGCTCTTCACTCCCCTGCCTCTCAAAGCTGAAAGACTCTAGACTTCTTTTCCAGACCCGGGGGAAATGCTTCTCTTAGGTTTAGGGAAAAGGGTGTTGGGTCCTGCACTATATCAGTATTTGGGGTCACCGACTCTCTTAGCTTGGGAAGATTTGTAAACTATAATGCTAATTACACTTTTTACATGGCATCTTGTTAAGGTGCTGACTTGGAGAGAGTCCAAATCCCTCAGAGTTGGAAGGGCCCTCAACAACCACCCATACCTGATCCAGAATCCTCACCCAAAGACCTGACCAGTGGTCATCTGCCCTAAGTCCCTTAAAGAAGGGGGACATATTACCTCCCCCCACAGAAGCCCATTGCATTTTAGGGGAGCTCTATTTCTTAGAAAGATTTTTCCTAACATCAGACCTAAATTCACTATAGCCCACTGCTCCTTGTTCTTCCTTCTGGGGCCAAACAGAGCAAATCTAATCCATTTTATATGGGACAGATGTTCAGATGTTTGAAAGCAACTATCCTGTGCCCCAAAGTATCTCCAAGGCTCCCCCATTAGAACGTGAACTCTTAGAATGCTCTCAGAGAAACCTGGAAAGGCTTATATGACTTAATGCAAAGTGAAATGTACTGTGTACAAAGTAACTGCAGTACTGTAAGATGATCAGCTATGAATGACTTAGCTATTCTCAGCAATACAAGGTTCCAAGACAGTCCCAAAGGGCTAATGATGAAGCACGCCATCCATCCCCAAACAAAGAACTGATGGTGTCTGAATACAGACTGAAGCACACTTTTTAAAACTTTATTGAGTTTTTTTTGTTTATGTTTTCTTTCACAACATAACTATTATGAAAGTGTTTTGCATGACTACAGATGTATAACCTATATGGAATTGCTTGCCTTCTCAATGTGGGGAGTGAAGAAGGGAGAAGAATTTGGAACTTGAAGTTTTAAAAACGAATGTTAAAAATTGTTTTTATGTGTAACTGGGGAAAAATAAAATACTAAATTAAAAAAAAAGAATGTGAGCTCTTTGAAAACAGGGACTGTCCAACTTATAGATATATATCTATATATCCCCAGTATTGAGCACATTACTTTACATACAATAAGCACTTAAGAAATTTTGCAGTCATTCATTCTAAGTTAAACATGTCCAGTCTCTTCAACTGATCAATTTACAAGGATTTGTTATGTGTCTGTTATGTTTCAGGCACTGTCCTAGGTACTGTGGGTACATCAGTTCTTTCTCTGGAGGTGGATAGCATTTTTCATCATGAGTCCTTTGGAACTGTCTTGACTCATTGAATTGCTGAGAAGAGCTAAGTCATTTATAGCTGATCATCATACAATGTTGCTGTTACTGTGTACATTGTTCTCCTGGTTCTGCTTATTTCATTTTGCATCAGTTCATGTAAATATTTCCAGGTTTTTCTGAAATATGCCTGTTCATTCTTTCTTTAAAAAAAAATTAAAATTTATTATTTATTTTTAACATTTTTTCTTTTTAAATTTTGAGTTCCAAATTATCTCCCTCCCAGACCTTTCCACACCCACTGAGGAGACAAGCAAAAATGATATCTCATTGTTTCTTTTAGCACAATAGTATTCCATTACATTTATATATCACAAATTGTTCAGCTATTCCCCAGTTGATGGCCATCCCCTCAATTTCCAAATCTTTGCCACCACAAAAAGAGCTGGTAGAAATATTTTGTGCCCTATGCCATGGCTTTTGACAATAGGAGACAATAACTTGATAGCACTCAGGAGAAAACATAGTCATTTAATCATAGCTAATGTTTTCTTTTCTTTTCTTTTCTTTTTTAAATTAACAAGTATTTATTAAGTACCTACTGTGTGTTAGGCCCTGTGCTAAGTGCTGGGGATACAAATACAATGAATGAAACAATCCTTTCTCAGAAATAACTTATGATCTAATGAGAGAAACACCAAAGAGATAGTGTCCCCAAAGTCTTAGTGCAATGTTAAGCATTCATAACTTCCTAAGTGTAAATACTACAAACTTACGCCCCCAAATCCTGTCATTTGAAAGTTTAATCATTTCAATTCCTTTTATATTTAGTTTTGTAGATTTGGAATAATTTTTAATTTTTTACACCATGGGACACCCTGTTATTATACATTGCATGTATGACAGTTTCTATATGACACTTTCTCTGACTGGTCGATTGGTAGAGGAAGTCCTTTTGCGTGGTCACCTTGGTTACTTGGTCTACCTCCATTAGACTTTTTCTTGTGGAGACATGCCAAAACTGTTGTGTATACATCAAAACTTTGTTCTTTGGATGTTCTTAGGTCAAGACTTCAAAGTCTTTGTTGTCCTGGCTAACATAGGAAGCTGGGAATGGACTCAGCCCAGAGTCCTGCTTGTAGCTCTGCAGGGCAGAAGCGAAGAAGCTACACTGGAGATCTGCTGCCAGCACAACCCCCTGGGCTGCTTCCCTGGCCGCCTCCAGGCTGAAAGGCTGCAACCCCTTGGCAGAGATGGGGGGGCTGGCGAGCTCTATCAGATCTTCACCCGGGAGTCCAGTGAGCTCACCCACTGAGCCTCCCAGCCCGCTCCAACCTGCCGCCACCACTGCAGCCCCTGCAGCCCCTACTGCTCCTCAGCTAACATTTTCATAGCCCCTTAAGATTTGTGAAATAGTTTCCATCCATGATCTGATTTGATCTTCTTCACAAGAGCCTTACTAGGTAGCTTAGTGTATTCTATCTACCTTTTTATTAATTTTTTTGCTTTGATTCTATGTACCTTTCCCAAGATTACCATCTTCTAGTAGTGTGGTAAATATTTAATCATCAGCTTTTGTGGGGAAAAAAAATGTATGCAGGACACACATTTAAATCTAATCTGTGGGACAGCTAGGTGGTACCATGGATAGAGCACCATCTCTCGAGTCAGGAGGACTTGAGTTCGAATGTGACCTCAGATACTTACTAGTTGTGTGACCTTAAGTAAGTCATTTAAACCTGATAGCCCCCTAAAAAGAAAAAAAATTAATCTCCCTCATTTAACATGTTCTCTATTACCTTCTCATTCCAGGTAACCCACGAAAACAATAAATTAAGCCCTGGTTTGTAACATTTGCCATTTTGGAGATATAAATGCTTACGTTGAAAATTTAACAATCAGCTCTCCGGGGCCAACCAAGCTGGCTCCAGCATGCCCTTTCCCTCCTAAAGAACCGTCCCTTATGATAAAGAATCAAAAAGAGGGGGCAATTTTTCAGCAAAACTAACATATCAAAAAATTCTGATATTTTGTTCTGTGTTCTATGTTCATTGTTCCCCCCACTTCAACAAAGAAGTGGGGAGGGAAGCCTTCTCCTGGCTCTTCTTTGGGGCCAAGCTTGCTCATTGTAATTTTCCAACATTCTGTCTCAATATTATCCCCATTTTATAGATGATGTTAAATAACTTACCTGTCCAGAGTGTATAGCTAATATGTCTAAGAGGCAGGATTTGAACTTGATTCCTGTGACTCCAAGTCTAGGAAGCTAGTCGCTGTACTTTACTGCTTGCCTCTTTAGACCTTTCCTAATTCTCAGGGAACATTTGTCCTAGGAATCATTAAACTTGTGGATTATTCAGGCTTTACTGACATAGACAAACAGTTTTAGAATCAAACATTTTTGACAGATGAAGAAATTGAGGCAAACAGGGTGAAATGACTTGCCCAGGGTCTCATAGCGAGTGAGCATCTGAGGTAGGATTTGAACTCAGGAAGATGAGTCTTCCGACTCCAGACTCTGCAATCTATGTACTATGGTGCCACCTAGCAGTCCAGCTATTGTTACTACTCCCATTAGAACATAATCTCCCTAAAGAAAGGCATTGTTTCATTTCTGTCTTTATATACCTCTGGGCCTAACATCTTGGTGCCTAATAAATTAGTTTAATAAACGCTTGTAGATAGGTTGATTCTACTGTATCAAAAGCATAGAATACTTTGTTCTGGTATCAAAGAATAGTTAAAATGATACTCTGAAGAGCCTTTCACCCATCATTTCTATAAAGTTTGCAGATTTAGGGCTCCTAGATTCCCTCAAATTACAGAATGAATGAAGATGTCTTTTGGGGTCTCAAAAAATGGGGTTCTTCCCTGCCCTCCCTTTCCTCCCCCTCTTCCCTTCTCTCTTCCCTCTACTTCTTTCCCTTCTTCCCCCTTCTCCAGTAAGAGGAAGTCACACCATTTGTTTCTTGTTTTACAGGTGAATCCAGGGACCAACAAAGTGGTAGTGGATCTGACAGACCCCAATCGCCCCCGATTTACAATGCAGGAACTCCGGGATGTGCTGCAAGAGAGGAACAAGCTCAAATCCCAGCTGCTGGTGGCTCAGGAAGAGCTCCAGTGCTACAAGAGGTAGGGGCAGTCCAGGGTGGGTGGGGTCAGAGGCCAAGGGTTCAGCCTGTGTCCAGTGATCCCTTCTCCTCCTGGGCTAGGAACTTCTCCCATACCCTTAAACAGAGATGGAACTAGGGTACTGTGACTGGGGCTAAGCCCTAGGACACCTAAATTTAGAGGGGGTACTGATAGCAGCTTCAGTCTTTCAGCTGTATAGGAATAACTAGCACCTGGTTAGCAAGAATTATTAAAACAGGAAACTATGAGGTGCCAGCTCTCCCCCGCCCTCTTCATGCCCATCTCTATCAGTTGTCTCCAAGGTGAGGGCCTCCCTAATTCTGCTGTCCTCTGACTCTACCCCAGAATGAATTTTGGGAATATTTAGTGCCACTAACCACAGACACAAATACATCTTAAAATATTTGAAGAAAAGAAATATTTGAAGGACTGTCAGGTGGAAAGAAGAGGGACCAGAACTAGTGACAAGCAGTTATTATAAGCATTTACTAAACCCTTGTTGTGTGCCAATAACTGTGCTAAGCATCGTAGACACAAATACAAGCCCTCAAGGAGCTCACATTCTAAGAAAGGAAAACACACAGCAGGGGAGCTGAAAAGCTGGGGAGAAAGGGGAGAGAAGATGGTCCCCATGGGAGAATATGGTATTGAAGTCTGACTGGGAAGGGAGGCATGGTTGGCCAGCCCAGGCCCTTCCCCCGGAAGTAGTGAGTGGAGGTTAATCAGGGGCAGATTCGGTTTCCATGTCAGGAAAAATTTGCTAACGAATTGAGGAAGGAGAGTGTATCAGTTCAAGAGGTAGAGAGTTTCCCATTACTTGTTGGGAATGGAATATGGGTTTCCTGTTTAGGTACAGTTGTCTCCTCCACAGTGAGACTTCCCCCATTGTGGTTTCCATGTATCACAGGTTGGCGTAAGAAATTAAATGGGAATTTTGGGGGAGTTTTGAGAAAGCCACAGATGACACATAAGAACCAGAAAATGACATAAGGCCATGACCAAATGCTTAACCCAAATTTGACAGTTATATGACAACAGTGGTTCTCAACCTTCCTAATGCCGCGACCCTTTAATATTCATATGTGGGTATATCTGCACGTGGGCAGACTCGCCTGAAAACGGATAGAGGAGCGGTGTCTCAGTTCCTAAGACCATCAGAAATATGTGTTTTCCAATGGTCTTAGGCAACTCCTGTGAAAGGGTCGTGTGACCAACCCCCAAAGGGGTCGTGACCCACAAGTTGAGAACCACTGCCCATAACAGAAAATGAAAAAAAAAAATCTAATTTCTCCGGCAAGAATTTTATGTGGATCTTCCAGATCACAGGAATGCCATGTCCTTAACCCCCATGATGTGGAAGCAATAACTATAGTCTGGGACAGGTGACCACTGAGGTGCCTCCCAACCCTAAAGTTTTGGGATTTCTTAAGTTCTGTTGACAAGACCACAGTTCACAAATCTGGGATTCATATATCACAGATAGAAGCCTGATCCGTTGTTACAAACCATTCCTCTTCCAGCTGAGCCGACCTTGAATACAGTCTCCTATCAATAAATCTCGTGTTTGAAACTCCCCAAATAGAGAGCAGTCCACTGAGGGGTCCTAGAGGTAGAGTGGGGGCTTGGGTGAGCAGGACTAGGTGACTTTGTTTTACTGTAGGACAGGCATAGCAGGGTCACTGTGTGGGCAGCACTGCCCTTTTTCTGCTGACTTAGATGGAGTCACTCATGCATGGAGGAGGAAGATGTTGGACCCATTCCCTTTGCCTCCATAGCACCTAAGTGGGAAGAGAGCTACATTTACAGTCACAGAGTGTTGATTTGAATCCAAACTCTGCAGGAATTGGCTAAGTGACTTTGGGCAGTCAGTAACCTTTCTGGGTCTCAGTTTCTTTACCTGTAAATGAAGGAGATTGGACTAGATGACCTTTAAAGTGCCTTCCAGCTATGTGTCTGGGACCCAGTGAGTCAATCAAATATTTGTTGTTCATTCATCTTTCAGCTGCGTGCAGCTCCTCATGACCCCATTTGGGGTTTTCTTGACAAAGATACTGGAATGGTTTGCCATTTCCTTCTCCAGCTCATTTTACAGATGAGGAAACTGAGGAAAACAGGGTGAAATGACTTGCCCAAGGTCACAAAGCTAGTAAGTGTCTGAGGCTGGATTTGAATTCAGGAAGATGAGTCTTCTTGACTCCAGGTTGGGCACTCTATACACCATGGTGACACCTAGCTGCATTGATTAAGGTGGGGCGCTAACCAGTCCCTGCCCTCTAATGGGGGTGAAGATACAACACAGAGTAAAGACAATCTGAAAAATAGTATCTGGCATTTCATTAGTGCTTGAAGGTTTGTAAAGCACTTTGTGTCTCTTACCTTATTTGAGACTCACAAGCACCCTGGGAGGTGGCTGGCAGTATCATGTCCATTTTAAAGATGGGAAAAACAAGGCTAGGAGACATTTAGGTGCCTGACCAGGGTCACACAATTAGTAGGTGTCTAAGGCAGGATTCAAACTCAGACCTTCCTGACTCCAGGGTCCCTCTGTCCACCATACCACCACCTTGCTGCTTACTTAGGGGAAGGCATTAGCAGTTGGAAGGACTGGGGACAGCCTCCTACAGAAGGTAGAATTTGAGGGTGCATGGGGTAGAGCTGAGGAGGAGGAGCCTTCTAGGCATGGGGCACCACTGGTGGAGCATTGTGTTCGAGGAGCCACAAGGAAGTCAGTTTTACTGGACTCTGGACCAGAGAGTTAAGTAGTAAGGAGCAGAGTAAGGATATGGGGCCGGGTTATAAAGTTTTAAATGCCAAAGAGTTTATATTTGATCCTGGAGGTGACAGACAACTTATTAGGGTTCATTAAAATGGGGACATGACACGATCACATCTATGCCTTAAAAAAATGACGCTGGCCACTCAGGGGAAGGTGAAGTAGTTAGGAGGCTATGTGAGAGGGATCTGAGCTGGGTGAGGGGAGAGGCATTGTAAAGGTGGAAATGATAAGATCCGGCCATGGATTCAGATATATGAAGTGAGAGAGAATGAGGAATTAAGATTTCAGGTCTGTGGGGAAGTTAGGTGACACAGTGGATAGAGCACCAGCCCTGGAATCAGGAGTACTAGAGTTCAAATCTGACCTCAGACACTAACTGTGTGACCAAAGGGAAGTTACGTAACCCCGATTGCCTCCTCCTCCAAAAAAAGATTTTGTGCTTGGGTGATCTGTAGGATGGTGGTACCCTCAACAGTAATGGGAGAGTTTGGGAGGATGCGAGGGTAAGGGATGGGATGGGGATAGTTTTGGGGGAAAGATAATGGGCTCTATTTTGGACATGTTAATGACTAATGTGGAAATATATTTAACATGTTACACATGTATTACCTAGGTCAGATTGATTGCTATGTTGGGGAGGAGGAAGAGAAAGGGAGGAAGGAGAAAAATTTGGAACTCAAAATCTTATAAAAATCAATGTTGAAAACTATCTTTATATGTAATTGGAAAAATAAAATACTATTTACATAAAAAACCCTAATTAGCCAATTTTGGGGCATGTTGATGTGTCTAAGAAGCAGTTGGGTGTGTGTGACTATAACCCAGTGGAGAGACTGGGGACTAGGGCTAGATTATAGAGCTCTGGGAAGCGTCTGAATAGAGATAATAATGGAACCTGGGAGAATTGATGAGATCACCTAGGATGCTTAAAGGGAGAAGAGTCCACAGAGCCTCAGGGAACACCCAAGGGCAGACCTAGACAAGTCTAGTAAGAAAGAGCCAGCAAAAAGGAAGAGGACCAGTAAGATGGGAGGAAGAGCAGGAGGACCTAACATCATGAAATGGTGATCAATGACGCCAAAGCTGCAGGGAGGTCACTGAGGAAGGAGAGAGGGCCACTGGATTTGGCCATTAGCAGATCACTGGTACCTGGAGAGTGAAGTTTCTGTTGAATGGGCGAAACCACGAGCCAGATGGCAGTGCAGAGGCTTTAGTGGGCAGAGTAAGGGATAGGAGAGGAAGCAGAAGCAGTAATTATAGCTGACTTTTTCAAGGAACTTAGCCATGAAGTAAAGGAGAGATCTAGGAAAATAGCCGGTGGGAATGGTCAGATCAAGTGAAGAGCTCTTTAAGGATAGGAGAAACATGGGTATGTTTGTAGGCAGTAGTCAAGAAGCCAGTAGAGAGGGAGAGGCTGAAGATAAGTGAGAAGGTGAGGATGAGAGAGGGGCAGTCTGCCAGAGACGAGATCACTTGGGCATATTTGGGGTTTGTCTTGTCGAGGAGATGGGGCACATCTTCACATGAGACAGGGGTGAAGGAGGAGATAGTGGAGCGAGGCATCTGAGGGATTTGAGATAAGAAAGGGGCCTCAACTGAAACCCTTGACCGCCAGGGTTGGGGGAAGGTGCAAGGTGGGAGTAGTGGAGAAATCAACACAAAGTATTCTTGAAACGTCTGAGAAGAGAGTAGTTTCATCTGGGTCACTGAAGGCTTCATGCTTTCACCTGAGCCTTGAAGGGAAAGATGGAAATGAAGAGGGAATGGACAAACACCCAGAGGTGGGAGATGACATGTCAAGTTTGAAGATCAATTAGTTATTCAAATTTGTCATAATATAAAGCAATGGTTCTCAACCTTCCTAATGCCACAACCCTTTAATACAGTTCCTCAGTTTGTGGTGAAGTGGCCAGGAACTACTTAAGTTAATATACTTAACTAAGTAGAAACTTCATGGACTTAAGATAGGAGTCAAGAAACTGGCCTAGAATAATTTGCTTATTTTTCATTTGCTTCTTGGTCAGCATGCCCTGTGGCCCTCTCTGCTTACCCTACAGACCCCAGCCTGCAGATGGTATCACAAACTCCCCCCTTGCCTATTCTTCATTCTTCTTCTTTGTTCCGTCGTTGTGCTCTGTAATCACAAACCCCCTAGCTCAGCAACTTACCTGTATCCCTGAACAATGGAATTATGCTGTGTAAGTGATTCTGGGTTTCTGATCTAGCTGCTGCTCCCCCTTTTGAATTGGCATGGAGTAGCCCCAGCTAGTAAATTAAAGCTCCTTAAAACTTTTTAATTTGGACTCTGTGGTCACTTTGTTAAGACTCATCATGTCATGTCATTTCAGTGGTGACCCCCAACCATAAAATTATTTTCGTTGCTACTTCATAACTGTAATTTTGCTACTGTTATGAATCGTAATGTAAATATCTGATATGCAGGATGTATTTAAATTGAACATAACCCACAGGTTGAGAACCCCTGATATAGAGAAATGTGTTTGGTGGCAACAGGGCTGTGTCTTCACAGACAGAACAGGGCCAGGCTTGAGCCCATTACCCATAGGATTCAGACTCCAGATTCTTATTTTGGAGACTGAACCCTTGAGGTGTGAGAGAGGTACATTAACTTCCTTGTGGCTGTAAGAGAGTGATAAGGCAGGTGGCCAGGCCAGGCCTAAGAGAACAAAACTGAGGAGAGGACAGAGAGTGTAGAAGGGGTGGAAGAAGAGATGGGAGACATATTTTCTTCCATACCGCCCACATTTTTAAGCTGGGTTTGGTTTGTTGAAGTGAACATTCTTCACAGAGAAGTGTCCTCAGTTCATGACTTGGGGTGGGGCTGGACACTGGGCTTTGAACTGCCTTTGAAGTTGGGTTACTGAGTAATAAATAGCTCTGGAGAGAGAGAGAGAGAGAGAGAGAGAGGGAGAGAGGGAGAGAGAGAGAGAGGGAGGAGAGAGCATGAGAGGAGAGGGAGAGAGAGAGAGAGAGAGGAGAGAGCATGAGAGGAGAGAGAGAGAGAGAGAGAGAGAGAGAGAGAGGGAGAGAGAGAGAGAGAGAGAGAGAGAGAGAGAGAGAGAGAGAGAGAGAGAGAATGGTTTGAGTGATTTCCCTGGAATTCTGAGAGTTCCCAGTCATATATCTAAATATCTGAGTCAGGATTTGAACTGAAGTCTTTCCCAATCTAGCTCTAGCATTCTATCACCCAGGCGCCTCATTGGAGTTGAGAGACCAAATGAAAAGTCACCCGTTTCTTTTCTCCCTTTCATCTAGCGGGCTCATCCCACCAAATAACAGCCAGGTGGCAGGAAGAGACTCCCAAGTGTTCGTCACCAGCACCATGAACTCAAAAGGAGGCAAACAGGAGAAAACGATCATCAGGAAGCTGTGAGTGGCCAGCTTCCCCCCTGACCCCTGGGGCACTGTGGGGAAGCAATGGGGTCCAAGGACGCACCAGCAGAGAAGGAAAATGACTGAGCCTTTTCCTGCTTGCCCAGGGAAGCTTGGCAGGGACCATCCCCCCTGCCAAGGAGCGTTTGGACCAGGGAGAGATTTCCTGTTCCTCCAGATTCAGAACTGAATCTGGGTAACAGATGGAGGCCTGTTTTGGGGCTGGCCTGTGATACATCAGGGTGAAAGCTCCCTTCACCAGGCAGATCAGCAGCTGCTCACCTGCAATTTATAGGCCTAGAGAGATGGGGGTGGGAGCTCTGAGCCCTCAGCCAGCTGCCCGGGTGGGGCCGGGGAAGGACTTAAACCCAGGTTTCTCTGATTCCATCCATGACACCCCACAGCCTCGCCCAAGAAAGAGCTCATTCCAAAGGGTCAGTTTATCAGCAATGGAATAGGAAGGATCTCATAGTCTCAGAGCAGGGGAGCTGTCTGGGCGCCTCACACTTTTCTCTCCTCTGTGTACTGTGACCCCCCGTAGGGACCTTTTTGCTGTTCTTCAAGCACAACACTCCATCTTCTGACTTCAGGCTTCCCTCATGTATGGGACCTCTCTCCTGGCTCCCCCTGGCTCCTCCTGGCTCCCTTCAAGACTACTCAATCCTACCTTCAGCAGGAAGCCTTTCCCTTAATGCTACTGCCTTCCTTGGAGCTGGCCTTCCCCTTACACTGACTAGATCTGGGCCTATAGCGGTGTTTGCATGTTGTCTTCTCCATTAGAATGTGAGCCCTGTGAGGGCAGGAGCAGTGCTCTGACCTTTCTTTGTGTGGCCAGCACTCAGCACAGGGCCTGGAACATGGTGTTTCAGCAGTTCTTGGTGACCAACCAGCAGGGTTAATGAGATATGTGCAGCATCTAGAACATAGGAGGTGCTTAATAAATGCTGTTGATTGATGTATACAAATAAATACAATAAATGTTGTAACATAGAGTATAAAATGGTATGAGAGAGGCGGGGGAGGAAGAGGGAGATAGAGGGGAACAGAGAGGGAGAAGAGAATGAAGGGAGAGAGACAGAGAGAGGAGACAGAGAGCGGGGACAGAGAGAGAGAGAGAGAGAGAGAGAGGAGAGAGAAAGAGAGAGAGAGGGAGAGAGAGAGAGGAGACAGAGACAGAGACAGGGAGAGAGAGACAGAGATGGAGAGAGAGACAGACAGAGAGAGAGGTGAGAGAAAGAAAAGGAAGAAGAGAGGAGCAGAGAGATATGGAGGAGAGGGGGGGAGAGAGGAACGAAAAGAGAAAAAGCTAGAGAAGAGAGAAAGGGTGAGGGAGATAATGAGGGGAGGCACACAGGAAGGCAGGCAGTGTTGTGTAATGGATGGAGAGCAGGCCTCAGAGCCATAAGAGCTGGGTTCAGTTCCTACCTCTGACATCTGGCTCTGGTAATCGTGGGGAAGTCGCCTGCTTTCTTAGTCTAGAAGCTGAGGCTGCCACCCTGCACCAGTAGAGTCTTTTCCTCCTGGAGCGCTGTATGCCTGTGAGATGCTCAGTCCTGCCCCTTTCCCTAGGAGAGCAGCTCAGGGAGGGAGCCCCTTCAGCAAGGCAGCCCCTTCAGCAAGGCAGCCAGAGTAACCACATTCAGTATGAAGCACCTGAAGGCAAAGGCCTGGAGAAAAGTCACCTGGATCTCCTGGGAAAGGAGAAGGGCCTTGGGCTCTTCTCAGGCTAGAGAGCATTTCTGGGAAACTGAGGCAGGGTACGCTTGGCTCAGTATTTGAAGGCCCTTCTACCCAGGGCCCCGATTTGGGCACGGCCGCCCTGACCACTGCTGTTCTGTTCCAGCTTCTCTTTCAGGTCAGGGAAGCGGACCTGATCCTGAGCCCCCAGGCCTGCGAGGGTGCTTGGCCAGCTCTGAAGACTTGGAATGCGTTCATTGTGCCATGTGTAGATAATTGGATTTACTGATTTATTTTCCCCTACAAAAATTGAGAAGGAAATATATGATGTTGTTTTCCCTCTGCTTAATTTCCCCTCGGCTCTCAGTTAAGAGAGACTGGTGGGAAGAAAGAACACTGGATTTTGAGTTAGAGGATCTGGGTTCAAATTTCACCTCAGTGACGGTGGGCAAGGCAGTTCCCTTCCCTGGACCTCAGTTTCTCCAACTGTAGGGTAAGGGACTTGGGCTAAGTGATCCCTACGGTCCCTTTAATGTCTGAAAATGCTCTCTGTTGTCAGATTCTGGAGGCCCCACACCCAGAAGGGCTGGTCAGAGTGGTTAAAATTGTCCCATTGAACCCACAAGCATGAGAAGGCAGCTTAGAATGATGGAATTAGAGAACGTGCATTCAGAGCCCACCCTGTGGAGCTGAGGAGCCAGGCTGAAACCCCACCCTCTGATGCTTCCTGCATGCTTGACCTTGGGTGGGTCACTCACCTTCCTTAGGCCTCAATTTCCTCACCTGTCAAATGATGAGCCTGTACCCCTCTGGTCCCGTTTTGCCTCTAGAAATTGCCGAAGTGCTGCTGATTGGTTTTTGGGTGCTCTGACCAAATCTTCAGAGGTTCCTTGGCGGGGTAGACTGCCTCCCTGTGTGCCTCCCCTCATTATCTCCCTCACCCTTTCTCTCTTCTCCAGCTTTTTCTCTTTTCGTTCCTCTCTCCCCCCCCTCTCCTCCATATCTCTCTGCTCCTCTCTTCTTCCTTTTCTTTCTCTCACCTCTCTCTCTCTCTCCTCTCTCTCTGTCTGTCTCTCTCTCCAGTAACATTGCTCCAGAACTGACTGACTGTTTCCACTTTTAATATAGAAGTGAATTAAAATCAGCAGATTCTAATTAAACCCCTAGAGTGTGCAGAGGCCTGTGGTAGGCATCAGGGCAAAGAAAAACTGCAGATAAGGTAATGGGCTGTGCCCTTGTGGTGCCAGCAATGAAAACTGTCAGCTGTAAAGAGAAGAGGAAGAGTCCATATGAAAAGTATAAATAAATGTTTTTCTATGCATTTCACCTGTTGTAACCTCCTAAGACTTCAGGCTGGAAGGAACCACAGAATTCATCTTTTCTAACCCACTGATTTTTATAGACAAGGAAAATGAAGTCCCAAATGTTGAAATGCTCAGGGTTACACAGGCAGTAAGGATTTGAACCCAGTGTCTTGGACTTGAGAATCTGTGCTCTTTTCCTCTTCACCAACACGGTATTGACTACTCTGATAACTTTTTCTGTAAAGTTTTGTATGGAGATAAATAAAATGACTTTTCTACCTTCTGTAACCCATTTTAAAGGTGGCAATTGTGTTGAATCAGAGGGTAGAAAGAGAGCAAATAAGGGGGGTATGGTAGCCTGTATGTCCAGCGGCATCAGGTGGGAGGGCCTCCTCTTCTGGACTCTACATGACACCAGCACTCTGCACAGGATCTCTTATCCAGGCCTGACATAGCTCTGCCACAATTTACCTAACCTTGTTGCATTCAGTCATGCCAACTCTTCGTGACCCCGTGGACCGTACTGTCCATGGAGTTTTCTCAGCAAAGATCTTGGAGTGGCTTGCCAGCCATTTCCTCCTCCAGTGGCAAGCAGAGATTAAGTAATTTGTCCTGGGTCACACAGCTAGTGTCTGAGGTCACATTTGAACGCGGGTCTTTCTGACTCTGGGTCTAGTGCTCTATCCACCCAGCTAACCTACCTCACCTTAGCTGTGTCTTCATCTCCTTGAGATGGAAGAAGACGTCCTCTCCTCCATAAGGGGTGGGAGGAAGAGCATAAGCCTTGCTCAGAGTTAAGAGACCACAGCTCAGGTCACAGCTCTGTCCTGTGGTAGCCGGGGCAAGCTGGTGAAGCTCTCCAAGCCTCAGTGTCTTCATCTTTCAAATGGGCATAACCATTTTTGTACTAACTACCTCAGCAAAAAAGTTGTAAGTGCTCAGGAAGTGCTCCAAAAGTGATATTATGGAAATGTGAGATGTTGTTAATGGTAAATCCTCACAAAGGGGGACTTTTTTCTTTCTGATGTCTTGCTCGAGAATCCTGAGGGCTTACCCAGCTAGGGCTTATATATATTTCCTTATTCCAGTCCCCATGTGTATTATACAAGTTTCATTTTAACAGGTGGAGAGCGTGTTGTTGTTTTTCTACAAAAGTCTCCCTCTGATGATGATGATGCCTCATTGTGGCATGGCGATGACCCTATGTTTGTCTGAGGCTCTGCCAGCAGAGTGGAGGCTACGCCAGGTCCTGCCAAGCCTAGTGTATGGGCCTGATGATAGACTGACTCTGTGGCCAGTGACCTCATCCTGAGCCTTCCACCCCTCAAGTGTCCCTCTACCATACTGACTACCCACCTCTGCCATAGGTGAGTTCCCTCCAGGGTCACTATTTTGGTGATGGGGTCCCAGCAGGCTGAGTGGTATCTCCCCTTCCTGGCTGGTACCTTTTCTACCTCTTCCCCTCCCCAACCTTTTCAGCTTCCTTGTCTATGTTCCCTCTTCCCCATTAGAATGGAAGTTTCCTGAAGGAAGTGAATGTCTGTCTTTCTTGCTGTATCTGTATACAGCAGTTAGCACAGGGCAGCTTAATAAATGCCTGCGGCCTACCAAAGTGTCATGAGGACCAGTCTAGCTGAGGTCAGACAGGGTCATCCCCTGCAGGGGTAGACCACAGCATGGTGAATTTTTTTAACTTTTGAAGACTGTCTGTTGCAGGGATTCTGAATCTTGGGTGTCTTCGATGACAGTGGTTCTCAACCTTCCTAATGCTGAGACCCTTTAATACTCGTATGTGGGTGTATCTGCATGTGGGTGGACCAGCCTGGAGACAGATAGAGGAGCGGTATCTCCGTTCCTAAGACCATCAGAAATACATGTTTTCCGATGGTCTTAGGCGACCCCTGTGACCCCTGTGAAAGTCATTCAACACCCAAAGGGGTCATGACCCACAGGTTGAGAACTGCTGGTCTATGAGCTTATTTTTTAAAAAATATTTCAATCGCTATATTTCAATATAATTGGCTTCTGTTGAAATCCTGTTAATTTTATTTTATGAACTGAAAAATATTTTTCCTGAGAATGAGCTCCTGGGCATTTCCTCAGCCTGGGTTCTCTTCTCGGAGTCAGAGATTGTTCTTGATAACTCCCTTCTTTGCCATAGCTCAGTCCTCAATTTGACTCTCAAAGGTATGCTGGAAATCACCATACTTGTCCCAACCTACTGAATCCATCCATAATCTTGTCCCCCAGTTCTGAGATGGCTTCTGCCATTTATAGAAATGACTCTTCGATTGATCTTAGTACATATACAGGCCCCATTCATATTTAGCTCTGACTGATTCACTTAAAAAGTGTTCTCCCCAGTCAACATACCACAGCCAATCTCATCCTGACAGATGAAAGAGATGATCTTGGAGAATCCTGGGAAGTGAGAATTGATGCAGTGATACAAGCAGAACCAGGAGGATAATTTATGCAAGGACAACACCCTTGTAATACAAGAAAAACAACTCTGAATGTCTTAGGAACTCTGATCAAAGGAGTGACTAACCCTGTTTCTGGAGGACTAAGAGGAAGCATCTGAATCCACCTCTTGGCACCATTTTTAGAGGGCCATGCCATGCATTTAGAGCCTTCCTCTGCTATCTGCCCTTGCTTCCATCTTCTATTTTAAAAATCCTATAATTTATTATTTATATCCTTTAAAAATGTCTAATTTTGTTGGTGAATTCTCTTTAAATTCACCTTAAGACGAACTCCTCCTATTTCTCTTTGTCAGAATTTGTTTTTGTGTTTTGAGAATTTCATTCTTGCGTGTTTCCTCTTCTGCCAGGGCTGACTTCCTCTATACCATTTTAGTCTGTGGGATCTTGTCTATGTTTTCTCTGAATCCCCTGAAATCTGCTCTCCCCAAATTTAGATTGTGTGTCAAACTATTCTGGGTTCCCTTTCTTCTGTTGCAGATGGTGGCCATTACCCCACAAGTTCCCGTAATTTCTACCCAGTTCCTCCTTATTCATGAGAATCTCATTCAGCATTCGACTCTCCCAACAACTTGATTGTTCCAAGTTGTTCTCAAGATCATTAATTCAGCAGAGATGATCTCATTCCACAAAGGTGATCCTAGAGCATTCTGTTAATTATTTCATTAGGATCAGGAATGGTTGACTGATTGACTGAATTCAGCATCCTTCCTCCCCACCCCTCATCTTCCTCCCAATGTCCCACCTTAGGGATGACAGAGTACACATTTCCCACTAGTATACATGTAGTATCCAGAGAGCTAGGGGAAATTCCTAGCATGTCAGGTAGACCCCAGTGAAGATTTACGAGAGGACACATACAAGAGGTGGAGAGGTAGAAGAATTACACAGGATAAGAAGGGGGGGAGGCACTGCAATTTCAATCATTAGAAGCTGTACCCATACCAGTGAGTTGAATGAATGAATAAAAAAAGCATTTATTAAGTACTTATTAAGCACTAAGCACTGAGGATACAAATACACAATCAAGACAAGTCCCTGCCCTCAAGGAGTTTATATTCTAATAATATTCCAACAATATATTCTAATAATAGGAGAAAACACATCTAAGTGGCCAAGGAAGCCTGTTTTGGTTTAGGAAGCATGATGAACGGATCCACAGAGCAACTGGTTGACAGATCCTTTACAGAAACAATAGCAGATCTGGACAAATCCAATAAAAATATAAATAAGAATGAAGTTTAAGGATCTAAATAGGATTTTAGAAAAGTTAGATCTCCGGCCGCTAGGGAACGGGAATCAACAGGAGTATACATAGTTCTTGGTCTTGCACCATATCTTTTAAAAAATGACCATGTGCTAAAGCAGAAAATTAATAAAAATGCAGAAAAGCATTCCCTACTGAACACAATGCGATATAAATTATAATCTATAAGAGGAATTTAAAGAAGGGATTCAGCCCCAAGTGGAGACTAAATATTAGAATCCTAAAAAAACAAAGTGTAGGTCAAAGAACAAGGAATATCAACAATGAATAATTTAATCAGACAAAATGACAATTATGACACAACATATGAAAATTCTTGGGATGCAGACAAAGCAGTCCTTAGTAGAAAAATTTTATCTGTAAACAGAAGCTATTCCCAAAGCAAGGAGTAGAAAATGGTGACGGCTACGTGTGGATGGCAAGATGTCAAACCCAGATGGCTGAAAGAGATGTGTCAATGGCTTGGCTCCTAATGGCTCCTAAATTACAAAGTCATTATGTACATTCTTAAGTGAACAATTAAAAAGTCCCTCATAACAAGTATCAATAGTCCATCAAAAAAAATTCCCACATTGGCCATAGCCAAAAACACGTGACTCAGTCTCCATTTTAGGTTCACCATTGCAGGAGGTGAGTGGCATGACTAATGTATGATCCTCTGGATGCTGGTTGCACTCATCAAAGTTCTAAAGTCTTTCAAAGTTCTCTCATCTGTACATTTGTTAAAGTCTTCTCATATTTCTTTGAATTTCTTTCATTTCTTTTAGCTCTCATATACCATAATCTGCTCAATCATTCCAGTTATTGAGAATGTCATACCCCTGCTTAAAAAACTTCAACACTTTCCTGTTACCTCTAAGATAAAATACAAACATTGCAGGTTGGCAGTTAACCTCATACAATCTAGCTTCCATCTGCCTTTCCAGAATTCTTTTTCCCCCAATCAATTTTATTTGATCTTTTAAAATTCAATGATATTTTCTATTTTGTCATCACCTTGATTTCCAAATACATCCACGTATCTTAAAATAAAGGGAAAAAGGCAGTTTGGCAAAACTGACGAACACATCAACCAAATCTGATGCTATATGATATATGCAATGTCCCACATTGAGAGCTCTCCACCTTTGCAAGAAAAAAAAGAGGTATTTTTTCTCACCCTCCTTTAGGTTTGTTTGGTCATTAAAATTATAGCATGTTCAACTTCTCTTTTTTTTGTTCTTTCCATTTGCATCATTGGGGATATTGTCTTCCTGGTTCTCTTTACTTCACCCAGTAACAGTATCAACCCTCCCTCACTTAAACTGAATTTATTTGCATGTCAAGGCATCACCTCTCTGATGTTATGGACCTCTTTGAGCAAGAAGGACAAACAACATCAGTTAATATATATCTTCTAATGCTTCTCTAAACTCTTCATACTTGTTTCACATAGCACAGTAATATAACATTACCCATCACTGACTTTTATTTATGCTTTTTTTTAAACATCAGAATCATTTCCCAATATACTTTGCCCCACATTGAATTCTCCCTGGTAACAAAGAAAAAAAAAATTGAACAAAACCCAGTCAACAAAGCAAAAACAACTGGTAGTATATGCAACATTTTACCCTCAGTCACTCCTCTACCAAGAGACTTTTTAAAATTGTCCATTGAGGGCTTAGGGGCGGGGAGAAGGTATCAATTAGAGGGAGAAATGCTTATTTTAAAAAATGTGCATAATGACAATGTAAATTAGGACAATTATTAACAACAAATCCCTGATAAATACCTAGAAAAAGAGATCATCTGGGCCAGCCCTATCATGGTACTTGGATATTTGAATGGATTTTTGGAATTCCTGCCCTGGGGCATTTTCCTGATAGTGAGTTCCTCTTTTCCTTGGAACAAGATTGATCATTGCAATTATTGTTTGGTAGCATTTCAATTTTTTTTTCAGTCATCTCATTGCAATCTTTTTGTAAGTGGATCTCTGGCTTCAATTTTCTTCCTTCTATATCACTTCACCTAAATTTTCCCGTTTCTGAGTTCACGTTCATTACTAATAGTGCAACAACACTTTATTACATTCATCTACAACAATTCGTTTGGTCATTTCCCAGTGGTGGGGGGGGTAACCTTATCTCGTCCAGTTATTGGCTAACACAGAATGCCCTTATTATGAATAATTTTGCACACATGAGTCCTTCCCTTCCACACTGATGTCCTAAGGATACATGCCCAGGAATGGTGTAACTCCTTAAAGCATTTATTATTGGGATAAAAATAAGGATGAGGATGTGACCAGGACCTGTGATTTTCCTGGCAAAAGGAAATCCTGGATAAGACTAGTCTTCTACAATGCAGGTCAGTCCCTTTTCTGCAGCTTATGGTCCTAGAGAGGTGCTTAGAGAATTGGGAAGTTAGCCAGGTGACCCAGAGGCCAGACTCAAACTTCAGTCTTTACTGATACAAGGTCAACTGTCTATTCACTGTACTGTGGAGCCTGTTATGACAATGATCTGTTCTCACTGGGACCTGCAGATTTGAGGAAAACAGCAATGGAATAAAAAGGTAAGACTAGCACATAACTAGGCAGCCCCAGGCAAAAGTTCTCAGAGCCACCTGTGGTCTTCCAAAGGCACAAATATGTTTCTGTTTCTTTAGGGAAGGACTGTGATTTTATCATATTAAGAAAAGTTAAGAAAAATGGCTCCCTGCCTCCTCCAGGGTGACGATAAAGACAAGTGGGGTCGAGCCCTTACGAAAGCAGCAGCTGCAGGGGCTGCCACAGGACAGGGGCCCTGATGCAGATCCCACACCTGGGCTGCAGGCCCTGTGGGTTAAGCAGGGCCAGAAATGGGGAAGACTGTGGTATATCTTACAATAGGGAGCCTCATCTGGGAATGAATGACAAAAAACAAACAACAACAACAAAAAAAGCCATTTCTAAAGTGCCTACTATGTGCCAAGAACGGTATTAGATGCTGGGGGTACAAATAAAGCAACACATTCCCTATTCCCAGGGAGTCTGCATTGCAGTCATGTATTTGCTGCAGTCTATAGCCAAGTACAGACCCCCTTTCACTTCCCCAAAAATACAAAAAATGAGATGAGAAACATGGGAAAATGTCTATAAAACAGCAGAATGGAAAAAAAAAAAAGCAGAACCACAAGAATGGACACATCAACAAAACTGTTAATAAAAAGAAAACCAAAAGGCAGCTGAATTCTGGATAATTGGGGGGGGGGGAAATCAATAACCAAACCGATACAAGTTGTGAATAATAAAACAAAAAATCTATCTCCTCTCGGTAGAGGGAAGGGGACACAAGAGGGCATCGTGCTGGGAAAATACTGTCCATTTTCATAGGATCACAGCTGGAAGAGACCTTGGAGGGGATTTTAGGAAACTGAGGAAATGGATCCCAAGAACCATGATTTACATCCGAGTCCTTCTGACTCCAAACTGAGGGCTAGTTTAATGCTGTCACAGATTGCTTTTATGCAAGAGTTTAGTAATAGGAAGGGTATAGGAGAGGGGAGTACGGTACAGCCACAGATAACTGTGATGTGAAACCAAAAAGAGAAAGGCATAGAAAGGCATCATTATAGGTTTGGAATCCAAGGACCCCTGTTTGAGAACCACCTTCGCTACTCACCTGGTACAGGTCTTTTTCCTTTGAGTCTCAATTTCCTCACCTGAAAATGGGGGGGGGGGAGGGGGAGGATGAATGAAATGACAAACCAGATCTCTTCCTGCTCTAATTCTATGAGCTTAAAGCCATCTACTACTAACATTCTCCCCCCTGGCAGTTCTGACATTCTAGGATCTGGTGAATCCTAAAGCTTGCTAGGTTTGGTTAAAGAACTAACAGAGAGGAGCAGCTAGGTGGCACAGTGAATAGAGCGCTGGCCCTGGAGTCAGGAGGATCCAAGTTCAAATGTGACCTCAAACACTTAACACAAAAACTAGATGTGTGACCTTGGGCAAGTCACTTAACCCCAATTGCCCTCCAAAAAGAAAAGCAAAAAAAAAAAAAAAAAGAGTAAAAAAACCTTTCTAAACACCAAGTCAATTCATTTTCAATGAACAGCACCTCCCCCCCAAGTTTCTATGAAAGCTAGGGAAAAAATATCAGACTTCAGAGTTTCAGTTGTTCCTACCCATGGTCTTGTAAGAGTTGGAAAAACAAAACAAAATGTAGGAGGCAGTTGGCAATAAATATTTTTAATTTTTTATCCTTTTTTTGTTTTGTTTTTTACAGAGACAAATACTCTTCAAGTCTGCTTTTAAAATTCAAGGCTAAACCACAAACAGGTACAACCAAGACAAATAAGTTTACATTGACATGGCCATCTGATTGATTCTCCAACTCCCTGATGACCAGGGAAGGTGAGGGGAAGACTTTCTTAATTAGGTAGCACCATGACAAGCCCCAAGGGAACAGAAAGGAGGAGGGGAGAGCCCTGTATGCACCCTCCCCATTTCAGGTTTCCCTGCAGCCAGGAGGGCATACTGCCAAGGTCAGCACTTGCTTACTCCAGTCCCCTGGCTGTGGACTGAAATGGTTGATCAGCTCTGTTCTGAGAGGGATGTCACCTCTTCCATTTCAGCTGAAGCCCAAAATCCCATCTCCTTTTTCGGCCCTGAGCCTTAAGCCCTTTGCCCCCTTGCTTGAGTGCCTAGGACACCTGTGACCGTCAGAGGCTGGGCTCCTATTTTTCTCTTTAAAACAGACTCCTGTTTTAATTCATAGCTGTATATTCAGGAAAACCACCAGGTTGCCTGATATAATGTGGAAGCAAATCTTGCTGATTCTACCCAGCAAATTAAAAAAAAAAACAACCAAACAAACCAACCAAAAACAAAAAACAAAACAAAAATCCAACAAACAAAAAACCAGGTATGTAGGGGGTGATGGAGAAGAGAAAGATGGGAAGATTTCTGGTCCCGCTAGAGAATTGTTTTCAAACAGAATAAAGTACCATCTTGAATTTCTTCTACAAGAATTCAGCAACTTGACTCACTTAATAACTTATACACATCTAAGTAGTTATTGTTGAATAAATTCAGTGTTCACATTTCTTGAGAGGATCAAGCCCCAGTATAGGAAGCCCTGCTCTGGGAGGGGAAGTGGGGATGAAATTCAGAGACTTCTTCCTGCCCATGTCTGGTTGGGTGAGCAGCTGGTGGGTATGTGGGGGTTATTGGTACCCCAAATGGGGCAGCCTGAGAAAAGCAGTGATGAGTGTGATGAGTGGTAGTAGTGGTGGTGTGGGGACAGGAAACTTAAAAGCAAAAGGTTGGGAAGGGGAAGGGACTGGCCTGTTATAAAACATTAAAAATATATATTATATATATATGTACACCTGTCAAGTCATTATTAGGACAAGAAGTTGGAGAAGAGGAGAGAAGTTAGGCATGTTCCGTCCTGACCTGCTCCCTAAAGCGGGATGTGGAAAGTCACTGCTCTGTAGCTGGATGCAGTAGGACTACTTAAGTTCACAATTCAGATTTTCATCTCCCTATAAAACCTGCACCAAGTCTTTGACTGCATGCATGGGAAGCCCAGATTTGTCTGTTTGCAAAAACGTACAAAATAACTAGAAATAGAAAAGGTTTTGGTAACCTAAGGCCATCTGCGCAAGCCTGCCGGGGAGGGAACCTGCAGCAGATTTTTTTTTAAATACTACAGTGAAAAGGCATTTTAATAGATTTAAAAACATCAGAAGTAATCCACTAAGATTAGGTGTAAAAAACCCCCCCCAAAAACTAATTCCCTTCGAGGGGACTTTGTCCAGTGAAGCACAGATCAGTGTTTGAGCCACGGGTGGGCTTCCAAGGAAGCTTTGCTGCGGTCGCCATAGTCATACAGAAGCTCTTCGCCAGCTTTGATGTCCCTCGAGGCGATGAGGATGAGGTGAGGCACACCATCGATGTCGTGGAGTTTGGTTTGGCAGTTACCACACTTGCTGTGATTGATCAGTCTCCCGAGACGATCTGTTTCTCGAGTGGCATCCACACTGGCATGGCAGTGAGGGCAAGGGGAAAGAGGAAAGAATAGAGGGTTAAATTAAAATGATTTTTTTTTAAAGGGAGGGGTTTTTTTTTTTGAACCAAGTAAGAATCCTTTCCCACTCTTAACACAGGCTTGGAAAACAAACGTGGGATTTGTTTTAGAAACAACCACACAAAAAAAAAAAGACTGCCTTGGTAGGGCCAGCGGGACTCCAGAAGAATTCCTCGTTGAGGTGACCCTGTTGAAAGGCAAGGTCAATTGGCTAAGCTGTTTCTATTCGACTAGTCCAAAGCTCATTGTTCCGGAGGTGAGACGAGATCTGTCTGGAACAGTCTGCGTCCTAAAGAAAAGAAAAAGGGCATCTCTACCTCATCATTCCACAAGGAGGAGTCTTTGCCTGGGATGAGGATGCTGCTGGCGGCTGTCGGGTGCCTCGGTCTGCCCGGTCATCGGCCTAATGGGAAATGACCTGAGGTGCTCCAAGGACTGACTTACCAGTAGGTTTTGCTCAGGTACTGAAAATAGTACATGTAGCAGCCTGTTGAAGGATCCTGAGCGTAGAGCGCCTCACGCTTCTTGGCATCAGTGATCTCAATGAGGTCCCCGTGATACTCTACCACAAACTCTCCTCTTGTAAACTGTTTGGTAGCGATCACTCCTCTGCCTTTGCCATCAATGATATCGATCTGGTGGGAAGTGACGAGAAAAAGGAGACACTGTCAAGGCAAGTTAAAAGGTCTTTCCTTCCCCAGGAAAAACCAGAACCACCAAAGACCCAAGACAATGGCTGGCATTCTGAATGAACTGAATGAGAGCAGAGCGTTCTGACACGTGCTCCACCTGCAGACAAGGCCAAGTGCTGCTGAGAGTGATGTTCGATGGCTGGTGCTGGGGAAGAGGATGACCACTCCCCTATGCACAGGGGCTTGCCAACAGCATCCTCCTCTACATTCATGTGTCTCATCATCCTGTGTGTCAATCTGATGAAAGATAACCACAGGGATCTACGTCCAGTCTTATATTTGGTTCCCAATCAACTTCATGAGGATAAGATGGGGGGGTTTTGGGGTCATGTCACTAGAATCCTTACTCAGAACACTGTAGGGGTTTTAGTGGACTGCGGGCTAACAGCTAATACCATCGAAGGAGACAGAGTGTCTGCAGCCAGGGGGATGGAGTCCTGGGTCCTCAGAACACATCTAGAATGTGATATGCAGTTTTAGAAAGGACATGCTGCAAACATAAGCTGGAGAGCACCTCGGGACAGGTGAACAAGTGTGAAGAAGAGCCTAGAAATCACATCAGCCTCAGGAAGAGAGATGGAACATGAAAGCTGTATTCAAGTAGCTGAGGGGCTGCCTCGTAAAAGAGCTTGTCCTCTGTGCTCCAGAGACAGAAATACTGTATATAAAGTATTTAGTAAACTTTCAGGTGACGAAATTGAGGAGTAAAGGGTGGAGCTCTCTATGCTCTATGGGCTCTCTTCTGAGCAGGGTCAGACATCAATGTCGACCTACTGAACATTTCTAATGAGTTCTTCCAAATATTATTTTAATTCAACTTGTTCAAAACAGAACTTATTCCGTTTCCCACCAAACTCTCCTCTTTGCTCAGTGTCTCTAGTTCTGTCCAGGGCACCATCCCTCCCATCCCTCATGTCTGAAACCTTTGAGACATCCCTAACTTTTCTCTCTCCCTCACACCCTTATATCTAAAGAGTTGCTAAGCCTTGGTGGCTTGTTGTCCCTTTCTCTTCAATCACACAGCCCTCTTGCTTGGACTAGTTCAATCATCTCCTAAATGCCTCCAGTCCCTCTGGTGATTCCTACAGCTACCGGTAGGTCAGACCAAGTCCTTCCCCTACTCCAAAAGCTCAGTGACTTCCTCTCTGTAGGCACTGCCGGCCCACAGCACATTTCCTGCCTTCATGTACTCTGGCTCTCAGCCAAGTTGGCTCCCTGGCCAAAGACCTGCCAACAGATGACTTTCTATCTCCTCTCTTCTTCCCTCTGTACAGTCTGTTCCTGATGCCTAGAATGAAGTCCCTTCTTACCTTCCCCAGCAGAAGATCTGGATTCCTTTAAGGCCTAGTTCCAGAGCTACTTCCTGCCCGAGGCCTCTCCTCACTCTCCCAGTTACTGGTGCCTCCTCTCCCCCAGAAAAATACTGTGTCCATATAGAGTTTTAATTTAATTGTCTGTGTACGGATTGTATTTCTCCAATACAATATCAACCATTTGTATCCCTAGGACTAGTACTTGACATATAGGCACTAATTCCATTAGTAGAGGAAATTCCTGGATGAGGAAACTCACTCTCTTGGTGGATGTTGGCACCTTTCCTGCCCCTAGTGGTCTTTCAGCGCTGCCTAGAAAGTCAAGGGACTTGACCAAGGTCAGTGAGATATGAACCCAGGTGGCTTAGCAAGCATTAATATGGCCTGGCATATAAGAAAGGCAAAAACAGCCTGTGCCCCAAGGAGCCCCCATTCCTGCTGTGGAAGCCAGCTCTCCATCCACCAAGACAGGCTCCTCCTTTCTTATCCCAAGAGCCCAGTAAGTGCTTGATGAGTGATCTGAAGTGGCTGAGAGGCCCATTAAGGCTTCGTGGAAGGAACAAAGAGATTGTCTTGGGAGGTGAGCACTTTTTAAAAACCTCAACACTGATCATTTCATTGGTCCAGGGAACTCTCAGGGTAACGTGGAGCTGCACCCAATCTGCAAGTCAACGGTTTGATAAAGTCTGGGGGACAAAGAGGTAAATGACTTATCCATGGTCACACAGGAGCTGTCAAGAATAGCTCACATGCTTATGATGCTTTGAAAAGTGCTTTGCATCCATGAGCTTATTTGGGTCTCACAAACCTGTGGAGGAGGGTTTTGGTGGTCATGTTTATAGAAAGAAACTGGGGCTAAGCTAAGTGACTTGTCTAAGGCTAATGCACAGCTACTAAGCATCTGGGGCAGAATTTGCACTCCAGTCTTTTGGCTCCAGGCCTAGTCCACACCCTACCTCCCACCCTTGGGCCCTTCGCTTGATGTCTCCAAAAGGAAAAACAATAACTACTGTGGTCAGGATAACTTTCAGGCCTGGGCTCTACCTGGTGGTCTTGGAGGCCCTTTCCCATTCTGAAATTCTGCCACAGTCTGTGCAGGCCCAGGGGAGCTTCTCAGCATGGGGATGCTTGAACACGACAGGCCAGAGCCTTGCTCTGAAGGAGGCATAGTGGGTGGCCCCTGTCCACTTTCCTTACTTTGGTCCCCAAAGAGTTCTTCTGCATTTTCTGAGCAGCCTGTTTATTGGCAGCATAAAGTTCACCTTGGACACATTGGATTTATATCAAGGAGGGCCAAGAGTTGGGTTGGAAACTTGATGGTTCTAAGGCAGCCCTTGCTGCTGTCCCCTCCTTAGCCAGTCAGTCAACAAGCATTTATTAAAGTGCTCATTCTGTATCATGCACGGTATTTGGCACCTGGGATACCAAGTACCAAGGACCCAAAAAACCCGACCAAACACACAAGAAATGGTTCCTGCCCACAAGGAGCTCCCAGTCTAAGAGGGGAGACATCTATAAACACCTGTGTACACAGAAGAACACACCCAGTGTTCTATACAATCAGAAGTAATCTCAGAGCTAAGTGAGAAGAGCAGAACCAGGAAAAACTTGTACACAATCACAGACATATCGTACATATGATGACCAACTTTGATAAACTGGACTATCCTCAACAACGCACAGCTAAAATACAACTCTACAAGCTTCAGGACGGAAGGAGATATCTAAACTCAGAGAAAGATATAAAAAGGCTATAGTTTAAATGGAGACTGAAGCAATACATGCTATCATTCTTTTTCATGTCTGGTTTTGCTTTTTTTGCCCAGTGATCACTCATTGGTTACAACCCTTCTATATAACCAAACTATTGTCCAATGTGAAAGTATTTGCAGATCCTATACATGATTGCACACCACCATGGTGGGGAGGAAGGGAGGGGAGAAAATCTGAAACTCAAGTGATTGTGGAACTGAATCTTGTAAACTAAAAGTAAATAAACAAGT
>CM053587.1:326395137-326466158 GCA_028646515.1 Pseudochirops corinnae | reverse complement strand
CAGTATCCTGCAGATGGCAGGACCTGATTTGGGTCTTCAAAGAATCCAGGAGGGGAGGGAGGGAAGGGGAGAATCCCCGGCCAGGGAGAAGGCCTGGTGAGGGGAGACAGGGCATTGTGCTGCAAGGGTTAGCACGATGGACAGCACCACAGGCGGAAGAAAATGCAGCTGGGGATGGTGGGAAGGTACCAGAGTATGAAGGGTAGGACTTCCTATGGGACCTCAGCAGGAATGGGGAGCCACTGGAAGTCACGGATTGGCCAAGATGGCAGAATTCGTTATCCCCTCTTTCTTGAGCACCCACTGGACCAACGTCCCAAGTGACAATGAGAGAATTCTGCAGGTGTGGCCTCCACAAGAAGGCCCTTAAGACTTCCTGCCTGAACATCTTAATACAGGATCCACTCAGATATTTAGATCCCACTGCTACTTTCCAGTATGGGAGTAAAGCTATATCTATGGGAAAAACTTTTGGTAGCTGGTCCCTAGGAAAAAAATAACCTGGGGCCTGACAGTCCCTGACTGCCACAGACAACAGGAAAGGTGCCCAGATAATGTGCCCTGCAGCGAGCCCTGGCAGCCCACCCTGGGCCTCTATCTCCCAGTGGTTAACGTCGACCTTACCTTCATGCCTTCTTCCTTCCCGCTTTCAATTAATTCGTCTAGTTTTCTCTTTTCTTCTGACTAGATAAGAGACAGAAGGAAAACCAAGTGAGTACTCACTGGCCACTTCCTACTACAAGGTGAACGGAAGCCAAAGTTTCCTGAGCTGAGCCCATGGTATAAAGGATTCTTCCTGGAAAGAGAACAGGCATTTATCAGGCGCCATCCTAAGCATGTTACAAATACTATCTCGTTTGAGCCTCACAACAATCCTGGGAGGCAGGCAGGTGCTTTTATCCCCATTTTACAGCTGAGGAAACTGAGGCTGGCAGAGGGCAGTGACCTGTCCAAGGTTACTGCCAGTAAGTGTCTGAGGCATTCCTGATTCTAGGCCTGGTGCTCTACCCACTGGGCCACCTACCTGCCTCTATAGCAGCATGTGGATCTGGAGCTAGAAGGGCCCTTGGGCACTACCTCATCCAACCCTCTCCTTTCTTGGGTCTATGGGGGTAAAGCATTCCAAGTCACCCAGGCAGTGAGGGAGGAGTGGGGCCCTGAAGCCAATCATGTCAGCACATGCTCTAATCACCTCCTGGACCAAATGGCTCCTCCTATGATGCCCCTGATGGCAAAGGCAGGGATGGTCTAGGAGAGGCCAGGGCTATCTACTCGAACTTCAAGAAGTGAGGGATGACTCCAGACATGCCTGCCATCCTTCAATGCCTTCTCCTGTGGGCCTGTCAGAGCCCTTGGCAGCAATTAGTGAGGTTTTTAGACTGAGTTACTTTCTGGGTGTTGGCCCATGGCGACCTTTTACTCAGCACTTCCTATGGGCTAGCTGTCAGCACCCCACCCATTCTGTAAAATCATCCTTCAGGAAGGTGGCCTGATGGAGAAATCAATGGGGTTCCAATTCTGATTTTGACACCTAACCATGTGCCCCTGGACAGGTCTGGCCCCTAGCTTTCTCCTCTGTAAAATGAGAATGTTCCCATTCCATGGGGCCACTCCCCTAAAGCCCTAAGTGCAGGGACGAGGGCAGCCTTCTGGGCTCCCAGACATACAATCAGGGGTGGTGTCCTCCTCCAATTCCCTTCTTCATTTACAAAGGTCAGCCTTCCTCTCTGGAGGCCTAAGGTTCCCATCCTGTCCAGGTCACTCCCACCTGACTGTCCTTTCCAGACAGGCCCTAGCTTTGAAATCTTCAAGGCTAGTGAACACCTTCACCCATCACACTACAGAGAAAGGCCTCCTGCCAGCCTGCAGCATTCTGGATTTGGGGAAAGGTCCCCTCAGAGAAGGAGGAGAGGTGGGGAGCACAGGTTGGCTTCCAGGAACAGGAAAGAGTCCAGTGTGCCTAGAGCAGAGGCTATATTCCATGGTTTCCCACTATGCCATCGCCATTAATACGGTTCAAGTTTCTTCACCCGGCATTCAGAGCTTGCTCCATCTCGCTCCATCTCACCAGACTGCCCTCCTCTACTCTATGCTCTGGCCCCTTCTTTTGTCCTGGACCCTTGGCCTTCCCTCTAGTGAAGGCCCTGGAAGCCTTCTGAGGGTGTTTTTAAATGTACACAACAAAACACACAGAATTACAACAGCAACTGATTATCCTGAAATCCTATTACCATAATGTGAAAAAGCCCAACCCAACCCCCATTCACAAACTCCACGTTACGAACTCCTGCCCTTGCCAAGCTGGACGATTCTTTGCCCCTCAACATAGATGGTGCTTTCCCACCTCTGTACCTTCCCTTGCTCTGGGCCCTCCCTCCCTCCCGCTCTGTGCTTGCTGGACTCCTAGGCATCCTTCAGTGTCCAATCAGGATGCTGCCTCTTCCAGGAAGTCTTCCAAGTTCCCCTCTAGCTGATTAGGACTGAACCTGGTATGCCAGCTGTTCACTCCTGGGCCTCAGGCTATCACCTTACTAGGCAGGATGCCCACAGCCTCAGTCCTCAGGGAGCTCATCCAAACCATGTCCTGTGCTAAGTAGGCACTAAACATCTGCTGTATCAATCCCACCACTCAGACCAGTGCCTGGTAGCTACTAGTGAGAGAATGTTGGAAAGGCCAGTTGTTGGAGCCAGATCAAGGATGTCACAGAAGCATACGGACACACACACAGAATGGCTGCTCCTGTTCCCATTTTTAAAGGCCCCACCCCATTGGGGGATTCAAGCAAAGGCTGGATCCTCACTCCTGGAGGGTATTCTTGTACCGGAGGCACAACAGGACTGCTGAGATGCCTTCTTTCCTGAGGCCTGGTGAGATCTGGTGCTATTAGGAAAACTTCTCTATGAAAAATCAGTGGTGTTTCACAACATGACTGTTATGGAAGTGTTTTGCATGACTGCACATGTATAACCTATATTGAATTGCTTGCCTTCTCAATGGGGGTGAGTAGGGAGGGAGGAAGGGAGAGAATGTAGGGCTCAAAAGTTTTAAAAACGAATGTTAAAAATTGTTACATGCAACTGGGAAATAGGATACACAGGCAATGGGTTATAGAAATCTATCTTGCCCTGCAAGAAAGTAAAGGGGATGAGGTGAAGAGGGGTGGGGGGTGGGGTGAGATAGAAAAGAGGACAGATTGGGGAAAGGGTAATCAGAATGCACACTGTCTTGGGGTGGGGGGAGACGTGGGGAAGAAATCTGGACCTCAAAAATCCTGTGGAAGTGAATGTTGAAAATAAAAAATAATTTTAAAAAAAGAAACCAAAAGAAAAATCAGTGCTGGAAGCTGTCAGGGAGGCAGGTTTGCCATGGATGCCTTGGAGCTAGGCTGGTCCAGCATACTAGACTGGCAGGCCCTGGGTGGCTTTTGGCTGCCCCTCCAGCCCCAGAAGGAGGCCCCACGTCTGTGTCCGCCTATCCACTTACCTGCAGCTCGGCTTTGCTTTTTCGGGAGCTTCGTCTCACGGGATAATAGTCAGTGACTTTGCGATTCTGTGGAGTTTTTCCCTGAGCTCTGTGGGAAGATGATGTTGGGTCAGTACATGAGCTCCAAGCTCTAAGTGGCAAAGAAAGCCGATGCAAATGGCTTCTGGAAATGAGGTCACAAAGTGGGAAGCTCCTTATCGGAGTGGCTGGGAGCTCAGCTCATGCTAAGCCCTGGACTCGTGGGTTAGGAACTGGTACCTCAGACCTGTGGCTAAGCAAACCTCCTGGAGCTTCAGTCTCTTTATCTGTATAATGGGGATGATGTCAGAAGAGCTTAGGTCATCTTAATATTTATGCAAATATGAGCTAACTAGATCATTCTCCTTTTTTTTTTTTTTTTTGAGATTGGGTCTTCCCCTGGCTGGAAGGGCACCCCCAGGCCCAAGGGCACTCCTGAGCAGCACAGAGGTTTGGTTTTTTGGTCTTTTTGGAGGGGGGAAGGCAGGACAACTGGGGTTAAGTGACTTCCCCAAGGTCACACAGCTAGTAAGTATGTCAAGTGTCTGAGGTCACATTTGAACTCAGGTCCTCCTGACTCCAGTGCTGGCTCTATTCACTGTGCTGCCCCCAGCAGAGGTAACTCCTTAGCTAGCCTGCCAGCCATGTGGTCTCAGGGGCTCACTGTATCAGGGTTAACCTTAGTGCAAACACCCCACTGGCTTCAGCCCCATGGCAGCTCAGAGACCCCAGGCTGCCACAGCAGAGATTACAGGCGGAGGCCATCACCCCTGACTGCCAGCATCCTTCCTTTCCAAAAAGGTTTGTTAGTGTGCTTTGTTTTTGCATCAAAAATATTTACAGTTTATTTCCACTTTGTGAGAGGTCTCTTGTAATAAAATAAAAGTTAAGTAAAGCCAATGATATAGTGACTTCAGCTGAAAATGCAGCAACATTCACATCTGCAGTGCCCTTCAACCTCTCAATTTTAAAAAATGAAGTGAAATTCCTTTTCTCTCCCTTCCAGTCCCCACCCCTCTAGGAAAAAATAAATCCAAAACAAAAACCAAACCAAACAGTTTTTGCAATAAATATGCATATTTCTGCTGCCGCCGCCCAGAAGGGCCTTCTTGTTTTTACTATGTGCAATCCCAATGCTTGGCATGCGGTAAGAGCTCAATAAAGGCTGTCGAGTTCACTGAAGTCATCCAAAGGCCCTAGATTCCAACTAAGCTTGACTCCAGGCTGCCCTCCCAGCCCCCCCTAACTAAGCTGGACTCCAGGCTGCCCCTCCAGGGCTCCTAACTAAGCTGGACTCTAGGCTACCCTCCTTGCCCCCCCCATCTAAACTGAACTACAGACTACCCTCCCTCCCCCCCAACTAAGCTGGACTCCAGGCTGCCCCCCAGGCTACCCTCCCTGCCCCCCCCCCAACTAAGCTGGACTCCAGGTTACCCTCCCTGCCCCCCCCAACTAAGCAGGACTCCAGGCTACCCTCCCTGACCCCCCTAACTAAACTGAACTCCAGGCTACCCTCCCTGCTCCCCCTAACTAAACTGAACTCCAGGCTACCCTCCCTGCCTCCCCAACTAAGCTGGACTCCAGGCTACCCTCTCTGCCCCCCTAACTAAGCTGGACTCCAGGTTCCCCCCCCCAGGTTCCCCCTCCAACTAAGCTGGCCTCCAGGCTACCCTCCCTGCCCCGCCTTCAACTAAGCTGGACTCCAGGCTACCCTCTCTGCCCCCCTAACTAAGCTGGACTCCAGGTTCCCCCCCCCCAGGTTCTCCCTCCAACTAAGCTGGACTCCAGGCTACCCTCCCTGCCCCCCCTCCAACTAAGCTGGACTCCAGGCTACCCTCTCTGCACCCCTGCCCCCAGATCTTGCCCTATGCTTTCTGCCATTGGTGGTCAGGCCCCTCTTCCTGCCATTCTGGTCTGGCTCTGTCCTCCTGGCAGCTCCCTGCACTTGCTGGTGCTGCTTAGTGCTCTAGGACCCCTCCAAGCTGGCCCTGGGAATCCCTGGCTGCCTCCAAGCCTCAGCTCCAAAGCCCCCACCCACGAAGGGCCTTTCCTGGGTCTGTGGGCTGCTGGTGATGCTCTTTGAAGGCTACTTTGAGTGGGCTTGACATCAATCTTCCCTAATTCTAGAGATGTTCCTGCTGCTTCCTGTTAGAACAGCCCCTTCTGTACTTGTACCCCTAGCACGGAAGCACCCAGCACATAGTAGGCACAACACCCGACCTACTATGTGGGGGCCTCCTAGATGCCTGCTCATCAAGTACACATGCTATGCCTCCAGGAGTGGGAGGGTGGGCCCCTATGCCTCTGGCTGCTGAGCATGACCCTGTCCTGGCAAAGCCTCTGCTCCCTTTGTGAACATTTCTAGCTCACGGTTCTCTCCCTCATGCACTCTGTTCTAGAGTAAACCCAGAATATTTCCCATGCCCTTCGCACTTACATGCCTCCCTAATGACAGCCCTAGCCTGCATCTGAGTGGTACATTAAGGCTGCACCCAGGCTGCCTTCTTACACTCATCTCCCCTCTGCTGACACGGGCTTCCTCGGTGGTCCTTCATCTCCAGACTCCACGCACTGGCCCTGGCTGTGCCCCCACACCTGGAATGCCCTCCTCCTCATATCCTCCTCCTGGCTTCCTTCCAACCTCAGCTGAAATCTCACCTTCTCCCAGACGCCTTTCTGAGCCCTGTCCCAGGCCACCCGGGCCTTGTGGCTTCCCTATGGGGATCAGCCCCCACTGACCCTGGCTGTATGAAGTGATCTGATACCACCTCCCCCATTAGCCTATGAGCCTCTTGACAGCAGAGACTGTTCTTTGTCTTTCTTTGTATCCCCACCACTTAGTACAATGCCTGGTATACAGTGGGAGCTTAATTAATGGTTGCTGACTGACTGATCTCACAACCCTATGAGGGAGGTGCCATTTGATAAGGGGACTGAGGTCAAGAGATAGTAAGCTATTTGCCCAGGGTCCCCTAGGTCTTTAGGGGCATGCCTGGAATAAAGACTCTCCCAGGAAGTCCTCCCTGATTCCCCAGCTACAAGTGACCCTGCCCTGCTCACGTATCTCAGACTGCTCTGCCCCCTGCCATGTGTTCTAATGTGCGTGTCTCATCTGCCTACAAAACCACTGTCTCCTGAATTCACCTTTGAACCCCAAGCTCCCAGGATAGTGTCCCGCACGCAGCAGAGAAGCCAGAAATGATTTCTGAAGCTCCACCTGCCACCTCAGTCCATGGGTTCCTCGCGTGTGAAACAGGCCCAGGGTCCCTACTCTTTATTCCCCCACCCCCTTGGCTTTCAGTAAATGTTCTAGCACCACCATCCAAGAGGAAATAAATTAAAGAGTTTGCCATGCAGAGGCCCATGAGAAATAAAATAATAAAGAAGACTGTTTATAAAAAAAAAGCTGCCCCCTTGCCCAGCTGCTGGGGCTGGAAAGCCCCACCTGGCCCAGCAATGGCAAGCCATAAATCTCACAGACGTGAGAAACCACTTGTTGGTGGTATCAAGCAAAAGATCAAAGCCCCTCTTCCTCCCAGCCTCTAAGGTCCAATTGCAGGCCAGCTAAGGGTACCAGGGTTCCCAGGCAGAAAACCAACAGCTGCAACAAAGAGATGCAGTCAAGAGAGCGTCAGTCCTGGAGTCCAAGGGCCTGGGTTCGAATTCCATCTGCTCTATGATTTCCTATGTGACCTTGACCAAGGCCCCTCAACTTTCTGGGCCATTTTTCTTCCTCTGCAAAATGAGCAAGGGGGCCTAGATCAATGGCTCCCAGCCTGAGCCGTGGATGGACCTGGGGAATGGGTAGTGCTGCCAAATTACTGCAAGGACTTGGGACTCTACCTGCACACCAGGCACTGATAAGCACCACCATTATCATGTGCAAAGCCTGTGAAAATTTCTGATGATCAAAAAAGGATTGTCCTGGAAAAGGCTGAGAACAGCTGGAACAGGAGATCCCTCCAGGCCCTGTCAGCCCCCACCACCTATGAACTGCATGGAGTTGCATTTTTGGCCAGTGATCCTCTGGGAAAAGAATCTGCTGAAGGGCCCTTGAGCCCTGGGGTCTTCCCAAGGGAGGTGGCATCACTTACTTTCTTCTGGAGGCCTGCTTGGTTTTGGGGGGTTTCTTCGGGGCGTGCTTCGCACTGGCGGCATCAGCAGTGTTGGCGGGCAGCGCCATGGCTTTGGGGTTTCCTGCAGCTATGGATTTGTGGTTTGGAAGGGGCTCCAGAGAATCCCTCCTCGGCTCTTTGCCTTTCTGCTCTTCTGATTTCATAGAACTTGCCGGGGCGTTGCCACCAATTCTCTTCTCTGTAGATGAGGGGAGGACAAAGACACTGACTTATCCCCAGTGTCCTTCTGGAGAACCTTTCACCTCAGCCCTCTGCTTCATACTAACTTGAAAAAGAGCACAAAGGAAGGAAGACACCTGCCCTCTGTGCAGCCACATAAACTCCACTACAAGTGGGCCACAGGACAAGTCACGGGGTCTGCACCAATGCAGGAGAGGGGACTGTGCCAGTCAGGGCACAGCTCAAGCTCTGGGCAGCCAGCCTGGGCATGAGACCAAGAGCCACCAACAGCCAAGGCCTACCCTTCAGCAAACCACCATCTCACAATCACCAAAGTCTCCAACTTTCACCTGAGAAAGATGTACCTGGGCCAGAGCTGTAACCTCTATCTCACAGGTGAGGAAACAGAAGTTCAGGTAAGCTGAGTTACCTGTTCAGAGTTGTATAGACAAGAAATTACTGAGTCAGGACTGGAACCCAAGGTTTGGTCTATACTCATATTGCCTAGTACCAACTGGAGGGCTGTGGCTTAGAGAACAAAGGTCAGGGCCTCAGAGGGCGGAGTATGGAAGATGGGGGTGGTGGTGGTGGGAAGGTCGGGATGGGACCCAGGGCATGCAGACAACAGGAATCGCCCTCTCCCCATGCCACAGCTGAAGAGCATGGTGACTTGCATACAATAGGATGTCTTCAATTTATAAACAAGCTATGGTTCAAAAGCTCATTTATAGGCTAAACATGTTTTTCCTATAAAAGTAATGTTAAATGGTCATTTGGAGGCCCCACCCCCAACAGCCTCTCCTCCAAGGACCTCCACTCCCCCCATAATACTAACATTACTATTCCTGCTCCATTATAGGTCAACTAGGCTTTTGTGAACAGGTCTGTGAACCTGAACACCCTCTGTAACGTCGTTTCTACAAGGAAAAGAAAAGGGAATGTGGCAGGAGGGGGTCCTTTAGCTTTCTTTGAGAATGAAGACAAGTTATTTCCCCCGCCCAGGTGGTTATTCTCCCCCCTCAGTTTCTTCATAGGTAAAATGGGTTCTGTAGATTAGACCAATTGTTCTCAACCTTTTGGTCTCAGGACCCCATTACACTCTTAAAAACTGAGGACCCTTGCCTCATGAAGCTTTTGTTTATGTGGGCTATATCTCTCAATATTTACAATGTTAGAAATTAAAACATCTAAATATTATCATGAAAATAGTTTTGACCTGCCAGATACTCTAAAAGCATCTCAGTGGCCTTATCTAACTCTCAATATCCTGTATTCTAAATTGGCTCCCAGCTCTGCCATTCTGGGGTCTCTGGGCCCCGAGGCCCCGTCTGGTCACTCTCTGTTCTGAGGCCCTCCCAGCTCTGCCATTCTGGGGTCTCTGGACCCCTAGGCCCAGTCTGGTCACTCTCTGTTCTGAGGCCCTCCCAGCTCTGCCGTTCTGGGGTCTCTGGGCCCCTAGGCCCAGTCTGGTCACTCTCTGTTCTGAGGCCCTCCCAGCTATGCCATTCTAGGGTCTCTGGGCCCCTAGGCCCAGTCTGGTCACTCTCTATTCTGAGGCCCTCCCAGCTCTGCCATTCTGGGGTCTTTGGGCCCCTAGGCCCAGTCTGGTCACTCTCTGTTCTGAGGCCCTCCCAGCTCTGCCATCCTGTGAAACTTTGTTCTTACAGCTACTTTCTCAGTGGCTGTTACTTCTGTGTTGCTGAAATGATAGCTAACATTCTAGACCAAAGATCCCTTAGTTTTGGATGATGCTGGCTTGAAATTCTTCTCAGAACTGAACAGCACTGGCTCTAGGAACCAACTCCCTACCATGGTACTTGTTTGAATTATAAATGAGGAGCCATAAACGGGAATGCTTGGATTCTCAGGGGGTGGGGAGATTTCCCCCACATGGAAAACCTATTATCAATATTCTTGTTGAGCCCTTAAAACTCGGAAGAAAACTTCTGTATTCTTAACCATAAGTTAGCCAAGCTTAGAGTGTGTCTGCCCTTTGGAGAATTTGTTTCTTATGCTTAAATTGCCCTGAAATTGTAGTGTTTGCTAATTTTTGAGAGGACCAAGAAGAAGCATTGGATTTAGGAGTCAGTTTGAATCTTGTTCATGCTACTTGTAGACACTCTCTAGAATCCTCAGTTTCCTCCTTTGTAAAAATAATGGGTTTAGATTAGATCCCCAAGACCTTCAAACTCCAAGCCTTATCCTCCGTCTACAACCAAGGCAGCTGCTGGCTGGGCATCTCCTAGGAAGAAGGGAACAAGGCCACTCCCTCTCTAAGAAGTAGGTCTCTGAGGCCTAGGCCTGATTTCCATCCCTATAGACATGTGGGTAAAAGTCAAGAGTCTTTCTAATGGACTAAAATTTCTGGGAGGATTTGACTTTGCTTTCAGGGTTCAGACGTTATTTTAAGTGATGCCTCCTACTCAGGCTATATGTCCAAATCTCTGACACTAGTGCAAACAGATGTCTCTAACTTGGAACTGCGACTTCCATACCTTAGGACTCAACAGCCCTTTCAATTTCCATCGTGTTGCAAAATTCTGAGAATGAAAAGGGAGGCCATAGAGAACCATAAGACCCTAGTGGCCATATAATCCTCCCTCTGCCCAAAGTGCACACTAATCCTATGGCAAGTATAACTTCCCTCCTGTGATGGGGAGCTCACTACATTGTGAGGAGCTCATTCCAATTCTGACTGATTCTGATTCTTTGGAAGTTCTCAATTGGTAGGTATTACTTTGGTTCTCTAGGCCAATAAGCCTAATTATTCCTTCTACAAAACAGCTCTTCGATTATGTCTAATTCTCAAGTGGCCCTGTTTGAATCTTCTCAATATCCTGTTTATTTCTTCTGGATGTGCTCCAGAAGACATCTGTCAATGTCCCTCCTAAAACACAGCACCCAGGTTTGAATCCCATACTCTGGCTGTGGTATGACCAAGCTAGAGCTGATCACGTCCCTTGTTCTGGACACTAGGCCTCCGTTAATATTACCTAAGCTCCCACACAGTGCTACCCAAATCAGCCAAAAGAAGTTTATCAAAACAGAATGGTCTGTTGTAAAGGCCATTAAAAAGCAGGTGGCCCTTTACATCGTCGAGACGGAACAGCCTCAGGACTGGGGAGTAAGCGCCAGTAAGAGCCTTCTCACAACTGCAGCTAGCGGGATGTCCAGCGAGGTGCCAGAGCAGGAACACCTGCAGAGTCTTACCCTCTCCTTTCTTGTGCAATTCGGTTAAGGCTTTCCCCTGGCATTTGATGTCATGATGTGCAACAGAATTTTCCTCCTGCAGTGGAGGACGAGTTCCAGAGGATCTGTGGGGGCTCATGTAGGAATAGATCTTTGACTGGCCCATAAATACATTCTCCTAAAAAGACACAAATCCATAGTCAAAAAGTAAACCCCAGGGATCGGTCAGTAACATCTGGGATACTTCACAAAAGCCAACGTACCTCTCAAGAAGCCTAGGGGAGGGGGAGCATGGTACGCCATAAGGAAGCACCCCCACTTAAGAAAGGCCTCAACTCTTCCCATTTTTAGCTGCTCAGAATTACCCAGTCTCAGATCGTACAGCCTCTCTGAAGACTCTCAAGTAACTGGACTAAGTGTGATGGACTAAAGGTATTCCTGAACAGCAGAATAATGAGGACTGTGTGGCCTTCAAAGACCCCTGCTTCAATTGGCAGGAGAATTCCCTCCACTTACACAGATAACAACTCCTTCCCAGATCCTTAATAATATTTTTCCACAGCTGCTTCGACTGAAAAAATCCATTGCTGAGTGGTCAGCCTTCTGGTGATGAACTTTCTCCCCTATTGTCCAGGCTGGTCCACAGTCAGGGATGGGTCTTATTAAAGACCGATTTATTCCAGTTTAGCTAAGACAGGACAGGGCTAGCCTTCTACCGGTACCAGTTTGGGCTTCCGGGACCTGAGGTCAGTCATTTCCAAGTCCTGGAGGAGGACTGAAGTGAAGGAAGGTCTTTGTAGATGGTCCTAAAAAGAGCAGGCTGCTGAGCACCTGGACCAAATACTTGGGGGTCATCACACATCACGCATCTGCCAGATATACAGATGAAGCTCCACTACCAGAGAACCAGCTTAGGCTGTTTACCTGGGAGCTGGACATGGACTCTCCGTGCCTGATTTCCACGATACTAAGAAAGGCCTTGGCAAACAAGGCCAACTGAGCTGGTCCAGTTGGTGAGTCAGTATTTACTGAGAGCCCCTGGCATGGTAAGCACTGCCCACAATAAACTCTCCAAGTTAAGCAGCTCTGAGCAACTAACAATTCTTTACGCTGAGATGGCAAAACTGACCATTGTGGGGAAAATTTCTTTAAGCCAACTTTGGAAGGGGGACTTGAGAACTTGTGAAATATGAGCACTCCACTCTCTGCCATTATAGGAAAAAAGGGGTGGGGTGGAGTGAAGCTGAGGAGGCTGAACAGAGTCTACTGTTGTCGGAGCTGAGAAATACTTAAAAGCAAAGCAAAAAATTCCAGTGTGCAGAAATTTTCAGTGTGTAAGGAGTTAAGTCAGAACGATGAAAGATAAGAATACTTTTCTAGGCCACGAACAATAGGAGGAATTTATATGGATGATAATAGGGCAATGATTGCCAGGCAGGAAGTCAATCTGGGCCTTTTAAAAAGGGACATTTTATACTTCTGCCTCTTCCAAGCAGCTTTTTCTCTTGGTGGGGGGGAGGGGAGAGAAGTAGGAATAGCGTATGGGGGCTGGGGAGTGACACAAAGACCGACCTTAACTTTTACCTGAGAAATGCTAAAGGCAAGTGACAGAGGGTTAGGAGGCACCAGCCAAGGATCTTAGTCAGCTCTTCCCGGAACAGGAGAAAGAACAAGTTTGACCGTAAAACAGGTTCCCCAGTCCGTGGATTTCTTTCAGCTAACGATCAGCCCCCCCACCCCCCACCCAGGGCCAACGAGCAGAGCGGGGATCCAGAGTTGGTCTTTCTGGGTGCTGCTGTGGGCTTACCAGCACAGAGTGGGTTTGTTCAGAAAGAACTAGGCAGCCCCTTCGGCCGGCCAATAAACAGCAACCACAGACCCCACGAGAAACTCCTGGAGGGGCTGGAGGCTTCCCGGAGGGGGTGCGGGGAGCAGGGGATGAAAGGTCAGCCGGGATAGGGTAGCCGGCTCGGCACGTCCTAGCGGAGGGCGGGGAGCAGGGGCGGGGGCGCCCACGTGGTCACCGAGGGCCCAGCTGGGAGCTGGGGGCGCCGGCTCCCCCAGCCTGGGGCAGCGGGGCGTTGTTCCGAGTGGACTTTCTCGGGGGTGGGGGTGGGGGTGCCATCGTGCGCAGGCGTACGGAGACGGGCCGAGTTCCCCCGGGTCTGGGCGGCTGCCCTCCGTTAACCCCTTCGTGCCTGCAGACGGTCCCCATTAACCCCTCGCAGCCCAGGGTCCCCCCCACCCCCAGCGGACCCCCTCGGGCTCGGGGGCCCCCCGGTAACCCTTTCTTGACCGCAGCCCCCGGCTTCGGCTTACCCCGTTGGTCCTGGGCCGCGCCGGTGCCCTTCTGTCCACAGTCTCCGGGCCCGGGGCGGGGGACGCCGCTCCTCCGGCTGGGGTCGTCGTCGCCGCCGCCTCCTCCGCGCGCGTTTTGGACATCTTCTTGCCTGGGGAGAGGGATGGCTCAGGCTCAGGGCGCGGCGGGGCGGGCTGCGGGGCCAAGTGGGCCCGGCGCGGCGCCTCCCACCGCAGCCATGTTTAAAGGGCCCCGGCGCCGGCCCCGCCAGCGAGTGAGAGCAAGCGGCCAAGACGGAGGCACCGAGGCCGGCCGGCCGGCCGCCGCTAACGAGGGCGGGCACGGAGCCGTGCGCCCGGGCGCACAGCGAGCCCGCCCCCTGGGCATGCCGTGCTGCGCCCCCGCGGCCCCGCGCGCCCGCCCGCTTCGGCGCACCGCCCTAGCCGGCTTGGCCGGGCCCTCAGCACAAGCCGCCCACCGGCACTCCGCCCCTCCGCCCCCCATCTCTGTCCCCTCCCCAAGTCCGGCCTGAGCCGCCCACCTCTTCCCGCTAAACTGGGCCCTTGGGCGGGCACCTGGGAGGAAACCCTTCACCCCATCCATCCCCCTCTACATCCATCCCACCCAAGGGGGTGGGGAGAGGCGAGGGGGGGGAAGGGATCTTTGGAAAGAGCGCTGCCGAACTAACCCGGGCTCTAGACCCAGCAATGCGTGACCCTGAGTAAGTCGTTAACACTCCCCGGGACTCAGTTTCATCATCTCTGAAATGAGAAGGTAGAACTAGACGATCTCGGAGGGATCCTTCCAGCTCTGACATTCCAGGGTTTTCTTTTGTGGCCTGGGTAGAGCAGAGAATCGGAGACCCGACCCCAACCTGGCTCTAGCCCGTGCTTTTTGGGCAGGGAAAAGCAGCATCAGCTCCTCCCAATCTGGGGGGCGGGCGAGGGAGGCAGTTAAAATACCTTTGGATCATCTTTAAACTAACCTTTCCAAAGGAGAAATTAAATTAGCAAATGAAGGAAGGAGAAGGGGAAAGAGATAAGCATTTGTTGGCTGTACAACCATGAAAAGCAGGATCAGCTTCAAGCCAGGTACCACCAACGAAAAGACGACTACTCTAGGGAGTTTTTCTTGATTAGGGTCCTAGGACCCATCAGTAAAGCACAAAAGAATGGCGGTGAGGGAAAGGACTTCTGAGGGATCTTTTTCATGTCTTAGAGTCTTTCCCCAGCAGCCCTCCCTTCCTAACTTTTACTGAATTCACAGGCTGAGGGAGGAAAAGGAGGTGAAGGCTTGGCTTAGAAACCTAGTGCTCTAGGGATAAGGGGTGGCTATCGTTCAGTGAAGTTTGACTCTTCCAGACCCCGTTGGGATTTTCTTGGCAAAAATGCTGGAGAGGTTTGCCATTTCCTTCTCCATCTCATTTTACAGATGAGGGAACTAAGGCAAACAGCGTGAAGTGACTTGCTCAGGGTCACACGGCTGGTAAGTGTCTGAGGCCGAATTAGAACTCAGAAAGAGCAGTCTTCCTGATCCAAGTCCACTGCGCCACCTAGCTGTTTCGGGCTGTCATTAGCTCCCATGTTTTCAATTAGGGAATTAAGGTATACTAGCAGGGGTGGGGAACCTGCAACCTCGGGGCCACATGTGGCCCTCTAGGTCCTCAAGTGCGGCCCGTTGACTGAATCCAAACTTCACAAAACAAATCCCCTCATTAAAAGAATTCGTTCTGTAAAATTTGGACTCGGTCAAAAGGCTGCACCCAAAGACCTAGAAAGCCATATGTGGCCTCAAGGCTGAAGGTTTCCCACCCCTGCTAGGGTCAAAGGACTCACCCAAAGTCACAAAAGAGGGCCTCGGGTTATTTGAGAAGCAGCATGTTTTTTGATAGCTACAGCGAAAAAACTGAAATATTTTTTTTTTTTGGTCACTGGTTACATATGTCAGCCTATCTAGTAAGGGATGGACACACTGTGTCTCAGTGATAGGAGGTTAATGGCATAGAGCCAAGGAGCCACGATCGCAAAGGTAATGCTGGCCACACAGGTTTTCCTCCCTCCCCCCATCTTTTGTCACTTTGTATTCAGCACAGGGTGTGCAATTTATGAACTTAAGTATCACTGTGGGTGGCTAGAGTCAGAAGGATTGGAAACAGTGGCAGTGTGACTGACTTTGGGCGGGTCCCTATCAGTTTCTAGGAAACTAGGATTAAAAATGTTAGAGCAGGTGAGGATCTGCACCAGGAGAGGGGGTTTCCTACCCTGACGCAATCACGAGTCAGTCCAAGCCACCAAGTGGGATTCCGTTGTATCTATCTACTACAGTGTTTCTTTGCCCCAGCTATATGAGGGCAAGGGACTTTTTCACATGTGCCTCCTGCTACCACCTTATTCCCAGCACAACCCAGTACAGAGAGAAAGCACTTACTTTAAGAAATATTTGTTGAATTTATGTATAAGAATTCTAACGGGGGGGGGGGAGGGCAGGTATAAATGTAAAGGGGGGGGGGGCTTAGAACCTTTCCTGGGATCTGTTTAAAAAATGCCTTTGATCTCAGGAAATTAAAAAGCACAAGCTTAGTGTGAAAGAAGAGATCTCTCCCCGCTCACCGTCCCTTGCAAAAGTGAAAGGTCCTCTATGGGAATTTTTTCTCTTTCCTCTTTTTCTTTTTTTAATTCTTTGTTAGAAGGGATGGCTCTCTGGGAGAGGAAGCAAGAGGGGTACAAAGGGAATTCTAGGCAGTGTAAAAATAAGGTATCAATCAAATCTATTAAAAAAAACAAAACAAAACAAACCCCACACAATGACTTCACTCTAAGAAGCAGGAATCAATTTTAGTATCATTAGAAAAATTCGTGAGATCATAGGTCCTAGAAAGGACATCAGAAACTCCATGATCAGTAATAATAGTTCATATTGTAATCCTAATGCAAGCCTGATACATCTGCATAAGATTCTCATTGGTGGAAAGAATGAAGTTAAGTGACCTCCATGGTTTTGCATTTACAGAGCACTTTGCTCAAAATAACCTTGTGAGGTCAATAGTCCTAAAACTGCCCCCATTTTACAGAGGAGGAAACAGGGCTCTAAGAAAGGAAGGAGACAAACATTGATTAAGCACTTAGTGTGTACTGGACTCTGTGCTAATATTACAAATATTATCTCACTTATTACTCCTTACAAATATTATCTTATTTGTTCCTCAAAAACAACAACAACAACAACAAAACAACCCAACCCTGGGAGGGCATAGTATTATTTATTCCCATTTTACAGATTAGAAAACTGAGGCAGGCAGGTTAAATGACCTGCCCACTATCACACAGCTGATAAGTAAATTACTAAATTTGAGGCCAGATATACATCCAGGTCTTTGTGATTCCACCAGACCCAGTTCTCAATCCTCAGAGTCACTTAGCTGTTTATAGAGGTATGGTCACAGAGAGTGTCACAGTCACAAAAGAGGACAGTCTCCCTTCTATTTGGTCCAGTGCCCTCTCTACTTCATGTATGAAAATGGGGTAAGAGTTATCCTAATTACTGAATTAAGAGTGAGTCAGCACCATATACAGGATAGCCAAGTTAACAGTGGGAACTCATACTTAACATCTCTTTAAGTACTTAAACACATTTGTAAATGGCAAGGTGACTTTTCCGAGTAATTAAATTAATTTCAATTAGTCATTTGACACCCCCCCCCCCACTGCTAAAATAAAAAGGGGTAGTGTTACATGAAGGTCTAAGCAGACTAAACCTTTTAAATGACAAATATACTTTAAAATACTGAACATTTGAGGATATTTTGACTATAATTTTCTCTGAGTATTTTGTCATAAAGTCCTATAATTTCAAATATTTTATGCCTCATTTTTCCATCTACAAAGTGGTTATGTCTCACTTGAACATACCCTTCTAAGGGAAATTTGGGAGAATAACAAAGCCAAAAGATATTTAAATAACAACTTGTACGTCGATCTTGCTCCTTAACATTACAAAGTACTCTGCTCAAGAACATTACTCCTATGAAGCCGATGAATCAAATGTTATTGTTCCAATCTGACAAGAAAGAAAACAGCTTCCAAGCAGTTACATGACTTACACAGTCTCAAATACCACAACTAAATGCTGAAATTTGATGGAAATCTCCTGACTCCAAGACCTAAACTCTTTCCAGGAGACTATAGCTTCTCTGGGAGTAAAACTGGGATGACTTAGTCTTGAGTGCTTACCTCAAGACAGATCACAGATTTTGAGCTGGAAGGGACCTCAGAGACCATCTAAGTCCAGTTTGTTCATTTTACAGATGGGAAAACTGGGGCGCAGGGAGATTCCATAACTTTCCCAAGGTCACGTGGGTGGTAAGCAACAGAGCTGGGATTCAAACCAAGGTCCTTGGCGTCCAGGTCCAGAGCTTTTCCCACTGCACCATGAGGAGCACCACAGGACTATAAATTAATAAGCTAACAGTGACATGGCGCTTTGGAATGTTTAGAAGAGTGCCACAACTGAACAGCTTGAGGAGGTGTGCACTCCCACCTGTCTCCGATGCTGTAAATCTGCCCTCAGTTGTCCTTTGCTTCCCGATGTGAATTTCGATGTCATGACAACCCAAACAGCACTAATGAAGTCACTCCTCAGAACTCCAGTGTGGCTGTAAACTGCCATGATAATCTCGACCATCTTCTCGTACCAATGCTCTCAGCACAGTAGACGGGAAACGCTCTTGGCTGTATTGAATCTCATTCCCATTCTTGACCAGGGTCTGCTAGTTTCTAGGTAAATGACCTTGGACAGCTCATACCATTCATTCATTTATTCTTTCAACAAGTTTATGAGTGGGGGGGGGGACTACAGAGGCAGGTCGCGTAGGGGAACTCAGTTTTTTTGGTTGTTTTTGTTCATTAGTTTCAGTAACATCTGACTATTCATGACCCCATTTGAGGTTTTCTTGGCAGAGATACTGGTGTGGTTTGCTAGTTCCTTTTCCAGCTCATTTTACAGATGAGGAAACTGAGGCAAGCTGGGCAAAGTGACTTGCCTAAGGTCACACAGCTGAAGTCAGTGCTGAGGTGGGATTTGAACTCAGGAAAATGAGTTTTCCTGACTTCAGGCCCTGCACTCTATCCAGTCACCTCACTGTTCCTGGTTACCTCAGTTTACCTTTCTCTAAAATGAGTGATTTGGTATAAATGATCTCTTAAGATCCCTTGCAACTCTAAAACATTTATGAAGACACCTCACAAAAAACTGGAGAAATCCTACAGTCTCTAAGAAAAAGGAACTTACTTATGGCCATTCCCCAACAAGCAGAAGGGAAGAAGACAGACCTCTCATACAGGACTACTAATTTTATTCCACCAAGGCTGCCACTTACACGTATGTATGTATGTATGTATGTATGTGTGGGTGTGTGTACGTATACAAAATCCCCCAACAGCTCCATCCAACTGACCTTCTGAGCTTAGCTGGGTGTTTTCATGGGAGAAAAGTGGAAGGGGGTAAGGAAAGAAAGCTCTAAGTTTTGTGGCAGAAATAGCATCTGCCTCTGAAATGGGGAACCCTGAGATTCCGTTCTTCGCCTGATGATCTGGGTCAAACAAGTCACTTTCATCTCTTTCAGGGCCAGTTTCCTCAGTCAAAGGAGGGAGAACTGCAACTAAAGAATTCTCTAAGGCCCCTTCCTGCCCCTGAAGCTAAGGCCATAAGCTCTCTCCTCCAGCCTCAGTTTCCTTACTTGTATATCGGGGATAACAACGCTTCCCACCCTCAACTCTAAGGGTAACTGTCAAAAAAAGCACTCCAAAAAACGTGAATAATTATTCCCACCAAATGCTCCCCTCCTCAAAACGCATCCCCGTCCCCCCAGCTGGGGGAAGGGAACACAACAGTAACGGGAAAGAAACTTTCAAGAGGGGGCCTATACCCGACCCCTCACCCCAAGCTTCAGGCGCGGGGAAGAAGTGTGGGGACGGGACGAGGTGGGGTGAGGGAACTTTGTTCTGCAAGAGAGACCACGCGAAGCCTCCCCCCTCCTCTCCACCCCCAGCCCCCAGCTCCCGACGCCCCAATCGCCGGGCCAGCTGGCCGGACACCTGGAAAGCTACCTCTGGCCATGGCCCCGAGACTCGACGGCACCGCCTGGGATCTCCCGGGAAACCGAAGCTTTCGAAAAAAAAAAAAGTTTGCAACAACGCCGTAGCCAACTGCTCCCCGAAAGCGAAACATAAGCTGCTCCCAATTAGAGCCTGGGGCTGTCTCTCTGGAGAAGCTGCACTATGATAGGCTGCAGCTGGAGGAAAATCCCGCCCTCAGCCTCCCGGAGGAACTGCACTTTCTTACAAACGCTTCCTCGCTTCGTATCTCAGTTGAGGGGGGGATGGGGGTGGGGGTGGGGGGGGGGGTGTTTAAATTTACCTTCCCCGTGCGCTGATTGGCCGGGGGGGAGGGAAGCGCGATCTGTGATTGGAAGAATTTAGGCTCCGCCCACCCCCGTGACAAGTTGCTCGCTGTGGGGATGTTTATAGAAGCTCTGCTGCAGCAGCAGCCGAGCCAGACGGCGCTGGAGCGAGTGCGGCTTGGAGCTCATGAGTGTCCCGTCGTCTCCGTCTCCGCCTCCGCCTCGGAGCGAGTGAATGAGCGTGGGAGCGCTTGCGGGGTCTTTGCACTTCTGGCCGGAGGCTGCTCTTTGACCCCTTGACCCTCGTCCCGTCTATCTTCGCGACCCGAAGCCTGGCTCGTTTTTGTTGTTCCTCCAGGATCGTGTACAAGGTAATACACGCATTAATTAGTAATTCCAGAGCACCACTGGATTGAGCGCCTGTTGTGGGCAGTGTTTGGGGCTGTTCCTCTCTTCCCCAACCCCTTTCACTGGAGGCTTGAGGTGCAAACTGGACCGAATGAGTAGATCTAGAGGGAATCATCCACAGCGAAACGTAGAAGTTGCACCGAGGATTTGGGGTACGTAAGGAGAAAAAGTTATTGGGCATTAACGTTTGCCAAAAGTGGATCGGGGCTTGCCTCCGGGCTGCCGCTCATCACTGAAGGGGTCAGAAATTTAGAGCTGGAAGAGGCTTCTGAGGCCGTTTTACAGATGTTGAAACTGATGCACAGTACGGTCATGTGACTTGCCCAAGTTTTACCAAGCTAGATAATGCTAACGGTGGGATTTGAACCTTCGTGTTCCGACTCTGCAATACTTGGTGCCTTTTTCCTTAATGTGTTTGAGAGAGGATTCCCTTTCCTGTGTGATTTGGTTTTTGCCACCCATTAGGTTTCTTCCAGAAAACTCCAAAGGCTTCCGATGAACTCCATACTAAAATTACATACTCCTCAGACATTTAGATCCATTTACGTCCCTTCCTCACTTTCTGGTCTTATACATTAGTCTCCGCCTCCCATTCTTGCCCAGGAGCTTAGGAAGTCTCTTGGGGCTGCCCCCCAAACCCTAGAATGCTCTCCTTTCTCACCACTCCTTGGTATCCCCTGATTTCCTTTGGCACTCAGCTTAACAAACCCCACCTTCTCCTAACTTTTGCTGATTCTCTTCCACCCCACAAACTACCAGCTCCTCAGGCTGTCTTTATTTGGTACACACAGGGTGTCCCGAAAGTCTGGGTGCCGTTTTAAACTTAAATTTTTGACACCTTATATCTATATCTGTTTGGTAGCTTCTGACACCTTTGAGCAAGTCCCTTACCCTCTCTCTCCTCTAGGAAATTAGGCTTATCTTCGGTTCATGCCAGTGTGGGTCCGTTTCCTCTTAGAATGAAAGGTCCTTGAGGCCAGGGGCAATTTTGGTTTTCTTTATCTCCAGTTCAGTGCCCAGCTTCTAAAGCTGATTTGGAATTTATAGGAAGGAAGGAAAGGAACAAACACTTATTAAACGCCACCTGTATGCCATACACTGAGTGCTTTATAAATGTTACCTCATATGCTCCTCTGGACAACCCTGCAAAGTAGGTGCTGTTAGGATCCCCATTTTACAGTTGAGGAAACTGAGGCAAACTAAGTGCCCTGAGTCACACAACTAGGAAATGTCTGAGGCTGGATTTGAACTCTGGGCTTTCCTAACTCCAGGCCAGGCACCTCTTGCTGCTGCTGTGTAATAAGTGGCCATCCTGATGCCTGGGAGCCTCAGAAGTCCCCCTCTCCTGGGGTTCTTTCTTGGGATGGTGCTTTCAGTCTGAACTTGATTCCTCAGGAGCTGGGACACTTCTTGTGCTCTGCCCTCAGGAGGTGTTACAATGTGTCTTTGTGGACTTCCCTGACTCCTTCGGGGAAAGGATTGGACTTGAGGGCTTCTGTCCATCTCTTCTCATTTGGGGGCACCCACACCCATCTAAAGTTAAAGCTGTCTTTCATTTCCTGTCTTTTGGACTATAGAAATAGCTTCCAAAGTCATCTCTCTGTCTTGTGACAAAAAATTGGCAGGCAAAGGTTTGCAAAATTCTACTATACAGTATGTTCCCTTGCATATCTTATGCTGATACAACCTTGTATGTTAACATCTGTTGGCATTATTATCCCCATCTTACAGAGAAGAGTGAGGCTCAGAAAGGTGAAATGGCTCATCCTTAATCATAGAACCCTCTCGTGACAAGTCTGGAGCCTTTTTTTTTGGAGGGGAGAAGGCAGGGCAATTGGGGTTAAGTGACTTGCCCAAGGTCACATGGCTAGTATGTGTTAAGTGTCTGAGGCTGGATTTGAACTCAGGTCCTCCTGACTCCAGGGCTGGTGCTCTATTCACTGTGCCACCTAGTCACCCCAATTCCAGAACTTTTTTCCACCAAATCCCTCCAGATTCATTCCACACCCTGTCATGCTATCTGCTTATGACCGCATCTTTTCCTAGGTTCTCTGTTCCCCTGGGCAGTGACAATCTTTCCTCTTGTTCTAGTTGGTATCAGCTCACAGAAGGCACTTATTTGTTGTCTCAATTAACCCCTCATTACCTGTAGCCTTGGTCTTGGAGGTGGAGGCCAACACCCAGAGATCTGTGGGATTTGTGGCCAGTGTATTGTAGGAGTCGAAGACTGGTCTGTCCCACCCTTGAAATATCACATCACAGCCTCCCTTTTCTGTGCTAGAGGAGGGGGGTGTCTGCTCATCAGTGCACTAATTATCTCAACTCAGAAATACCATTGGGAAAAATTCTACCCTCACCTTTTGGGGATGGAAGGGTGGGGAGGAGCTGGGAGGAAACTGCAGTGGGTTCCTGAATGCTCCTGTTCCTTCTGTTCATTATTTTATTTTATTTTTTTTGTTTTTGCTTTTTGGAGGGCAATTGGGGTTAAGTAACTAAGTCACACGGCTAGTTTTTGTGTGTGTATGTGTGCGTTGTATCTGAGGTCGGATTTGAACTCAGGTCTTCTTGACTCCAGGACTGGTGCTCTATTCACTTCACCACCTAGCTGCCCCTCTGTTCATTATTTTCAATTTCCCTTGTCTCTATCTTGTTTGTACATAATTGTCTCCCCCTTTAGACAGTGAGCTCCCTGAGGGCAGAGTCTGTCTTTCTTTATATGCCTTAAATGCTAGTTGACCACTTGACATGTAAGCTCCTTGAGGACAGGGACTATTTCTTTTTAAGTATTCCCAGTGCTTGGTCTAGTGCCTGGTACACAGTAGGAGCTTAATGAATGCTTATAGACTCCTAAATGGGAGCACTGCAGGTTACTTGGATCTTACTGGGCTAGGGAGAGTAGGGAGTATACTCTGTATGTAGAATCCTAACAAGTGCATTGCCTCCCTTGACAGATGCATTGCTAAGTTCTGCATTGGAGGGAAATGAGGGTCTTAACAGGAACAGAATATAACCTAGTTCTCAAAGCAAATTTCTGACTTAGGGTTGGAACAGAGACTTGATTATCCCTTTCCTTTCTCTCTTTGGTGCCCTTAGAGGAGCACAGAAGAAAAAGCTCTCTCTGAAATACATCAGCAAAACGATGTCCAGGCTGGCATTCCCTGGGGGGAGACACTTCACAGGCGGATTGGCCACTGGGACTTGTGGGCCTGGCTTATCTCATGCAGCTACACTTTTTGAGTCAATGTCGGCAGTGATTGTCTCGGGGTGGGGAAAAGATTTAGGCTTTGAGCCTACTAAGTGTCAGGCCCTAGGGATACATATAAGCCGATAGGCTGTGGAGTGAATGGAGCAGAGTTGGGTTTCTATGGGCCTTAGACCATTAACAGCCTTGTGATTCTGGGCAAGTCACTTCTATGGGCCTTACTCTCCTCATCTGTAAAATTCGTGTCAGACCCAAGGACCTCTAAGGCCCATTACAGCTATGAGTGTATGTTCTTCTTGGGTCACAGTCCTTCCTCTGGGGCTGGAAGGGGCCTTGGAGGTCATCTGGCCCAACTCTCAAATTTGACAGGTGAGGAAAGCAAGGCCCAGGTCACACAGGTAGTATTCCTGAGTTGGACATAGCACTTGAGCCTTGCAGGGAGCTCAAGCCATCCATTAATTTCAGTGACAGAAGAAAATCGAATGCAGAGTGTTCAGAATCTCTGACCTTGATAACCCAGCCATAGAATCAGAGGACACTTGATAGTTGAAAGCAGTAAGAATTTTGGAAGGACCCATAAGCTACCCAGGTGACCTGAGAGGAAAGCACCTTGTGGGGAAAACTTCACTTTCCTCCAAGATAGCTCTCAGTCCTATGAAGTCAGGTTTTTGAAATGCGACTTGGGGTGATTCTGTCCATAAAAATGTTACTTCTTAGAAAATTCTTATTGCAAACTGTTTTGTGATTAAGACTACTCTTATAAGGAACTTCCCTGCTCAGTCTGGTTTGGGTTGAGGTGAAAAACAGTTCCCCATCCTTCTTCTAAACACTGAAAGCTAGAGAGGGACTTTGTTGTTGTGGCCACATCGCAGGGTACAGACAAGTTCTGAGAAGACTGCCACTGTGTACCATTTCAGGGAACAAATCAGTACGTCTGTTGATGATCAGAAATTGTTCTTTAAGTGGATCCTGCTTTTGAAATCACTTGGGAGATGAACCGTGGCTGGGTGGTTAAAGCTGGGTACGGGAGGCACTACCGTTGTCAGAAAGATCTTGTGTAAGTAGTAGTATGTGAGCTTTCTTTCAAGTAACCTAAAAAGGATCAGTGTAAAAATGCTTTGCTAACGTTAAAGAGCTGGGAAAAGATCCCTGCACACCTACTGTGTGCCCTAAAGTGAGAACCTTCTCTGTCCTTGGTGGAGATGGAATGATGCTCAAATAAAAGCAGAATTTGGGGGAAGGAGAGAAAAGAAAGAGATGCCCAGGAGAAGCGGAGGAAGGCCTTTGAAAGACTTTAGGTAGGAGGGGGAGGCCCTGGAAGGCAGCTGGGACTCCAAGAGCCTCTTGGGGTGAGGTGAGGAGGGAGAACATTGAGTCCTGAGGGGGAGACAGCACGTGCTGAGACGAGGAATGGAATGGCCAGTTTGGGAGCTGGCCAGTGGTTGGGTTGGACTAGAACACGGAGTGCATAAAGGGAACTAATTCGAGATAAGGGTGTATAGGATGTACAGGCTGAGCTGGACCAGGTTGTGGAAGGCCTTTGGGAATGGAGCCCTGAAGGCCAAATCTGCAGCCTCTGCCTCCCTCTGGGGTTGGGGTGCTTGGGAAGTGATCCCAGGCTCTGATTAAAGAGCATTCACCTGGGGCCAGCCACACCTCCCCTTCCTGGCTCTCCCCGCAGCTCAGCTGCTGCCCTTGTAACAACAACTATAACAATAACAGTAGTAGTAGCTAGTGTTTCTAGAGTGCTTTGAGGTTTGCAAAGGGCTTTCTTTCCATAAGTTATATTATTAGGCAGGTAGGTGGTAGTATTATGCCCATCTTATGGATGAGGAAGTAGATTGAGTGGCTTGCCCAGATTCCCACAGCTGGTAACGGTCTGAAGCAGATTCTTACAGCCCTCTAGTGCCCCATCCCTCGGCTGCCTCTCGCCCTTCCATCCTCATGAGGTCACATTTAGAAACTGATCAGCAGTGCCTGGCATGCAGTAGGAGCTTAATGAGTGCTTGTTCCTGTCCCTTCCCTGAACTCGGGAACAGCTGTCTGTTCAGCACCGTGCATTAGCGGTCATTTTTCCTACAGTTCCAGCCCTCGACCTGCTTCTGCTCCCCCTTGGCTCTGTGACCCATGGAAAGAGACCCAACCTTCCAGTACCTCCTTTGGGCTAAGATTAAAAGGTGCTGATTTTCTTTGCCTTTGGGAGCTTTCTCCCAGGGAATTCTCTGCACGAATGAAATTACAGGTTGCGCCCCCACCCCAGCCAAAAAAAGAGAACATTTTATTATTTGTTGCTTGCAAATAAACTACTCCAGTTGTCTGTCTCACCCTGACAAAATCTGTTTGAATTACAGTCTGGAGTTATAGATAACCTGGAAGGTAAAGGACCCCCCTTTTACCCTCTCTGTCTCTCCCTTTCTCTGTGTCTCTTCTGCTGGACACTGTTAGTCACACACAGACATGCTGAAGACATGGGTGGATTTCTTTTCCACTGCTGAAGCTACCAATTTTCTGAATTCATTTTTAGTTGACTCTAAAATTCCTGAGTAGATGATCACCTCTACAGAAAGCAACCATTTCTTCCCTCTCTGCCCTCACTCATTCCCTTGATTTTCCTTTTTTCATTGCCCAAGCTAGTATTTCTAGAGCTTTAGCTAATGGAGTGCAGGGTAAGGAATTCCATAGTAAGATTAGAAAGGTAGGAAGCCTGCTGGCCAGCAGGACTGGAAGAGAGGAGGCTTGGCCAGACCAGTAAGCAGTGGCAGGGAGACACCTAAAGGAATTCCCAGATCACCTTTCCCTAAGCCAGGTTTCCTGGGGCAGGCCACATTTGGCTGACCAAAAGGTAGAGGAGGCAGTCAGGTGTTGGTGCTATGATGGCTAGTGCCCTGGGCCTGGAGTTAAGACCTGAGCTCAGATCCACCCACAATATCTGCTAGTGGTGGGATCCTGGGAAGTCACTTTACCTCTGGCTGCCTTGATTTTCTCATCTGTAAAATGGGGATCATAAGAGCACCCACTTCCTAGGGTTGTTTTTTTTTTAGAATCAAATAATGTAAAAACCCTTTGCAAGTTTTAAATCCCTCTGTAAAAAGCAAGCTGTTATTACAGAATGCATGGCAACATCATCTGGTCTAAACCAGATCTTTGACTTTTGCTTGGTACTACTTGCCCTCCTAAGAAAAACTCCATGCCATTCACATGGGTCCTTTTGTAACAACATTAGTACCAAATAAGACATAAAACTGCACTAAGACTTTTGGAATAGCCCAGCCACAAGAGGCAGAGGACCTAGGTTCAGCTTTCCCTGACACTTACTCCCTGGGTGGCCAGGGCCGAGTCAATTCACATCCCCCAGCCTCAGTTTCCTCACTTTGTGTTGGCCTCTCAGATCCCTTCTGGCTCTTGATCTGTGATCACAGGATTTCAACTGAGCCTCACGACAACCCTGTGCCATGAGTACTGTGCGTATTGTGGCCTCCATTTTATAGGTAAGTTAACTTCCAGGTGAAGGAACTTGCTCCAAGGTTAGAGTCGAACTCAGGGCTTTCTGAGCCAAGTCCAGGCCTTGTCTCCGATATATCATACTGAGCTGCAAAGGAAAGTCACCTGACCTTAGGGGCTAATGGGAGTGAGCACCTTTCCACCAAGGCAGCTGTCAGGAGAGCTGCCCTGCCCTGGGCGGCCTTGCTCCTAAGCCCAAGGAAGGGCCAGGCCAGGTCCTGGAATTAAATACTTTATTTCATCTGTTCTACCAAAAGCAAAATAACGTAGATTTCTAGAGTCTTAGCCATGTGTGTAGGATCAGGATAACTCTAGGGGAGGGAGTTGCATTGATGTTACTTGGCCACCTCACTGAAAGGAAAAATGAATGTAAAAGCTGCCTGGGATCAGTTTACCCTTTTATCACTCTCTGTTTTTTGGCTAAACTTCCTGATCACAGCCCATAGTTGAGAGTTGCCTGAGGCCCAGAGGGTAAGTGACTTATCTGTGGTCATACTGCTAGTGTCAGAGATATGACTTAAATCCAGGTCCTTCTGAAAGGCCCAAACCTGCTTCTGTCCACTCTCTCATGCAGCCTTCTTGTCCCTTGCAAAGGATTCAGTTCATCAAATATTTATCAAGTGCTAACTGTGACCCAAAGCACACATGATGGATGCCTCACTTATTACTAGATAGGATAGATACAGACTCTGTCCTCTGTCCCGAATGCTGAGTAGCAGTTTCATCCAGTAGAAAGTTTTCACCTTGGAAGCAGGAAGACTGGGGTTCAGATTCCACCCCTGATTCTAGGTGAGCGACCCTGAACAAGTCTTATTTCACCTTTACTCGATAAAATGAAGTTCTACAAGTATTTTTATCCCTTCAAGTGAAAAACCCCAACACAACCCCTTCCCCATCAAAAACAACCAAACCAACCAACCTTACAAAGTGCTTTATAAAGTACTGACATGGCACTAGCCGCTCCGTCTGGAGGACCAGGGATCAACTTCTTTTTCCCAAATGTGCTGAAAATGTGACCCTGGGCAAGTCCTTAACAGGTTGATACCATCGGCTACAAGTCATAGAACAAGCAATTCATAGTTAGCCTTTATTGAGCCCTTTCTTGTGCCAAGTGCTGGGAATGGACGCCAAGCAAAGGTGAGCCAGGCACTGGTAGATCCTAGCACACCCACACATGGGTTTTTTGCCTCTAGTGCGGCTGGGGTAGAATTCCCAGCTCCTCTCAGAGAGGCATCAAGCCCTGCCTGCCCATCCTCTGACTCTTGGTTAGGCTCTTCCCCGAGGTCATCCCAGGTTCCCCACACCCAGGTCACTAGGGGAGCACCCAGGCTCTTGCCCTATGCCCAACCCAGTTTCATCCTTTACACTCCCATGCACCCTCATCTTTAGTTCTTTAAAGGCCCTGGTGTTCAGATCTTGCTATTATATAGTTATGCTCACAAAATGATGGGAGTTAAAAGATGAGCTTTCATGGTTATAGGAACCTCAGAGTAGGTAAAAGTGCTTTAAAATTTCCCAAAAGCCATTCCTGTTGCTCTTCTCTTACTTTTCAATGGGAGATCCATTTGTATAATCTGTACTGGATGGACATGCTGCTGGACAGTTTCTGTGAGGGTACCTGCAGACCAGGGTGAAGTCCTTTCGGTCTTTCCTTAGAATCAAAGGTGTAAGTCTTGTCACCCCATGTATCTGCAAAGCTCCCAAGTACTGAGGAACCAGATTAAAATGTAACTAGGAAAAGTTTCACAAAAGAAATATATACAATGTCGATACCATAAAGCAACATGTAGCCCAGGGATCTGTTTCTACTTGAGTTTGCCCCCACTATTCTGAATACTTATGGCTCCCTTCTAGGAGTGTCTTGGAGGGATCTAGCATCTGGAGGACCTCCCCATCCTCAGGGCATCCTTCCTCAACTTCCACTGTCCCAGAGCCCAACAAGTGGTGACCATACCCTTCTCTGTTGTCTGCCTCACCCGACTTGTTACCAGAGGGTCATTGAACAGGGTTGTTTTTAGTTGTTAGACCTAAGAAATCTTGAACAAACTTGAGATGGTAAAGATAAGGTCCTTCATAAATCACCTGGAAAAACCTGCTTGTTTCCTGCTAATACACTCAATGAACATGCCTTCAGTTTGTGTGTAGCTAATCCTAAATGATTTTTAATAGTTAGTAAATATTTATTATGCGTCTGCTATGTGCTAGGCACTGTACTAAGCTCTGGGGATACAAAAAAAGGCAGAAGACAGCCCCTGCCCTCCAGGAGTTCACAATGTAATGTGTCAGACCACAAGCAAACTACATACTGGATAAACTGGAGATATTTAACAGAGGGAAAGCTCTAGAATCAAGAGGGGCTGGGAAAGGCTTCCTGTAGAAGGTGGGATTTTAGTTGGAACTTAAAGGGAGTCCAAGCTGTCAGTAGTCCAAGCAGAGGGAGAGCATTCCAGCATGGTGGATGGCCACAGAAAATGTCCGGAGGTGGGAGACAGATTGTCTTATTTGTGAAACAGTCCAGAAGAGAATGAAGGATAGGTGGCTGTCCCTATTTGCATGGTTGCCTTCTTTTTAAATCAAGGCTTACGCTGTTTTCCGCCCTTTGGGAGCTTCCCTTTCTTCAGACACCTTGTATTCTCTCCATGCCTTCTCACTTTGTCTTGCCTCCCCTACGGCTCCTCTATAGACGCCTGATCCAGTTTGGCTGCTTTGCCCAGCTTTCTTTTCTTTAGTGGCGTTTCTACTTCATCTAGAAGCATCCCAGAGGCTGCAACATTAGGGTCCATCACACTTGATGGAAAAAATAATTTGTGCTAGTAATTTTTGCAAATCTTTTCCATTTTTCTTCTGTTTAGAGCACTTTTTCTGTTTTCATCTTTGAATGACCTTGGGGTGACTTTGCTTAGCGATTTTGCCAAGCTTTCTTTGGACTCCAGTGCTTCTCTCTGTTTTGAGCCTATTATTACTCATAATTCATCCTTCTTTGTAAGATTTTAGAGTAATTTATAGTTTAACCCAGTGTTGCCTTGGGCACTTAGCAGTTAGTTGAGCCACTGGGGAGGGCCTAGTTGGCTTGGAGGTGGCTTTTCTAGTAGCCGGCTAGTGGTAGGTGGCTCTTTTACTCTCCTAAGGTCAGGTGACTGCTAGAGGGCATGATGTAGCATGCATTCAGAAAGTAAGTCAGATATTTATTGACTAAGGTGCTTTCTGGCTCCTTTTGGCCTCCTTGTTGTAGCAACTAATCTGCATTGATTTGAATTCTGGATGAAATGATTATGGTTGGTATAGATATCACTTCAGTTGTCCATTTCCCATTTCTGATAAATCTTCTCGAATGCACACCATCTCTTTTTCTCGTTACTATTTTTTCTTGTTTGTCATAAATTGTAATCTTAACAATGACAAGCTAACAGGCTATGCACAGATAATTGACTTGGGAACAACTCATGTCTGCCTATATTATTTTCATTATATTTTCCTATATTAAAATGCGGACGGTCAGTCTTTTTGATTTAGGGTTTGCTGCGTGTGGCACCTGCCAATGCCGTTTTGGAGGAAAGTGTTTACCATACGGAGGTGTGAGGCTCTTCTATAATCTACAAGTTTTGAGTCTCCTTCATCTCTGTCTCCTAAACTCTACTGTAACATAGATTTCTCCCCATTATCTCCCCATTCTTCCCCACCTTTGGCTTGAAGTCACCAAGTATTGGAGTGTACAGTGATATTTGGGGCAGGGGTGAGAAGTGGGGAGAGTCTTATTAAATTCTTAATACAGTTTCTCTACCACTATCTTCAGCAACCAAAGTCTCTGCATAAGCCAGGATTATTTTCGTGGTCTTTCGACAGTACTTATCATTAGTACTATGACACCAGACGACCAACAGGTCTAATCATGTTATACCCCTACTCAATAAACTCCAGTGGCTCCCTATCACCTCCAGGATCAAATATAAAACTCTCTGTTTGGCACTGAAAGCCCTTCTTAGCCCAGCCCCCTCCTACCTTTCCAGTCTTCTTACACCTTACTCTGCAGTGGCAATGGCCTCCTGGCTGCTCCCCCAACAAGACATTCCATCTCTCAGCTCCAGGCATTCTTTCTGAGTGTACCCCATGCCTGCAGTGCTCCCTTGCCTGCTTGGATTACAGACCTAACTAACTTCCCTGGCTTCCTTTAGGTCCCAACTAAAATCCTACCTTCTAGAGAGAGCCTTCCCCACCTCCTCTTAATTCTAGTGTCTTCCCTCTATTAATTATTTTCTCTTTATCCTGTATAGAGCTTGCTTCCTATAGATTTATTTGCACGTTGTTAACTATAAGCTCGTTGAGGGCAGGGACTGGCCTCTTTTTTTTTTCTTTTTGGAGGGGGAAGGGCAGGGCAATTGGGGTTTGCCCAAAGTCACACAGCTAGTTATGTGTTAAGTGTCTGAGGCTGGATTTGAACTCAGGTCCTCCTGACTCCAGGGTTGGTGCTCTATTCACTGTGCCCCCCCAGCTGTCCCGACTGGCCTCTTTTTATATCTTTAGCACTTAGTATATTGCTTAGCCCTTGGTGTAAGTACTTGATAAATGATGATTGATTGAATTTTACCTCTGACGCTACTAGCTGTATGACTCTTGGCAAATCTTAATGTTTTTTACACCTTAGTTTCCTCATCTGTAAAATGACTGGGTGGCCTCAACAATTTTCTCTAAATCAGTGATTCTCCTAATTCTCCAAATTGTTGTCATGTTCCAATTCTCAGTTTAAGGATTCACCAGTATTTCTGACTGTCTCAGAAAAAGAGGGTGTGAGTAATAGCAACAGTATTCGATGACAATTTTGTTAGACTTACCTCTTCTGAGCAGTGCAACGATCTAAGACAGTTCCAAAAGACTCAGGATGGAAAATGCACATCCAGAGAAGAAACCATGGAGTCTGAATGCGCATTGAAGTATTTTCTCTCTTCTGTTGTTTTTACTGTTTGTTTTTTCTTTCTCATAGTTTTTCCCTTTTGTGCTGATTGTTCTTTCACAACATGACTCATGTGGAAATATGTTTAATATGATCATACAAGTCTAGCCTTAAAAAAGAGGGGTGTGGTGGTGAAATGCCGTACTCATAGTCTATTACTTAATACTCCTAAGTGTGATACTTTTACTTTCCCCACTAAACTTAGCACAGCATCTGACATATTGCAGAAGTTTCATAAATGCTTATTGATTGACAGAAATAAGCAACTTGCAAGCAGAGACTCTGTATACCTTTTGTTTTTCTTCTCTTCACCCCCTCCCCCAACCTTGTGGGGTGCTGGGCACACAGAAAGCTCTCAGGTACTTACTGATTGAAGGAGCTCTAGCTTCATCAATATGCTTAGCATCTTTGACTCTTAACTCTAAAGCTAAAAAGGACCAGGGCACCCTCTCATTTTCCAGATAAAGAAGCCAAGGCTTAGGGAGGTCCAACAAGAAGTTCTAAGGCTCAGTCCTACGGGGCTCTCATCTCTGCTCTCACTATTCCCATGGTAACTTCATCACCTCAAACAGGTTTAGCTATCGCCTTTATCCGGATGACTCCAAGATCTATATATTTAGTCTTTTCTCCTGCAGCTCCTATAGAACACTTTCAATTGTGTACCCCATAGACATTTCAAACTCAGCATATCCAAAGCAGAAATTGTCATCTGCCTACCGGAACCCACCCTACTTCTGAACTTCACTGTTTCTGGCCAGGGCACCACCATCTTTCCAGTCACACACGTCTGGTTTCTCTTCTCTCCCTCAACTAAAACCAGGCAGTTGTCAAGTCCTGGTAAAACTCTTTCTACATTAACTCTTGCATCTGTCCCCTTCCACTCATCCAGTGACCACCCTAGTTTGGGGTGCTAGTGTTATATCCCCTGGTCTTGCCTCTGGTCTCTCTTCCCCTCTCCAGTCCATCCTTTCAGTGGCTGCCAAAGGACTCTTCCTCCAGCCTCAGTTCTGACTTCCCTCTTTCCTCTAGGTGGATAAAAGCCAAGTTCCTTCGTCGGGCATTTAAGGCTCCTCATACTTTCTGATCCATATCTTTGGTCTTACCTCTCCACCACCCTTGTGTTCCAGCTAGTTGGGACCTCCTCATCTCAGTTTCCCATCTCCATGACTTCACACAGTCTGATCCCCATAGCTGTAACATATTCCTTCTCAGCCTCTACCCCTTAAAATCCCTTGCTTTCTTCAAAGATCAACTCAACACCAAATGAGACCCATCCTCACCTTGGATCGGCCCCTCCCCCTATTGTTTTATATCTACTTTGTGTATTTTGTATTAAATGGCCACATATTGTTTTCCTCTCTACAATGTAATCTCTTTGAGGGGCAGGAATTGTTGCCTTTTTCCCTCTGACTTCCTAGGCACACATTAGACACTGAAACGCTCACTTGAATGAATGAGTGGTCAAGGTCACAGTGGTAACAAGCAGCCAAGTTGGCATCCCAGCTCAGAGCCTTGGGCTGATCCTCTCTGGGTGCTGCTCTTCCTTCCCTACAGCACACAGACCATCTGAAAAGCAGCTGACAGGCAGGGATTTGTGTCTGGATCCCTTCTAAATGACTAGGGTTAACCATGGGCTTTCAGTTTCTTCTTTATCATCCTCAAGTATTTAGGGAATGCCTCCTTTGGGAAAGGACTTTGAGGAGCATAGTGCTTTGTTCCTGCTATTTTAATTTTCTTTTTTATCGGAACTTTTTTCTGTTTTTTAATCAGAAATTAACCTAAGGGCAGCTAGGTGGCACAGTGAATAGAGCACCAGCCCTGGAGTCAGGAGGACCTGAGTTCAAATTTGGCCTCAGATACTTAACATGTATTAGCCCTGCCCTCCCCCCTCCAAAAAGAAAAAAAAAAATTAACCCCTAGCAAGACATCCAACATTTCAGTATGGTGCAATATATTTGGAGTTCAGATCCCAGCCCTGCCACTTATTATACTAGCTGTGTGACCTTGGGCATGTCATATAACCTCTGTGGGCCTCAGTTTCCCCTGGGGACTATAGTCTGGCTTTAGATCTATTACTCTATAAATATATATATATATACACACACACATATATATGTAAGAACAGAAAAGAGAATTTTATGAGACTGCGAACTTGTTAGTTTTTTTAACCTATAAAGTTTAGCAAAGTAGGAACAAAAGTGTCCAACTTGTATCCCTTCTGAACTTTTCTTCTTTTTTTTAATGTTGATGTTTCCTTGAAACATGTTGATGTTTCTTCTTTTTATTTTTAAACATTACTTTCATTACCTATTAGCATGCCTCTCCTCATAACCAATAAGTTTGGTCAAGCAAAACAATTCTCCCAGTCGGCTGGTCTCATTCTGTATCGTCAGACTCTCTGATTGGCTTAGGAAGTATGTGGGATTCATTCCGTGCCTCCCAGAGTATGGGATGGTCACTGCCTTTCAGAGTGTGGAAGTCTTGCAAAGGTGATTGCCTTTCCATTCTTGTGGCCAGTGGGTAAATGACTTGGTTCTCCTTGATTGACTTAACATCAGTAGTTACAGGCATCCTGTGTTTTTCTTACTACACCATGCTTACTGGGGAGCTATTGTGGTATAATAGAAAAAGCAGAGTTCAAATCCTACCTCCATCAGTGACTACTTGTATGGCCTTGAACTAGATGACCACTGTGGTCCCTTCCAGCTCGAGAGCTATGATGGTATGGTCACTTCTTGTTGGGGGAGAAGCAAAGGAAACAAGCCTTTATTAAATGCCTACTGTGTGCCAGGCAGCGTGTTAAATAAATACTTTTAAAAATCCTCAAAACACTGAGAGGTAGGTGATGTTATTATCCTGAACTTACAGTTGAGGAAACTGAGGCAGAGAGCAGTTAAGTAAATTACTAACTTTGAACTGTTTGCTTCCAATACCAATTTTCAGACAATGACCCCTAATGCTTCTTGTCTCTAGTCTAGAGGTGAGATTGGTAATGCTTTGGGAGGCCAGAATAATAATGGTAATAGTAACAGTAATAACAGGCATTCTTCTTGTAACTGACAACGACTTTGCATACATTTTCTCATTTGGACTTGACCTTACCTGCCTTTGAAGTATGGAGTTCTAGGTACTATGATCATCTCCCAAATTACCTAATATTTATTTGTAAATAGTCTAGGAGACTGTGTCCCTCTTCCCCATACCACTTCCTCCCAAAAGAATGTAAACTAAAAAAAAAAAATGTAACCTCAAAAGAATACAAGGGCAGAGACTGATTTTTGTTTATGTGTCTCCCAGTTGGAGCTTATTAAATCCGTGTTTTATAGATTTGGAACCTGAGCCTGAGAGAAGTGAAGTGACTGGTCCAGGGTCACATAGCTAATAAGTATCTGAGGCTGGTTTTAATTCCAAGGGTGATTTCAAATCCAGGCTATCTATTTGCTGCCTCTAATTAATAAAATAATCCCTTTGCCACCCCAGATATGTGTTCAAACTATAAAACTGTCCACAGTCCATCTTATCCTCTGTCATTCTTTGTCCATTCGGAGAAGGCCAGCCTATCCCATCAGGCTGATCCCCTAAGCAACAGAAGCCAACATTGGCTCTTCCTTGCCTGAAAACAAACCCAACAAAAAGCTGAGATCTAGAAGCAAGGAGCCCTGGGGACAGAATGAGGAAAAGGTTCTTTCATCTGACCAAAAAGCAGCTTTTTTCATCTGGACAAACTGTTTCCTTATCTGTATAGATACAAAAATGTGTAAAGACCAGGTTAGATGAAGAGAGACCTTAACCTGGTGTCCAGAACTTGGTTTAGAAAAAGTATTTTTCCTCTACTTTTAAGTTTAATCTGTATTATTAACATTTTTCCCATTACTTTGTAAAGTCTAGTGTAGATAATTCACAAAACAATAATGTCAAGCCTTAATTTGTAGCATTTGCTGATCTCTGGGGAGTAAATGCTCCCAGTGAAAGTTTTGTACTTATCTTGGAAGCTGGTTCAAGCATATTCCATCACACTTTTAAAAAACATTTAAATGTTTATTTTGAGTTTCAAACTCTCCCTCCCTTATAGGAAAGGCAAGAAATACAATATCTGTTATACATATGAAGTCACGCTAAACATATTTCTATATTAGCCATGTTGGTAAAAAAAAAAAAAAAGAGCAAGAGAAATAAAGAGGAAAAAGTCTAGTTCAGTCTGCACTGATATCATCAGGTCTCTTTTGGACGTAGACAGCATTTTTCATCCTGAGTCCTTTGGAATTGTTGTGGATCATTGTACCGATCAAAGAAGCTAAGTCTCTCATACAGTGTTGCTATCACTGTGTACAGTGTTCTCCTGGTTCTGCTCACTTCACTTTGCATCAGGTCATATAAGCCTTCCCAAGATTCTGAAACCATCTACTGTGTCACTTCTTATACAATAGTATTCCATCACAATTATGTACCACAATTTGTTCAGCTATTTCCCAACTGATGGGCATTCCTTCCATTTCCAATTCTTTGCCATTACAAAAAGAGCTACTATTGTATGTGTGTGTGTGTGTGTGTGTGTGTGTGTGTGTGTGTGTATCTGTGTGTATAAAATCTCTTTTTGGAATACAAACCTAGTAGTAGTATTACTAGTTCAAAGGGTATGCATAATTCCAGACTTTCTCCAGAATGGTTGCACCAGTTCATAGCTGCACCAGTAATGCATCAGTGTATCTATATTTGCACATGTCTTCCAGCATTTGTCATTTATGACTTTTCTGTCATCTTCGCCAATTTGATGGGTATGTGGTAACACCTCAGAGCTGTTTTAATTCACATTTTTCTAATTATCATTTATCATTTATAATTTAGAACACTTTTTCATGACTATTGATAGCTTTCATTTCTTCTGAAAACTGCCTGTTCATATCCTTTGAGTATTTATCAATTGGAGAATGGCTCTTATTTTTATAAATTTGGATCAGTTCCCTATATATTTGAGAAATGAGACCTTTATCAGAAAAACTTACTACAAAATATTTAGAAAAATATTTTTGATAGTTATCTTTTAGTACAGTTGGTTTCCTTTGTAATACTTTGTATTTTATTTTATGCCTTTAAAGACATTTCTGAGAAGGGGTCCATAGGATTCCCTGCCCAAGGGATCCAGGACACAAGAAAGGTTGAAAGTGGATGATCTTGGATCCCAGATCTTGGGGTTTAGGAGAGCAGTAGCTTTCTACCTGCCCTTGAAGGCTGAGAATGTTGGCAGTTTTAATCATGAACACCTGCCAACAATTAAACTCTTGTTCATTGTTTTCCAATTTGAGACTCATCCAATTGGAGGTGAGAAGAGAGGGGTACTAGAGGAGAACACAGAGCACAAAGCAATAGTTAAAGTTACTGGCTAATTTTGAGTACAACTCCTATATAAATACATCTATTTTTTTCAAATGAAAACAGTTCAAATCAAAGTCAATTGAAAGGAGCCTAACACAACAAGTTTGTTTGACTTGCCAGCAAATACAGCCCAGAGATCAAGTCAAACAAACACAGTCCATGTGAAAGATCAAATTGGAAGCAACCTGTGTTGGCCCCCTTTGTAGGCCCTTGGGGATTCCCAGCTGCCACCACCATCAGTCACCCTGGGCTCATGGCACAGGGGGTTGGCCATAGCACCATTTGAATGGGTAACCTGGAAACACCTTGAAAGTATACATGTAGAATATGTTGTTGAGACAGACCATTTCTAGAGAAAATTAGATGATTTCAATAAGCAAAAACAAATTTCTTTAAAAAACCCAGGCCTCTGATGTCAAAAGGATTGCTCTTTTACAAGCTTACTTTGCAGAATTGTGAAGTATTTCTTAAAATCTCATTTGATAGCATTAACATTGGTACAACTCAAGAAAATCCAAGATCTCTTGAGTATTTATATTACAAGTAGATGAAAATATAGATAATTAAAGATACAGTCACATAACTGACAAATTACCAAAAAGTGATCATGTGGGAGGAATATCTTGTACTCTGAACTGACAGAGATAAATTGATTTCAGAATGAAATGCTGGTCCTCAAGCACTAGTTAAAGAGGTGACCCCTCTTTACAATTTGGACTCAGGAATGTTTCACAGACCATCAATCCCTTGAATCAGACAATGTGTGAGGAGCTGTAGAGTGTTTCCAAGTCATTACAGGAATCATCAGCTTAAGTAACATCAATCTCTCAAAAAGAAGATTCTTTGCAAAAAATGTTTTGCTATAGGAGCTGACCATAAAGCATATCCTAAAAGGTGGCTCAGTGGCTAGAGCACTGGGCCTGGAGTCAGGAAGACTTGAGTTCAAATCCATCCTTAGACACTCACTAATTGTGTAACCCCTGGGCAAGTCACTTAGTTTCTGTTTGCCTTAACCCACTGAAGAAGGAAATGGCAAACCACTCCAGTATCAATGCCAAGAAAACCCCATGGACCACACTGGTGTGCTGTGGTCCATGGTTCATGACGTTTTGGAGACAACTGAACATAAAGCACATTCGTATTATTTTGAAAGATCCTGGTCTTCTCATGCTAAAATACTTCAGAAAAGGTGTCTAAACTCAAAACCAGAATGGATGACAAGGGCTAGGGACTGATTTATATGATATGGACAACTCCTAGCAATTAAGAGCAGCATCCTCCCTGTAATGTAATCTTAAGAATTGCCTGCAGCTTTGAAGAGACATACTCAACAGTCATCACAGTTAGTGTGGGTCAGAGATGGGACTAAGACCCAGGCTTTTTGGCTTGAAGATCACCTGTCTCTCATTCTGTGTTGCTTTTCGTTAACAATAAAGGTGAAATAAACTCATTTAGAATAAATTTCTTCCAGAAACTTGCATTTTTATTGGATAATTCTGGAATTCTGATTGCTGTTAATTCAAAGTCTTCAATTTAGTATTTTCCAATTTAAAAAGACACTTGCCTTAGACAAGGAAAGAGCTTGTTATTAAGCACCTGAGACTAGGTTACAAAAAGCTTTTATTTTAAAGATGCAGCTACTTCTAAAATATGAATGGATATGGAACCAGACAGGTGATGCATTTGTTCTTGCTGAATTGGAACAAGATTAGTTAATAGATTTGTCTAGTGACAGTACATCAAAATAAGTGCTTGAAATCTTGGGTTTGGGACACAAGTAAATGAAGAGCTCTCTGGGGAACATGAAAACTTCTGTTCATAAACTCTGTTTAAAACTGGCTTACAAAAATATTGTTCAGCATCATTTTCTTTTTATAATCAATTTATTTATTTTTGGTTTTCGACATTCACTTCCACAAGACTTTGAGTTTTAAATTTTCTCCCTCTCCCTCTTCTCTTTCTTCCCCAAAATGACATGCAGTCTGATATGGGCTCTACTTATATATACATTCATATCAAACATATTTTCACATTAGTTAGTAAAGAAGAATTAGAAGTAATGGGGAGAATCATGAGAAAGAAGAAACAAAACAAAACAACAAAAGGAGAGCAAATAGTCAGTCTGCTCCTGTCTGCATTCAGATTCCAAAGTTCTTTCTCTGGATTTGGATGGTGTTTTGTACTGTGAGTCTTTTGGAGTTGTCTTAGATCCCTGCACTGCTGAGAAGAGCTAAGCCTGCTAAGGTTAGTCATAACACAGTGTGGCTGTTACTGTGTACAGTGTTCTCCTGGTTCTGTTCCCCTCACTCAGCATCAGTTCATATTAACTCTTCCCAGGTTTTTCTGAAGTCCACCTGCTCCTCATTCCTTATAGCACACTAGTATTCCATTACATTCACATACCACAATTCGTTCAGCCATTCCCCAATTGATGGATATCTCCTCAATTTCCAATTCTTGGCCACCACAAAAAAGAGCTGCTATATTTTTGTATTTGTGAGTTCTTTTCCTGTTTTTATGATCTCTTTGGGATACAGACCTAGAAGTGGTATTGCTGGGTCAAAGGGTATGCACAGTTTTATAGTCCTTTGGGCACAGTTCAAATTGTTCTCTAGAATGGAAGGATCAGTTGACAACTCCACCAACAATCAGCATCATTTTCTCCACAAACATCCATATAAATTTTATTTTGTTGTAGTATTGTAAAAGTGGTGTTTGAGTAAAATCCAAGCCAAGCACTATTTGTAGAGGTAATCTGATGGAAAATGTTGAGTGTAGCAGCTTGATTTTTTTAAGTGAAGAGAGAGTGTCTCTTTAGAAACCACTGACCCAGCTTTGTGGGACATAAGGAAGGGTTGATTAGTATGAGTAAAAGACTCATAAAGCCTTAGAGAAGAGTAGCTGAATAGGATCAGAATGAACCATGCCCTCCTTGAAGATGAGGACAGTCTTTTGCCTCTTTTTGTATCCCCAGCACTTAGCACAGTGCCTGGCACATAGTAGCCACAAAATAGATGTTTATTAGATGAATGAATGAATAATATGAATGGCCAGCACTGTCTGGGGGTGACATAGGAAGATTGAGGGCTATGAAGAAATGATAGATTGTGCCAAAAACTTAACTCATCCCTTTTTATGTATAATCTTGGAGCACCAGCTAGATTAGTATGGATTAGTAGATTGAATGCTTGTTTGAAAGGAAAGAAGGAAGGATGGACAGATGAGAGGAAAGGAGAGGAGGAAGAAAGGATGGATGGAAAGAAGAAAGAGCATGAAGTACTTACTCTCTGCAAAGCCCTGGGAATACAAAGAAAAGCTAAGGCAGCTGGTGCTCTCAGGGAGCTCACATCCTAATTAGGAAGGACAGCACATATGGGCTGTTTCAGGTACAAGCTCGCTGGATGGGCCACATAGTCTTGAGGGGGCATTGACAAGGCAGATGGTAATGCATCTTCTTGACTGTCATTTCCATTAATAAAAATATCTTCATTACTGATGATGCCGAACCATTTGCCAATAATGAGGACTTTGAGAACCTTCTTTTCCTGGTTCTTAGCAGAGTTGCCAGGTAATATCTCCACAATGTTGTTTCCTTGGATGCCGACTCCGGGGGCCAGACTGGAAGCTAGGAACAGGAGTTTGGGGTTCATTGCTATTCTTAGGGTTCTTGGCCTCAGGGTTCCAGGGTGGGAGTTGAGGTGGTTTGTCCTGCCTGACCTCAGGTAGACTTCCTATCAGTATGGGCAAGTCACTGAGCCTCAGTTTACTCATCTGTAAAATAGGGATAACAGCACCTACTTCACTTGCTTGTTACCAGGAGCAGATGAGATCACATGTAAAGCACTTTGCTAACTTCAATTGTCAGCCATTCTTATTAGGACTATTAGCATTCGGGAAAAGTAATTCATTATCTTTAAGTCTTGTGTGAAAGCCCACCACGGGTTAGTTTAAGATTCTATACCTTAATGACCATGTGAAAGGAAGCTTCTAACAGAGGCTTCCAAACTTATTTGAGCTGCCCCCTTTAAAAAAAATATTCAGCACTCCCCTGGAAATCTACTTTCTTTAACCTTTAATGGTTTTGTTTTTTCAAAATTTTTGTGATTTCAAACTACTACACCCCCCAGGATCGCCCACTTTGGGACCCTATGTCTAGAGGGTAGTTAATAAAACCTCATGGAATTAGAAACATAATTGAACTTGATTTGTTAAAAGGTAGACATAGAATTTAAGCAAACATATGGGGGAAATTATTTTGCTGGTTGATGAACAGTGAAGGAATTCATGATGATAAACTTTGCACAGAAATGTGACTCAGATTCTGTCGAATCCAACTCTTTCCTTGCTGTAGCCATCTCTTCTAATGTGCAGATCTCATTGCAGAAAAATTGGGGGGCTGGTGAGAGATGGGACAGATTCATCAAGTCAACAAGCATTTATTAAGTGCCTTCTATCAGCCAGGTACTCTGTGCTGGGGATACAACAAAAAGCAAAAGTATGATCCCTGCCCTCAAGGAGCTCACAGTCTAATGGAGGGGCAGGGGAGACAACAAACCAAATAGACAGGATAAATGCGCCAGGGAGCTTCCTCTAGATATGTTTGCATTACAAGGTTATGCCCTGCCCACCTCTTTTTTAAAAAATTTATTTACTTTTAGTTTACAACATTAAGTTCCACAAGTTTTTGAGTTCCAAATTTTCTCCCCCTCCCCCCATGGCAGCATGCAATCTGATATAGGTTCTACAAATACCTTCACATTAAACATTAGTCAAGTTGTAAAGAAGAGTTATAACCAATGGAATGAATAATGAGGAAGAAGAAACAAAACAAAACTAAAAAGAGAGAGAGCGCAAGTAGTTTGCTTCATTCTTCATTCGGACTCTGTAGTTCTTTCTCTGGATGTGGATATCTCTTTCCATCATGAATCTTTCGGAGTTGTCTTATAACCTTGCATTACTGAGAGGAGCCAAGTCTATCAAAGTTGTCATCATAGATACATTGTATCTATAATTGTGTACAATGTTCTCCTGGTTTTGCTCCCCTCACTCAGCATCAGTTTATATAAGTTTCTCCAGGTTATTATGAAGTCTGTCTGCTCCTCATTTCTTATAGCACAATAGTATTCTATTATATTCATATACCACAACTTGTTTAGCCATTCCCCAATTGATGGGTACCCCCTTGATTTTCAGTTCTTTGCCACCACAGAAAGAGCTGCTATAAATATTTTTGTACATATAGGTCCTCCTCCCATTTGTATGATCTCTTTGCTTAAAGGGTAATGCACATTTTTATAGTCCTTTGGGCATAGTTCCAAATTGTTCTCCAGAATGGTTGGATCAGTTCACAACTCCACCAGCAATGCATCAGTGTTCCAATTTTCCCACATCTTTCCAGCATTTATCATTTTCCTGTTTTGTCATCTTAGCCACTCTGACCAGTGAGTGTGGTACCTTAGAGTTGTTTTGATTTGCATTTCTCTAATCAATAATGATTTAGAGCATTTTTTCATATGCTTATAGAGATCTTTAATTTCTTCCTCTGAAAACTGCCTATTCATATCCTTCAACCGTTCATCAATTGTGGAATGACTTGTATTCTTATAAATTTGACTGTTCTCTATATATTTTAGAAATGAATGCTCTATCCATCTTTTAGCCCGTCTTCTTGCTCCATGACTAGCTGCTTCCTCTTCTTACCATGGGTCTCTTTTTATAATTAATGCCCTTGCTTCTCAGTCTTCCTTATCAAAGGCTAAAGGAGCCTTAAGGCAAACCTAAGTGAAAGCTCATTCCTTTGGCTATCTCATTGTGTGCTGCGGCAGTCTCTGCAGATGCTCTTGGAGCTCCCAGGCTTGATGCTATATAATTCTGAATTCTCTAATGTCCTGACTTTCTGTGGAAGGCCACCACTCTAGGCCCTGAGAACTCTGAATAAACTGTTGGCCAAATGGTGGAAATCGAAGGGGAAATACAGAGAACGGCAACCAAAGAAAGACTTCAGTGATGGTGGCAGTAGAAAGTCTAGCCAATGGAAATACTCAGCTGGACTTCATCTGAAGCGTTTTTCAAGGCCTACAATCTAAGCCATCTCTATTTATGCTTAGAATCCCAGGAACAAACTTTTTGGTAAAATATACATACACACACCTATATTACCTACCGTTGGTTTTTCTCATGACTTTGGAAACTTGGCATTCTCTGGGAACAAGACTCCAAGAGGAGAACCTAATGAGTCTATACAAATATGCTTCTTACCCAAAGACAAAGAGGATTCTGTACCTTTGGGGGAGTCTCAAGCCTAGCTGTATAAACTGAAAACACAATGATGAGGAGGCAAAGAGCCCCAGATTAAGGAAGGTAAGGAGAGAGCTTTGCAGAGGCTATATAAATGGGAATTCCTCCTTATAGCACTGTTCTCAGGCCAGTCAGATTTGGGAGTAGTGTGTGGGGAGGGGCAAATAGACCCTTCCCCTTTCCAGCAGTAGGAGGGAGGCAGGAATAGGCCAGGATCTTGGGCTCTGGTCAGAAGTCAGCTGGAGAGGTGAGTTTCTATAACAACAGGAAATCCTCTTTCTCACCCATTTTGGTCGTCTTTGACGACCTACCAAACCTCCCAGTAAACTCATCACTGGGAAAGCTCATCAGTTTGCAAGATTTATTCAGCCTTGGTACTCACAACTCATCAGTGTCCTCTTCCCCTCTAACTAGTGGGGTGGGGTTTCTCAATTCACCCATTACAAACTTGTACAGTCAAACAAACAAATTCACACTTTGGCCATGTCCAAAAAATGTCTCAGTTTTCTCTCTCTTTATCAGGAGGTGGGTGAGTAGCATGTAGAAAGTGTGGGTTGGTCACTGTGTTGATCAGTGTTAAGTCTTTTAGAGTTTCAATGAGCATTTATTAAATGCCTATATGCTAGGTATTTGAGAGATACAAGGCCCAAAATGAAAGTCTCTGCCCTCAAGGAGCTTATATTCCATTGAGAAATAGAGAGAAGGAGAAAGAGAGGGGAGGAAGGGAAGGGGGAAGACAAAGAGAGAGGGAGAGAAGAGAGGGGGAGAGAGAGAGAGGGAGGGGGAGAGAGAGAGAGAGAATATAATCATAAAGCATCCATAAAGAAAGTGTGTGTTCAAAAGAGGTACATAAAGCATACATGCAAAATAAATATCAGATAGGAGGAAAGACACTAGCAGTAGAGGGGATCCAGAAAGGTTTAATGTAGAAGATGGTGCTTAAGCCTAGTCTTGAAGGAAGACAGGGATGCTGAGAAGCAGAGGTGAGAAAGGAGTGCATGCCAAGCATGAGGAACAAGTATGCAAAGGGGCAGGGACTGGAGACAGAGCACCTCCATGGATAGATGAGCAAGAGAAGAAGCCAATTTGGCCTTAGGTGTGAGAAGGGTGGGGCTGTGTGAAGAATGAAGCTGGCTTCATCTTATAAGGTGGACTGAGGTGATGGTTGTGAAGGGCTTTTAAATACCTAATAGAGGAGTTTATATATTCCTTCTACATGGGAATTGGGAAGCCACAGAAGTTTGTGCTTAAGAAAGATCCTGGGTAGCCATGTGGACAGTAGGTGAGAGAGAGGTGTAGAGACAGATCAGGAGGCCATAGCAAAAAAGGTCCTGGCAAGAGAAGAGGTCCGGTATTGAGAGTGACAAAGGGATTATGGATGGGAGAGATGTGGATGTAGAAATGCCAAGCATTGACAGTTGATTTGGAAATATGGAGTGAGGAACAGTGAAAGGGGGAAGGGAATATACATTTTGCATACCACCTACTATGTGCTAAGCTCTTTACAAATATCTCATTTGATTCACACAACTCTGGGAGGTAAGATGCTATTACTAACTCTATTTTACAGATGAAGAAACTGAAGCAGACAGATGTCAAGTAACTTGCCCAAGGGCACACAGCTTGTAAATGTCCAAGTCCCCATCTGAACTCGGGTCTTCCTGACTCCAGGCCCCAGCCTTCTCTCCACTTTGCCCCCAGCTTCCACTGTAATAGTAGAGGATAATGCCAAGCTTAGGAACCTTCAAGACTAGAAGCTATCTATGTCCCCTGCCCCAACCTGAACATCCCTAGTTCTTACAACTAATCCCTGTATGTAAGTCTCCAGCTCCCTCACAATCTTGGTCTACCTCCTTCTGGCTGCTACCTTCTGAAGGCCCTGTGTGGTCTATGTCTTTCCCAACATGGAGCACCCAGAACTGAATACACAATACTCCAGATGTCTGACCCAAGCTAGAGTGTAATGAAACTAGTGACTGACTCCCTTGTTCTGTAAACTATTTGATGTAAGGCAGCCTAAGATTTACAGTAGTTTAGGTTTTGACTTGCATGCCAAAATATTGCCTCGTTAAGCTTGCAGGACACTAAAGCCCCCAGATCTTTTTCACAAACTGTATTCTAGCTTATGGTTCTTTCTATTACAGTTCATCCTACTAGGCTGGGTCCTTGTATTCCCCCATAATGAACTCTCTTAGGATCTTTATTGTCTTTTACCTCTGCCAGCTTTGTTTCTTTTGTAGATTTGCTAAGCATTCCTTGTACCTTCATCCAAGATACACATTATAGAACCAAAAAACAGACCATCGGGGCTCTCAATCAAAGGCCTTCCACATTGATACCATTCCATTAATGACTGCTTTTTGGGTCTTGTTGAATTAGTCCTGAATTCACATAAACTTACCTCATAGCTCTCCATCTTATCCTCAAAAGATAATATTTGGATTTCAGGAAAAGATTATTTGATATTTTTGATTATTCTGAAAGCATTCCACTGATCTATCACTAACTCCATAAAAAACAAATAAGGTCAGTCTGTAAATCATGCTAACTGTAGTGGTCATTGTTTCTTTCTCTATATAATCATAAAGGATCCATTTGATAATATAATTTTTTCCAAATATTAGTTATACTTACAAACCTATATAGTTGGGAGACTGTCCTTTTCCCTTTTTTTTCCTTCCACATAATACCTCTCCATTTTCATCCCACCAGTACATAACTGTCCCTATTTTCCTCTCCTCCCAGCTTCTGTTCTCTCTCTTGTTATTCAAACTGGATGGTCTACCCTCTGGAACCTAATTTTATTACTCTGCTGTTCATAAACCTATAACAGTCAACTCTAGATAAAGGGGCTATATCAACAGTCACAACTGTTCAAAAGACTCCCAGCTCTATAGGCTGGTGAGCCCCTTTTCCCCACTGGTCACTCCAAGCCACAATCTGTTTCCAGGCAATATGTGATTTAATAATAGCAAGCTAGAATTTATATAATGTCAAGAGCACGGAAAGCTAGGGACCTTTTCTCATAATGTTTTTAAATGCATAAAATACATAGGATGACAAAGGAAATCAATTATAGTGGATTACTGTAAATTGAATAATATTTTTTTAAGTCCATAGACTATATTGCAGAGGAAATTTTTCTTCAGGCACTAAGTGGACTAGGTCTCATAACAATTTAGATTCTATTCTAGTTTCGTTTTTTTAATAAAGAAACTGAAACTATGAAGGGGAGATTAGCCCCCAGTAAGAAATAGCAAAGTCAAGATTCAAATGCAGGTTTTCCAACACCACCTTAGGGTTGGTATGTCCCGTGCCATACTTTGACATACTAGTTAGTACGGTGCTGGGCACAAAGGTTGGACAGTCACAGCTCGTGGGAAGCTTCCGTTCATTGCAGCCGGCAGGTCGCGATGGGAACCGATCCCCGCCCCCCAGCTCTCTTCTGACTAGGAGAGGTGGTGGCTTCTTTCTCCCTCTCCACAAAGAAGAGGCCCCCAAATAAACTGCACCGTCTGTAGCCCAGCCCAGTGTGGTCACACATAGGTGCGCTCCCAGCAGGGCACAAGTTCCCGCCAGTAGGCCCAGGAAGCGTGAGAACAGAACGACCCGCTCCTCGGGCTTTTTAAGTAGAGTAGATCTGGAACAGCTGATTTGGGAGCATGAGGTCGGAGTGCGCCTGCGCGCCGGCAGACCTCCTCACGGCGCCGCAAGGTATTTGGGACCTTCTTCCCGGCAACGCTTTCGGGAGAACTGGTGGGTGGTAAGAGCGTGAAGAAACTGGGAAGGGGAGGAGGGTGTAGGGAATCATCGCGAGATCTGCTGCTGCATCGTCGGAAGCGGTAGCCACGTGATTATCCGAAGCCGCCTTCGCTTGCCCCCCTCCCCCTTCTCGAAAACGCGCCCCCCCCCTCCCCCCCTTACCGTTCGCCCATCCTTAAGCTGAAGAGATGGACCCATCTGGTTCCGGAGTTCGCTCGGATCGAGCCACTGGTTCCAGGCCGGTGGGATTTGGGAGTTGGGGGACTGGGGGTGGGGGTTCTCCGAGATAGGGGGGGCACCTTCCCCTTTCCCGGCGGCGAAAGGCGGGGCCAGGAGGGTAGGCAGAGGCCCGGTCGGAAGTCACGTGGAATGGCGTCGGCGCGCGCGCGCGCCTCCTTCCTGCCCCTCCCCACCCCTCACGGGGAGGGCGGGACGGGAAGGGGGGCCGGTGGTGTCGGGGGGAGGGGGAGGAGGAGGAGGAGGGGCGTCAAGATGGCGGCGGGGAGGTAGGCAGAGCCGGACGCAGCCGCCGACGCCGCCGCCTCCGCTCCTGCAGCCTCGCCGCCCTCCGAGCCCTCGCAGCCACCGCGACGCCGCCGGCTCGCCCGATCCTGAGGAGAAGGTGAGTATCCTCCAGGCTCCGGCTCCCTTCCTGGGCAGTCTTCTCTGCCTTCCCCTCCCCCAGCCCTCGACGGCGGCTGCGGTTCCTGAGGGGGGCCCCGGGCCTGACGCCGGGACCCGAGCGGTGAGCCACGGCCCCGGCCTCTCACCGCTTCTCCCCGCAGGACCTTCGCTGGCCCCGTTCCCCTTCCGGCCACGCCGCGAGGTTCCTAGTCTGCGGCTCGAGGGAGCGGCCGTACAGAGGAGGAAACTGAGGCACGTCCAGGGGGAGCACAGGCCCGCGTCCCCCGCGCTGCGCCCCCAACCCCGGCCCCGCGCCGGCGCGGAGGGTTTGGACTTGACCTGCTCACCCCCGGCTTTTGCGGTTTTTTGGTCCCTGCGTGAGGGCAAAGGTCGAAAGGGGTCGTCGGAGACACTCTCTTTTCTCGGGGAAAGGCCCATGGGGGTTGGGAAGAGGGTTCGCACGGATCTCCCGGAGCCTTCGCCTCTTTTCTGCCTCTCCGTGGTGAGTGTCAGAGGGGGAGAGCCTCGGCACGTGGGGGGCTCTCTCCCGCCGGGGAGGGGCTTGCTGGGTCGGGGGCATCCCTTCCTTCTTCTTTACTCCCCCGACCCTGAGGGTACAGGTGTGGGAACAGCTGCGCCGGCCGCTAGGCCGGGCCGCCGGAGCCACGGGCCGCCCTCCCCGAGCCCCGAAACTTCCCCAAATCGCTGGTCCTCGGGCTGGGGGAGTGGCCCTGGGTGCGTCTGAGCGGCCCGGACTCCGGGTGTCTGAAGCCTCCCGATTGTTTCTCTCCTGACCCCGGCGTGCGGCTCCTCCCCCTGCACCGCTGCTTTGTGCTGCTCCTGGGACCGGGGCTCCCGCGGCGCCCGGCGAGAGCCCTGTGTTAGTGTGGGAGCCTTTGGTTTTGGGGTGTGCTTGTTAAAGAAACAGAACTCGGCAGAATAAAAGGAAAAGAAAACAGGGTCAGAGGAAGCTAGGCTTTTGGCCGTTGAATTCCGCAGCCAATTGTAACTGCACCCGGAAGTTTGTGCTGAACACGTGTCGATGGGGGAAGGTTAGAAGACTAGCCCCACTGACCTTTAAAAGTTGATTATTAGCAACTTTTCTCTGTAGCTGAAGTGTTTAAAAATTCTCCAGGCCCGAACAGATATGGCTTTGAACATGGAGTTCCCAGAAGAGCGGGGGGGGGGGGGGGGGGGGGGGGGGGGGGGGGGTGTTCCAGAAAGCTCGGTGTCTAGGTCTAGTATAAGTAGTCCTACCACACTCTTTAGCCAAGGACCTGAACAGGAAGGGCTGATGGATGCTTTTCTTCAGTTGTCAGAAATGTTCAAATTGGATTTCTCAAATAACGATGGTTTGGTCATCGTTATTGTTATTCAGGCAATCAGTAAGGAAAGAACATTCCCACCGGTGTAGTTATTTAGGTATGTGATCAGAAGAAGGTAAAGTGGAAGCTATACTTGTAGGTCCTGTCATGTCAACAAGTATTAAACAGCTTGCAGTGTAGCAGGAACTATGTAAAAGCCCAGGGATACAAAGAAAGGCAAAAACAAAAGTCCTTGATCTCAAGGAATTCACCATCTAACAGCTTAAACGATGTACAAACGAGATACATGTACATCACGAATTGGAGATCATCCACAAAGGCAGGGCACTTAAGAGGGATCGAAAGCTGTCTTGGCCAAGAAGGTAGAATTTTATCTGGGACTTGAAGGAAGCCAGGAGATGGAGATAAGTAAGGAGAGAGTTCCAGGTGGGAAATTAGTAAAAATTACCTAGAGTGGAGAAGAAAGTTTTTTAATTCAAGGGAACAATGAGGATGCCAATGTCACTACATTGTAAGGTAGGCTGGAAAGATAGAAAGGGATCAAGTTCTGAGGGACTTTAAACAGAGGATATCTCCCTGTTTAAGGACTTGATGCTGATATTTTTTTAAACTGTGAAAGAACTGTTCAGACCTAAAATGATTCCTTACAAGCAAACTGCAGTTAGAGAAGTCCTTTTCTCTTTACCACTTTGTTCCTCCATTATGATTTTCTTACTAATAATACAAAAATTATTACTTCAGTTGATAGTTTTGTGTGAAGAAAGAAAATAGTTAAAACAACTAACGTGAGTTTCTAAACCAAGACACTCTAGATTAATTTTGGCGGGCGGCATTCTTTCCCCAAATGAGCACAGATTTTTCAGGGGGGATTGCTTTGCTCCTGTTTACACTTTTTAAAATTTTGATTTCTTTGCTACAACTTATACTTAAAACAACTTAAAGATTAATAGTCATATGTGCAACTTAAGTTAGATCCCTTAAAACCTTTATTTAGATGGTGGTTGAGTGCAATTAAAATTCTCTAAACATCCCTGCTAATTTGGTTCCAGGAGTACATCTTTTGACTAATACAGATTTTTGTATAGCAAGAAAAGGGGGTGGGGGATGGAGAGGTAACACTATTGAATGTGAACACTCACTAGATTATTTTTGTGTGTTAGATTTTCAGTTCTTTATCAGTATAATTTCTTGATTAATGAGCCAGTGGAATTTGTGTGATTCTTGAAAGATCATGTCATGGGTTCCCAATATTTAAGCATATTTTAAACCTTGTTGAATTCCTGTTACCTTTTTTTAGGACAATTGGTGTTTGGGCTCTTGGTAAATTTTTTTCCATTAGTAATTATAATACTTAAAATTCTGGAACTGTACATACATGGATTCACTTTTTCATATAAATTTTTGCTAAGGGCACACATTTCAAGTGTGAGAACAATTTATAAGTATATTTTGCTCCTTTGAGTTAGTTAAAACTTGAGAAATTAACAGAGGATTGCTGAGGGTGCCATTTTGGGAAAGGAATAGTAAGTACTTTTATCTGTTCGCTTTCCTCTGCCTCTGAAGAGCTGCCTGGCACCCAGTAGGTGTTTAATAACTTGGTTAACTAACTAAATTATAAGCATATAAAATGATATGCTATGGGTCCTTCATAGGATTCTTAACCATGCTGGTATCTGTGCAGAGCAAGATTATAAGCAGTAAGTGTAAGAAAACGTGCTTGTTCTTTTTCAAGTTTTTAAGTGTGTGGTATTGTTGATTATAAAAATTTTTGCTTGGGTGCTTAAGTGATAAAATTTCTGCATCAGTTTTCCTTGGGCCCTAATGATTAATGACAAACTGGATACTTCATTGAAACTCACTCGATTAATCATTTTAGACTTTAAGTGAATGACTAGATTGTATATAGAATGTAGATTAAAGTTTATTTTGGATTACCAGCAGATGGTCCACATTACAATTTGTAGTCTGCAAAATTAAATTTCATCAGTAATATGGAAGGGAGAAGATTAAAAATCTTAATTTTTGGTCTCATATTTTCAATCTTCACAAGACAGATAACAGGCCATAGAAGCTTCCAGCAATAGGTACTATGCCTATCCAAAAATATAAAGATATGGTGAGTCACTGCAAAGAGAACCTTAACCTTGTTCTTTGAACACATTTCAGTGTAGATGATCATAGCAGCAAATATTTGTATAACTCTTAAAGATTTTCAAAGTATTTTACCTATGTTTTCCCATTTTTTAAGAATAGGAACGATGTTGTTCCACTTATGATGATTTTCCATTTTCAGTTATCATTAGCTGGATGCTCCATACAGAGGGTGGTTCTGAAGTTTTTCTTTCCTTTTCTCTGCTTCTGTGCTGTTTCAGAGCACCATTGTCAGTTTGTTTTTAAGGAAAGGCTTTAGTGCTTGGTGTAGAGAGGATATCCAACTGTTCCAGTACTCAGGGACTCTTTCATCAGATAGTGGGCCATCAGAGTCCTTTTACTGCTTTGTTACATCTTTACTGAAGGTAATAAAGATAGCAGGGAGAGGCAAAACTAAAAATTTCAAGGCTTTTCCTACTTGTTCACTTTGGTAGTAGATAGTCATAGGGAAGAGACAAATTAGTGACTAAAATGAGTGAGGTTGTTGTATTGATCATGGATAGCCAGGTTTGCCATAGGTAATTGAAAATTGTTCATTAATTGGTCAGCTGATAAATTTGGTCAATAAAGCTCAAATTATTTAAAAATTTTTCTTTTGAAAAATTGTTAGTGATATCTCAGGTGTTTGGTATTTTGCTTATAGATTAAGATCACTTAAACACATTAAGTTTCTTGTTTTGGTGTATCTCTGGTGAATGAAGCAATGATAACTTTGTAAATAAAAATAGGTTCTTTTTTTGTGGAAACAGATGTGAGGGCATGAAAATTCCTTCTTTCAGTTTGAATCATTTAAACTTACCACTTCAATATAAAGAGGTTTTTAAAATTATTTTCAAACAACTGCCTTAGTGTACAGTAGTTGTAGACTGGTAAGTTTGGGGGATTTTTGTGCTAATAGGTTTTATTTTTTGCCAGGTTCCTAGATGTGTGAGAAGCAATTAAAAATATGGTGCTCAGAAAGGTCTAGCCTCTTTCCCATTGTCATATATCCCTGCCTGAACCTCAGTGAGACCCAGAATTTATAAATACTGTATTTTGTAGCAAAGTAATAAGCACCTGTGAAATTCAGGCAAATTACCTTCTGAAATTCTTGTTATTTTGGGAATCGTTCTTGGTGAATTTGCCAGATGGCCTTGTACTTTTTAAGTTTTTCAAGAATATCAGTAGTCAGGATCTTAAAGGACTTGTTTATTGTATTGTATTGTCTGCTATGTGTATAAGATCATATAATTAGTTCTAAAGACAAAAGACATTTATGGGAAAAATATAAATTTTCAGGGGTTAGGGTTAGGTGTTGGAAGTCTCACTAAAAGTTGAACCATTTTGGTCACCTTTTTATAGAGTACTCATAATCATGAAATATAAAAATCTACATATCCCTTTGCATACAGACTGGGACAGTTCTCTTTCACTTGCCATTACTTAGCATATATATTACACATATGTTGAATGATGTGTTCAATGTGGCTTTTATTCAGAAACTTTTTTTATTCTCAATTTGGAAGAAATAGATTCTGAGTTGTACTTCTTTTACATGAAGGCAAGTAGGGAGAGGTGAATGGCTAGTATTTGAGTTGTAGACTAATTGTTAGCCTTTTTTCCCCTCAGCCTTCTCTTAACTTTTTCCTGTTCTGATAAGTTTATTTGTAAAAAAATAAGAAGTAATAACTTGAAAAAGACTGGACCTTTGGATAAACAAGAAACAAATTTTCTTGCTTCATTAAATATTAATGTCATCTTAGGAAAACCTTACTACATCTTTAAAGTATTGGGGTTGTATCTTTAAGGTCCCCTTTGGACCATAGATTTTGAAATGGTTTCTGAGTACATAGGAATATATTTCTGTCAGTTCAGTGTCAAAGGATCTAATTTGATGGCTTGGTACCAGCAGCTTCCCACCAAGGAGCTGGAATGAGGGTTCCTCCCTCTTCTGATCTAACAGTTTGTATTCTTCATGTATTCTTCTTCAGCATAATTTGTATTATACACCTTGATACAGGTTATTTGTATCTCTTTTTTCACCTTGATTATTTGCTATCAAATATATGAACAGGGAGCTTAAGCAGAAAGCATAGTTGAAAAGAATTTTTAGAAGGGAAGGAATGCCTAGATCACATCATATATAAAATGAAGAATTTGCATAATATTTGTTGACATTTGCAAATCTGAGTGAACTCAGTGGCTGTCAAAGAGTAGGGTCTGAGAACCATCTGTAAGTTTTTGAGCTCATCTTACTCAGATGAATGGCTCTAGGATCTAATTAATGTGGGTACTCCTCTAGTGATAATTGTAACCCCATCCATACCTATCTGTCTCCTAGTATAGTAATAAGTATAAAATACAATGTCTATACTTTTGTTTCTGCCAAATTTCTAATACCTAATAAAAAACAGCTATAATGCCATCATTGTGTTTCTGCTAATTTTGGTGAGGTTTTTGGGATGGGGGTGGCATAATGAGTAGTTGGCGGTCCATGGTGGTCCTTGGTCTTGATGAAGTAGTTTGTGTATTAGACAAGGTCTTTTTACCTCTGATTTAAATCTCCAGAAAATCTGAATGTGAGAATGTCGATTATGATCAAATTTTCTTTATATTGGAGGGAAATAAAAGAGTTTGAATGGATCTTGTCTGTGCTTTACAACAACCATCATATTTTTTCCAACTTTTTTTATTAAATTGTTAGTTTTTAGTTTTCAGCATTCACTTCCATAAATTGTTTGGTTGTTTTTTTTGGAGGGGGGAAGGCAGGGCAATTGGGGTTAAGTGACTTGTCCAAGGTCATACTGCTAGTAAGTGTTAAGTGTCTGAGGATGGGTTTGAACTCAGGTCCTTCCTGACTGCAGGGCCGGTGCTCTATTCACTGCACCACCTAGCTGCCCCACTTCCATAAGTTTTAAATTTTCTCTTCCTTCCCAAGATAGATGGCTTCCAATCCGATACGATCTCTACACATATATTCCTATTAAACACATTTTCACATTAGTCGTGTTGCATAGAACAATTATCCCACTTTTTTGAAAATTCAAAATAGCTGGTCTCTTCTTATAGCCTGTTTTCTTACCATTCCCTTCAATTTTGTGTTTTCTCATCACTCCAATGAAACTGTCTAAAAAGTTTCTACCATCCCATGGACAGATTCTGATTTTCTTCTTTCCACATTCAGTTATGATTTTTAAAATTCTAAGGAGGAGGTCCACAAGTTTCACAAGACTGCCAAAGAGGAATGGGGAGTGGGTGTCCACGGCACAGAAAAGGATAAGAGCCTCTGGACTCTTTGGTGCCAGTTTATATTATGATTCTGTGAGATACAGAATCATAAATTTGTTCTTTTGGATTATATACACAAATTCCATTAAGCCATATATAATGTACCTGTCACATTTTCAGTTCTGTAGGAGCAGTTAATAGCTTTGCATGACAATTTTAATTAAGACATGAGATCTTCCTATACAGATTTAGCCACCTATTCTTTTTTTTAAAATTTATTTATTTTCTTGTTTACATCATTCATTTCCACAAGATTTTGAGTTACAAATTTTCTCCCCATCTTTCCCCTACCCAACACCTCAAAACAGCCATCCCACTGTATAACCCCTCCTCTAATCTGCTCTCTCCTATGTCCTCCCCCTCACCCTTCTGACTTTGTGGTAGGGCAGGATGGATCTCCCTACCACAGTGCCTGTGTATCTTAATTCCCGGTTGGATGTAGTTAATAATAATAATAATAATTGCGCGTGGGGTATATATATATGCATATATATATATACCTACACACATATACATATATATTTTAAACATTTGATTATAGAACTTTAAATTCTAGATTCTTTCCCTTCCTCCCTTGTCACCTTTAGCCACCTATTCTATAGTGAATAGTTAGCAAGCTACTGGCATTCCCCACCCAGCCCCTTTTTTCCAGTCTTTCTTTTTCTGTCAGTCATCTACACTTCTGAGGAGGTGTGACCACTCTTTATTCATATCTTTTCTCTCCACCCTCATACCTATGTTTGGTGAAGAAAGCTGCCCATTCTGTCTCAGAGGGGAATTATAAATGGAGATCTTGCAGATTATTTCTGCATGTTTGTAGGAACTGTAAGATGTGTGGTCCAAAAGAGGGTTACATATGTGTACATTCAATATATAAAAACATGTAGATTCACACCATACAGCTTGCCTTTAAATTAAAGTATGTTGTTGTAGTTGAAAAGACAAATGGACCACTTGTGTGCTCTGTTCTGTATAAGAAAATGATGTATGAGAAATGTTCTTTGGAAACTGTTCGGGTTCTCTTGGAATTCCAGAGATGGCACTATGTTCTTGCCCTTTCTTTGGTCACATTGACATTCTTGTGCCTGCCTATCACGTCACTCCTTCCTCACTTTGACAGTGAGGTTTTTCCCAGGTTTGAACATTTTACAGAGCACTTCCCATCAAGCTAGCTGTAACCAATATGGGATCTAATAAGGAATGGTAGGTAACATTTTTTTGTTGGAAAAACCAAACGGGTTAAGATGGAAAACATTCTTAAAAGAAAGACTACTAAATGCTGCTGACTATGTTGTAACCGTAGTGCCTGTTTAGATTTATACAAAAGTTTCTCATTCAAGCCCTCCCAAAATAGCTTTCTGAGGTAAGTAACTATTGGTATCTTTTCTGATTTACAGATGAGTAAACTGAGGTTTTGAGACTAGCACAGTGTTATAGAACTAGTCATTGTCAAAAGCAAGATTCAAAGCCAGATCTCTTCAGACTACAAGTTCAGGACACACAGCAAGCGGCCTTTTTATGTGTGAATTCCCTTTTACTCAATAAGTATTTGCTGAGTATCATTCTGATGTAGTGGAAAGAGCACTTAATTCAGAAGACTTGGTGTCATCTTGTCATCTGTGTAGCCTTGGGCAAGCCACCCTCTCTGGACCAGTTTCCTCTTTTGTGAATAAGAGGATTGGGACTAAATTTCTAAAGTCTCTTCCAGATAAGTTATGAACCTTTGACCTACATGACCTACCCACATGCTATAATAAGTTGGAAACAAAATTACTTAAAGGATGTAGACCAGAAAAATAGTCTTAAATCATAGAACTGCTTCTTGGAGGGATGGTAAATTAAGCTATCTCTTAAAATAATGAGCATAGGTTGGTAGAGGATGAAGAAAAGATTCAAGGTGGGGATGACCTAAGTAAAAGCTTGTGTTCCATGTGGGCATTGGTAAGAAGAAGAGCTATATTGTAATGAAATAGATTGGAGTTGAAAGCATGTCTGTTAAGGTAAAAGAGGGCCATGGCAAAGGGTTTTTTTTCTTGACTGATCGGTTTACATTTGAGAAGTGAAAGGGACCGTGGATTTTTGAGACCTGTGTTCTTCTGGTCCCACTCTATTGACTACAAATCTGAATACCATTGTCTCTGAGGCAATATTATCAGGTAAAAGTTAGGTAATGAATTTAGATTTTGTTGTTCAGTTGTTTTTCAGTTGTGTTGGACTCTCTGCGACCCCATTAAGGATTTTTTGCTAAAGATACTGGAGTGGTTTGCCATTTCCTTTTTATAGATGAAGAAACTGAGGTCAGCAGGGTTAAGTGACTTGTCCAGGGTCACATAGCTGGTTAAGTGTCTGAGGCCACATTTGAACTTAGGAAGAATACTGATCTTCATGCCAGGCCTGGCATTCTATTCCCTGTGCCACCTACCTGCCCCCATGAATTTAGGTAATTATTAAGTAGTAGAAAAGAAGATGTAAACAGGATGAAACTTATTACCAACAATGACTTCCAAAAAACCTGTGGTTGTAGAAGTAGGCTGGTTACATACTGAAAGTGAGTTTTGGAGAAAGAAGAGCTGTCCTACCTTCCTTGAACATTGAGGGAACTCCTTGGGTAAGCTTTAAGGAAGAGCTTGGGCAAGCTTCCCAAAGGCTAGAAGCCTAGAATTAAGGAAATGCTAAATTTCAGTTAGAGGTTAGTGAAAGATGTATTTGTGCCCCGTGTTAAGATTCCTGATCCAGCCAGACATCTGAACAAAAAGCCCCTGCATACCATGACAATGATTTCTTAGAAGACTTTTATGTAAATGTCAGGCTCTGTCCTGCTGGGCTCTAGGGGCTCCAAACCTTGGGTCTTGTCTTATCATGGGAGGCAGTATATTTATATAGATATGTAAAATAAATATGGGATTGGAGGAGGGAGGAAGACACAAACAACTGGGGAAATCAGGAAAGGCCTCTCTCCTGTAGGTGATTGTGCTAAACTTTGAAGGAGTCCAAGGCTTCGCCTTTCCCCTCCTGTTCATCTGTACTGTTCTTTTGGATCCCTCCTACCTCTCTCTTTTTTTTTTTTTTCCTTAAAGAGGTGAGTTCATAGCCCAGCCTTTGAGATCCAAGTAATTCTCACACTTTATATTCACCCATCTTCTTTAATGGCTTTAGCTACTGTTTCTTGATCTTTGTTTCTATGTCCTAAGGAATATGCCTGCCATAACCTAGAGTTAAATTGCATAATCCTTGGCCCCCCCCACAGTAAGCCTTTTAGGATTGTCCTGTTACTACTGTTAAGTTGCATGCTTCAGAACTATAAATTGCAACCTATCCCAGACATGGAGGACCACCTATATAAAAGGTGGGGAAGATGGGATGGGATATCCAGTGTCATGTGTGAAGAATAGCAAGAAGGCTTGTTTAGTTGACCTAACTGACCAGTGGGTCATCTAGTGTTGGCCTGAAAACTTCTGCTGAAAGGGAAGACCCCATTTTACTTTGAAACAGCTCTATTTTTTTTGGAAATTTTCTTTATAGTTAGCCTAATTGTACCTGGTTCTGCCCTTTGGGGCCAAGCAGACTAGGCCTAATTCTTCTCCCTGGTAGGTATTTCAGTATGTTTACCTGTGCCAGTACGACTGAGTGGTTCTGGGCCCACCAGTATGTGGATTAAGAAGCCCAGTGGCTATTTGTGGGTCTGAGAAGGCAGAAAGAGGGACTGGGGTGGGGGGAGAACATTAATTTCTGATGGTTCTCAATAAAATTTGTGTAGTGAAGTGAGGTCCTGACACCCAGACTTCTCTCATCCCCTCTCCCAAATTGTGTGTGGGGTTTTTTTGTTGTTGTTGTTTTGTTTTTTAGGGATCCTTATTGCCGTTGGTTAATGATAGGGAACCACTAGACCTATTTGTCTTTTCTTCCTCCTGAGCCCACAGACATCTTTATCTGACCACTCAGTACCACAAACAGGTCTGTTCCCTGTCTCCTCAGCATGTGCAGTATTCTGTAGTACATTGTAAATGTCATCAACTTTGATGATTCCTGTAGAAATACATCTTCAAAAAAAATCTGTTATGCTAAAGCGAATAATACAGTATAACATCAAAGTGACATGTCAATGGTTTTCAATGTTTTGTTCTAAAGATGGTGGAGCCGGGACAAGACTTACTGCTTGCTGCTTTGAGTGAAAGTGGAATTAGTCCAAATGATCTTTTTGATATTGATATTGGAGACCCAGGCCTTGCAACTCCAACACCCACTCCGCCTGTTCAGCAGGTAAGAAAATTCTCCAAAATCTCATAAATTTTTTTTGTTAATGTTTCCTTTCCTTAGTTTAAGATATGATTTTGGAGATTTATATACAGAAGGAATGCACAGATTTAGAACTTAAAAGTTTTAAGCTGCATATGAATTTATTTCTAAGTACCCTTATTCTTTCTAGAACTCTCCTAATATTTCTGTTGATTTATTTTACTAGTTACTATATATTTAAGGGAAAGAGAAATGCTTTAGACTTTAGTTAATATCCACTTAATGTATAGTTGGTCCCTATTCCATCTTCATATATATGTGTATATATATATATATATATATACTCTTTCTTAGGTAATTAGATTCATGATTCCTATGTACATCTTCTGTAAGCAAAACAAGACTGCAAAGTTGATATTCAAAGGAGCTAATTGGAAAGATTTTATACCTTTAGTTCATTGTGTTTTACATGCTGATCTAGGATCTCATTGAAGGTCCCAGCTGCATTGAAATACAGGGTTTTATTGTCAGGTAGCCAGGGTAGCGAATTTCTATTTCCTTTGTGATGTCTTTAATATTGAAGGACTTTGTTTTCAGTTTAAATATGTTATTTTAATTTTGGAAAATTATAAACAACCTCAAAAATACCAAAACTTGCTTGCACTCATTCTTTCTCTATCTTTTGTCCACTGCATACACACTTTCTCTTCTCCTCTTTTCTCTCTCCCTCCTTCCCTCTTTCTCTCTCTCTCTGTCTCTTTCCAGTCAGTGCCACTTAGTGCATTAGAACTAGGCTTGGACACTGAGGCAACAGTTCCTGTTAAGCAAGAACCAGAGACTGTGTCTACTCCAGCACTATTAAATGTTAGGGTAAGAATGATTTAGAATTGTGTATGGTAGTACCAGGGTGTAGAGCTCCAGAAAGAAAGGGGGCCCAGTGGTAAATTCAGTTGGATTGAATTCTCTCTCATCTTTCAAGTGTCATGTCCCCTCACAGAAACACAGCTTTTGTCTAAAACCTCAAAGCTATGCTTATCAGTATATGTCATATCCATGGTTCTATTCAGAAATCTCATTTCTTAGGACAGTGCCCACATTAAGACAGTACATGAAGAGAAACTGCCTATATTATTTAAATTTGAAGTACTCTTGAGTTTGTTTTAGACTTCCTCTGACACCCTAAAAACTCTTGGAGTGTATATTAACCAAAGGCAAAAGGTATATGTTCATTAACTGGGCTGTGTGTGGAAATTATAGTTTTTCTGATAAATGAAAATACAGAATTTTCATTTGTCATGGTAAATCATTGAGGAACCTTTCTATCATTTTGTTGTAAAAGAGATAATGGAGAAAAAGTTGTTGCTGTCATTACTTGCATGAAAGTAGTGCCCATTGAATCCTATAAACTTGAGAGATAGGTTGTAAAATCTTAACTGTTTATCCATAACTCCACTCATTGTTTCCTCTCTTCTCCAAACCCCTTGACCACATGGTTTCATGATAAACTCAGATGTAGTAGGAATTTGTTAATGAGATATGTTTATTTGCCAGAATAATTCATCTTCTTGGGATGTGTAGTTTTCCCAGGTTCTGCACACCAAGAGGTTAATATATAGAAGCAGATTCGGTGTTGGAATACAATTGTAGAACTTTAAGAGGGACCCTGATAGTGCCAGGGCAAGGAGGGTGGTGTGGGGATTGTCCAGACAAATTGGGGGCTAGAGAAATTAAGAAAAACAAACCAGAAATTTTCAGGGACCTGGCAGTTAAAGTCTGCAGAATTTCAAGTCATTTGATAATATTTATCTTAGAGACACATTAAGCTAAGTTCTGTGCACAGTCCCTGATATTGTCATTGATACTGTTGTTTCACAGCCGCAACCACCATCTACTACAACTTTTGTGCTGAATCAAATAAATCAGCTTCCAACTTTGGGAACCACAATTGTGATGACTAAAACTACACCAGTCACAACTACAAGACAAACCATAACTTTAACAAAAATTATCCAGACTAGCACAAATACACGGCCTTCGGTTTCAGCACCAGCAGTCCGTAATGCCTTGACCACCACACCTTCAAAGGACCAGATCCAGCTGAAAGATCTGCTGAAAAATAATAGTCTCAATGAACTCATGAAACTGAAGCCGCCTGCTAACATTGCTCAGCCAGTGGCAACAGCAGCCAGTAAGTTTCCTCTTATTCACTAATACCTTTCTGATTGTCTTCAGGAAGCAGAGAAATTAAGAATGTCATTTTTTTTAAAATTTTTTGAGTTGTATGACCAAATATTAAGAGAGTTGGGTGTGGGGAAAGTATTATCTGTGTGAATTGGTATGTTGTATACAGGGTATAGAATTGAAAGATTTAAAGCTTTGATCTAAAATAACTCACTTATCCCCAGGAAGTTCATTCAGCAACCTTTTAAGGAGGCCCTGTGCTTACTTGGTTTAGAGAATTTTTTAAAAAACAACCAGAAACCACAGCCCAACAACATGGTCTCTGTCCTCATAGAGCTTACTTTTTAGTGGAGAGCTACACATTTTAACTGTGATGAAAGGTAAAATATGAAAGTGTAGTAAGAAAGCTACAAAGTATCCTTCACAGGAGGGAGAGAGTACTTCTTCCTGGGAAAATTGGGGACTATGTGGGGGCAGAAAGGAGAGCATAGATTTGGAGTCAAGAAACCTGTGTTCTAATACCAGCTCTGCAGCTGATCAGCTTTGTGACAACTACTTTGACATTCTTGGACCAAAGTTTCCTTATATGCCAAGTGGAGTTAATAATACTTGAAATACCCACCCAACATGGTTTCCTATGTCAGTAAAAGTAGTTGCTCGTCATGGGGAAGAGAGTGTTTTCTAGAACCTGAGTTGAAAGTGGCCACAAGATCATTTAGTCCAACTTGTATTCAAACCTAAATCCAATCTCTTGAGAACACATGGTCACTGTATCTCCTTTTCTTGAAGACCTATCTTGACAAGGAATTTGTTACCTTTCAGAGCAATCCATCCCCTATTTGGATACCACCAATTATTAATTCCATCTTAAAAGCCCTATGGAAACTCATTAATGAAAATCTTCTGTGCTTAAGGGACATTTACCTTTTAGAATTGTAACCATTAATTGAGGACCATTGTAATGACTGCTGTGTGCCAATTGGGCAGTCTTTAGGTGTGCTTTGCACTGAATATGTAGTAAGTTTCTCTTCCATGGAGATAGGGTCATGGGTCTGACTGATCTAGGAAGCACAGCAGGGGAGCCAAGGCCGGGGAATGATTCCTCAGGTATACATATAACCTACTTGTGGGTAATCAGAATTGATTGTAACTGTATTTTGGTTTTGAGGAGGTTTTGTTTGGGGAATAGGGTTGGTCTGTTTGTAGACTTTTTTGTTTTAAAATTAGAGTACAGGGTTTCTGCTCATTGGACTGCATTGAGAAGAGTAGAGCACAGATTTGAAAGTATTGAATTTTGGAATGCTAGTGTAGAAAGCTGAGAGTCACTGGCTGCTGGTTCACTGAAGCAGTTTTGGAAGAAAAGAGACTGGTAAGAAAGGGGCCTAGAAAGATATTGGAGTGGAATAAGACTGGAAGAGAAAATTGGAAGTGATGTAATTACATAGGTACTAGGAACTCTTATTTTTACTAAAGTGGGAAAACACTGAATCAGAAGTTAAAAACTGAACAAAGCAATGATTCTGCTGACTCCTCTTGCCTCCTAACTGGGCATTCTCTGAGATTCTTTTCCCCTCTTTTTTTCCTCACTGTATTCTTTCAGTAAAACGGTTTTCTGTTTTATGACTTCAGGTGTCTTTTCCTGATAGGACATCTCCACTTATATGTATACCATTTCAAAATCGGTATGTATAGAACTAGACTAAAACTACCAAATTCTCACTTTCTGTTAAGATACCACCATTTAGTCATTTAGGCCTAAAGCTTTGGTCTTTTGTTTGACTCTGCCCTTTACTCGGTTCCATATCTATTTTGTCATTCAGCAAGGCTTGTTCATAGAATCATAGATAGAGAATTTAGAGGCCATCTAGTCCAGTCTCCTTGTTTTACAGATGATGAAGCAGGCTCCAGAATAACTCCTGCCCTGGTTGTAGGTTACACAGGTTGAAAGTAACAGACCTAGGATTTATGTGTCAACCTCTGTCACTACTTTCTGACATAAACCTTCAGTTTCAGCCTGGCTGTTCTGCCCACTATTTGTCTTTTGAATAGGACATTTTTATTCCTGCCTCTGTTGTTCTTTCTGCCAGGAATGCCCTGTACCTTTCTTTCCTTTCCATCTGTTCTTCTGCCTGCTCTTCAGGACATAGTTCAGTTATCACCTTCCCTTTCCATAGATGTATTAGCTGTTATAGATGTATCTGCCTTCTAAATTCAAGTTTAACATTTGCCATCACATTGTGCAATACTCACTTTTAAAACTGCAACATAGGTTTTGTTATAACCGTTTCTTGTCCCTTTAGTCCTCAAAATAGCAAACCCCTATAGGGCCTGAGACCATATTTTGTATACCCACTTTCCAACACCAAGTGCTTAGCATAGTAAAAATCCAAAGTAGGAATAGAATGTTGCCATAATTGTTGGCTTAGATTAATTGATAAATAATGTACTCTGACTTCAGATTAGAGATAAAGAAGGCAATCTTTTTAATAGGAAGTTGTTACCAACTCCAAACTTTCCAGTAGAGCCAATATATATTCTAACTCTCCATAAAACATCCCTAAACAATGCATCCCTTCATTTTCTGCCCACTTTGCGGATGACTAGAATATTAAGTAGCAGCCCCATCAACCACCCTAAGCAGCATTAATTTATGTACCTTTGAGATATTTAAGCATTTTCCCTTTTTCTTTTCTTAACAATTTAACAAGTCACTACACTGTCCTTTGGTGGGACAGATAGATGGTGAAGTAAATAGTGTGCCGGACTTGAAGTCAGGAAGACTTATCTTTCTGAGTTCAAATCTGGCCTCAGACACTTACCAGCTGTGTGACCCTGGGCAAGTCACTTCACCCTGTTTGCCTCAGTTTCCTCATCTGTAAAATGAGCTGGAGAAAGAAATGGCAAACTACTCCAGTATCTCTGCCAGGAAAACCCCAAATGGGGTCACAGAGAGTCAGACATGATTGAACAACGACTAAACAACCACACTTTTCTTTGATGGGTCTGCTGATTTCAAGATCTGGGTTCGGTGAAAGAAACTAAGAAGAGTGATCTGGAGACTTGGATATTTGTTTATCTTTATATGTTGCTAGACAGTGTTGAACTTTTCATTGTTTCTATGATTTGCCTCTGGTATAAAGGATAAATAAGCCTTCCCTGCTGCCAGACTCTCTAGGCCTCATGGGGTCCCCAGTGTTTCCATGGAGAATTTTGAGAAGAGGGGAAGAGAATCAGTCCTCCTTTATAGAACAGAGGTGTCTAACGTGCTGCCCACAGGCCACATGATGTACCTGCCTCACTCTGGAGTACCGACCCAAACTAGATTAAAATGTAATTGGAAAATATTTAACAAAATTTTTGAAATACAGTAAAACATAGATAGCATTATGTTTTAGCAGTAAGTCAACATTTAGGCCACAGGGATCCTTCTATGTTCTGTATGGACCCTGCTTCTACTTGAGTTTGATACTAGTGGGGTAGAACACTGACAAGTTGAATGATTTGCTCAGGGTCATCCCCCTGGGGGGTGGGGGGTGTTTGGGTCTTCCTGGCTTCAAGGCCACCTTCCCATCCACGCTACCATAGGCTGCTGATCATTTGTAGGTGATTTCTGCATCCCATCTATGTTTATCAGAGTATTCTTACTGTATAATAAAAGAGTGCCAAGCGCACCCTTCAGCATCAGGCACAGATTTGTTTTTGTTTTTATCTCTGGGAAAGGGAAGAGGGAGAAAAATGTTCCCACATTGATCTTTTTCTTCCAGAAATAATTGTTTTGCCTCCAAAGGTAGTAAGTGCCTTCAGCTCAGGTAAGAATGATTCCACTTTGGTGATAGCACTGGGTTTGGGGGTTTCTATTCAACCACTTAGGTGTCTCAAAATGAAACTGTCCTTTGATATGTATATTAAATCCAAGTTTTGTGTAGTTTTTTACCCCTTGATTCTTAAACTTTTTTGTCCACATATTTCTCATGAGGCATTGATTAATTGAGTTTAAAATTGTCATAAAAGTATCCATGGGTCTATTAAGTCGTGGTATTAAAATTCTAAGGGTGTAATTTCTGTAAGAAATAAAGATTGAGAAACTGGTAGTTGTGTTGGACTATAAAGAGACTATAAGCCTTTGTAGGGGTGGGTAAACTTTACAGTAAAACCATGGAGGAGACGGATATTGAAACCTGCAGTGATTTTTTTTTTCTTTTTCTAAAGCTGATGTCAGCAATGGAACAGTCAAGAAAGAAGCTTCCAATAAAGAAGTTGCACGAATATGGATAAATGATATCAAAATGAGAAGTTTTTCACCCACTATGGTGAGTTTTCAGGCTGGCTATATTTCCTTGTTGATAAAGTCTATTCAATAATCATTTGTTCCCAGCAGACTTCAAAAATGAATAAAGTAAATTATTTTGAGGTATATAGGCATTGACTAGAGGGAGGTAAGGTTCTCTAGAATAGACAAATATTGAGAAAAGGGGAGGTGAGAGGTTCATTCTAGTATCTTGATTTGCAGGCTGAGTTGGAGCTTGGACTTGATGCTGTGAGGAGTAGAGAACGTGGGCATGTTTTGAGCAAAAGAACATGATTAGAGTTTTCGTGTTCGACCACACCTATGATTTCATCGCTCCCAATGCAGAGCAGCAGTTCTATGACTATTAGTGTCAGAAAGCCCCCTGAGGGGGCCTGAAAGGAGCAATGACTTGTCCAGATCTTACAGAGCCAGTACATGTGCTGACTAAAGCCTGAGCTTTGTTCACTACACTGCTCCCTCTCTTGACCAGAAACAAACACACAAGCTCCACTGTTGATGTTTTAGTGAAATAAGACTGGTAACATGTGAGGGGAATTGAAGGGAGAAAGACTCGTGGACAGAGACAGGAATGAGGCTTGGCTATTGCAGTAATGTAGACATAATGTGTAATGGGCCAGAACTAGAGTCTGGACAGTGATAGAGAAGGAAACATTAGGGGAAAAAAGAATTGGAAGGACTTCTTTCATTTTGTTGTTGAATCATCTTAGTCATTTGAGTGTTACCCCCATGAGAACTGGTTATGATACTAGTTCTTTCTCCAACTCATTTTAAAAATGAGGAAAGGGAGCTGAGGTTAAGTGACTTGCCTAGGGTCACACAGCTAGAAAGGAGGTATTTGAGGCTGGATTTGAACTCAGGTCTTCTTGACTCCAGCCTTGGTATTCTGTTCACTGTGCCACCTAGCTGCACTTCTAGTTTTTTAAAGGGGGGCTATTTGATTTTGTAAACTGATGGTTGAGAATTTGAAAAGCAATTTTTTTCTCTCAAAAGAGATAAATGCTTAGGATGCCAGGAAAAAGCCTATTATGGGTTTCAATTCAAGATGTATCTAAAGCATATCACTTTGTCACCCCATGTAACAATGCTTTTATAAGGAAGGATAATAACATTCATCTCTGTGGGATGGAAGGAATTGTCTCTGAGCTGATTCAAGTGGAAGAAGAGCGGACTTGGTGCTTCATGCTTCTTTCTGTTGCCCTTCCTACCCTGCAGACCCCTGGGCCTGCTCTGGGAGTGATTGTGAAAGATCTGGAATTTGGGCGAGATCTCAAGCAAAAGCCCTCCCTTTGGCCTCAGACACTTAACACTGACTAGCCGGGTGACCTTGGGCAAGTCACTTAACCCCAGTTACCTTGCCCTCTCCCCTCTCCAGGAAAAAAAAAACAACCATCCATTGCAGAAGAGAGGCGGTTGAGTATTGTGGAGAAATGTTCTCTGCTGCCTTTGGGCAAATCACTTAACTTGCTGGACTAAATGGGTTAAGTGACTGCTGGGGCCTCTTCTGCCTCTAACTCATGGGATAAATGGGAGGGAGGGCAGGAGGAGGTAAGGAGCACCCGGGATCAGCCAGCCGGGGAATCTCCATATAAAGATGTATGAAGCTTGGGGGTTTGAGTTAGGTTGTCGGAGAGAAAGAGCAGAATGTACAAGATTTAGGAGAAGTTTCATCATTCTGGCAAGAATCGACATTCTGGTGGTGGTACAGTTGGTACTTGATGTTTCCAAGAATGAGAGCCTGTGTTCTTGAACTTTGTCGGTAGTCCAGGAAATGAAAGCCACTCTTTGATTAGCACACTTTTTATATTGTAGAAAGTACCAGTGGTTAAAGATGAAGAAGAACCAGAAGAAGAAGATGAAGAAGAAATGGGCCATGCAGAAACTTATGCAGAGTACATGCCAATAAAATGTATGTCTTACTGGTTTGCCCCAGAAATGGTTTTTCGCCAAATGAATTAGAATTTGTTTGAATTTTTCATCAATGATAAACTATCAGATTTCAACTTGGCCACTTGATATTTTTGTTTTTGGTGGGGTTTTTGTTTGTTTTTGTTTTTAGTGTCTGTGAAAGTTATACCTAAATTGATTAAATCATGAGTCCATCAAATATCAAAGAGCTTTAGATCATTCCTGTGTATCTACATATACGTTTACTATGTCAAACTTTAAATTGAAAATAAGTATTGTAAGTATTTTTAAAGCTTGACTCTTAGAGATTTTTAAAATTAAGGCTAAGACACTTTTTTTTAGATGATAACTTTGTGTTGTTTTGCCATGGAACTGACAGTTTACGTGGCTAATAGAACATTGTACAGCAAACAGTATTCTGGTCTTTATTTTCCAGAGCTTTCTTAAGCTAGTTTATAACAGAAAGAGAAAAATAGCTTGTTGTTTGTCCTTGGTCCATGACAGGACTGATGTCATTGTAGCAGTTCAACGGATCGTTGCCAGTTTATCCCCCTTATTTAACTAAGATGCCTTTTCAGCAATTTTCCATTATTGTATTAATCTTAGAGGGGCTGTCATATTTAAATGTCATTTTCTAGCAGAAGAAGCAAACATTTATGGATTATGCTCTTTGTTTCTGAAGATGTTTCTTAACAACTAACAAGTCAAAATGCCCTTTGATAGAATTGGCTGCAGTTGTATTTAAAATTAATACTTTTTTTTTTTTACAGTAAAAATTGGCCTCAGGCATCCTGATGCAGTAGTGGAAACCAGCTCTTTATCCAGTGTCACACCCCCTGATGTTTGGTATAAAACATCTATATCTGAAGAAAGTATTGATAATGGCTGGTTATCAGCATTACAACTTGAAGCTATCACATATGCAGCCCAGGTATGATGTACTAGTACTATCTGAAGTCTTATTTTTATAAGACTTTTAATACAGCATGTTTTCTTTTAACTTAAAGTGATGGATACTTTTTTGGGGAAATCATTGTGGATTTCGTGTTGTCTTAAGATATATTCACTTTTGTATCATTTTAAATAATGAAAAGATTCATTAAATGCCTATTCTCTTTCAGCAACATGAAACATTTCTACCTAATGGAGATCGAGCTGGATTCTTGATAGGTGATGGTGCAGGTGTAGGAAAAGGGAGAACTATAGCTGGAATAATTTATGAGAATTATCTGTTGAGTAGAAAAAGAGCATTATGGTAAGTTTGATGTGATTGTCCATTGTGTGTAATTAGGAAATGTTTGGACTATGGGCTTTGTTTGCGTTGGGTAGTTCAAGACAGGGTGGTGTATTGAATTCAAAATTCTTTTAGAATAATGTGATCTCTATTTAACTTGGTGTTTTCCTCCCCCTTTAACAGGTTTAGCGTCTCAAATGATTTAAAATATGATGCTGAAAGAGATTTGAGGGACATTGGAGCAAAAAACATTTCCGTTCATTCATTAAACAAGGTGTGGAAACTTTTTACTATGTACGATTGAGGCAAAACTTTAGGTATGCTTGTGTGAGGAGACTAAAATGCATGCTATATGTATTTGTGTTGTTATTAAGTATCAGTTACTCATTTATTGTATAATATTTTAAGTTTCAAACCAATTAACTGCTTTAGAGTACTTTAGTAATTTTGAATTTGGATAGTTTTCCTTAAAGCTCAGTGGATTTGCCTTGATAGAAGTTCTGTGTACTTTCAGTATCCACAGAATGATGTGGCATATGTGTAGCTTTTACTCAGAGGTCTAATCTCCTGATAGTGACTGCATAATGCATACAGCAGAAGAATTTCCCTATCTTGATATGTAGCACCTTGCCCAAAGTAACTGATGACTGTGAATTCTTCACCTTGTCCACAGATGCTGCTTTGTTGCCGTATATATAACAGTTACTCTGATAAAAGTACCTACAGGTCTGTCTGTACAGAGGCTGTGGTTAGCAGGTGGCAGATGAAAACTGCATTAGATGAGGGGAACTCTTTGCAGCTGAGCTCTTCTTCTTATTCTGCCAATCCTGTCACCACAAGAAAACCCTCTATATCCACAGCCCAGACCAAACGGCAGCACAGATATCCTGCTGCTTTGAGGGGAGAAACACTGACTTACACATAAAGCTTTAACCTTTCCTGCTGCTTTCCCATTTTGACACCCAGTAAACAGGTACCATCATTTTAGAGGTGAGGAAACTTAGGCATATTGTGGTTAAGTACCTTGCCCAGTGTCAGATGGCAGTGCTGGGGCTATAATATGTGTTCCATCTCTCTTTTGCCCCATGATGAGGTTATACTAAAATTGTTTTACTTTCTTACTATCAAGGCTGGGCTTTGTAGCATCAGCCCTAGTATACTGAAATTCCCATAAGGAAGAATTGGGTGTCTTGAACATTTGGTTGGAATTGACCTTTGACTGTGTAACTTCTATTTTTAAGCTTAATTTTAAAAAATAATTTTACAAAGAGAAAACACGTTTTGAAAAGGGCACAGTAATAGAATTTTATTCTATAATTACGTTCACCATATGGTTTTGGTAATGTTTACTTCAGTGTTTTCACATGACTTTTAGGTTATTTCATATATTGAATTGGGTCAGTGAGTGTCAACAGAAGCCTTAAAGACAAATCACTTACAAGCCCAAAATGTGTGGCTAGCATCTAAGAGTATTCTTTGACTAATGAATCCATATAATTGGAAAAGAAAACCCTGTTTGTAATTCTTGCTCTCTTAAACCTTGCAAAATTTACATAAAGTTCAAAGAAAATCCTCCACCTAGACAAAGTAGTGAAGTGCTGGTTTAAAGTGTGGTAAAGTGAACTGTGGCCTAGGTTGAAAGTCCAGAAGGCCCCTGTTCTCATTCCACCCCAGGCACTCAGTATGACTTTAGGCCAGACGTGTAAAATGGGCTTAGTGTCTACATTTCTGAGTTGGCTATGAGGATCCAGTGAGATGCTGAATGTTAAAGTAATTTTTGGTCCGTAAAGCTAATTGTGAATAAATGTTATCCTTTTTCCTCTAGTTTAAATATGGAAAAATTTCTTCCAAACATAATGGGAGTGTAAAAAAGGGTGTTATTTTTGCCACCTATTCTTCTCTCATTGGTGAAAGTCAGTCTGGTGGCAAATACAAAACGAGATTAAAGCAGCTTCTACATTGGTGCAGTGATGACTTTGATGGAGTGGTATCCTTTATGTATTGGGAAAGGGGGGCGGGGTGCTATTTATGTAAGAGGAAACCTTGAAATGGTACTCCCAAGCAAAATGATAAGAGTGTATGTAAGGACAGTTTTCATTGATTGTAGAAGTGACAAAATGGTATATTTCTGAAAATGTGCATTCTGTAAATATGAAGATGAGCCTATCTTTAGGGCAACCTGATCATGGGAAGAAGTTTAATTTGACTCCCATGAGTATGCTCCAAGTAAAAGGAAATTTGCTAAGCTCTATTTCAGAGGTCTTCAACACATGCTTGTAGATTTACTGAGATTTTTTGAAGAGTTAATTGGTATGTCTCCAAGACATCTACACAATCCCCTATTCTCACTCTTGCCCAGGCCCCAAGGCAAATAGAGAAACCTTCATTTAAGTGCCTCCCCAGCCTTTATATTCCTTCCCTAGGCAAGAATGTAGAGGTTTCAGAAGTTTGGGAAGTATAGATCTTCTCCCCTGTAACAACAAGCACCCTAGCATACCTAGGGCGGCTACTAGCACAGGTTCTTAGATCTGCTTTTCTAAAGGAAAGCAACTCAAAATGGGTTAACAATCTTACTTTAATCAAACATATCATTTACCTAGTTCAGGAGGAAAAGTC
>CM053587.1:326369035-326394637 GCA_028646515.1 Pseudochirops corinnae | reverse complement strand
GTACACATATATACACATTCACATATGTATTCATATGCATATATACCCTCTTATATAGACATATGTGTATGTATACATATATATTCATTTGTATTCCTTTCAACTATCCTCATGCTGAGAAAAGTTTCATAAGTTACAATTACCGTTTTTCCATGTAGGCATGTAAATAGTTCAACTTTGATAAATTCCTTATGATTTCTTTTCCCTGTTTACCTTCTCATGCTTCTCATATTTGAATGTTAAATTTTCTCTTCGGTTCTGGTTTTTTCATCAAGAATGCTTGAAAGTACTCTATTTCATTGAATGACCATATTTACCCCTGAAAAATTATACTCAGTTTTGCTGGGTAGGTGATTCTTGGCTTTAATACTGGCTCCTTTGATCTCTGGAATATCATATTCCAAGCCCTTTGATCCCTTAATGTAGAAGCTGCTAGATCCTGTGTTATCCTAATTGTGTTTCCACAATATTCAAATTGTTTCTTCTTGGCTGCTTATAGTATTTTCTCCTTAGTCTGGGAACTCCGAAAACTGGCTATAATATTTCTAGGAGTTTTGGGGATCTTTTTCAAGAGGTGATTGGTGAATTCTTTCAGTTTCTGTTTTGCCCTCTGGTTCTAAAATATCAGGGTAATTTTCCTTAAGCATTTCTTGAAGGATGATTTCTAGGTTTTTTCTGATCATGGCTTTCAGGTAGTCCAATAATTTTAAAATTATCTCTCCTGGTTCTATTTTCCAGGTCAGTAGTTTTTTCCAGTGAGATATTTCACATTCCTTCTATTTTTTCATTTGTTTGGACCTGTTTTATAGTATCTTGATTTCTCATGAAGTCATTAGCTTCCATTTGATCCAATCTAATTCTGAAGGAATTATTTTCTTCACTGAGCTTTTGAAATTGTTTTTCCATCTGGCAAATTGGGCTTTTTAAGGCATTCTTCTCCTCATTGGCTTTTTGGGCCTCTTCTGCCAGTATTTTTTAAGGTGTTAATTTCTTCAGTCAGGTTGTTGACTCTCTTTTCATGCTTTTCTTGCATCATTCTCATTTCTCTTCCCAATTTTTCCTTCACTTCTCTTACTTGATTTTCAAAATCCTTCTTGAGCTCCTCCATGGCCTGTAGTCAATTTATATTTTTCTTGGAAGCTTTTGGTGCAAGAGGTCTGTCGGTGTTGTCTTCCTTCCATTCCATGCTTTGATCCTTTTTGTCCCCAAAAAAGGAATCTAAAGTTGGATGGCTGTGCTTGCTTTGCTTGCTCATGTTGCCAGTCAGTTACTTGACTTTTGAGCTCTTTGCCGCAGTAGGACTCTGCTTCCAGAGGGGAGAGCTTTATCCCAAATGGCTGGGGTTTTCACAGCTGCCAGAGCTATTAGGGGGGTGCTGTCTCTACAGCCCCTACCAGCTTTGGCTCACTGGTCACACACCTCAGGACCACCGCCCAAGACCGCAATCCCGATCCAGGCAGGTTAAAGCAAGAGCGCTTAGCCTCTGAATGGTCGTTTGGCCCCCCCTATGATCTGTTGGCCAGGAGCTCTGAATCAGCTACATGGTGGCGGCTGCAGGGTTGCCCGTTCCACAAATTCTCACTCTGGAGGTAGAGGCCAGACTGCACTCTATCCCTCCCCAGATCCAGAAGAGTTCCACTGACGTTTTACTTTGTCTTTGGCGTTTATGGGTTGATAATTCTGGAAATTGACATAGCTGCTGGTGATCCACTCTTCCCAATGCTTCAGCTGGCAGGTCCGAGCCACCCTAGGGCTAAAACTGCTGGCTCACAGTGGACTGGGCTTGGCTCCCAGCATGCTGCGATGAACCTTTCCTGTCCGTCTGTGGTGCTGCCTTCAGTGGGAGATTTGTTTCTCTTTGTCACTTTGTGGGTACTGTAGCTCTAAAATTTGTTTAGAGTCATATTTTATAGGTATTTGAGGTGGTTATGGGGGGAGCCACAGAGTTTTCCTGCTTCAACGCCTCCATCTTGACTCTGCCCCATGTATTTTCTTGTAGATGTCCGACAAGGATTAATAGGCGTGGGCCTTATAAATGTGGAAGACCGCTCTGGAATTTTGACTCTTGATAAAGGTATTCTTTGACTTTGTTAATGTTTTAACTTGCAAATTAGAATTCAGTATTTTAAGTTAATGGATATTTCTGGAAATAAAATGTGTGTTTGGCAAATGCTGTGGGAGAATACAAAAACAAACTCTTCTCTTTGTATTCTCTATAGACTTAGGTGTGTCCTTACATCACTAGTTAAAATGTAAGTTTTCTGGTGAATGAGGATTATTTTGTTCATGCTCTTTGTAACCTCCAGGGCCGTGACCAAAGCTTTGCATATAGTAATTGGTTAGTACGTATTGGAGCATAAGAAGACAGTGCATATGTATATATGACGTCCCTTTCATATGGGCAATTTCAGATGAGAAGGGGGTTTTAGAAATTAAGGAAACTACTGACGTGTGTGTGTGTGTGTGTGTGTGTGTGTGTGTGTGTGTGTGTATGTACACAAGAAAGGAGCAAGGCTTGAGATATGGTCCTTGAAAGATGCTGATTAAATGTATATTTTTGTTTCTTAGCTCTTAATTAATTGGGGATTTATTGTGACTTCCCTTTCAGATTACAATAATATAGGAAAATTCCTAAATCGTATTTTGGGTATGGAGGTCCACCAGCAGAATGCCTTGTTTCAGTATTTTTCAGACACACTTAATGCAGTCATACAGAATGCCAAAAAGAATGGTAGATATGATATGGGTATTTTAGGTAAGTAGTAAATTCAGAGTGAAATAATTAAATATACTCATTTATTATAAAAAAATTTCTAACATTAATTTTGTCGTTCTTTAAAGATCTTGGTTCTGGAGATGAGAAGGTGAGGAAAACAGATGCTAAGAAATTTCTAACACCAGGATATTCAACCTCAGGCCATGTTGAACTGTACACAGTAAGTTTAATATACACGTTCATATTATGGTCAGATAGGATACTTAGATGAATATCCATTGAAGATTTCATTTATTTTAAGTTTATTTAAAACATTAAATCAGGTATCTCACTGTGGAATTGTGGCACTATGGCACCTTCATTGGTTTTTCCGGTGTTTCTCTTACAGATCAGTGTAGAGAGAGGAATGTCTTGGGAAGAAGCAACCAAGATTTGGGCCGAACAGACAGGACCAGATGATGGCTTTTATTTATCATTGCAAGTAGGAACCTCTAATAAATGTGAATGACTTTGAGGTTTGAGATGGGACCAGTTTCTTTGCCAGCAGTATAGTTTTTATTGGTTTCCTTAATGTTTTTAAAAACACATCGTAGGATGCTTTTATGAAACTTTTACCTCCTTTATTTAGCTAATATCCTGTGGCAAGGCAAAATTTAAGTGATGACTGTGTGCCAAGCACTTTACTGAGTGAGTACTAGGGAAACAGACATAAGAGCAAAGAATCTCTGCCTTCTAGGGGCGTCCAGTCTAACAGGGGGAGCTGTACAGACCTGGGGTGGGGTAGGACCCAGTGCTTGGGCCTAAGTGTCAAAGCCCGTAAAATCTGAAGCCCTGTCTTGGGGTGGGGTGAGGAGCCAGAGGATCTTGGCAGCCCTGGACTCCTCCAAATAGTCCTCTAGAGGGTCTGACTCATCAGTGGGAGAAGGGGGCAGCAGAGCAGAGGGGTGTGAGAAAGAGGACTGAGGCCCAGAGGGAAGGTTACTGTATTCTGACCACATCAGAGTCATCAAGTCTTAAAATGGAAAACAAGATCTCATTGTTTTGTAGATGCCTCTGTTTTCTCTTTATCTTAAAAGTAACTTACCAGAAAGATTTTATTCTGTAGAAGCTGAAGAGGTATAAAAATGATGCTAAAGTGACAGGACTGGAAGCTGATTGGTTGGAACTTCTCTTGAAAAAAATGGGGGGGGAGCCATTGCCCCTAGGCTAAGAAAGGAGCTCATTATTCTAACCAGCTTGCTAATTATACCTTCCTAGAGACAAGGACTTAGGAGACCTCTCTCTCCTCTTCTTCCCCTCCAGCATCCCCCAGGGAGGAGATGAAGGCCTGGGAACCTTGACCTTTTTCCAGAAAGATTGTGTACCAGCTAATTGTACCCTCTACAGTGACATCCACTAGCGTTAGAAGTGGGTTCAGATCATTAGATACAGATCATGAAAGTGTCAGATAACTGGCAAATGAGATGAAGAGAGTCAAGTTGATACTTGATTTAAATTTTGCTTATAACTCTAGTCATCAGAAAGAATTTATTAAAAGGTTTATGTGACAAGCACTGTGCTAAGTACCTGAAATACAAAAAAAGTTAAAAATAGTCCCTGCTTTCAAAAGCTTCCCATGGTTCTCAGCTAACATGTAAAGAGTAGAACAATTTATGTACACATTCTGCATGTTGTTCTTGTGTTCGCAAAAGCTATGGCCTTTGCTCCAAGCTAAGGTCTGAACAGGCTGAGATTCGATGTCATGAGCTTGTCACCAGGAGCCTAACTACCTGGTGATGAAACTTGGGGCCATGGTAACCCCTGAAACAAATACAAGAAATGGTCCTTAGTCAATGCCCATGTACTTTGTGAGACACAGTGGCAGGATAGGGGCAGCAAAGGTTCAGGATCCATTTTTAGGCTGCCAAAATTACATTTGGCTTTTGATCCTCTCTTGGTCCAGTGACTAGCAGGTGGCCATAATGGTAGAGGAGTTAAATCCTATTAACCTTGTAATTCTTGATAGAAGTGAAACCAGAAGAATGAGGGAAGTTGTAGTTGGGTGGAAGGTGATTCACAGGTTCCCTTGGAGAAGTTAAAAAAAAAAAGTTGCTTTTATTGTATATGTCCAAAAGCTTCAAGAAATATTATCAGATGGGCCATTAGGTTACCCCTTTGTGCTGTTCTAATGATGAGTATGTGCAGAAAGATTACCAAGAACATAAATGTTGCATATACCCCAGCGACTCCTGTGGAGAACACAATGTGGGGACGTTTTGTGCCTGTAGTCTGCCACTCGTTGCCTAGGATATGCATAAGCACAACCGATATGAAGATGCTTCCTGTCCTAGGTTAATGACAGTAATTGTCCTGTTCCTAGAAAGGAAAGCAGATGAAACACTTCCTTTTTGTGGAGAGGAGGCCCAGGTCCAGTGTGCAGTCCAGCCCAGTTGGTTTGGACTAATTTCTCTAATCAGGGTATTGGAGCAACTAGGCAATTGGGAGTGATTGCAGTATAAGAAACTAAAAGCAGAAGTAACATCTTCTTTGAAAGTTATGTGTAAATGCATATGTTTTATATCAATGAAGTTTAAATAGAATGGCTCTTCAGATTTAGCTACACACACTTAAGCTGTCTTCTAGAATCAATGACAGCAGACCAAGTAGTTGTGTTGTCTCCTTAAAATATTTTAATAGAATGATGTCTCTTGACCTTTTTTGTAGATAAGAAATAATAAGAAAACTGCCATCTTGGTGAAAGAAGTGAATCCCAAAAAGAAGCTTTTCTTAGTTTATAGACCAAATACTGGGAAACAGCTTAAATTAGAGACTTTGGCTGATCTGAAAAAGAAGTATAAAAAGGTACTTTACTTTTTTTTAAAGGTTTGTAAAATTCTTTTTTTTTTAAATTTATTTATTTACTTTTGGTTTACAACATTCAGTTCCACAATCCCTTGAGTCCCAAATTTTCTCCCCGTCCCTGTTCTCCCTCCTCTCCCCCATAGCAGAATGCAATCAAATACAGGTTTTACAAATACCGAGAAGGTACTTTTCTTATGTGTATGTCTATGTGTTCATAGACTTTGTGAACTTTCCTATGTGATTTATTTTTTAAATGACAGTTCTGATTTTATTAAAAATGCATAAGATGATTATCACAAGATGATTGAGATTTTAGAGTTATAAAGGGACAGCCCAGTCCCTCCAAGAATGTTCATTTTTGCATGGGAGAGAAAAAGGCACAAATACGTGGGGAAATTAGGGAAGGCTTCCATGTGAAGGTGGTGTTTGAACTGTTTTTGAAGGAAAATAGAGTGTAGTTGCTATTGTTATCTCATAACTTGGATTTTGCCTAATTTTTACAGGTAGCTTCTGATGATGCCCTGGCTCACTGGCTAGATCAGTATAATTCATCTGCAGATACCTGTACTCATGCGTATTGGTTAGTATTTGATTGATTTTCAGAATATTTGACAGTATAATGAAGATTTAATAACATGGCTGTATTTACTTTAAAAAAAAAACAAATACTCTTGTCTGTGTTTTGTTAAATAAAGTATTAAATATTGATTTTTACAAAGGCAGACTTTTTTTTGTCATGTACCTCATAGATTTTTATACTCAGTGCTCAAATTTCAGTTTATTCTGGTCATGGAGAGTAGATATATCATCCTATTTTCCTAATTTCCTTTTTGTTTAGATCACTCTTAGGCTTTAAACCAAAGCTTCTTAGATATAACCCTCACAGAACTAGATTTTATTATTTAGTGCGTGAGTAAGCAAATTAAATTACAATAAGAATAAAGCACCAGAAGTTTTTCTAAACTATTCTATATTGGATTATATTCTGCTAGATGAATTGCATTTTCTAATGGAGGTGAGGAACTCCTAGTTCCTCCCAGTAACACTAGGCTATTACATAGGATTTGAAATGAATATACAGTGCTTCTAATATTCCAATTGTCTTAGCCCTAAAATTACTTGCTAACTTGGTAGAATGTGGCCCATTTTGTGAAAAGGGATAGAAAAAAAGGCCTAATTTTTTATCTACTCATTATTGGGCAGATGGGTAACATTAACTTGCAGTGAGCAATGCATTAAGCAATGCATTTTTTTGGGAAAATGGTACTGTATTGAGTGTTAGGAAAAGCCTCCAGATTTTACATTTAAAGAAGCTAACCTAAAAATAGGCCTTCTGTAATAACTTGTGCATTTATGAATAAACTGAATGCTATATGTGGTTTCACTTGAGTGCTTTTAAGGATGTGAAATTTTGTCATTGTGGATATAAAACATCAACATTTTCTGATCTCTTGTGCATTGGGCTAAAAGATCCTGGTCTTTGAATAAGCCTAATCTTTGAATCTACTATTTGCCATTAAAATGATATTCAGAACACTATTTTTGAACCTTATAAGAAGTTACCAGTAAGCTTATTATGTAGTATTAATCTTTCAATCTTAGTTTCTTGGTATGATCCTCTAAAAACATTAATATTTTGCAATAGAAGCACTCAATTCTGAACTTGTTGCTACACTAGTTGATAATTTTTCATTTTTGATAATTTGATGGAAATATATATCATCTTCCACTGGAGATTGAAATTGTCTTGTACCTTTCTGCTTTAGTCTTGTCAGTAACTAATGTTTTTAATAATATATCATTGACTTACTTACTATACTAATAGTTGAAATTGGGAAGCAACATTTCTTTGGCAATGTTAATGTGAAATTAAAATGACTAGATAACTAAAGTAGTTAACCAAAAACTTGTTAGCCCCTTTTCAAGGAACCAAGACAAACAAAATAGTGATTATTTGCTAATTTTGGATAGAAGAATCTAAAATGACAAAATCATATTAATGGGAAAAAGATTTGCTGGTTCCTGAGATAAAGTTAAACGTGTGAAGTATGAGGAAGGGAGAATAGAGCCAACTGAGTGTGGGTAGGTAGAGGTTGTGAATGCGTATTAGACATTGAAGAATCAGAAAGTTGTCTCTATTAATGTTTCCCTCTTTCTTCCTCCCCTCCCCTCCCCCCAGGAGAGGCAATTGCAAAAAAGCAAGCTTGGGATTAGTTTGTGAAATAGGTCTTCGATGCCGCACCTATTATGTTTTATGTGGTTCGGTACTGAGTGTTTGGACAAAAGTTGAGGGAGTTCTAGCATCTGTCAGTGGCACAAATGTGAAGATGCAGATAGTTCGTCTGCGAACAGAGGATGGACAGCGGATTGTGGGTAAGTTTTGTTTGTATTGCTTAGTAACCAGTGTTAGTCTATAAGGTATAAAAGAGAACCCATTGCTTTCTTGTTTTTGTTTCTGTAATTTCTTTTTTAAGATAAATTCTATGCTCTAGAGGCAGCATGGGGTACTAAAGAGAACACTTGCCTCTAATCAGAAAGATCTTTCATTTCTCACCTCTGACACTGACTGCATAAAGACCCTGGGCAAGTCACCTAACATCTCTCTGCCTCTCACCCCACTCCCTACTCGCCTGCTCTTTGCTAGGCATTTCAGAAGGAGTTCACGGTGGCAATTTCCCTCTTGTGGTGATTGTGATGTAGGTCTAAGCCACTGTAAAAAAAGGCCCCTAAAATGTACTTTTGTTTCTGACTAGGTCAGTGGTTCTCAACATGTGGGTCACGACCCCTTTGGGGGTCGAATGACCCTGTCACAGGGGTCACCTAGGACTATCAGAAAACACATATTTCCGATGGTCTTAGGAACCGAGACACGGCTCCTCTCTCTGCCCACGTGCAGATACGGCCACATACGAGTATTAAAGGGTCGCGGCATTTGGAAGGTTGAGAACCACTGGACTAGGTGGTAAAACAATGGACTTGAAATCACAAAAACCTGAATTCAAATCTGATCTCGGTCACTAACTTGTTTCAGTTCCAAAGTATGACTTTTGCCTTTCCCATGACTACACAAATCCTAAGAATTTTTCAAAGCCAACCTCTGGTTTATTTCTAATTACAGGTTTGATCATTCCTGCAAATTGTGTCTCTCCGCTTGTAAATCTTCTGTCAACATCTGACCAGTCCCAACAGCTAGCTGTCCAGCAGAAGCAGATATGGCAGCAGCATCACCCACAGAGCATCACCAATTTGAACAACTTGTAAAACGACAGACTGCAGGTTTTGACATGGGTGTTTCTGGAAAAGCTATCCAAGCATATATCATTTGCATAAAAATCAGGGACAGATTCCAAAGAATTTTTTCAGTTGCGCTCTCTCTGGTAATATTTTGGGAATGAGGAGGTACCTGGAAAAGATGGCCAAACTGAGACTCAGCGATGCTGATGGTGGTGCAAATGTCCTTCCTTACATAGGCTTTTCCTCTAGTACTTAACTTCCCATTTGCTTTGACTTTGGGCAAGCAGGGGTATCTTTTTTTTTTTTAATTCATGGGCTTTTTTTGTTTGTTTTTATTTCTTAAACTAAGACCACAATTTGTGCAAAAATGTGTGGAATTTCCCAAACTGGCTTTACCTTGATTTTGCCCTTCAGCACTCAGGGTTTACGCAGGACATCCATGCCATGGCTGGGCAAGGCCTCCCAGGATGCATGTCTTTGAGTCTATAGAGAAAATCTATATTGGTTTTTCTTTTCAACATGTAAAACAGGTTTAGAACAAGCATGAAATGGAAATGGTTGCACATCATGCATTCGGGTTCTTTGCCAGTTTTTGTTCTGACAGTGCATGTCTTTGAAAGCACGCCATGAGTAAGATCCCACCAAAGTCAGGGGGCAGAGAGGAGCACAACTGTACCAGCCACTCTGCTCAGTGCAGTTTTCACAGGGTTTATGCCCAAGTGTTGCTTTTCTCTCCTCCTTCTCTGAGGCAGTGAGTCTACCACATGTATGCCCTCCTTTGTGATAAAATTCTTAAATTAAAAATTAGTTCATTTTAACATATTAATAATATTCCTAATGTGCTGCAAAAAACGGCTCAAAGCCTGTTTTTCTCGAGATGGCATTTTTCCTTAATTGGAGATGGTTATGGAAACTAAGTGCAAATTGACCTCTATCTTGCAAAACAATCCTCTTATTTTTTACTTCCTTAACATAATTTAATTTGTCACTTGTAAGACGAAACCTTACTTGAGCTGTAAACTAGACAATGGGGAAAACACTTGAGGCTTCTGCTGTATGTGCTCTTTGTTACCCAGTAACTTGAATACTGTTTAATATGTTGTAAGACATTTGTAGAGTTTATCTGGAGCTGTTTAAAATGGTAATGTACAAATGTGAATAGTCACTTATCTATAATATGGGTAAGTTTTGTTTTGCCTATAATAGTAAATGTTTATAACAAGTGAGGGACAATGTTTGTCTTTTTTTTTTTTTTTTTTTTTGCTTGCACAGGTTGCACTATTGAAAACTTTTGAGATTGTATAAACCTGTCCAGAAAGCTGCAAGACACCAAAATCTTGTAGATGTCAAATAAAAGTTATTGTACTAACAAGAAGTGGACTCTTGCTTAGGCAGTCATCCCCTTTAGCAACAGTTTCACTTTGGGCATCCTATAGAAATGTGTGTTGCCTCAGCACACCGTGTAGCTTTCTGTTCCAATGCAAGTAAGCTCTTCCTGAGCACTGACTCATACTTGGACAAGGCCAGTCTCCACATTGTTCCTTTTAGTCTTCTGGCATTGACCTGGAGGTGGAGAATCTCTGTCTCATTATGAATAGTTAGGTGCCTCCTGGTGGAAACTGAGTGCAGCCATCTCTTATAGTGCCTGGCATATTTTCTTTAAATACATACTTGGTTACTTGGACATTTCGTCTGAGTTTACTTAACATACCTCCCAGTGGTATTAAATTGAGAAGAAGGATCTGTCCTCTCTTTTGCTCACTGACCTGGTTGAAGGAGTCTTTGCACTCCTTCGATCCCCTCTTAGAGCACAAGGAACATTCTTTTGCCTCCCGTTAGACTGCAAAGAGCAAGCTCACCCCCCAGGGTGTGAGGACAGGGCACATGGTGGGGTCACAGGGTGATTGGAGAGAAGAGATTCTTCCAGTGGAAAGATAGTGTGAGAACATAGGTCTCTGCTGGCTTCTGGCCAGACTCCCTGACTGACTGGCCTTCTGACGGTGGCTTGTAAGTAGATCGCGTTTTCCTTTAAAGCAGCACCAGAATAGTCCTTCAGTATGCAGTTAAATGACACTATAATTGATGACTTTAAGTTGACTCAGTTAATTGCTGAAAAGGAGGCATGATTTGTGATAGTATTTTGTTTTCTCTGTAGATGGGGGTTGTGCATGTAAATATGTGTGTGTGCATATACACATATGTGTATATTTGTACTTATTGTGTTTTTATGTGTGTATATGCACACACATATTTTAAATGACCAAAATTGTCCCTTAAAAATGTCAGAGTAGTAGGTATAGGATGGCCCGACAATTAGTAAGTGATGCTGGAGGTTCTGTATTGGAACCCTTCTCAGTGTGGAAGCATGCAAGACAGGAGACCTTGATTTGGGCACCTGATGACCTTTGTGTTATACTGTAACCTGATTATCAGGGTGGTCAGCTTCCAAGAGGGGAGCAAGTAGGATCCTGGAGTTAAAAAGCCCCCTTGCTAAGAAGATTGGATTTCCAAACGCATTTAATCTGTTTGAGGCCTTAGCCAAAGAAGCTCAGCCTTGGATAAGTCATTTTAGTCTCCCATTTTTAACTAAAGACTTGATTTTTAATCTGATTGATGTTTTTACCAGTATGATTCTTGAGTTTTGAAGTGTTTGTTTTTTGTGGGTTTTTTTTTTTTAAGAAAGAAAAAAGAATTGCGGTTCAGGGTATGTTAGAAAGTCATTGCTTCCACATTTTTGAATTCCAGACTTTAGCCCTGTGCAAAAATAGTTTTTAGAGGCTTTCCCCTAAAGTTCCTCATGGCCAGAGTTTTTTGTAGTTTAGTGGTTAGAATATCAAAATATGCCAACCAGTGATTCATATTTATAAGGATATCAGCAAAACATCTCCAACAAAAACACAGCTTCATCTTCCCCTTTACAACCTTAGCCATCATAAGTTGTCTAATTTTCCAAATAATTTCTAGTTATCCAGCTCCGGGGATCAGCTCTTCAGAGTCAACATTACTTCACAGCTGCAGAGTCTAGTAACTTTGGGACAACTTCCCACCCCACACATCCTCTGGTCAGGTCAAGAGCAAGCAGAACATGTATCCAAATGGGCCCAGGGCAGTGAGAGGACGAGTTCTCTAGCCTTGATTATTACTTTGATCTTTGGGCAGGCCGGCTGGAGAGCTGCCACCCTAGTAAGGAGCAGAGCCCCTCCTCATGGAGGTAAAGTATACAGTCTTGGGAGGGAGGGAGCCCAGAACCCCGAGAGCGCGCAGTCGTTTCTGCTTTTCTTCTGTCTTCCTTGCTAGAAAGATGGAGATTGTATAAATATGAGCAAAAAGTAGGAGATCTTGTGAATTAAGGTATTGTACGTTCCCGCGGTAGAAAAGCAATTACTATGACGCCACCGGAGTGTTAAATATCCACCTTGATCCTCTACCTTCTCATCATCTGGAGCCTTCAAGGCCAACTGCTATAATAGCTAAAACTTGAAAAAGCTACCAGTCCTCTGGTCAGAATACAGTGTTTTTTAAGGGCACATAAATGAAGGAAACTTGTATCTGTAAACATGCAGCTCCAGTTAGCTATGCCTTTTCCCGAGTACCCACCCTTCAGTCTTACCCTCTGTTAGATGTGTACAGAACTCTGTATATAGACATGTTGAAAGTTACTGAGTTGAGGAATGTAAATATTTTTTGTAAATGGAGACATTTTTCCCTCCTAGTTTTGATTTCCCTCTTCCCCTCTTCGTCCTATTTATTCACTTGCTGTACTACAGGGCATGGGAGTTTTTTTTTTAATCTAGAAAAATGTGAGATAGTCTTAGCGGAATCTCTCCATATACTTTGAAGATTTCTGTTCTGCATCCTTGCTATAGAACGTCAGCTCTTTTTGTGTCTTAATATTTTTAAACATGCCTGTTTTGCATTTTTGTTCCAAAATTTATACTGTGCAATGCATTGGGGGTGGGGGGGGTGGACTCGTGCAATTTCTGATTCTATCATCATGTCACTATTTGTGCTCCTTTATGTTGATCTTTTGACAGCATGATGAACTTTGATTCACTCTATCACAGACTTCATTTTAAGCTCCTCTACCTTCTTTGGTGCCTTTCCTAAACAAGTTACGCTTATTCCTCTAGCCCTTCCACTTAAGACTCTTGATTGAGTTTTTATATCCCCAGTATGCAGCAATTGAAGGAAAAGGTTGCTTATTTTAAAACTGTGCATGGTCCCTTTGTCATTGCCATCCTCTTCTGTTTCTTTAGGAAGCCTCCATAATCAACACTTTAAACCCTGTGAGTAGTGAGCAGAAATCTGTGGTCACATTTTATCTGCTTGTGTATGTAGACATAGGTGTTCATTTTTAAAGAGTTGAGCTGACAATAAAGTTTGAGTTTTTTGAGAGGCCAAGGGCTATGGCCTTGTTGTATGTAGTAGCATATTATTGTGCTGTACAGCTGTACATACTAGAGACAAGCCTTAAATTCCTGATTTTAAGTGGATTGGTGTAATGAATGGAATAGTAAGCTGTTTGAGGCTATGTTAGACATTTTACCTAATGGACCTAGGAACAAATTTATAACTTCATTTAGAACAGAAATGGAGGCATTTAGCATCACCAATCAAAAAATAAATCTAAAATTGGGTGTTTGTTTTTTGACATTTTGGAATCTTTAAGAATTTGTCCATGTGTGCACATGTGCTGCATGCGCACTCACACACAAACACAGAGGTGGAGGCGAGGGGAGGGGCGGGGGGGGGCAGTCTATTGTTGTTTGGTCTTCCATAGCAAAGGCTAGAGGCTAGCACTGGTGAGTTCAGGCAGTGTGGTATAGGACAGCTGTCTTGTAACTGCTCACCTAGATCTTGTACTTGGGGGGAATTGGGAGGAGATCAAAGGAAATCACCACCTTGGACGCAAAACAAGCCCAGTCACCTACACAACACTTTTTTCCTGGAAACAAGATAGGATTAGCTGTTGTTAATGTGTAGCTAGCCAGGGCTTCCATTCATGGCTGATTTGAAGTAGCGCATTGAATCACAGGTAGCTTTCCTAAATATCACAAGTACTTACTGACTCTTGTGATAGTTAGGAAAGTTGTCTGTTTTAACAAGTTTGGGCTACTTCTTTTATTTGATAAAATCCTTTTATAGATACCTCCAGTGCCTGACCTTGTTTGAACACCTCTTCCTGCTCCCTTCCACCCACAGTAAAGTTGAAATCTTGTGTTTGTAAGTGTCATAAATCACATTTGTGGCAATGTCTGACACCACAACCTACAGCACACTCTCTTCCTTAATTGCAGAATCAAGAAAAGAGGAGACTTAGAGAGTGAGAGAAGAGTGGTAAGGGCAGGAAACCAAACTCCTGGTGGTCCTCACGAGTTCAGGGGTGTTTGGAGGCTAGGGAGCTTTTCACTCCTAAATTTTTAGTGCCGATGGGAAGTACCCCAAGTCCTCTGGGGCCCCTGCTTGCCCAGAGGGAAACCTTCTGGCCAAATGCATCCTGCATGGTGGCAGGGCAGTACTTATTTTGATAGTATTCTGGCACTGAAGAAGATAAAGAAGCTTGAACTATTGATAATTTATCTTTCTGACCTTGGCTTTTCTGGGCTGAGAGAATTTTTCATGAGGTACATCAGTCTAAGTGTTGAGAAAAACCATCCATCTTACTGGTTTATAGTGAAATGACTAAACTACTGATACTTCTCCGTGACCACTTGTATCTACCATCAGCCACAAGAGGTGGGAAGAGGTACCTTGTATCTCTGCAATAAGACTTGCTGTGGTTCTACCTCGGAGCAAAGGATCCTTTTCGTGTAGGCACAGAGCCTCCTCATGATTCCGAAATGGTGCATCTTGAGATGGCAGGATGGATTCCAAAGACAACTTGCCAACCAAGGCAGATTGTGAATTTTGCTGACTTGTTGTTTTGGTGGTTTGTTGTTACTGGGTTGTTTTGTTGTTTTTTTTTTAATCACCCTTTTTTATATTTCTACTCTGTTTTTGGAATCTGTCACGTAAAGATTCTCACTGTCTTGGTGATGCTGCACTGCTCCATGCAACTTTCTCATGGTGAAACAGTTCTCTGAATGTCCAGAATCTGCTGTTTGCACCATTTTGAGTTTTAACTTGACAAAATTGGAATCTCATGCAATAAAAAAACATGTACTGGATGCATTTAGCAGGGTTTATACTTGTAAAGTGAACAAGATCAACAGTGGGACATTATGGAAATCTGTATTTAGTTTTTTGTTGGGGGCTTTTTTTGTTTTGGGGATTTTTTTGTAAAACTATTAAATTAAACTGGCTAATACTCTGGAGTCTTGGTGTCTTTTATGAAAAAGAAAATAATACTTTCAGCCTGAGTACCTGTTTTTAGATCATTGGTTGCCACATTTTCCTTTTCAACTGCTAAATGAGAGCATCAGTAGTATTTCTTAGGAAGGGGTCAGCTGTCTCAGCAATAGTTTGTATTAGCCCAAGCTTAATGAATTATAGGAAATTTCATGGAGTCATGGGCCCTTTGGCTTTGGAAGGAATCATAGAGATTCTAGTTATTCCAAATCTCAAGGTGGGAACTACTACTGAAAGCTGCCTGCTTTTATTAGATGCATTCTTGGAACTCGAGCAGTTACTAAATGACTTTGATTATTACTTTAAAATAATTAATTAGGAATTATTGTCAAACACCTTACAAGTGTAAAAGTCTTCTGTGGGTTCTTTGTAACGACGACAGTCTGTTCCAAATTTGGGAAAGTTGAACAGAAGATAGCATGGATGTCACACTTGAGAATTTCAGGATTGGCTCCAGACAAAGATTCAGAAAAACCTAACCTGAGAGATCAGCTTAGAGCAAGAGAGCCCACAGGTGGCAGTCAGCTCATGGTACAGCCTTGGTAAAAGGATAGGAACTCTGTCTCCAGTATTGAGCTACTTCTTTGGCCTGACTAAAGACTTGTATCTATAGTGATCAATCTCAAAGGCTATTTTAGGGCTTATTAATATATAAAAATAGGCATTCCCACAAATGCTCTCACACCTGGACAGAATACTCCAGAGTGGAGTCTGACCAGGATAGAGTGTGGCAGGAATATCATCACCCTCCTAAGATGTTAGTTCAGCTTTTGTTTTGGCAACCATGTGATACTGTTGATTCGGTTCACTAAAATTTATCCCAGATTTTTCCAATTGAGTCTTGGAAATAGAAAACCATAAGAGAACAGTACTAGACTTGGGAAATTGCTTTTGTTTTCTGATAGATGATCAACAAATATTGTTAAGAGCTTACTTACCATGTGCCAGGTGTTGTGCTAAGTTCTGAGCATAAAAAGCAAAAGTAAATCCGTGTTCATTGGCTTCACTGGACTCTAATGGGGAAAACAGTAATACATGACTTGAAATATAACGCCCAGCACTGCTTTAAATGTGATTCTTCATTTTACTGAGGTTCAGCAGGTTATGATTTGTCCAAAATTCCACTGAATCGTACTTGAGACAGTATCCTCCGTGGTAGGAAGAAACAGGCCTGGGATGGCTTGCCTTACCTGGAGACTCAAACCATGAAGTGCTGGCATGATGGCCACACTTGGTAATCAAGAAACATTCACTGAGCGCCTTATGGGTTTAGCACTCCAGGGTACTGAGCAAACAAAAAAAAAGTCTGTGGCCTCCATGCTCTCTGACAAGTTGAAGTCCAGTTGGGGAGATGAAAGATATCCCTAAGGGCACCATATGTTACCTTCTCATGGGCTGATAAAAAGCCAAGTCTTAACAGACACAGTGATAAAAGGTCATCAGCAGAAATGACTAAAGCTTGGGGTGTTTAGCAAAGACTTCTTAGAAACTGATCTGGGCCTTACAGGGATGGGAAAGAACCTGGTAGTTTCAGTTAGGGGGAGGAATGTGCACAAAAGTGTATAGCAGGAATTTGTAAGACATCCTTTGTGCTTAATATGCCAGGCCTATGCCACTTGGTGCAGAGGATTATAAAAATGAAGGCAGGTTTGGAAGACAGGTTAGACCAATGTGGAAAGAGGTCTTACCCTCACGTAGTGTTTGCTAGCTATGTAACCATGGGGAAGGTCTCTCAACCTGAGTTTGCCTATATGAGAAATGGAGCTATATAAAAACCTAAAAGAAATTAGATATAAGATGAAGTAAAAGCTTTGGAGGAAAGAATTGGAAAGAGAATAAATAAGCTTAGGAAAGAAAATGGTCAACTTTACCTGAAAAGGACTCCCCACAAACTAGAACAGATCTATCTTTGTGCTGAATAAAAGGAATGCATTAGTGTAGAAAGGTGGAAGAAGGGAGTGGAACTTGCTATTTCTTATAGCGGTACATGAGGAGCGAATACAAACATGGAAGGGGAGGAGTGGACATCAGATGAACCTCACTCTTACCTGAAACAAACAAATGAGGATGTCGTCATACTCAAGAGGGAAGGAAGCAAGGATGGGGAGGGGGTAGGTAAGAGTGGGCAGGATATCTACCTGAAAGGGGTAGATGCAAGCAAAACAAACTTTCTGACCCTTGAGGGAAGATGAGGAGGGGGGAAAATACTGGAGTCTAAGGGGGTGGCTCTTAGATATTTGGGGAGCAGCTGACCAAATCGTGCCCTGTGAACAGAATGGAATATTATTGCTCCATAAGGAATGACAAAAGATCATTTCAGGTAGATGAGGTTGTATGAACTGATGGTGAAGTGAGCAGAAGAATAATTTCTACGAGCATAGCAACATTGTAAAGAAAACTAATTTGGAAAGACTAAAGAACTCTGATAAATGCCATGTCTTCCTGGGACCCTTGATGAAGCGTGTTACCTACCTCCTCATAGAGATGGTGGACACAAGATGCAGAGAAAGACGTATTTAAGTCAGGAAGACCTGAGTTCAGATGTGGTATCAGATACACGCTAGCTGTGTGGCGCTTGGCAAGTCACTTAACCTCTGCCTGCCTCAGTTTCCCCCTATCTGTATAATGGGTGTAATAATAGCACTTACCTCTCAGGGTTTCATGAGGGATTAAATGAGATAATAGTTATAAAAGCACTTAGCACGTTTCCTGGAACACAGTAAGCATTATGTAAATGTTATTTTTATTAATATCCAAAATAAAGAATTAATGCAAAAATGCAAGACCAAGGATCACTCCCCACTAGATGAGTGGTCAAAGAATATGAATAAACAGTTCTTAAAAGAATTACAAACTATGAACAACCATTTGAATAATTGCTCCACACCGCTGACAAGAAAAATGTTTAAATATTTTTCATCTGTCACTTAGCAAATTGCAAAGATGAATGACAAAGAATGAAATATCCAGTGCTTTAGTGGCCATGAGAGATTAGGCACGCATGTACCGGAGGGGCTGTGAAATGGTACGACCATTCTGGAAAATAATTTCAGGTCATTAGGAAAAGGACTAATTTTTTTTTCCGGCTTTTTGGAGGGCAGTTGGGGTTAAGTGATTTGCCCAAGGTCACATGGCTAGTTTTTTGTGTTAAGTGTCTGAGGTCACATTTGAATTCAGGTCTTCCTGACTCAAGGGCCAGTGCTCTATTCATTGCGCCACCTAGCCACCCTTGGACTAAATTTTTTTACCCATTGATTCCTCTACTGGGCATATACCCCAGTCAGGTCAAAGATAGAATTCACATTCACCAAAATATTCATAGCAGTACTTCAAAATTGGACGTTAAAATGGGTACCCACAGATTGGTGGTTGGCTGAAAAAAGTGTATATGAAATAATGAAATTTTATTCCAATATGTGAAAAAAACAATATGAATTAAGACCCTTGGGAGGACTTCTGTGAACTGAGCGATGTTAACAGAATTAGGAAAACAATGTGCACAATGGCCAGAATAATTCAAATGAAAAGGATGTTAAAGTGAAGCTGTAGACTGAATAATTGTGGTCAGTTGACCCCTCCCCCCCATACATCCCTACAAAATAAAAGATCAGGAAGCACTTTTTGGTAGAGAGGTAGGAAACCAAGCATGTGGAATGTTTCATGTATTGTCTGTCAAGGTCATTCTGTTTGTTGGTTTTGCTTAAATTGCTTTTTGTTGGAGTCGTTTTGAGGGGAGGGAGAAGTTACATATTGAGATGACGGTGATATAAAAACAAAACATCAATAAAACATGTTTAAAAGTAAGTAAAAGGATAATTAAAACAAAGTAGCCTCATATGTTCAATAAGTATTAAGTGCTTACTCCAGACTAGATGGCACTTGCTTTGGGGGCGAGGGACATATCCGGAGACATTTTATATATGCACTGGGATGGTAGTAGCGAGAGAAAGTAACAGGATGGAAAGAAAAGCATTACTTGGTTTTATAAGAATAGTATCAGGAGTGCTAAGCTCCTAATGAACTAAAGCTAGTGAGGAAAAGTCAAAAAAGAGGGTTTTCTCCTATATTGAAGAAAAGAGAAGTTCAATGCAGGAATAGGACCATTATTCACAGTGAATAGGACAATGGTAATGAACAACAGAAGATAGCTATTCAATTCTTTTCTGCCAAGAGGAATGACCTTTGGACTGGAAAGGACAGAACAAAAATAGTGAATAGGAATTGAAAACCAAGGTACGAAAAGGGATAATAGACCCTTTTGTTGTATTCAGTGAATTCAAGTAACCTGGTTCAGATTAACCAAGTCATTGGTTACTGAGAAAACTGACACATATGATTGTTGAGTGACTGTCCCTGATATTTGAAAGACTAGAGAACCGGAGAAAGTACCACTGGACAGAAGAGTAGATATCTTTATTTTTAAAAGAGCAAAGAAAATGCAGTCTGGGAACTATAGGGAAAGGAGCTTGACCTCAATTCCTGGAAAAATACTAGAACATGGTTGTAATGGGATCTGACACATTCAAAGAGTACCTTGGATAGACCTTAGATCCTTGAAGGGCAAATATTGGAGACCTGGCTCTGAGAGAGTAAACCACATTCTCTCTCTCTATTTATAAATGTGGTGTGTGTGTATACTCATGTATATTATATGCACACATATACATACACATCATGTTTATTATTTTATTTTTTGTTACACTTTAAGTTCTGAACTCCCTCCCCACCCTGCACTAGAGAAGGCCACCCATTATATGTTTGTGTGTTTAAAACCATGTTATGCATAAGTTCTATTTACCAGTTCTTTCTCTGAAGGTGAATAGCATCTTCCTTCATAGGTCCTTTGAGTATTTATAACACTCAGAATAACTCAGTCACTCACACTTGTTCTCCAAAAAATATTGCTGTTACTGTTTACAACATTTTTTTGATTCTTTTTCACTCTTTATTATTTTGTGCATATCTTCCCATGTTTTTTCTAAAATCAGCCTGCTCATCATTTCTTACAGTCACCATGTATTATTAAGGAGATCATTAATGAACATATAGGGAAGAATCATAAGTAGACAAGCATGGCATCATCAAGAACAGGTCATGGCAGGTCAATCTTATTTTCTCTTTTTTCAGATTGACCCAAAGAGCATATTAATGGTTCCATGGCCATTTGGATGGAATTCTCCAGATCCTTGAAGAATCTGTACTTGACCTTGTGCTGTTTGTTTCACATTTTTAGGGATAACTTGAATAAAGGGATGGACAGCATCCTTATCAAATTACCAGAATATGCCAGACTGCTGGGAGAGAGAGAGTGCTTAGCGCAGTGCCTGGAACGTAGTAGGCAGTCAGTAAACACATTGGATTGGGATTGGATTGGATAGCTAACACATTGGTGACAGGCAGGATCTTAAAAGCTCTAAATGAGCTAGAACTTTGGGCCAAATCTAATAAGACAGTATTTAATAGACATCTTATACATGGATTAAATAATCAGCTTCACAAGGACAAGATGGGGAAAGCTCGGCAAAACTTGAGTCTAGCCTAAAAAAGAGCAGGGTGGTTTAGAAGGCTTTAGCGCATTACAAGTTGACTATCTGGAGATTAAGAAAATTAACACAGCCTTGGGCTTTAAGAGGATCCAAGAATAAAGCAGTGATGGTCCCACCAGATTCTTCCTTGGTTGAACCACATCTGGGGTATTTTACGCAGTCCTAGATGCCATAATTTAGTAAGGACATTGATAAGCTTTGTGTTATCTGATATGGCCCAGTGGATAGAGCACTGGGCCTGGAGTCAGGAAGACCTAAGTTAAAATCTGATTTTAGACACTTGCTAGACCCATGGGAGTCACTTCACCTGTTTGCCTTAGTTACCTCAACTGTTAAATGGAGATAATAATAGCACCTACCTTGAAGGGCTGTTGAGGTAATGAGTTAATACTTGTAAAAAGCATTTAGTAGAGTGCCTGGCACACGTATGCACTATGTAAATGCTCATTCCCTTTCCTCCGTCCCACAAGGATGCTGTCCAGGCAACAAACCAGAAGGGCAAGGGCCTTCCTCCCCATGCCAAGAACCAAGAATTTTTAGCCTGGAGAAGAGAAGACTTAGGAAGGACAGCTAGGCGGTGAAGTAAATAGTGTCACAAAGACCTTGGTTCAAATGTGGCATCGGACACTTAATAGCTGTGTGAGCCTGGGTAAGTCACTTCACCCAGTTTTTGTCAGTTTCCTCATCTGCAAAGTGAGCTGGAGATGAAAATGGCAGACTACTCCAGTACCTTTGCCAAGAAAACCCCAAATGGGGTCACCAAGAGTTGCACACAGATGGAAACAACTAAGCATCAAGAGCCCCACCCCATTTAAGAACCTGAAAGGCTTTGGAAGAAAGATTAATCTTGATTTTCTTGGTCCCATAGGGCAGAATTAGGAGCATTGGGTAGAAGTAGCACAGAGACAGATTTAGACTTGATGTCAAGAAAAGCCTCCTCATGATGGAAGAGGCCGACTCACGTGGCCTGGGCAGCCTCAGAAGGAAGTGGATCTCCTCCCCCTCACTGAAGTTGTTCTTCAAGAAGAGACTGGATGACCACTAATCATGCCTGCAATAAAGAAGAACATTGTTCAGTGACAGGTCAGACCAGACGCCTACCCAAGAGGTTTCCAACTTTGAAATTCTGTGACCTATGACTCTTCCCACCTTGTCCCTCCCCCTCTCCTCCCGTCATCTTGGAGATTTAATCATATATGTAACCTGTTTCTTTGCTATTTCCTGTGTTTATTGTGTAGCTGATATTCGGTGGGAGGAAAACCAAGCTTTGGGTGTAAAATTTGGCTCCTCCTTTCCCCGTTCATGAATGATTAGCCATCAGAAGTTTAGCTTGAACCTGAAAATCACATTCCCTAGACTTAACAGTATTTAAAGGAGCAGAGAAGTATAATTCTGCTCTCTCTCTGAAGAGAGCAGGGTGGCCAAGCTTCAACTCCAATCTCCTGCTTCTCCTTGCAGAAATTAAAGTCTACCTGGGAAAAGGGTCAGGGGAGAAGAGGTGAGAGATGTCAATTCTGCCTCCCTCTGGGCCGTAAAACACTCTCATGCAACATGGGGAGATGGTCTCACTATGTGTGGGAACACAAGTTACCAGGGAAGAATTGATCTACCACTGTGTGACCTAGCGGGGAGAATCATGTAACCTTTCTGGGCTTCAGATTCCTTATCTACAGAATGATGGGGTTAGATTCAGTTGATCTCTAAGATGCTTTTGAGTTGGTCAGCAAGTACCGTGACTGCAACAAAGCCCCAATTTCCTCATCTGTAAAGTGGGGATAAGAATACCTCCACAACCTCATAGGGAAACAGTTTGTAAACTCTCAAACAATATAGAGACCTCTTATCTGTGTAATTTATAACATGGCTGCTAATAACATTAAATTAATCATTATTTATTATGGTTTGGACTTGTGATTTCATTGGGATGGTATGTAAACCTTGACCCAGGGAGATAAGCAACTCCATTGGTCAGGAATACAGGATCTTAGAAAGTTTCCTAGGGGCACTGAGAAGTTAGGTGAGTGACCCAAGGTCACACTGCCAGTGGTCAGGCCAGCCAAGTCTTCCTGCCTTCAGTGGAACATGTGCCTCTCTCGAACTCCTTCCTTAGTGACAAAGCTATGCCATCTTTGGAAATAGTCTTTAAAATACCAACAGGTTTTTCATTTATCGCCTAAATAGATGGTCTGGGCATAGCTATTCACATTTTCTCCCCCAATCAGTTGTGAGCTTTTGGAGAGCCAGGATCAATTTTGCTTTTCTTGGTGTCCCAAATGCTTAGAATAGTGTCTAGAAATAGCAGGAGATTAAGACTTACTAATAGGCCTACTGTTTGTCCTACCTGCTTATTTAATATATTTCTTTTCCCCCAGGGAAACTGGAGTCTCTTCTTTCCCACTAGGGCACTTTTTTTGGGGGGGCGGAGGAATAGCCTCATCCTTGCATGTATCAACCTCGAGTTAAGCCTGCCCGGAAAGAGCAGGCCTTGGCTCCATTATCTGTAGGCACTCCCCTCCATGTACTAGGCTGAGCAAGCAGGGTACTTTCTGTTCTTTGCCCACACGCACCTCCACAGCTTTGTTCTGGCCGGGCTGTTCTCTCTGCTTGGCATGACCTTCCCTCCCTGCTCCCCCTAAGCCATTCTCATCTCCTCCCTCCCTCCCTCCTCTTCCCCAATCTGGGAATAGTCACGTATCCCTAGAAGCCTCCACAGACGGTGGTTATCAAATAAGACAAGTGCTTTTGCAAGACTCATGGTGCTAAGTACATACCATTATTATGCTTTTCTTATGTTTTCCTTTATATGTGAGTTATTATGACTATTTTTAATAGCTGTCACTTATATAGCATCTTAAGGTTGACTGAGTACTTTACATTCATTATCTCTGGATGGATGGGTGGATGGATGGATGGATGGATGGATGGTTGGGTGGGTGGATGGATGGTTGGATGGATGAATGGATGCAGAGGCATTTATGAAGTACTTATTTTGTGCCAAGCACTGTACTTAAGTGGAAGATTAAAACAGAAAAAAATGCGATCATGCCTGCTCACCAGGAGGGAAGGGTGGGAGTAAGGGAAAGGGAATAATCATTTATTAAACACCTACCATGTTCTAGGCACTGTGCTAAGTGCTTTTACAAATATTTCATCTGATCTTCCAACAACCCTGGGAGATAAATACTATTATTATCCCCATTTTAAAGCTGAAGAAACTGAGGCAAATGGAGGTGAAGTGACTTGCCCAGGGTCACACAACTAGTATGTATTAGAGGCTGAACCTGAACTCAGGTCTTTCTGATTTCAGGGCCAGTCCTCTGTCCATTACATCAACCAGCTGCCTCTGAGTTCTCAGAGCTCAGACTCTAATTTGGAAAGATGACATATAAAAAATAAGATCATCTCTAGGATGGATGGAAAAGCCCAGAAGTCCTAAGGGTGCAGTGGTGGGGGTGATAGCGATTCAAAGGGTTTCGTTGAGGTGCATCAGTAAATCAGACAATAATTGAGAGTGGGCTGGAAGGCACTGAGGAAGGGCAAATGGGAAGGCTTAGAGGATCTCTCCCAAAGTATTCATTTTGCATATATTCTATGCATGTATATGTAAATATATATATACATACACGATGTGTGTATGCACACATACATACACATATATGTATATATGCACATGTGTATGCCTACATACACACATGGTATCTCCCCCTTGGAATGTAAGCTCCTTGAGGACAGGTCTGTTTTGCATCCTTATTTCTATCCCCATCTCACATCATAGTGCCTGGCGCATAGTAAATGGGTGCTGAATAAATGCTTGTTGACCAGTTGATCCTCACAACCACCCACTGAAAAATGGGCTACAACCTGTAATACAGGGCTGGCCTTGAGTCAGGCAGACCTTGATTCAACTCCAGCCTCAGACACAAGCTGTGAAATGGAGACAGTAACAGGAGCACCTCACAGGATGGTGGTTGTGATGATCAAGTGAGATAATGTTGTAGGTGCTAAATAAATGCTTATCCCCTTCCTTTCCCTCCCTCCCTCCCTTCTTTTCTCTTTTAAGATCATCAAGGCTTACCGGAACAATTCCCAGGCCTTCTAATCTAATTAGACTCCCCCCTGGGACCTGTAGCCTGAGATTTCTGCCTTGGTTTCTTACTCCTCTGCAGGTTTCAGACCGGGCTAGAAGCTGGAACTGAGGCCTGCCCCCCCCACGTCCTTGTTGCTTTTGAACATGGTTCTTATTTGTTACACAGATTAAGGCTCCTGACTGCTTCTCACCCTGGAACATCACTCCTAGGCACAGGGTCCCTCCTTAGTCATCTCCAGATCTGTAACCCAGAACCCCAACCTTGTTAGGGACAAGAGTTGCCAGGTGCCACCAGTTCTTACATCCTACACAAGTCTGGATCTCGAACCTCTCCTTGCCTTGGTGAACAGCCTCTCCCTGCACTGGCATGCTCCATCCTGGTCAGACCCTGTTCCCCTCAGTGTCTGCGGACCTCTCTGTCTTCCACTGCTGACCTGGGCTTGAAGAATGACTCACTGTGATTTTATTCTTGGATTTCCCTATCAGGATTTGTTCTGGTGTGTTCTAAAACTTTTTGGAAGAGTAGCCTAAGTCTTTCTCCAGAACTCTGAGGAAGACTTGCATAGTGGTTAGAGTAGCTGGCCATGGAGTTAGAAAGAATTGGGTTTGAATTACAGCTTCCTTCCAACTCTCAATCTCTAAGGGTAGCATTACCAGCTGCCCCCTGAACACTTCTGATTAGATTTATTGGAAGTGTCCCCAACTTAACATCTTCAAGAACTTTTATCTTTACATCTGAACCCCCTCTCCTCCAAGCTCCCCTATCTTTGCAGGTCCTGTCCACTAGGTTTGCAAACTCAGCATTGCTCTCCACTATTCTCCTTCCCTCA
>CM053587.1:326338050-326368935 GCA_028646515.1 Pseudochirops corinnae | reverse complement strand
CCCCCCCCCCCCCCCCCCCGGGTCAGGCCCTCATCGACTCTTCCCTGGACTTTTGCAATCTTGACTCCTGTTGGTCTCCCTCAGGCCTCTCCTCTCTCTAATCCAGCCCCATCTTGTCTGCTGATGTCTGAACATGCCATTTCCACACACCAGAAGCGACAGTGAATCCCTGCCATCTCTAGGGTGAAGTACAAACTCTTGTGTGCCCTGTAAAGCCTTTCACGCCCTAGTTCCAGGTCCCCTCTCCACATTGATTGATAGGCAAACAGGGTGAAGTGACTTGCCCAGGGTCCCACAGCTAGAAAGGGTCTGAGGTGGGATTTGAACTCAGGTGGATGATAGATGAGTCTCCCTAACTTTAGGCCAGGCACCCTATCCACTGCCTCACTGAGGGCCCATGTTAATCAATAGGTGTACATATTAATGAAAATGACTGGCACGTAATGTTTGCAGAACATTTTTTTTTTTGATTCTCGCAACAACCCTAGGTGGTGGATGCTATTATTGTTCACATTTTACAGATGAGGAAACTGAGGCAGAGGTAAAGGGACTTGCTCAGGGTCACACAGCTAACAGGTGTCTGAGGCTAGATTTGAACTCAGGTCTTCCTGATTTCAGGTCCAGTACTCTATCCACTGTGCCAACCACTTACCTCTGATGATCTCATCAGCTTTCGTGGTTTTAATTATCTCTATGCTGATGGTTCTCAGATCTACTTATCCATCCCCAGCTTCTCACATTGCCCACTACCTATTAGGCCTCTTGAAATGGATGTTTTATAGACATCCTAAACTGAACTTACTACCAGTCAGGCACCACGCTAAGTTCAAAGGCAAGCAAAAAGATGGTCTGTGCCCTCAAGGAGCATCCAGTCCTAAGGGGAGACAACATGTAAGAGGGAGCTGCAAAGCTGGGAGTCTGGGGGTGGGGGAGGGTACCCGGCAAAGGGGCATGATGCAGAATTCCTGAGTGTAGCTTGGTAAGAGATAAAAACTTTGCCCTTGCATCTTGCAAATTTCAATCTTGAGCACTTTCCATGGTTCCTGAATTGGCTTCCCCTAATTATTTTAAGTCCATGGGAGTCTAAGTACCCTTCTTCTGAACCACAGAAATTTTCTCTCCCAAAATTTAGAGTATGTGTCAGACAATACTGACCTTCATGTACTTCTCTGTTACAAACTCTAGGAGGGGATTACTCCCTTCATCCCAAGGTTCCCACCATTTCTACCCTAGCAAATCATTCTCTGTATTTGAGACTCAGACACAGAATAGAATTCCCCCCTTAATGAACCCTTTCCCTTTTGAAGGCAAGTCTTTTTACACTGTAGCTACTCTCTAGCGTATCCAGCTTGGTAGATATACATAGGCAGTATTCATCCTCCCCTTTCTTTTTCCCAGTTAAAGCCCTTTCAGTTAGACTTGTATAACAATCTCTTGCAAGATACTGGGCAAATACATTCTTACCAACCTTTGGTAGGTTTACTGCATTGCTGGCTAAGAGGCTGTCATTGCTATAATTTAAGACGTGGTTCAGAAATACAAATTCCCTTCTCAGATTTCATTTTAACCAGCTATTTACTTCCTAGGTCTGGTTTTCTCTTTCTGTGTCTCTTGCCTTCAATAGAAAGCCACAAAGAAACCATTCCCTGTCCCCCACGATCCCCAATTTCTTGGTTAAGATTTCGTAATCTTTGGCAATTTCTTCTGGCAATATCATTTGTACCCACATGAATGAATCATCAGAAGCGGATATAAGAATCATACTTTAAAACTACTCTCTCTCTCTTTCTGTCTCTCTCTCTCTCTCTCTCTTTTTCTCTCTCTCCAGGAGAAAGTTAGACCAGATTAATAGAGAGGTCTGATAACATGGTGACAAATGGTAGCCTCTGATAGCACCTGTAGAATCCCTTTATCATATCTGGGAAGATAAGCATCTCCTTCCTCAGAGCAGCCCTCTCCTTTGCAAGAAGGATTTCACCTGATCCAACCATTCTGGAGAGCAATTTGGAACTATGCCCAAAGGGCTATAAAACCATGCATACCCTTTGACCCAGAAATATCACTATCAGGCCTATATCCCAAAGAGAAAATAATAATAATTTTAAAAGGAAAAGGACCTATACATACAAAAATATTTATAGCAGCTCTTTTTGTGGTGTCAAAGAATTAAAAATGGAGGAGATGCCCATCAAGTGGGGAATGGCTAAAGAAGTTGTGGTGTATGATTGTGAAGGAATACTGTTGTGTTATAAAAAATGATGAGCAAGATGGTTTCAGAAAAACCTGGGAAGACTTATATGAACTGATGCAAAGTAAAGTGAGCAGAACCCCAGGAGATCAATGGACACAATTACAGCAATGTTGTATAAGTAACTGTGAATGACTTGCCTATGATCCAGGACAGTTCTAAAGGACTTATGATGAAAAATGCTATTCACCTCTAAAGAAAGAACTGATGAAGTCTGGATGCAGATTGAAACAGACTTTAAAAACAAAAGAAACAAACAAAACTTTTTATTTTTTCTTGGTTTTTATTTTTCCCCTTGGTCGGCATTTTCTTTTGCAACATGGTCAATACGGATACTTGTTTTGCATAAATGGACATGTATAACCTATAGCAAATTGCTTGCCTTCTCAAGGAGGGGGGAGGAGAAGGAAGGAGAGAATTTGAAACTCAAAATTTTAAAAAATGAATGTTGAAAATTATTTTTACATGCAATTGCAAATAAATAAAATTTTTAAATTTTCAAAAAGAAGAGCTTCACATTTATCTCTGGCTTCAAATGTACAGTAGTTTCTAGTTTTCCCTTCTTCTCTGAGGCATTCTTCCATCCTCCAACCTCCTGACCCAGGTCACGATTCCCTCTCTCTTTTTAGACTCTTTTTCTACTTTCTCCCATGTTTGTTGAAGCGCTTTTTCTCCTTATCTAACTTAAAAAATCCTAAACCAAAACAACAACAAAAACCATATTATCCCTTTATAATCCCCAATTAGGTAGAGTATGGAAATGGGTCCCTCAGGTCCTTTCACTATCTCTTCTGGGAGGTAGACACCAGTCTGAATTTGGAACCTAGATATCAATTATTTGGGCGTGGCAGATATGGAAACATCAGGCCCTCCATCCAAAGCAGTACAAACTTGACCATGTTCTTCTTGCTTACTTACAGTGAGATCCTCAGTCCTTGTCTTCCCGACTTGTGAACATCATTATAGCCTTTCATCTTATCCTCTTACCCTTTTCACCTATTAAGCCTTCGGCAATCATACTGAACTCCCCTGCCCATTTCTCATAACCCCTGACCTTTGATTTGCTACTAGTACCTTTTTTCTTCTTGTCTCCCTTTTCCACATTCCTTTCAGATGTCCAGCTGTGGTCATCTGCTCTGCTCAGTGTTACCTCTCCCTTCTGGGCAGAGTCACCCGATAGAACCATTGCTTCTGGAAAGGGCAGGTGAATGGACTTACTGAATCTACACTTCAGCCCTGGGACTCCCCTGTCCAAAATGCTCCATGGCAAACACTCCCCAATGTGTATTGTTTTTTGAAGGCAGGGATTGTATAATTTCTTCTATGTTTATGCCCAGCTTTTAGTAAAGCACTGGCTTTTTTTTACTGGCACTTAGTAAGCAATAAATGCTTATTCCTCCCTTCCTTCCTTCCTTCCTTCCTTCCTTCCTTCCTTCCTTCCTTCCTTCCTTCCTTCCTTCCCTTCCTTCCTTCCTTCCTTCATTTCTTCCTCAGGTCATTCTCAAACCATTTCATCTTTTAGACTGAGATCTTCTTCAACCTTCCCCAGAAATTTCCCAAACTTCTCTCTCCCAATCCACTCTCTGGCTTTCACAAATCCCAAACCCTTCAAATCAGGGGAACTGGCATTGGTTCTATTGAGAGAGAAGATAATATTAATAATAACACGTATTTCTGATACTTCTGGATTTAAAAGGTACTTTTCTGACTATAACCCCAGGAGGAAGGAAACACACATTTTATTAAGCACCTTATGCCAGGAAAAAAAGCCCAAGGCCTCCCACTGCATCCAGCCATCTCCAGTCAACCTGATCTATAGCTTGTCGCTGGACCCAGATGGCTCAGGAGGAAAAAGTGAGGCTGGTGACTTTGCACAGCCTGCCTCACTTAAATCCAATTCGCTTGCAAGTCAGGACCTCACCTTCTGATGTCATGGTCCTTTGAGAAAGAAGGACAAACTACAACTATATACCAGGCTCTGTGCTAAGTGCTTTACAAATATCCTCTCATTTGATCCTCACAGCAATCCTGGCAATTAGGTACTATTATTATCCTGAGGTTAATCAAGGTTAATCACCTTGTCCAAGGTCACACAGCTTATAGGGGTCTAAGACAAAAATTTAAACTCAGGTCTTCTTGATTACATGTCTAAGACTATCCACTGTGCCACCGAGCTGCCTCTGAGGAGCTAACTAGGCAGGCAGTACTTTCAAGAATTATTCCCATTTTACAGTTAAGGAAACTGAGTTTCTAAGAGATGACTTGCCCAGGTTCACATAAATAATAAAATGATCAGGTCAATTCTTCAGGGCCAAAGTTCTTTCTATTGAATTACAGCTTATGTTAGAATGCACTGGAAGCCCCTTACCCTAAAATAGCCACTATGGTGCCAAAGTGCTTGAAATCCCACTATTAGAGAGCTATTGGTTTGGTCTACCATTGCCTTTTCCAGTCTCCTTTTAAAAATGCACCTATCTGGGCAATGTCTAGGTGGTGCAGTGAATAGAGTACTGGGTCTAGAGTCAAGAAGACCTGAATTCACATCTACCTTTAATAACTGGGTGACCCTGGGCAAGTCACTTAACTCTCTGCCTTAATCCACTGGAGAAGGAAACGGCACACCACTCCTCGAATCTTGGCCAAGAAAATCCATAGCCAGCGCTGGCTTGCACTAGTCCACAAAGTCAGGAAGAGTCAGGAAGGACTGAACAACAGTGTACCAGGGACAGTGTTAAATGGTGGGCTTGCAGAGGAAGGTAAAGGGGCCATCCCTACTCTCAAGGAACTCACAGTCTGATGGGGGAGACGACATGCAAACAGCTGTGGACAAATAAGCCAGAGACATCGCAGCTATTCAACAGAGAGAAAGCGTTAGCGTTAAGGGCATCCAACTAACTTTACTCTGAGGAAGAGATTGGTCAGCACCTGAAGTTCTTGGTCGAGAAAATGAGATACAGGCAGTGACGGTGAAATCTCTGCAAACTGGTATTTTCCCAGTCTGCCTGATTTTTTCTTTCTTAGAGTGAAAAGAGGGGTAAAGTAAGGCCTGGAGTCCAGAGGCATCTACCAGGTCAGGCAGGCCTTAGGCCTTCTGAGAACCAGCCCCCAGAGATTTGTGTCTTTGAATATTTTATTAATTGTAAAAGGAGGGAGAAAGGTTTAGCTATTTTTTTTCTAAAAATTTTTTCTTTTTGGAGCCAGGGCAATTGGGGTTAAGTGACTTGCCCAAGGTCACATGGCTAGTGTTAGGTTTAACTATTTTAAAATTAAAATTGCTTTTTTTTTTTTTTTTTTAGAGAGAGAGAGACAGTTCTGGATTTTAGGCTGAGGCCCAAGCAAAGAACTGAGGAAGCAACTGTGTTTATTTCAATCAACATTAATAAATGCTTATTATGTGCCAGGTACCTGTACATTATGGGTACAAATGGAATAGTTCCTGTTGCTGTCAAAGAACTTCCAGTCTAGTTTCGGTTAGGGGATGAAAGAAGTACCCAAACTAATCAAATGAGTATAAATGAAATTCATCAGAGTGGTATCCAGAATCCTGTCTCAGAGAAGTTAGAAGACAATACTGGCATTTGTACAGTGGTTTAAGGTTTGCCAAGTGTCTTAATTTACTTGTATCATCTCATCTGAGCCTCAAAACCACTCTGTGAAGGAGGCACTACAAGGGTGATTATCCCAATCTTACTGAAGAAGAGACTGAGGTTCAGAGAGATGGAGGGAGCTGCCAGTGGTCACCCAGCTAGTAAGCATCAGAAGCAGGATTTGAATCCAGGCCTTTCTATTCCAAGGTCATGACTCTTTCCACTGGAGCATGTTGCCTGAAAATTAGTCATTTAAAATTGATTTAGCATTTTAATGACTAGGCAGTATGGTCTAACTGATTGAGAACTGGCCTTGGAATCAGATCTCAGTTCTTCAGCCACCTCTGATACCAAATGGGAAAGTCACTTAACTTCTTATTTCCATAGGGAGCTAAGACTTTAAGTTACAAAGAAGGTGCTCACCTGCTGTGGTGGAGGAAGTTTCTTCAATTGGGAGTTCCCTGCATGGATGGTCAGTCCCAATCCCTATTCCTAATTGGGGGGGGGGGGGACACCCAGTGGGAGTGATTAGGCTGATTTGGAAGGGGGACGGGGTGCTGTTTATAAAGTTTAATTGCAAATTTCACTCAGTAATTTTTCATCCGCTTCCACGGTGTCCACTTCCTACCCCCATCCCTTGGAAAACACAGTAGAAAAAATAAGTGAGATTACAGGGGACAATTCATCATACCCGCTCTCCATTTTATCCTGTGCCAATGGAAAGAACGTGGAATTGACTCGAGTTCTAATCCAGTGGCTGCTATGTTACCTTGGGTGAGTCATTTGATCTCCTTAGGCTTCAGTTTCAGAGACCACATTTTTTGCCTTTCTTTGTAGCCCCAGGGTTTTTAGCACAGTGCCTGGCAGACAGTAACCATTTGATAAAATGCTTGTGGATTGTTCTGTGAAAGGACCGCATGTTATATGTGTGGGATTACATGGCCAATCTGTACGGTGATGCTCCTATGACTTATTAGCTGTATACCCTCTCGGGGGCTCAGTTTCCTTTTCTGTAAAACCAGAGGGGGTTGGAGGATTTGGCCTCGCAGGCCCCTCGAAGCTCTCAAGCTAGAATCTTCTACATTTTCCCCCAGTGTGGGGTTTTTAAAGAGTTAAAACGGCCATAGAGGAATAAAATACTAATTCTTTCTTCCCTGAAAAAAAAAATTAAATTGAATTAAAAAAAAAAATCCCGGCCACCCTCTGACCCTCGTGGCCCCTCCCTCCCCACCCTGCGCAGGAGCTGAAAACCAATTCCCCCAAAAGTTTGCCAAGTTCATCCTCCAGGGGGGGAGGAATCCTGAGGCTGGCTGCGGGCACCGGGAAGAAAGGAGGGCATCCGGGCGCGGGCGCGGCGCGCGGGGCGTGCGGGGCGCGGGGCGTGCGGGGTGGGCGCCCCCGGGCTGCGCCCTCCGCAAACTTTGTGGCCCCGGCCGCGATGTATGGAGCCCATACTGCATTGTGGGTGTCGCTATAAGGGACGGCCATATTTGCCGGTGCCGGCGGAGCCGTAAACAAAAAGTGGGCTGGGGAGCCAGGGCGCCGAGGCGCTCCGCCGCATCGCGGGACCTGCGGGCTGCCCGCGCCGCTCGCCGCGCCGGGCATGTCTTACAAGCCCAACTTGAACGCCCACATGCCGGGCGCCTCCCTGAACCCGGGTAAGTCGGCCCCCGGGCCGGTGCGGGCCAAGTTTGGCGGCCGCCGGGTTCTGCCCCCGCGGCCCCGCGCGCCCCTGAGCCGGACACAAAGGGAGCGCCGGGGGCCGGGGGCGGCCGGGGGCCGCTGCCCCGGCCGGGGTCGGCGCTCCGCGGCCGCCATGATGCCCGAGCGCCGAGCGCTGCCCCCCGCGCCGCTCCCCGCGCAAACTTCCCCCGCCGGGCCGGCCGGCTCGCCCGCCGGGCCGGGGCCGGGGCCGGGGCGCGGGGCGCGCGGGGAGGAAGCCCGGCCGGCCCCGCCGACGGGCCGCCGCCGCGCGCTCCAGCTCGCCCGTCGCCGCGGTCCCCGCCTGCCCGGCCCCGGGCGGCCCCCGGAGCGGGAGGGAGCGGGTCGGGGCGGCGGGGGAGGGGGCGGCGGGGCTGCCGGGGCTCCCGGGGCTGCAGCTGCCCCGGGAGGGGAGGGGACGGTGCCTTTTTTCTCGTCCCCCCCCCCCCCATCCTGCTCGAAGCTTTTGGGCGGCTCGGCGAGGGCCCCTGCCGGCGGCTTCGGGGAGCGGCTGCCGGCCGCTCCGTTGACCCGAGTGTGCGTGTGAGTGCGTGTGCGTATCCGTATCCGTGTCTGAGTGGGCTGGGGGCAGACGGCGCCCGAGCCCGGGAGTGCCAGGGGCCGGGCACGCCGAGCCTCCGGCGGGGGTCCGTGCGCCAGCCGCTGCGTGGGAAGAGTCCCGGGTGGACGCGCGGCCGGGGGTTCCAGAGGGAAGGCAGCGTGGCGGGGGGGGAACCCCGTTTGGGAAGGGATGTGTGCGTGTGTGTATTTGTGTATGTGTATATGTGTATGTTTGCGCTCGAGAGTGTGCAAATGGGAAACGTCGAGATGGGGATAGAAAAGTAGATAGTTTAAAAAAAGCACGTGTGTAAAAGTGTGTCTGTATGTATGTGTGTGTGGGGGGGAATTGTCCAGGAATATGGGTGTGGGAGTCAGTGTTCAAGCAGGAGACTGGAGGTTGCTGATGGAGGGGGTCCCGGTGTCGTTGGCTGGAAGGTGCCTACGGTGGGACTGGGCAGTAGGGGTGATAGGAGCCGGCTTTTATTGGGGAAGGGGTAGGCATTTCTTCGGTCTCCCTTCCCGGGGCTTGGGGAGGGCCCGGGGTGCTCGGGGAATAGGTTGCATCTTGCCGCCCATGGATGAGGAACCGACTGATGGCTTTCTGTCCAGGGGTCGGCCCAGGGATCCGGGGGAGGGGGAGTAGCGTCGGCAGGGACTGAAAAGTTTGGAGGCTCCCAGTAAGTGGCCCCTTCTGGCCTCCCAAGCGGAGCTCGGGGTGCCCCAGACCAGAGAGGTCCATGAAACGGAGGAGCCGTCAGCCTGCCAGATGCTCCCGAGGAGGGGCTCCTGTCTTCCCAGTGCCAGTTTGAGTTGGAGAGGGGAGAGGGTGGAACCCTAGGAGCCTGGGTGTGCCTCGGGGAAGAGTGATCCCAGCTGGGAGTTCTCTCCATGGTGAGGGGGAATGGCAACTCTGAGACTGGGCTCCAGCCCTGCTCCCTGCTCCCTCGCAGCGGTGAACTCTGACCCTTTCTACACCCAGCCTGGGGTGGGGGTAGAATGCCAGGGAGAGAACAGCCGTGGGGGTGGGGAGGGAGAGAGCCCTGATTTGGCCACATGCCCCTGAGGGGTGGAGTGGTGTTGTCCCTGGGGATGGGTCTGGTGGGGTGGTGAGGGTGCTGCCCGGGTCAGCTCCCGTGGTTCCACCAGGTGTGGGCATGCGGTTGAAGGACAAAGAGAAAGTGGCCACCATGTTCCCCTTAAATATTCTTATCTCTGAGCTGTGACCAGCTCCTGTCTCCCCCTTGGAAGACAGAGACAATTGATTTTTTTTCTTTCTTTGCTGACTCTCATTCAAGGTGGTTTTTTGGGGGGAGGTGTAGCAGTACACGCAGGGATAATCACCCTCAGTCCTGTCCTTGGTGCCCTGCAGAAGGCTGTGTAAGGAGAGTGGAGGAAGGGTCTTGGTCACCTCCTTCCCCTGCCCTGATGGTGGATCCCAGGATCTCCCAGATTCTGTCACTCTGACCTGTACCATTTCCATCTAGGACCTAATGTTTCCTTCTCCTTCCTCTTTGGGTCATCTCCCTTTTACTTCGCATGGTCAGATGCCTCACAGTCCTCAAAGGACACTTGTTATTTTTTGGGGGGGCTGCGTCCTTCCTGCCTAGACCTGGGGTCCTTCTTGGTCACAGTCCTCATTCTTCTCCCCTGCCATCTGCATCCAAGATGGACTCTCTTTTCTCCTCTCCTCTCCTCTCTCTCCCTCTCCTGTCATTATCCCTCACACACCAGCCCTGCCTCCTGCTAGTAGGAATGCCAGCCCGTGGCCTAAGGCCAAGAGAGTTAGACAAAGCCTGAGTCCTCCCCTCGCACATCTCACACTCCCAGTGACGTGACTGCAGCTCCAGCTCCAGCTCGGCCCCTTTCCCTTCCCTTCCCTTCCTTTCCTTTCCTCCCTTCCCTTCCCTTCCTTTCCTTTCCTCTCCCTTCCCTTCCCTTCCCTTCCCCTCCCTCCCTTCCTTCACAGCTGCAGCAGCCACCTCCACAGGGGCTCTGTCCCCCTTTCTGGACAGTGCCTGCATCCTCCCCCTGGCTTGGCTGGGAGCAGACCTCCCTCTTGGGAGCCAGCCAGGACCCCAACTGGTCCTGTGGGGGTGGCTGGGAGGCCAGTGCTGGGGCTGGGGCTTTGTTTGGGCCCGAGGGGAAGGGGGGAGCAGGGGGCGGGCACAGCTCTCTCCTGCCCCGAAGATTTTCCTGTCCTTTGCCAACCCCTGTTTGGCTCCTGAGCCCTCCCAGAAATGCTGCGTCTGCCTCACACAGCGCTTCATTGTCTGGTATTTTCCAGAGAGGGCTGACGTGGAGTTCAGGGATTTCTTGGTTTCCACTCTCTTCCCATCTTGACCCCCTCCCTTCCTCCTGCTCCTCCCCCCTCTCACATCCCATGGGGTCATTTCTTTTCAATCTGCCTTCAAGCCTCAGTCCCTGGTGAGCTGTGCCCATTGATCATTGTTCCCAGTGTCTCAGCTTCAGGTCAGGGGGCCCCCCAGGAACCAGCATCCTAATGAGGACCAGACAGGAAAAAAAAAGGCAGCCTGTTTGCTGTCCTTTCTCTGGGACAGAGGATTATGGGGACTGCTGATGTGAGGTCTGGGGAGGACTCAAAACTTCTCCCTGTTCACTGCCTACCCATCCTCCCCCCCCCCCCCCGTCTAAGCCCCCCTCCCCAGTTTTGGAAGGCTTCCTGACTTGGGTGAATGGGGAGGCATAGCCTGGAGAGTGTGGACTCCACTTCCTTTTAACAATTCAGTTCCTAGCCTGCCCCCTGTCCTCTGAGCAGGGAGGGGAAGTGAGAGGAGGGAGAAGCTGGCTGGTTCTCTGTCACCCAGTCAGTGCTGACTCCCTCCACCTGCACAGGGTTGGACAAAGCAGCCTCATCCACAAGCATTCATCCAGTTGCAAACAGCATGCATTTCTTAGGCTCCTATGTTCACTTTGCCTAGGACCTGAAGTGATGGGGAGGAAGGAGCCAGACTTCCAAACTTCCCCCATCCCCTCCCCCCAGGCCTGATAGCCTTCCTCCTGGGACCCCAAGGGATGGAAGAGAAGGGGAAAGAAGTGAGAAGGAAGGGGGGTGAAGGAGTGGGGTGAAGAGAAGACAGGAGATGCACCGCCTAAGGGAAGCCATTACCACTCCCCCCACCCTAGCCTCCCTTCTCCCTTAGGAGAAGCAGATCCTGGGACCAGCCACCTGCAGCCATTTGTGCCCCTGCCTCCTGCCCTCCCAGAGTAGCAGCGATAAAGCTGGTCCTTAGTTTGACTCAGCCCTGAAATTTGGCACTGATGAGAGGTCCCTGGCCATGGCAGAGGGGCTGGGGCAGGATGGGCATGGGGGTAAGGAAGACTCTGGGGCTGAGCCTTGCAGCTTATGGGAATTCTTACACAGCGGTTTCAGGAGAGTCCATCATTCCATCTCCCTGTGCCCTGTCCTAGCTGGCACTGCCCCTTCACCACCACCTCATAGAAATGCCCTCAGTTTGCATCTCTTAGTTTTCTTGAAAATGTGCCACCAGAGACCTTTGCTGATCTCTTGCTGCCCCCTCCCACTATGCTAAATACGTTACAATTATCTCATTAAATCCTCAAAACAACCCTGGGAGGGAGGTGCTATCCTTATCCCCATTTAACAGATGAGGAAACTGAGGCAACAGGTGAAGTGACTGGCCTGGGGCCATACAGCCACTAAGTACCTGAGGTTGGATTTGAACTCAGGTCCTTCTAGCCCCTGGCCCAGGGCTATCCAATCTACAACTTAACCACTCCTTAACACATAGTAAGTGCATGATGAATGAAAGGACACTTTTATAGTCTAAAAGTTTACAGGTTTTCCTCATAACAACCTCAGGATGTAAGGTATCTGAGTAATTTTATCTCCTTTCTCTCCCCCGCCCCCATGAAGACTACCAGATATCAGGATCACCTAGCTAGTAAGTGTCTGAGGCAAGATTCGTACCCAAGACTTTCCATTCCAGGCTAGTTACTCCTTCGCTGCCCTTGAAAGGCAGAGGGAAGATTCCTTTCTCCTTCCAGGGTGAGAGCCGCCCTGCTAGCCAGGCTGCCTTGCCCCTGTACTCGGGCACCACCGTAGCTGGCCGGGACAGCCCCAGGACCATCTGTCCCAGTTTGGGGGAGCAAAGTGCCCTAGAGATGAGCCCACAAGGTACCTTTGGGATCAAAGTTCTTCCCACCACGTGGATCTAAGAGGAGCAGCATGGCAAGGCTCCTGTTTACCTGGCAGAAGGAATGGGGCCAACATTCTAGTGGGAGAGGCAGCCTGGGGTCATGGACAGAAAGCCTTGCTGTGTGATCTCAAAGGGCTCCCCCTTTCTGGGTTTCAGGTTCCTTATTTGTTTAAGAAAAAACAAAGAAAAGGAAAAAAGTGGTCCCATGAGACAGTCTCTGAAAGTCCCCCCAATTTCTAAAATTTCCTGTCTTGAGCTTCTCTTCCCCCCCCATCCCTCCCTGATTCCAGGAGCAGACAGTCCAGCTGGCCTGGCCAGCCCGGGCACCAGGAGCTGCCCTTGGGGCTGAGCCCAGGTTCTGCAGAGGCTGGGCCTGTGTGCCTGGGAGCTAGTCTGGGTCTGGCGGCAGCCCCTCCTGGGTGGCTGGTGGCAGCCCGAGGGGGATATCACTCTCCCACCCACCCGGCAAAGGCGAGCAGCGGAGGAATAGGTATATTCTCCATGGTTACTGCTGTTTGTGATTCTACAGGACATCCTTCGCCAGCTGGCTGATGGCCACCCGCGCTCCATTATGGGGGTACATATGCTCAGGGTAAAGTAGATGGGAAGATTCCCTTTGCTGCTGACTAGATCCCAGTGATCCAGGAGATGACATTTGGGGGACACTGGCTCTGCTGGGCCAGGCTGGGCTGTGGCTGGCTGCTGTGCCAAAGGGTCAGTCCTGGATGGTAAACCAGCTTGTTTCAGGGCATGAATTTTATTCAGGGGCCTTGCTTGGGTAACAGGCAGGAGGGCTTTCTGAGCCGAGGAGAGAGGGCTGGATTTGGAGTCCACAGACCTGAGTTCAAATCTTGCTGCTGCCACGTAACTGGCTGTTTGATCTTAAGGCCAGTCACTTGATGTTTTGAGGGGCCACGGTTTCCTCTGCCATAAATGGGGGGGGGGGTGGGTCTGGATTTCTCCAAGGTCACTTCTGTTCTATAATCCACTCACTTGCCTAGACTTGGCCTTTCAGTCTTTTGTGGTTTGGGCCTCACTTTCTCTAGGAAGAGATAACTGTCAGGGCAGACTGAGGCTGAGAAAGGTTCTAGACCAGGGATGGGGAACCTTAAGTGCAGCCCTTTGAGTCCAAACTTCACAGAACAAATCCCCTTCATAACAGGATTTGTTCTGTAAAACTCCGTGAAAAGGTGACACCCAAGGACCTAGAGGGTCACATGTGGCCTCAAGGCTGTAGGCTCCCCACCCCTGTTCTAGACAGAAGTCTGAGGAAGAATGAGCCTGCTGGTCCAAGACGGGTCACAGAGAGGCCCTTTCTTCCAAGCTGGGGCCATATGGCTTCCTTGATGTGGGGCTGGGCTTTCCTGGAAGCTGCCCCAACCAGAGGCCTGGCTGGCAGCTGTTTATAGGGCCATGGGCCTTTCTGGGTGTGTGTGTATGTGTCTGTGTGTGTATTGGGTGGCGATATTAGCTTGGAAAATTGAGTAGGGCATGATGGGGTGGGGTAGGGGAAGACCAAAGACTTTCTTTACCATGTTCAGGACCCTCTTTGATGCCCATTTACCAGGCTGGCAGATAAAGGATTGTGAGCTTCTTTCTCAGTAGAATGTAAGCTACATTCTCCTCACACTTTTCTGTGTAGACAGGAAAGAGCTTACATCTTGTTGGGGGAGACTGTGTACATTTATAAGTATATTAAAAATACAGTGTAATTTGGGTGCATCAGGAAGGGCTTCATGGAGGTGGTGGCATGAGCTGGGAATTCTAAGGGCTGGTATGGAGGGGGGATGCACTGCAGGTGTGCGGGAGGCCAGAGATGGAGCCCTGAATGGAATTGAACTGGTCTGGTTGTGCAGGGGTGAGTGAGGCCACAGCTCCTCCTCCTGCTTTGGTGCCAAGGCCTGCAAACTCTGTTGCATAGACCCCAAGCTGGGGCTCTCCATGGGGCATGCTGAAGAGGGAGGTAGCGGTTACCCCTCTCAGGAACCCTTGCCATGGGACAGGCTGCAGCTCCCCGAGGCCTGCTCTTTCAGCCTCCATGGCCAGGACAGGCTGGGCACCCGGAAGATTGGGCGCCAGCCTGTAGGAACGAGGCAGACAGATCAGCATCTCTGGAGAGCCGTGCGGGAGCGTGGAGGCCCTTGACATCACACCCCGTTGCTGCCCACCCTCTCCCCCTTCACTTGCCTTGACAATTGTGATTGCGCCTGCTCTGGCTTCTGTGGTTCTGGTCCCTCACTCTCCAGTGCATCCTCCACACATGTTGATATTCTGAAAGCACGGATGTCACTCCTCTACTCAAGAAGCTTCCATGGCTCCCAGTTGGTCCTGTTGGATGTTCACCACTTGTCTTCAGATCCGATGAGATAACACTTGTAGCACTTATAAGGCACGGTGCTGGGCCCCTAGCAGTGCTTAACAAATGCTTCCTTCCTCCCTCCTCCTCTTCAGTTGAGCTCTCCAGACAGATTATTCTCTCTCTCTCTTTTTTTTTTTGGACAGCAATTGGGGCTAAGTGACTTGCCCAAGGTCACATGGCTAGTTTTTGTGCTAAGTGTCTGAGGCCAGATTTGAACTCTGGTCCTCCTGACTCCAGGGCGCTGGAGTAGAACACTGCTATTCACTGTGCCACCTAGCTGCCCCTACATTATTTTCTCTTAAATGCTCTCCAGTCCAGTTAAACTAACCTCCTAGCTATTCTCCATACACAGCATTCCATTTCTCATCTCCACGCCTTTGTACAGGCCGCTCTCCAGGCCTGGAATGCTCTCCCTCTTCACCTTTGCCTCTTGCAAGCCTTAGCTCCATTCAAGTCTTACTCCCAATAGATTGTAAGCTCTGTGAGGGCAGGGCCTGTTGTGTTTTTGACTTTGTGTGTCCAGCACTTAGAATGTAGGAGGTACTTAACACATGCTGACTGAATTGATTTAATTGTGATGATTCAGTTCTAAGCTTGTGGGGGGCGGGGAAGAGGGAGAGAGAGAGAGAGAGAGAGAGGGAGAGAGGAGAGAGAGGAGAGAGGGAGGGAGAGAGAGAGGGGAGATGGAGAGAGAGAGAGGGAGAGAGAGAGAGGAGAGAGGGAGAGAGAGGAGAGAGGGAGAGAGAGGAGAGAGGGGGAGAGAGAGAGGAGAGAGAGAGAGGGGAGACGGAGAGAGAGAGAGGGGAGACAGAGAGAGAGGGGAGACAGAGAGAGAGGGAGAGAGAGAGAGAGAGAAGGAGAGAGAGAGAGGGGAGATGGGGAGAGAGAGAGAGAGAGGAGACAGAGAGAGAGAGTGTCCAAGCCCTTCTCCCAGCCTGGCAGCCATGCTTAGCTGTTGAGATGAGTGCCAGGTCTCCACTGAAATGGGAACATCACAGTGTCTGGTGAGGCCACTGCTAGGCTAGATCTGTAATGTTTTTGCTGGAAGATAGCCTGGGGAGGCCGTGAGGTCAGTAGAGCTGGTGTCTTTAGGCCACCCGGCTCTGCTGACCCCTCTGATGTTTGTCTGGCTCATTTCATTACAGTTAAAGACAAGGAAGCCTGAGGCCTTGGGAGGGCCAGAATTTGCCCAAGGTGACACAGCAGGTTAAGCCACGTAAATGCCTGGTGGTTCTTGCCCTTGTGGGACACATAGTTTAGTGGAGCAATTAAGTTGGGCACAGAACTGAGTGTACCTGGAATGAGTGCTGAGTGAGCCAAGCAGATGCCAGAGTCCAGGAGTGGAGGTGGGGCGGCAGGGCACCTTGGGAAGAGCATTGGCCTTGGGGCTGGAATTCTGGCTTTGTGACTTAGAGCAAACTGCTTGCCCAGCCTGGTCTATAAGACTAGGGCTTTGGACTGAAAGACCTCTGACCCCGCCTGACCCTCCATTCAGCCCCATGACCTCCCGTTGGGGGGATTGGATGAGGCTTCACGGAGAAGGTGGCGCCTGAGCTCGGCCTCGCTCAGATGCCAAGGGGGCTCTCCTGAGGTGCAGCTCTGACCCTGGCACATCCTCTTCGCCTCTGTCTCCTTTTTAGAACCCCTCCTTTCAGTCAAGGTTCATCTCAGGTACCACCTACCCTTAGCAGGAGGCTGTTCCTGACTTCTCTGTGTCCTCCCCAATGTTAGACTCTCCCTTCCATGATTGTCTTCTTTTAGAGGTGGCTGGGTGGCTTGGTGTCTAGAGTACTGGGACCCGAATTCAAATCCAGCCTCAGATGCTAGCTGTGTGACCCTGGGAAAGTCACTTATCCCTTGTCTGCCTCAGTGCAAAGTAGCACCTACCTCCTAGGGTTGTTGTGAAGCTCAAATGAGATAAATGTATAAGTCTTTTAGCACAGGGCCTGGAACATAGTAGGCATTTCATACGTGCTTATTCTTTTCCAATTTTATGTGTATATATGCATGTACACATACACAAATACATATGCACACACTTCTACCTGCATATGCACAAGTCTCTCACTGATTGTAAACTCCCTGAAGGGAGGAATAGCTGATTTTTTGGTGCTAGCACCAGTTGGTCATTGAGGTGCTGATTAAATGCTTTTTGATTGAATAGTTGACAGAAACAGTGGCTTTCCAGGTTGAGTGGCATGAGCAAAGGTGTGGAGGCAGGAATGCAAAATGTGTTTTCAGGAAATCGAAAGTAACCTGTTTTCGTGGAAACATAGAATGTGTAAGATGAAGGGATGAAACCGCATTTATTAAATGCTTTCTGTGTGCTAAGCCCTGTGCCAGAGATAGGGAAGCATGAATTCTTTCCTTCTAGGACAGCGGTTCTCAACCTGTGGGTCGCTACCACTTTAGGGGGTCGAACAACCCTTTCACGGGGGTTGCCTAAGACCATCAGAAAACACATATTTCCGATGGTCTTAGGAACTGAGACATGGTTCCTCTGTCTCCAGGTGGGTCCGCCCACATGCAGATACACTCACATAGGAATATTAAAGGGTCGGGCATTAGGAAGGTTGAGAACCACTGTTCTAGGACCTTACATTCTAATAGGATGTTTGTAGGCCTGGGAAGAGTGTCTGGGATGGCCAACAGTGGAACAATAGGGCACCATTCCCCAGGTTCTGATGGCGTTGATTTGATTAGTGTTCAGGACAAAAGGTGGAAATGGTAGGGTGGGATGGAGTGCTGCAGGTCAGGGCTGGTGGACTGTGGGGACAGCCTGGAGGGTTGAGAGCCAAGACCCAGCTTTACCTCAGGATGGTCTCTGCAGGTTGGGTTGGGAGGGTAGAACAGCAATACGGAAAATGGCCAGAGGGGTTAGAAGAATGGCCTTGTGGAGGGAGAGAGTAGGAGGTGAAGCTGGAAAGGCAGATGGGGCTTCAATTGTGGGTGCCTTGAATGCTGAAAAACAAGGCATTGGGCCTCAGTAGAATGCCTTCCTTAAGGGCAGGAACTAGTTTTTGTCCCAACTAGCTAACATTATATTGTAGAGTGCCTACTCTGTGACAGACACAATTTTTATCTAGTATGATCCTTCCAGTAGCCCTGGGAGGTAGATGCTGCCATCATCTCATTCTCCAGGTGAGGAAACTGAGACAGACTGTCATACAAGCTAGTCAGGGTCTTAGGCCAGCTCTGAACTCGCTCAGGTCCCCCTGACTCCAGGCCCGGCACTTTATCCACTGAGCCATCCAGCAGTGCCTAGCACAGTGTTTGGCACTGGGTAGGCATTTTAATACATGTTTGTTGAATTTAATTCAATTGGCCTAATTAAGTAGGTGATAACAAGAACACTTACTGGGGGGTCAGGTGCTTCTCACTTGCTGGTCAGGCTCAGTTTCTGCTGCCTGTTGAAGCTTTTTCTTAGGACTTGATTTTACTTCCTAGAAACAAATGTGTCTTGGTTGACTTTGGGGAGGAAGAGTAATATTACAAAAAAAGTTATTTCCATACACGAAGCAGAATCTAGAGGATTCTGTAGGAAATTGTGAATCTCCATTTCATTCCACTTGCTTTTAAAAGCAAGGTATATAATAAATTAAAAGCGTTGCTTTCCAAACTGCCCTACTTTTATCCTGCTTTCTTCTTAATTTCTGTTTGCATCTGTGCAGTTAAAAAGATGTTACAATGGCCCTCTTTTTAAATCCCTATCACACCTCCTCTACGTTTCCCTCATAAAACTGAGAAGAAAAAAAAAAAGAACCCTTTTAAGCTTAATGAAGCCAAAGGCATTGACACAGGGGCCACAGCCCAGAATGTTGGTCTTGTTCTGTGCCATGTGTCCGGCACCAGCCCCTCCTCTGGGACGGGGTAACGTGCTCCGTCGTCAGTCTCGGATGTAATAATTGAGAATTACGTGCTTCAAGGTTCAGTCTTCCAAAGTCGGTTTTCTTTACTGTTCTTTTCCTTGAATAAATTATTCTCTTGGTTCTGCCCACTTTATTCCTTGTGTCTGTTCATAACACCTAGGATTCTCAGAAATCATCTTGTTCTGATTTTTTACATGTATTTTTACTTTACATTCCTAGGCAAGTTTGTCCTTTATCTAGAAGGCGGTGGCACCCCTTCTTTTAGATTTGAATCATTTTCCTTACCCCCTCCCCCACTTCTTTTAGTTTTTTGTCTTTTTGGAAAGGGGAAGGCAGAGCAGTTGGGGTTAAGTGACTTGCCCAAGGTCACATAGCTAGTAAGTGTTAAGTATCTGAGACTGGATTTGAACTCAGGTCCTCCTGACCCCAGGGCTGATGCTCTATTCACTGCCCCCTATTTCTTGTAGTTAGCCCTTTGAGGACTGGAAAATTTTTTTTCCTTGTGACTCTTCTCTCCCCAGTTTTAATTCTCTCTCTTTAACCACCTCCTTTCTTTCTTGCCTTGTTTCCTTGCTAGGTTTGATGTATTTCTACACCAAATTGTGTCTGTGTGTGTGACTGTGTGTACATATTTAATCATCCCTTGTCCGTTTTAGAAGTGAGGTTCCTCTGACACTTGTTCTTTTTACCCCTTCTTCCATGCTTTAGATCAGTGGTTCTCGACCTGTGGGTCACGACCCCTTTGGGAGTTTCAGGGGTCACCTAAGACCATCGGAAAACACATATTTCCGATGGTCTTAGGAACCGAGACACGGCTCCTCTGTCTGTCTCCAGGCAGGTCCGCCCACATATGAGTATTAAGGGGTCCCTGCATTAGGAAGGTTGAGAACCACTGCCTTAGATTCTCTTTTTCTCAGGCACAGTAGTAATGAGGCAAGTTCTGTCCCACCGTTCCCTTTTTTTTCCTATACTTGTGTATTCATTTTAGCCTTCCTTTTTTCTTCTTCAGACCCTCAGACTAGATCCAGTCAACCCCTAGGTTGACTTATACCCTAGGACTGGTATTTTTTCTTATTTCACTCCCCCAAATGCCTTTTGAAGCGTCCCTTGAGTGACACACTTGTTTCTTCTCTATCAGTTTAGTGCTGCATTATCATACAGTTTCTTCCAGTTGCTCAAATACACTTAGCTTTATTGTGTTTTTATTTCAAAATTCCTGCTCGGTTCTGATCTCTTTATCAGAAATGCTGGAAAAGGGGCGGCTGGGTGGCTCAGTGAATAGAGCACTGGTCCTGGAGTCAGGAGGACCTGAGTTCAAATGTGGCCTCAGACACTTAACACTTAACAAGCTGTGTGACCTTGGGCGAGTCACTTAACCCCAATTTTCCTCCAAAAAGCAAAACAACTCAACAGCCCAGAAATGTTTGAAAGGCCTCTATTCCATTAAAGGTCTTTTTTTTTTAATCTTGAATGATGATAGTCATTTTTGTAGGGTAAGTTACTGTTAGTTGTAAACCTCTGTCTTTTGCACTATTCTATTCCAAGCTCTCCTTTTATTCCTCATTGAAGCTGCCAGCTCTTGTGTGACCCTGACTGCCTACTTGGTACTTGAATTGCTCATTCCTGGATTAATTGCAGAATTTCTTCTGTGATTGAGGCATTCTGAATTTTGACTGTGACATTCTTGGAACATTTCCTTTTGGGGGCTCCTTTCATAAGGTGATTGGTGAATTCCTTCTCTTCTCACTTTGCCCTAATAGTTCTGAGCAGTTGTCATTCATGATTTCTTGAAATGTTGAATAAAGGCTTTTTTAAAAAAACGCAAACAAACCCATTTTTCAAAGAGTACAACGATTCTTAAATTCTTTCTCTTTGATCTGTTTTCCAGTCTTTTGGGTTTATTCTAATGTTTCTTGCTGTCTCCTGTAGTCATTAATTTCTGTTTGATTTCCTCTAGTTTTCAGAGATTCCATTTCTCAGATAAAATTGACCACTTTGTTTTCTAAGTTGTTTATTCTCTTAATTCTTTCATCTAGAGCTTTTAAAAAGTTTTGTATCTCTCTTACTTCATTTCTTCCAGGTATTCATGTAGTCCTTGTGGAAAATCCTTTTTTTCTTTTAGTCTCTGCTTGAAGGTGTATTCCTTCCTTTTTAGGAGATATGTTGATTTTAAATCTTGGTTGGTGTTTTCTTTGATTTATGTCTTCAGCTTTAGTTCCTGATTTGGCGCTAATTGCCAGGGTCATGGTTCACTCAGTGCTGTATTCTTGGGTGGGATGCTTGGCCCTCTTTGGGTTCACCCTGAGTCCCCCTAGGCTCTTATACTGACCTCCACCTCTCAAAGTTAGGCCCCCTGGATTGTTGAGGTTCATAATGCTGGATATTCAATATTCAAGACCTTTTCAGTACAGAGTGTGAAGTAACTCAGAGCCCCCAGGATGTGAGCACTGCACTGGTCACTGCTGGCTACTGTTCTCCAGAAGCTTCCAAGCTCACCACCCTGGGCCTTTCTTAGGGGAACTTTGAGCTCATGCTCTCTTTGGGCACTGAGCCATGCAGGCTACACGTGTCCAGTCTTCAGAGTGGGGGGATGTTGGCACTGACGGTGTTGGAGGGGCTGCTTTTCTTATTGCCCTTGAGTTTCTAGCTGATGTGTGATGGCAGACACTCATTGGATTTTTAAATAAATCATTCCTTAGTTGCTTTTTAACCATATTCTGCCAGAAAGTTACATGGCTTTTGGAGATCATTGTGATTATTTTGGTTCAGAAATTGGAAAAACATCGATTCATCAGAATTATCTTTCATAACAAGAGGCAGTAATGGTATAGGGGAAAGAATACTGGATTTGGGGTCAAGGGACCTGGATTCAAATCCCAATTTTGTCACTTAATCCCTCTTTGACCTTGGACAAGTCACTTGATCTCCATGGGTCTCAGTATTCTTATCTGTAAAATGAGGAAGTTGGACTGGATGTCCTCAAAGGTTCCTTCCCACTCTACATCCATGATCTATAAGTTACTTAACCTCCCTGTGCCTCAGTTTCTTCATCTGTAAAAAAATTTTTCTTCAAGACCAGCCTTAACCCCAGATCACTCTGACTCTCATTGATTGGTCAGCAGTAGGTCCCAGGCCAAGCCCTGTTTTGTCATTTTTGACCAGAAACCCTGAGGGTTTTCCCCTGCCAGATCGATTAAAAAAATTTTTTTTGACTAGGTAAAGAGGCCATTCTCTGCATCAATTCTTATTAAACCTTAAGCACTGAATGGGTGTTGCCCCAGTCAAACTGAGACCTGTTAAAGACCTTAGCTTGAAAAGGCCAAGGTCCCCCACTGCATCCTGGGCCATCTCCAGTCGTCCTGATTCATATCTGGCCCCTGGATCCAGATGGCCCCAGAGGAGAAAGTGAGGCCCTTTTTGAGATGTTAAAAGACTTCTCCAGAGTCCCACAGAAAGTTGAGTAGAGGTCCTTTCACATTCTGTGGCATAATGCTTTGAGGATTAAACTCAGAGTCAGGGAGCCCTGGGTCTAAGTTAATTACTCATGTAACCATGAGTAATTTCACCTGTCTCACCTTCCTCACCTGTGCAATGGTACCCATGTTACAGCGATGCTGGGAACCTCAGATGAGCTCATGTATTCATTCTTAACCTGCTCTGTGCCCTGGACCCCATGGGCAATGGTCTGGTCAAACCTGTGGACCCTTCTCAGAAGCATATTCTTAAATGTCTCATGTAAAATACATAGGTTTACAAAGGAAACCAATTACACCGAAATTTGGCCATCAGAATATAAAAAATCAAGTTTCTAGACCCCAGGGTAAGAGCTCCTAATTATCTGCCTGGTGGTTTTTACTTTTCTGTTTTTGGAGGCAGTTGGCATTAAGTGACTTGCCCACGGTCACACAGCCAGGATGTGGTCGGAGCGGGGCTGCTCTGGACTGAGGCTTGCTCTCTATGCCTTGCTGTCTCAGAGAATACAACATAGGAAATAAACAGATTAGGCCAGAAAAAGAGGGTAGAGTTGGGAGGGGAGGGCTGAAGGGTAGCCCAGGATTCCAGAGCTCTGGGGCTAATTCTTGCTCTCATTTCCCTTCCTTTGAAAGCTGGGAGTGTCCACTCTCCTTCTGCCAGCATGGCGGCTTCCACCCAGTACCGGCAGTTGATCAATGACTATGGACCTCCGTCTCTAGGCTACACCCAGGTAAGGCAGGGGCTCTCCTTTACTTTCCTTGGGAGTTATTTCAGGCCTGAGAAGAGGGGTGGTAGAGGGATGCAAGGCTGGGGAGAGCCACTGTGCTCCAGGGGGTCCTGTTCTGCTTGGAGAGAATGACCACCATATCCTTCAGATGGCCTCGTCTTGCTCTGGGACAGCGGTTCTCAACCTGTGGGTCGTGACCCCTTTGGGCCTCGAACCAACCTTTCACAGGAGTCACCTAAGACCATCGGAAAACACATATTTCCGATGGTCTTAGGAACCGAGACACCGCTCCTCTATCTGTCTCCAGGCGGGTCTGCCCACATGCAGATATGCCCACATACAAGTATTAAAGGGTTGCGGCATTAGGAAGGTTGAGAAACACTGTTCTAGGGGAATAGCATAAAGATGGGCATCCCTGCAAGCCCCCAAGGGACCTTATGATGTCAGCAGAGAGGTGGGCCATAAACCTGTACAGCAGAAAGCACGCAAGCCCTTACCCAGACCGAGCAAGCAAATGACGGACCCAGTTTGGAGCTGAGGAGTGACCAGAGCTGGGTGGCATTAAATGGGGAAAGCTTGGAGGCAGAGAGTTCAGAACAGGGCCTGAAAAGGGGAAGGCATCCCTGGCTTCATGGTTTTTTCAGAAGCTTACTTCTTGAGGCCCTGGAGCTCCTCCTTAGTTCCCAGTGGACAAAGGAAGGCCTGGGTTGGAATTGTTTATCTGCCCCAAGATCCACAGTTTGGGATGGCTGGTAATGGGCCTGTCTCCACGTTGGCCAGGGTGGCAGCAGAGCAAATAGATAATGTTGGGCTTTGAGTCTGGCTTCTTCAGTAGACGTTTATTAACAGAAGGCCAGAGGCCTTCCCTCCCCAGCTGGCAAAAGTAGTTATAGGCTTGAAAAGTGACTCCATAACAGATTTTTCCAGTTCATGCCGGAAGTCAGAGACTTGGGGACAGTGGCAAGGACCAAGACAGGTGCTTCTGGTTGGCACTATTCCTATTGAGGTGGCTGAGGAGTCTCTTGTGAGTCAGTGGTGCTCCCTAGGAGAAAGAAGGCCTGGAATGCCATTAATGGCTTTTGGCCCCTTTGGATATACAGAGGGGAAGGAAGATTGGTCTAACCAAACAGAAAAGGTGGCCTTTGGGTCCCTAATTCTACTACCCTCTTCCAAGAATGGGAGCCAGGTGTGGGCATCCCTACCATTGAGTGCCAAGCTCTAGAGGGGCAGAATATGATTCTAGAGGCAGGGACATTGTTACATATCCAGCCCAAGAACCTAGCCATTCAGAGATGGGGCGATTGTTCCTTAGAACACAGAAGCCCATAGCCCAGTGGAGTCAGAGCTCACCTCCTCATGCCCCGCCGAGCCTTCTTGTCCCAGGAGGAGAAGCAAGCCAGGGCCAGGGAGCGGGACCGGCTCAAAAAGCGTCGCAGACGGGAAGACAGCCTGAAAAAGAGCCTGGAGCAGCAGAGGAATGCGGAGGCCATGAAGCGCCGTCGAGAAGATGAGAAGGAAAGGGAGAAGGAACGCAGGAAGGATAGAGAGGCCAAGAGGAGGCGCAGGGAGAATGTGGAGGAGAGGGAGGAGGAGCGGAAGAAAGACCGTGAAGCCAAGAAGAGGCGGAGGAGGGAGAAGAAAGAGAGGGAGAAAGTGGTGTACGAACATGTGGCTGCCCTGATGCAGCTCTGGGACATGGAGGAGGAGGAGGAGGAGGAGGAGGAAGAGGAAGAGGAGGAAAGGGAAGAAAGGGAAAGGAGAGAGAAAGAACAAGTGTCTGTGTTTCTGGGAACCTCGGCTTCATCGATCTGGGTGCTTGTCTTGCAGTATTCTTTGTCATTGTCAGGAAAAAAAAGGGTTGATTTTTTGGAAGAGCATCATGGCGGTGCAGAGATGGGATGAATAAAAATGCCTTCCATTGTTCATCAGTCATTTTTTAAAAGGATGTCTAGCCGGTTTTAGAGCTCTCAGCTCTGGTCACAAACTCTAACATGGGGAAGCCTTTTCCCCAGCTCTGGGACCCAAGAAGTTGCTTCCTCTAGGATGGCAGAACCATGTCCCTGGCAGAGCGATAATCTTATTAATTTACGCTAGGGGGATGTAGGCACAGAGAGGTTTGGATCTTTGCTCAGGGCCACATAGCAGAGCTGGGAATCCTTCTCCTGTCTTGTCTCAAAGATCCCAAAGTGTAGACTGGGGTAGACCTGGTAAGGACCTGGCAGGTGGTCAAGTCCCTCATTTTACAGGTGGGGGAAGTGACTCGCCCGAGGTCACATGGGTGTCAGAAGCAGGACTGGAAGCCTGGTTCTGTTGCAGGCTGCCTTCCAGACTCCCACTTCTCAGGTTTCCCTTTCTCAGGGCCAGCCTGGTTTGTCATCATGCCCTTCCTCACATGCCCTGCCCACCCAAAGCTCTGGAGGCCATTCGTAATGCTCTGGTCACCGTCATGCTGCTGCCTGGCCTGGGGGGTGGGGAGGGGCGCATGGGAGTGTGATGGGAGGGGCCCTGTCCCTTTCTCTTGGATATTGTCCTGTCTTAGGCAGCTGCTGGGGCATGACCCAATGCAGTGGGTGGCCCGGGCTGGCTGCGGGTGAGGTCTCGGGCTCTGGATTCCTCCACAGTCATCCTAATAAACTTCTCTCTGACTCTAGGGTACAGGGAGCAGCCAGGTACCCCAAAGCAAATATGCAGAACTCCTAGCCATCATCGAGGAGCTAGGTAAAGAGATCAGACCCACGTATGCAGGGAGCAAAAGCGCCATGGAGAGGCTAAAGCGAGGTATGTGTCGGGTGGGCTGAGCTCCGGCACAGCCCCAGATGATGGGGCTCATTTGAGGGGATCCGACCACAAGGACCCTAGGATCCAAGCTCCAGAGCTGGGGGTGGTCTTAGACCAACGCCCTTTCTTTACGGATGAAGTAACTGAGGCACAGCAAGATGAAGTATTGCCTAGGGTCACGTAGCCTGTCAGGGCTGGGATTAAAACACAAGCCTTTGTTGTTTTCTGAAACAAAGAGTTCATCTCACTGGCCCTGAGTTGCACGAAACAGCCAGGGAAAGGAGGACCCATTCCCCCATTAACCAGGGAGAGACCCTACTGTATCATAGTCTTAGAAAGAGTGGTAATCTGACCTGATGGATGGAGTACTAGCCTTGGATCTGAGAAGACCCAGGCCTGAATCCTGCCTGAAACATGTATTAGCCAATATGACCTTGGAAAAGTCACCTCACATGGCTGAGCCTCAGTTTCCTTATCTGTAAAATGATGGCAGCTGTCTCTCAGGGTAGTTTTGAGGATCAGATGAGGTCCTGTTTGTAAAGGGCTTTTGGTTGGATTGGCTGGGTGGCGCAATAGCCAGGCCTCATCAGAAAGATTTGAGTTCAGATCCAGCCTCAGGACACTTTCTAGCTGTGTGACCCTAGACAGGTCACTTCACCTCAGTTTTCTCATCTGTAAAATGAGCTGGAGAAGGAAATGGCAAACCATTCCAGTATCTCTGCCAAGAAAACCCACACAACTGAAGAGCAGCTGACTAGTAACACCACCACCTCTCAGGATGCTGTAGGATCAGATGAGATCATGTTTGTAAAAGGCTTCACAGACCTTAAAAAACCATTGGCATGGGAGGTGTTATCAGTCTGGCTCCAGTTCCAAGTGTGGAGGCCCCTTCTGCCCCTGCAGACTGGCACTTGGTCTGGAAATGATTTGACTGGCGAGGCAGAGAAAGGTCCAGTGATTTGCCTGAGGTTAGGTGGGTGGCAGAGCTGGGATTTGGACCCACCGTTGACTCCAGCTTGGAGGTCCCTGAGCACAGTGGCAGCTCCCTCCTGGGCTCACTGCTGACTTAGGCACTTGTGGCCAAGCAGTGCCAAGCTCAAGGCCTTTCTCCCCAGCAAAATGCCCTACGTAAGGGGAATTTTTAGGCCTCTGGAGTCCATCTGGTTCTTGCCACGGAAGCTAAGCCCCAGCTTGCCTGCGGTTCATTTAGTTGACATTGGTCCCAGCCCTGGAGCAGACAGTGCCAAGTAAAACAGACCTCCCCTTGGAAACAAAGCCTTCATCTTGGCGAGGTGAATGACCTCTTCCTCATGGGCAGGCTGGCTTCCTGCAAAGAGGCCATTCACCTGAAATGGGCACAGCTTTCTCTCTCAGGAGACCCCGTCACTGGGTGGGCGTTCAGGAGGAGATGGGACGGAGGGGTTCTAGAGTGGGCATTTCCTGCTGGCCTTCCTTTAGCACAGGGCAGGAGGAGCCCGAGTGTGGATATGGGCCAGGGAACCTTTAGGATTGTTTCTCCTCCAAGAGGGTTAGATGAAAGGAAGGCATGACTGAAGGGAACATATGACTGGGTGATTGCAGAGGTGATGTCATCTAAATAGGTTGCTACCTTATGTACCCAAAAAGAAGGGGAAAAAAACTTTTCTAATTTATAAGGTGGCAGTTGAGAGGAGCAAAAGCCTGGGGCTTGGGAGCAGGAGTAGGATTAGGGGTATAGACCTCCTCACTAAAGGACCTAGATCAGGGTTGGGGAACCTGCAGCCCCTCCCCTGAGTCTTAAGACCAAAGAGGATATCTGAGCTTAAGATTTAGAGCAAGTAGGAGGGCATCTGGTTGTCTCCCCCCTGCCCGCCCTACATTTTACAGATGGGCAAACTGAGGCCCTTCCAATGCTTGAGATTCTCAGGTACTCCAGAGGCTTAATGAAATGAGAAGACATGGCAGCCTGTGTTCTGTAAGGAAGGTGTGTCGGGCTGTACCCAAGATGCACTGCTCAGTGACTTCCACTTCACTGGATGGGGGGGCCCCCACGACACAGTTTTTAAGTTTAACCAGTGTGATTGATGCTTCCTCTGTCCCTTTCTTAAGTCTAGACACTTCAGAAGACATTAATCAAGCTTGGGTTTGTAGCATTGGCAGATTTTTGAAGGGTAGATGCTCATATTGAAAATTCAAATTGACTATTGTGAGCCAGTATGAGCCGGCTCCAGGACCCCCCTGGGGAGAAGGGCAGGAGATATATGGGTCAGTCCTGGCATGCTTTACCCGTCTTTGTTGTTGGTCTGGATGAAGACACTGCTTAGCTTGCTGCTTGGTCTTTTACAGCTAGATCACCTACCTGGTAACAGATCTTGGGAGAATAATAATACTGCAATGATAATACTTGATGCTTACGTAGCATTTACTGTGTGCTGAGCAGTTCTACAAATATTGTCTCATTTGATCCTCACAACAACCTTGGCAGGTAGGGGCTGCTGTTAGCATGCCCATTTCACAGATGAGGAAACTGAGGCAGACAGGTTAAGTGACTTGCCCAGAGTCACAAAGCCGGTGAGTCAGGTGGGTTTTGAACTCACGGTTTTCCTGAGTCTAGGCCCCCAGATTCTGTCCACTGAGTCATCTTACTGCCTTTTTATAAGTGGGTCATGGAGAGCAGGATTGGGGGAGGAGGGTGGACACAAAAGATGAACGAGGAGTCATCCCTAGTATGACAGAAGAAGAGCACCCCTCCATGGTGGCCTCCTCTTCTTCCTCCCCTTGGAAGCCGCTGTGGTGTGTGCAGGCGACCTCGCCTGGGCAAGGCCGCGTCAGTGGAATGGGGTGGTGCCCAGCCTGGAAGGGGCTCCTCATCAGAACCCTGGTCCTGGGAGGAATTCTTTTGGATGTAGCAGAGCCACCTGCATTCATATAGGGAACAGGCCCACTGACAGGTCCTGGAGCCTTGAAATGGTGGCCCAGTGGGTAGAGCACTGGACCTGGAGTCAGGAAGATCCAAGTTCCAGTCTTGTGCTTCCTAGCTGTGTGACCCTGGCAAGTCACTTCACTTCTCCTTGCCTTAGTTTCCCCATCTGTAAATTGGGGATAATGGCCCCTACCTCCCAGGGTGATTGTGAGGCTCAAATGAGATATTCATAAAGGGCTTTACAAACCTCTTAAGGTGCTATTATTATGTGCAAAAAGTGACTATCCATGGGGGTGGAGGAAAGAAGTGTATTAGGATCCCAGGTTTATGGATCCAGAATGGGTAGGGACCTTCCCAGAGAAGCCTGATGACTCGCCCAGCAAAGGTCAGCCATCAATTTAGCGCTGGAAGGGACCTTAGAGGCATCTGGGCTGAGACCCCAAGACTTGCTCAAGGACACCTGGGTTGTCATCACCAGAAGCGGGATTTGAACCTGGGCCTTCTGCTTTTAGAGCCAGTGTTCTTTTTACTCTGCATGCTCCTTCTCTAACAATGCAGTAGCTCATTCAGATGCTGAGGGGCCTGTCTGTGCCCACTCTGGGAGAGCCTGCCGAGAGTCATAAAAGTGGCTTCTCTCCTGGGACTGGCATTGCTCCTGCCGAAGCCCTCTGTACGGGGCGGAGAGGGTGGGGCTCGCTGGAATGGGGAGCTAGGGGCAGCCAGGGCTGGCAGTGTGGATCCTCTGCCAGGTTCTCCATAGGGGGGCACACCTAGATGATGTGGATCAGAGATGACCGTGCCTATTGAGCTTCGAAGGAATTCAGTAGCAGAAAATCCATCTAGTCACATCAAGCTGGGAGGGCCTTAAAGGTAGCTAGCCCAGCCCCTCATCTTTTAGGAGGTAGCTAAATGGCATTGTGGATACCGTGTGCACTTAAGAGTCCTGAGTTTGAATCCTGCCTCTAACACTTCCTAGCTGTGTGACCCTGGGCAAATGATTTAATCTCTGCCTCAGTTTCCCTATCTGTAAAATGGGCACTAAAATAATGGCACTTTTAACTCATAGTGCTGTGCAGATCTAATGAAATAATACTTGTCAAGTGATTTGCAAGCCTTTAGTATGCTAGGTAAATGCTAGTTCTTTTTTTCTTCTTTTGAACCTTTTAAAAATAATTAACAAATATTTATTTTCTCCCTCTTCCCCATTAAAAAAAAGAAAGATAAAAACCCTCGTAACAAATCTGCATAATCAAATAAAAGAAATTCCTGCGCTGACCACGTCCACAAATGTTATGTTTTGTTCTGGATCTTGAATCCACCACCTTTCAGGAGATGGGTTGGTTATTAGTACAGATGAGGAAACCAAGGCCCAGGGCGTTTTAAGTGACTTGTCCAAGGTCACTGTTAATCATTGTTTATTAAAAAAAAAAACAACTAAGAGCAATTCATGAAACCTATAAGAGGGGTTTCAGTCTGTGGAAGTAACAGGGCCAGAGCAGTGACATCATGGCCAGGAAGCTATGCCCTCTTGGGTTCTCCTTAGCTTAAAGAATGTGAAATTGGAATAGAACAGGAGATGTGGTGGAAGGGATGGGGAGGCCCAGGAGGTTAGGACGCTTCAGCTAGTAGGCGGCAGTGTCAGGATTTGAACTCGGAGCCTCTACTCCCAAATCCAGTAGACATGCTTCCCTGTGGTGAGGAACGGGCGGAAGATACCCCCAAACCAAGGGAGAACCTCCAGGCTCCAACTCCTTCCCAGGGCAGGCTAAGCAAAATAGGATTGACGACCACCTGTTTGGGGGTGTTGAGGCACAGACTTTTGGACAGACCAGCTCATTCCTTTGGTTTCTTGCCAGGGCTGGGGTTCAAGGCAGGGCCTTCACTTCCTCTCCTGGTACTGATTTGGCTCGCACAGCCGTCACATGAATTCAATTATTTCCATCCTTTTGCTTCCTTTTCCAGGCATCATTCATGCTCGAGGATTAGTCCGGGAATGCCTGGCAGAGACTGAACGAAATGCAAGATCCTAGCCTCCCACTTCACTTCCAAAGTTTTCCATTTCTTTGTGAAGAAAGAAAGAATAACACTTATTCCTCTGGTGACTTTCAAAACATTCATATGAATCCCTTATTTTGAATGGTCTGAAAGTTTGGGTTCTTTCCCCTTTTCTTCCTCCCATCCCCACCACAGTCTGTAGGAATAGAAGAAAAGGCCATTTTGCAGCTAAGATTTGCATTATAAGTCGTTAGGAACAACCTAGTCACTTTTTGTTTTTTGAAAGCATCGAGTCCAGACATTGCATGTAGAAAATTCTGCTTCTGTTGCTGCCGACTCTAGTTTACTGCCCTGCTAACCTGCCCCAGTCTTTTTCTTCCCGTGAGTACACTTAAAACCACCCAAATTGTCATTCTTTTGCACCTTTTCCAGATTCTCCAATAACTCTTAAGGATTTTTTCATGAGTCAGTGCCCACTGGCAGTTGGGTATTGCCCAGTTAGGCCC
>CM053587.1:326319027-326337550 GCA_028646515.1 Pseudochirops corinnae | reverse complement strand
AGGGCATGCCCATCAATTGGGTAATGGCTGAACAAGCTATGGTATATGATGGTAATGGAATACTATTGTGCTATAAGAAATGGGAAGGAGATGGACTTCATAATTACCTGGAGAGGCTTATACAGACTGATGTTAAGTGAGAAGAGCAGAACTAGGCAAAACCTGTACACAATCACAGACACATCGTACATATGATGACCAACCTTGATAAACTGGACTATCCTCAATAACACACAGCTAAAAGACAACTCTACAAGCCTCAGGATGGAAGGAGATATCTAAACTCAGAGAAAGATATAGAAAGACTATAGTTTAAATGGAGACTGAAGCAAAACACGTTATCGTTCTTTCATGTCTGGTTTTTTTTTTTTTCTTTTCCCAGTAATCACTCATTGGTTACAACCCTTGTATATGACCATACTATTGTACAATGTGAAAGTATTTGCAGATCCTATACATGATTGCACGCCACCATGGGGGGGAAGGGAAGGGAGAAAATCAGAAACTCAAGTGATTGTGGAACTGAATCTTGTAAATTAAAAAGTAAATGAGTAAATAAAAAAAATTAAAAAATAAGTTAGGGATTTAAACTTTGCTTAGTGCAAGTATTCTTAACCTGGGGTTAGTGAACTTCAAAAAAAATATTATTTTGGTAACGATTTCACTCATTGATTTCCTTTGTAATTCTGTGTATTCTGTATATTTCAAAACATTCTGGAAGGGGGGCCTTGACATAAAATAACTCCAGGACCCTTGATTTTAAGGAAATTTATGACTTCTCCAGCTACAGAACTCAAGTTTTTATTCCTGAAGGCCTCTATCTGGAGATGAAAAATGAGTCCTAGTAGCTCAGTAAAAATGGATCCTTTGGCATGGAGCTGACAACAGTTGTGCCTGGGCTCTTTGTGCAGTCAGCAACCAAAGCTCTGTGCTCTGAAGTAAAATTGGGACCTGGATGTTGTCCTGTCCAGTTGAGGTAGGCATTTAACAGAATCATGGGCAGGTGCATGAGGAGATTAAACGATAAAGAGCTGGGCCATCCTGTCTTAAGTTACACTTGAGTTTGGTTTCTATCTTGAGGAATTATTGAATATTGTAATAATAGCACTTATGTGGGGCTTTAAGCTTTGCAGTGTTTTACAAATACTGTCTCATTTCAGCTTCACAGCACCCCCAGGAGATAGGCACTATTTTATATAGTTTACCTACTCGTAATCTTTAATGAGGAATTCTACTTCCTTTGGGAGTTTCTCATGTGTTTTACAGTTTGGGAAATTGAGGTAGACAGGTTAAGGGACTGGCTAAGGGTCTGCCAAAACTATATGAGGTTGCATTTGAACTCTGGTCTTTCAATTCTGGCTCCAACACTCTAATCACTGTGCCTTCTAGTTTGCTGATTCCTACACACACAAGTTCCTGAGAAAGTCATGTTGGAAGCCATGGGGGACTAAGCCAGATTGAACATCTATGAGCTAGAAAGTGATTTGGCCATAGATTAATGTTATGGTAAGCTTTCTGGTGACTGGTGTCTAATTACAGAGTACAGTATTAGAATTAATCAAAGGACATTGAGACATATAAACTTTGTAAAATTTACAGCACTGGTTAAGTATTAGCTGTTATTCCTGAGGTGCATTTTGGTTTGAGAGTGAAAGGAAAGTACAAGTTTAATTTAGATAGGCCTTGAATAAGCAAAAATAGATACTTGAGGATTTGTCTATACATATTTAAACTTTTATTAAAAATGTATTTCCATAGTATAGAGACAGTATGGATTCAACCCTGAATTTCTTCATTTATATACTCTAAAGAGGATTGAAATTTATAATGATGGTCTTGGTTTAGACAATATCGTGTGCCTTCAGAATAGCTATCCCTTCCACATTGCGGGGTTAGGGGTGTGGCACCCCAGTGATCTGGCCCTCCCTTTGTACCACAGAAGTCTGGATTTTGTCTTTTTCTTTTATGGGGTGTTTACAGGACCTTACTGTAAAATCTGGGTCATCTGCTGGCCTTTGAGTGTCATCTGCACCTTCCATAAAACTTCCCCCAAATTCCAAATTGCTGTATGTTGATACCTTGATAGGGAAAGCTGTGATGTGGAAGGGATAACTATTTGCTCTATGTCTTACGCAGGAAAGTGTACAGGACACGTGATGCTTGCTGGACTGGAAAAGGTCCATAAAGCCTGGAAGTTTTAGTTACTCCACTTTGTCTTGGGTCATCATCCTGTGCTTTTGGTAAACTTGATGGTCAGAGAGGACCAGAAGCTAGAGGTAAAGCTTGATGAGTTCATCACTGACGGCTGAGGGCGTCAGCACGCCAAGGTCTGTGAACAATAATGTGATTAAGGAAGGTGGAGTGTAGTCAGTCCAGGGGTGTTCTTCTTTGAGATCTCGTCCTGTTCGAACAGACTTTAGTGTAGCTGCTTTGTACTGAGGAAGGAAAAATACATTAACTGGGATGAAGGAAATTGAAACCAAGATTCTCTCTACTGTGTTACTACAAATTAACTTGAGTCTTCATTCAACAAACACTAAGCCAAAAACCTGATGCTGGAAGAAATTAGTGGCTCTCTTCAGCTGCTCAGAGACAGGATTTCTGCTATGGGTCTATCGTGAGGAAATGCTGGTGTGTCCGTTACCTCCTTTAAATCTATCAGCTGAGTGAAGGATCTGACCCCTTCCAAGCCTTGGTGGGTTTGCCTTTCTCCGTGACATCTCTCTAATCTGCCCTTCCCCAGCTCAGGATCTTACTGCCACTTGATGCATGGCCTTTTGTTTTCCTGCCTCTGGCCTCTTCTCTCCAACCCACCCACTCAGCTGCTAAATGGAAATTCTTAAGACAAAGCTCAGAGAATGTTCCTCCTGCCTCTAGCATACAATACAACCTATTCAGCCTGGTGTTTAAAGGCCTCCAGCCCACCTTTCCAATTGTATTTCATGTTAGGCCCCATCACCCAGCCTGTCACAAGTCAGCAAGACCTTTGACTGCTCTCCACTAACAGGATACTCCATTTCCTACCACCACATCTTTCTACAACCGCTGCTGGTGCCTGGAGCTCTTCATCTCAACCTCCCCCACCCTCCCATCCAGCTCTCACTTCCTTCATAGCAGGCTCAGCTGTCTCCCTCCTCCCATCCTGTCCCTCCACACACTTGGTGCTGTATCCCCCAGTAGATGGGTAGCTCCTTATGAGAGGGGCTGTTCAGGTTTTTAAATGCTCCCTGAAATGAGTTGATATACTTGGTGGTGATTTAAAATATCACAGAGGTAAAATTTTATGATGATTTTCAATTAAAAAAATGTGAAAAAGCTCCTCTCTCTTTGTGTGGGGTTCATTAAAGTTGGTGAATTCCAGATATGGCCTTTCTAACATGTAAATGAATCTCTTACCTTAAACTTATCTGGCACGTCTTGCTGATTCAGAGGAAAGAGTCGGACAAACTTGAAACTTTCTGCTACTACATAGAAGGGCTTGTTCTGTGCCTTGGCACACACGGCTGCCTGATTGGTTCCAATCTGTGGGGTCATAGGAGTGAGAAGAGGCCTTTTAACATCAGACTTACAGTTCCCATACAATGTGGGAGCTAACAGAATAGGAGGGCTGGACTAGAATTTTGTTAAGACAAACTGTCTCTCTAAACCAAGGGTGGGAAACCTGTGGCCCTCTAGGTCCTCAAATGGGGACCCTTTGATTAAATCCAAACTTTAAAGTGAAATGATCTCCCTCAGAGATTAAGTGATGGAAAATTCTGTCTGTCTTCTACAAGCAGTTCAAAGAGGTCCAATGAAGCAAAAGTTCATGTCACCTGCTTTTTATTTTAATGGTACAACTGGGATTAATTGCTCCATAAATAAGCCTCAGCATAAACAAATACAAATGATGCCCTTAAATGAATTCAGGAATATTTCTTGTACTAAATCAATCATCTTGCCTCATCTTTGTCTTATGTTGAAAACAAGTAGACACTTGTTCTTTTCCCTAATCCATGAAGTATATTCCCAGAAACAAAAAGAAACCCAGAAAAAATAAAGTTTCTCCAGGTTGTGTACTAATGTCCTGAGGTTTGGGTGGCATTACGGCTTACCGACAAGGAGTCAGGAAGGTCCCAAATGGGTACCTAGCAGCCAAAAGAGGGCCCAAGCACATCTTTTCTGTTCACTTGTGTCCTACTCTTCCTGACTCCTTTTGGGGTTTTCTTGGCAGAGATGCTGGAGTGGTTTGCCATTTCCTTCTCTAGCTCATTTTACAGATGAGGAAACTGAGGCAAACAGGGTAAAGTGACGTGCCCAGGGTGACCCAGCTTAGTAAGTGTCTGAGGCCAGATCTGAACTCAGGAAGCTGAATTTTCCTGACTCCAAATCTGTCATTCTGTGCACTATGACACCACCCAGCTACACATAATCCACAAATACCTTGTTAATAATGCCACCATTTTCAACAACTCCTTCTGCACCCACTATCACGAGATCCACTTTCTCCATGATGTAGCTGAGAGGATAAAGAAAGGTCCTCATGACACAGTGACCACCAATCCCTGGCCCCTCTTAACTTCTTTCTCTGAACCTAACTTACTGGAGAATTCAGAGCAAGTGACAAGGTTAATCCTTCCATTTGATCTCTTGGTACAGAGCTTCATGACTCGAACTGGGATTTCATTCATATGGGGAGTGAGTTTCCTCCACCAAAGCAGGCTGGCACTCCTCTGCAACTTAGTCTTAGTTGTCTAGAGCCCCTAGAGGTCAAGTGACTGGCTTAAGGTTACCTAGCCAGGATGGGACAGAAGCAGAACTTGAACCCAGGTCTTTCTGGCTCCAAGGCCAGATCTCTATCCACTACATCATGCTGATTTGCTGATACAACAACCTAATTAAGAAAACTTCTGATGGTACAGTCTCAGACTTTCTTTTTTTAAACATTCTTTAAAAAAAATTTTTAATCCCAAGTTCTCTCCTTCCAACCTCTTTCCCACCCTTTTAAAAGGCAAGTAGTATGATATCAATTACACATGGAAAGTCATGTAAAACGTATTTCCATTAATTTTTTTCAGACTCATACATTCTGTAATAAATAACCTGTGCTCTTTATAATGGATGCTTCTGAAAATACTACCACTTTCCTTACTTATCTAAAAATCTGTCTTTCTGTCAAGAAATTAACAACCATGCTTGGCTGGGAATCTGCTGACAAGCCCAATATGTGGTACCCCATCTACATGGAATAAACCATGAACATGGTAGAAATGACAGATCCAGGTACCAGTAATGCCGTCTTCTAGAATAAAAGAGGCCACCAGTCATTGCTGAAATCTTAATCCCAAGCGTATTCTCCTCAAACTCTCTCCCCTCCACCCTCATTTGTGTACGTGACCTTTGTTTCTCGCCCTTAAAATATGCTAGCTCTTTAATGATCCTGTTAGTGAATCACTCCTGCTTTCCCCAGTAACCCACAGTCCTAGACTGAGTAAAATCACCAGGTCCAAGCTGATGTTGGGCTTGCTAATCTCATGTAGCTATTAGTCAAGAAATGGCAAGCTACTTACTGGAAGTTTACAAGTTTTCCAACAGTGCTTCAAGCCAGCTTCCTAAAGGAGAACAGAAAAGCATGGGTGTGACCCAGGAAATGAGTGAACTCACCCAACAGCAGCATCTAAAATTACAGTGACTGGCACATTCAAACTGCTGAGAGCTTTGGCCATTTTCTTCCTGCGAATAAAATCCCAGGAGTGTTAGGAAATGCTTTTGAAAAGTAATATGTGTGATCAATTCAGATTTTAAACAATGATCAGCATCTTTTATCATGGGACTCAGTAAACACTGATGTGTGGGTAAGTGCAGATTATTAGGTTTTTGTCTTTAACAAAATGACATGATTAAACTTTTCAAATGTCAGGATATTCTCAGATCACCCACACGGTTTCTTTAAGTTTAGCATATAGAAAACTAAATTTCCTGTTACCAGAATAGTTTATAACATCATTCATGGCGAGTTTCAGTAAAAACTGCAATAGAATAAACTGTGGTATATAAACATGACCGACTATTATTTCCCTGTAAGGAATATGGAATGCAAACAATTCAGAGAAACATAGGAAGACTTGTAGGACTGATGCAGTGAGAAAGCAGGTCCAAAGGAACAAACTTTTAGATGGCATCTGCAACAATATAAATAAAGACTGCCCAAGGGGTAACAACATTCAGTTCTAGTAACAATAGGTCTAAACAGACAAGGCTGGTTCCAATCTCTGCCATTCAAAAGGATGTCCTTTCTGCTAACAATCACCAAACCAAAACAGTGAAAAGTGCCGTGGACTGTCATTTGCTGCTGTTCCATTAGGCAGATGATGCTGCCTCACCTTTTAATGGGAAAGGCCAGAGGTTGGTATTTGTTAAATATCTGACTAATATGTCAAAAGAAAATGTATTAATTAAAAATAAACAGTGACAGAAGATGGTTTTCCCCTCAAAAAGGACAACTTTACTTTCTCTACTATCTCTTGGCCACTTGCAAAGCAACCCTGGGGTAATTCTTCAGGCCACACCCAAGGCCCCGGGCCTTTTCTCCCAGTGCATCCTGGTTACCGAGGGGTCCCGTGGGGCCAGTCATGACATGATGACAGTATTTGGTTCACATCTTAAAGTGATAGCCATTAAAATGTCAAACTAGATAGATACTTGCCCAGATAAGTCAGGCTGGGATTCCGTCACGTACACGCTGAAGCGTTTCTTGGCCGCGGCTGCTTTCTCCAGGACTCTGAGCACCACTCGTGAGTAGGCATGAGTTAATATCCTCTATCAAATGGAGAGATTTTTAATGCCTCATCAGTTTTCATCTTTTAATTCAAGCAGTTAATGAATTAAGTTGTACAAAGCTGTTTACATTGCCTCATGATGTTCCGATGTAATCTATATTTCATTTGCCACAGTAGTACAATAGATCAGAATTCTGAGGCTTCCCAATAAACATTCCTTTTCCCAAATCAGCCTTGTGTGTAAAGCATGAAGGTGACAGCCCAGGCTTGGGGGGGAAAAAAAAGGAAGGGGTTGGAAAAGATCCTACAATCCATAGAAATATTTTATGGGTCTCCTCCCATCCCCATCCCCCCTCAGAAGTGGGCAGCAGGTAGAGTGAAAAGAACTGTGGATTTGTAGTCCAAGTTCTGGTTTCAAAGCTCTGCCACCTGTGTGACCATGGGCAAGTCACTTGACCCAATTTCCTCTGTAAAATGAAGGCGTTGATAGAAATCAGAGGTGTCACTTGGAAGAAACCAGGTAAAAACTTAACTAGGAAACATTTGACAAAACCTAGAATACAGTGTAACACAGATAATAAAAGGCTTACATAACTTAACACGGCTGTGTTTGTATGATGGAACAGATAGATGGTGAGGGAGTCAATGATCTTGTTTCAGGTCAGGCAGAAATGATGTATGAGTCAACCCATGTCCCTTAAATTGTTTCTTTAATAACTAATGTACTTCAAAGAGCATAAACTCAGAGGGCAGTATTTAAGAGACAAAAGGTAACGAACACTTAGTTGACTGGTATGTGCACATATGATGACACGGTGCACACTGGCTGAGAGGCACCATCAAAGCTTGAGTATCCTAGCAAAAGACCAGCTAAATTGTTACCCGAGTCCTAGAGTCACAAAGCCCTTCCCAACCTCATCACATAGGGTGTTATACCATCTTCTCCATGCAGTACTGATGACTCATGGGCCCACTTACAGCTCCATCTTTGATGAAAGTATGGCACAGATCAGCAATTTTACTTCGGGAAAGTGAGATCCTCCTCAGAAAGAGCTCTCCTCGCTCAATCATGATTGTTTTACATTTTAAGTAATCCTAGAAAAAAAAGAAAGAGAAATTTGGATAGAGGCTATACATAGTCACGTGGAGAAGCACAAAAGCAGTCTGGACAGGACACGAGCTTACTGAGTACTCCAGGGAGGTGAGAGTGATGAATCGAAGGAAGAGCTCTCCGCCTGACGAGACTGCCACGGAAGAATCTACGCTGCACAGGATTTTAATGGCATTTGTGAGGTTTTCTCTCAAACCCTGAACTGTCTCCCCTGCAAAGTTCAATAGTAGAATAAAACTTGTGTTTGGGAACTGATCCATCCTTCTATCTTACAGGACAATTAAGTCTGTTATTAAACAAAGCTCTTTGGAATAGAGAGGGATTTCTTAGTTCACAGCTTCCTCCATATTCTAAGATTTAAAGTTGGAAGGTATCTTAGAAGGCATCTAGTCTCTTACTATACAGAGGAAGCTAAGAGTCAGGGAGGAAATGACACTCCCAATTCCCAATGTTCTTTCCACTACATCCTGCTACTTGTACCTTGCAAAAGTAATCTGGGATTCTATGAAATCATTCAAGTCTAGTTATTGGCACATCAAAAAGAATTAAGTCAAGGGGTTACTAAGAAATGTGAGCCCAATTTATTTATCTAGAAATAAAAATCCACTCTGCTAGCACAATGGTTTGAGTTAAATATATGTTTTGGAAGAGGAAATGCTCAAATGAATTTACAGTATATTTGCACTTTGCAAATGGGCTCCCAGAGCACTATTCTGTGGAAATACAAAGAAATAAATGCAAAGAAAATAAATTCAAAGTCAAGTTCTCTTCTTATTAAGAGTCCAGCAGAATGCTTAGTGCATTAGGTGTTTAATCAATGAATGTTGGTTAGTCATAACTACAAACTGGGTCAAAATTAAATTAAGAACAGTCAGGAGTGAAGCGGCATGTGGCTGTGCAGACGCAGACACATAAGGGTTTCTTAGATTTTTTTCTGGAGAAAGGAGTTTGGGGGACTGCTGACTGAAATCTTCTTACCTTTGTCTCTCTTTAAGAACTCAAGTAAGGTGCGGATGGCGGCCACAGCAGAAGCCACATCAGGATCTTCTTTCATTTGGGAATTAAAGTACTTGATCAAATCTGGGAAGAAGAGGCACATGGGAGGAAATATGTCAGGTTTCATTAGGCAGGCTGTATTATCTACAGAATAACCTAGGAGAAGTTGTGATGCCTGGGGGCTGTCAGCCACTAGGGTGAATGGTAGGATTAGAGATGAGAAAACTCCTTATTTTATAGATGGAGCCCTAGAGGAAGAAGAGGGTCAGAGCCAAGAGAGGATATGAATTCAGATCCAGTGCTTTTCCCCAGAGTGACTGACATGGCCCAGGGCTGGGGGAAGCAATCACAGGATCATACAAGGGAAATGATAAGGGTCCTTGGAGATCATCTAGCCTAATCTTTTTTATCTTACAGATAACAAAACTGAGATCCAGAAAAGCAAAGCGCAGGACCAACACAGTCGTGAAGTCAAATTTGAACTTCGGTGCTTTGACTCCAAATCTAGCAGCCTTCCTCAGGCTCTCGGAATCTCATTAAACTTGCTGAATTACAAAGCCTTCCCTGTTCCCTGCCCTGCTAATGTCCACCTCCAAAAAGACCTGCCTATTCTGGATATGCCTATAAATACTCCTTTTGTCTTCCTCAGTCAGATCCTGAGAACCAGAGGTTTCCCTAAATGCAGCACCCAGGGCAGCACACACAGAAGGTACTTAATAAATGCTTGCTGTTGAGCCAGGCATTGGGCAAGGTGATGGGCGTAAAAGACAAAAACCAAACAGCTTCTGCCCTGGAGGAGCTTACACTCCGTGGGAAAACAACAAAATAAATATATAATGTACCACAGGTGCACCTATTCCCTTTTTTCCAGATAAGGAAGCAGACTCAGGTTTGTTTGGCCAGTGAGTCAGTCAGCAAGCATCTAAACCAATGCCAGACACCAAGGATACAGAGAAAGGCCAAGAGCGTCTTTGCCCCCCAGGAACCTTCCAGGCTGATGGGGAGACAGTCAAGAAGCCCTTATTAAGTGCCCGTAAGCGCCAGGCCCTGTGCTGAGCCTGGTATGCAGGGAAGGCAAAAGGAGTCCGACAGGCAAACAGTGGTGTGGGAAGAGACAGAGTCCCGATGAAATGGGGATAATCAGTGAGTGAAGGCACAGGAGTTAGGGGAACTTTCTTGCAAAGGCGCAGAGATGGAAATGTACATACACACGTGTATATTACTTACACACAAGTATATAGTGTGCATTTACACACATGTACACGCGCATCCACACACATGAACATACACGCAATACACACGTGCATGCGTACACACGTAGGTATGTGGTGCGAGCGTATGTATACACATGCACATGTGTGTACATGCATACATACATACACACACATACATACATTTATAGACGCGCACGTACACACATGTAGCGGACGGAAGGGAATCTCTTGGGTTCGTAGCCTTAAAGTGGGAAGGGACCTCTCACAGGTCACCTCGTCATTTTACAGATGAGAAAACTGAGGCCCGAGGTTAGGTCTGAACCCCGATCCCCCGACCCCAAGGCACAGGGCCCAGATTTAGAGATAGGCGAGAGCTTAAATGCCGCCTGGTCTAACCTCTTCATTTTACAAAAGAGGAAAGTGAAGCCCAGAGAGATCGGGTTGGAGGCCAGATCCTCTGAATTCAAATCCAGCGTTTTCTCCTTTCTATGAGTTGGTAAGGGTCCGAGGCGGAATTCACATCCAGGTCCTCCGGGCTCCAGGTCCAGCCGCCTCCCCGCCCTGGGGAGTCCCAGGTCCGAGCCCCGACCCCCTCCGCCCTGGGTCCCGCGGGCCCGCCTCACATTACCCGAGTCGTTCATGGCGCCTCGGCTACAGCAAGAAGCTCGACTCGGTCACGAAACCGTCCGCGCCTCTACCAACCTCTTCCGCAGCGAGCGGCCACCGTGACTGACAGCAGAGTGCGAGGCACGCGCGGCCAGCCCACCTGCGAGCCGGTCCCAATTTCCCAACAGCCCCGCGCGTACGGCGGCTTGCCGAGGCCAAACTTCCTCCGTCGATTCGCGCTTGCGCAGTAGCCAGGGCGAGTACGGTGGCCGTGGGTGTTGTGTCGTTGTCTTTTGAAGCGCCAGCGGTTAGCCATGATCTCCGAAGGTGAGCACTTTCTGGAGAGAACAGGGCTATCAACCTCCCGGACTGGGAAGCCCCGGGCCGGGATGGACTGGGGCTGCGGCGGGGAAAACGGCCCCAGGCCTAGGCTCAGGGCGGCCGCGAGAGGTGCCTAGCGGGGCTCAGAGCCGTGGAGGGAAAGGAACTAGTGTTCACCCGGGATCGAGGACCTGGGTGCAAATTCCGCCTTTTGGTGCTTAGCTACCTAGGCTCTTCGCCTCCCTGTTGGGTCTCGTTTCCTCCCCCGTAAGCTGAGGGAGAGAGCCCCGGCCCTGACTTCAACCCCTTCATCCGACGCTTCCCAGACCCTTCTTCCCCTCTTGGAGCCTCAGTTTCCCCCTTGTAAGAAGAGGGGCTGCACAGACCAGAGGCTCCCCACGTGTCACTTGTCCTCGACCTCTCGGTCAGCCAGCCCAGGGACCCCCTCTCAGAATCGTGTCGTAAGTGCATAAAATAAAATACCCGGGATGACCAAGGAAACCCAATTGAACTGAGGTCCGGCAAGGTCAGGAACCTTTGAAGGACCCCCGGGCCAGATGGTCTCGGAGGCCCCTCCAGGCCTGTGAGGCCTCCCTGCCCCCACCGCAGCCCCTGTGTCCTGTTTGGGGGCTGTCTCTCCATTAGACTGGCAGCTCCCGGAGGGCAGGCGCCGGTTTCTGCTTTGTCTTTCGTGTCCTTAGTGCTCTGCACAGTGTGTGGCGCAGGCACCTTAATAAATGCTGATCGATTCTTCCAGGGTCCTTTCCAGCCTAGGCCCCAGGATGATGAATGAAGGAAGGAATGAAAGAAAAAGCATTTATCAAACATTTGCTTTGTTACCAAAAGATAAGCAAAGAGAACAGCAGTGGTACAGTCTGTAGTGCTGGACCTGAAGTCAGCAAGGCCTGAGTTTAAATACCTCCCCAGATTCTTACTAGCCGTGTGACCCTGGGCAAGTCACTTACTCCCATTAGCCTCAGTTCTGGAATCGCAAGACCTGGGTTCAGATCCCACCTTTGAAACTTACTATAATTGGGTGACTAAGTAGGCAGGACCCACTCCCTGGTCTCAGTTTCTTCATCGATAAAATGAAGCGAAAGGGATTGAGCTAAATTTCTAGGTCCCTTTCAGCTCTCTGGGTGAGGGGAGGCAGTGCTTGGCACCGATGCAGCTCATCTGAAAAGGAGCTGAGGGTCCCAGCACAGTTGGCTCTTGTTAACCTTTGAAGGGTCTGGGCAGTTGCACATTGAATTGAGTCACTGCTGGTGTCACATGGAGGCTGAGACGCAGCTGGGGGCCCCTGGTGTTCAGGCCTGCTGGGTGATGTTACCAAGGGACATCTGGGGCCGTGAGCACTCCAGTTTAGGACAGACCTTGCATGTGTACGTGTGTGGTTTGAGGTTAAGGCCTTCCATTGACTCCTAATCAAGGCTAGCTATTGTCTGATATCCAGTTCTCCTTCCTAAATCTCTCACAGATACCGGGATTAACACCTAAAGCAATTTGAGATGCCCCGAAGCATTGTCCTCTCCTTCCCTCCTCTTAAACTCTAAAGGTGGTTTGGATAATCCAGTAAATTGCCAACACTTTAGGGTGAATGAGTTTTCCTAGCTTTTAACCTTCATGACATCAACAGTTCCAGGAGTCTGAGTGCATTGGGTGGTTGGGTGTATAAAGAGAAAAGAGAAGGCTTTTTCCATAGGTGGACCTTGGCCCTCTCCTCCAGGGTAGGCCTCTTAACCCTCATTTCTGCAGAACAGTAGATGTTTAAAAGCAGGTTGATTGTAATTGAGGTATAAATTTGTGAAATAGGAAATGTTAACTTTTTGATTTAGAGTGTTACTGATCTTTCTCATGTTTCTTGTGATTTCAGATGATGAATTAAACCTTCTAGTTATCATAGTTGATACGAACCCAATTTGGTGGGGAAAACAAGCTTTGAAAGAATCTCAGGTAAAGTTTATCAGGCTGAGGATTCCTTTTAAAAATTTTAATACTAATTTAATTGAATACCCAAGTTTCTATTTTGTAATAAGATAGGGAATTTTGACTCTTGAAATGTCATTCCACTTAATAGTGACTATTTATACTCTTGATTTTGTTTATAGGAAGAGAGATACAGAATTCAAATTGCGAATGTTATAATATTTAAAATCAATTCATAAGCAAGCATTTAGTGCACATATACCAGTAACTTAAACTGTGAACACCCAAGATATACTGTATTTGTTTTCCAAATGTGGTGCTGTACACTTTGCTAGAATCTAGTGTTTATTCAATGTGGTGGGTAGAAATAATCACATATAAGAGAAAGAAGAAAAATATAATTTTCGGACATTTTCAAATATTTTTACTTGAGCACTCTTATAAAACTTATATACAAAAAGCCCTATATGTACAAGTTAAAATACTAAATATGTTTCCTGGTTATTTAATTATAGGTTTTGTTAAATTTAACTATAGATTTTAGACAGAATTTGTTTAAATTCCACTGTTGGGATTTATATCCATCACCTTTCCCAATTTCTTTCTTTTCAACAGTTCACCTTATCAAAATGCCTAGATGCTGTCATGGTTATGGGAAATTCTCACTTATTTATGAATCGTTCCAACAAACTTGCGGTGATAGCGAGTCATATTCAAGAGAGGTATGATGATTACGATGAATACTTTAATGTTTCTGAACATATTTTTGGCTTATGTGCTTTCTAAACAAATATTCTTTTGCTATTGTGGGATGCATTAAAAAGATGCCCTTCATCGATGAATGTTATCCACGATATTAATAGGAAGAGAAATGTATTATTTCTTATATTATGGTACAATAAAATCTCATTAGGTGAGATGAGGTAATTAAAATGGCATCTAAATAAAGCAGCTCTTATTTCTCAGCCTATTATTTATTATTCCCATTGCATTTCTATGGTCAGACCATTGTAAGTAAAGTGTTTTGCAAACCCTCCAGAGCTAAATAAATGACAGACATCGTCATTGTCATCATCAGGAGTCCCACTGTGCCCGTCTGCAGCGGCCTGCGATCTAGACTTTGGTGGCCACTGGTATGAATCACATACTGCAGAGGAAAAGTTAGTGTGTTTTGCTGTAAGTTAGGGTATGAAGCCCTTTCTTTGTAAGCTGAGAAAATGAGAAGAATGTGATCAATGAGGCAATATGGAGAAAGAGCCAGCCTCCAAGTTCTGATGCCCCCTTTGACCCATCCTACCTGTGGGATCCTGGGCAAGTTGTGTAGTGACTCATTGCCCCAGGCAGCCCTCTAAGACCCATAGGTGCAGAATAATTGGTGATGGGAATTGGCAGAGGTAATTGCCTCACTGGGAGTCCCCCTAAGCTAATGGGATCCCAGGTCCGAAGCCTGCTTTCCACCAGAGTAGATGATACATAGCACTCTGCTGTGCTTCAGAAGAAGACTGCCTATACCCCACATCATCCTCCCATTGTTCCTCTAGTCTAGAAGAATCCTATTTTCAAAATTCTTGTCATTTTCTTTAATGAAATGGTATTTTATAATTTGAATTCTTTTTTATTCAAAATGTCTTGACTTTTGCTGCAGAATTTAAAAGCCAAAGACTTGATTTAATACATTGAATCATACATTTATTTGTTTTTGTTTTTCTTTTCTTTTCTTGAAGTCGATTCTTGTATCCTGGAAAGAACTGGAAATTTGGAGACTTATTTGGTGATCCTGGCAGCAGCTCTGCTGAGTATAATCCTTCAGGTAGTAAGGATGGAAAATATGAGTTATTAACTGCCGCAAATGAAGCAATTACTGACGAGATTAAAGATCTCATGACCAACAGTAAGTAGAGTTTAGGGGCTTTTAGTTTTTTTTTTGGTCTGGGAGAGAGTATTATTGAAAGGAATTAGAGATACAGAAACCTTGGGGGGATTAGTTGCCTCTTGAATTTCTTCATACTTCCTACTTCGGTAATCTTTTTAAAATTGCCATTATTAAATTTTTTAATTAAGCACTTTTGTGTTGCTTGGTCCTTTGGGCTTTAAACTGATTAAGTAACTCAAAGGAAAGACAACATGTAATAAGACCTTGAGAAAATACAAGATGGCAGCATTCTAGCGTTCACACTTTACTTTTTGCTCAAATTCTTTTGGATTCAAGCTGTTTTCAAAGACCTGTTTACTTGAATTTATCCACTCTGTACTAAAGGACTCCCATTTGCAAGGTAGTTCATGCTGAGGAACACAGATGAATGGAGCAGTCCCCAGCTTTCAGGAGCTCCCAGTCTAGTCACAAAGATAGGATGGGGACTCAGAACAGTGAAGAAAACCACCCAGAGCAGAGCCCACAGAATCCCAACGTTGACAGAAACCTCCAAGGCCATCCCCCCAACCTGAATCTGCTGTTAGTGAGCTTTCAGCTGCGATTGTTGCTGTGCTCGAGCTTGCTATTGCTCAGGACCCTCAGGCCTCTGCAGATGAACCAAGGGAGGCTGTGGCTTCTCCACTTTGGATGTGTGAAGTTGATTTGTTTTGAACGTGTATAAAATTTTTAAGTTTACCTCTCACATTTTGTCTTTTTTAGATTCATCCCAAGATTTTAGGCTGTCAAGAGCTTTTTGAATCCTAATTGTCTGATCTAATATGCTAGTTATCCCTTCCAGCTTTGTGTTGTTTACAAGTGTGGTAATCATGCCATTCAGACTTTCCTTCACCTGAGTCATAGAAATGCTAAACACCACAGGCAGGCACATTCCTGGAGCATTTCACTGGAGACCTTCCAGGTTAATGACAACTTTTGGGGTCCAACCATTCTCCATGTCATATCTCTACCTCTTTTCCTCAAAAATAGCAATTTTGTCAGAAGTATTGGTAAAATGGAGGTAGACTCTAGCTGCAGCCTTCCCTGATCTATCAAGATCTGAACGCTGTCAGAAGGAAATGGGCTTAGCCTGTAATGGCCTGATCTTGGAGATGCTAGGCTGGCTGGCTCTGAGCACCACTTTGGTGAATGTTTGCCAGCTGTCTCTCTCGTTCCATCTAGAATTTTGCCAGTCTCTGATCAAGTTAAAAAAAAAAGCTGCAGCCACAGTCAGTGCTGTGTGCTCTGAAGAAGTATCCTTGTATTTGATCAAGTGCCTTTGTATTTTAAAATCTTTGTTCAGAGGGCCAGCTCACTAGACTGAGGTGTAGGGTACCAAAGGTATGTTCAGAAGAGATCATGATGTCACAACAGAAGGCACAAATTTAAAATGAAAAAAGAAGAAGACTGAACATTTAAAAATATGCCCAGTGCATTACTTTGAGACCATCCAAAAGCTGTCAGGAAATGGTTATTTGTAGCTAATTCCATGCTTTTTTTTGAGCTTTTTCTCTTCCAATTGGGAGGCAGGTCAACAAGGAATTTATTAAGCACCTACTGTATATATGAGACACTGTGATAAGTGCTGGAGGTACAAAATGAGGTAAAAATGATGCCTTTGTAAAAGGAACTCAAGCTCTTATGGGGGAGACAGTGTGCAAATGGCTATGAACCAGCAAGATACAGGTGGAAGTCATTCAAACAATATCTTACAGGAATGATTTATTTCAGAGGAACTAAATACATTGGGGTGGAGAAGAAATTGTTTTTTGTCCTCTTGTATTAAGTTTTAAAAGAAATTTTTAAATTTAAAAACATTTTTGTTTTCTCTTTCTATGCAATTGTATTTTCTCTCTTTAAAAAAAGATTCAAATTTTAATTGTTAGATTTTTGTCTATGCAAAGGATCCTTGGTTTCAAAATTAAGCGAGTAATATAGATTACATGTTGAAAACTCAGGAGAGGACCAAAAAATGGCTTTTAATAAAAATATTAATTTCCAGGTGACATGGAAGGGCAGCGTACAGAAACACTGTTGGCAGGATCTCTTGCAAAAGCACTTTGTTGTATCCTTTATTATTAGAATTCTTGAATCTTTCCTGCAATTAAAAGTGTTTTAAATTGTAATTTTTAGAGGACCTTGGATATCCATAATAATAGCTAGTGGCATGATTCCTAATGGATGGTGGATAATTAAAGCATCATTTTTTGACTTTGGAATATTTTCATGTACATGTTTATATTTGCACGTGATAGTCTCAGAATTCTCAAAAATTCTAAGACAGTAATAAAGAAAACTAAAGATTTAGGTTATGGGGGCAGCTAAGTGGTTCAGTAAACAGAGCACTGACCCTGGAGTTAGGAGAACCTGAGTTCAAATTTGGCCTCAGACACTTAACATTTAACTAGCTGTGTGATCTTGGGCAAGTCACTTAACCCCAATTGCTCTGCCTTTCACCCTCCAAAAAGCCAAAAAATAAAAATAAAAAAATTTGGGTTATGAAAAGTATGAAAGTTTCCATCCTAACCCAGTTTCCATATTGTTTAGAACTCATTTCTTTTCAAAATTCTTCTTTCTTTTTTATTCTGCTAGTTAAACTTGCTGTGTTTCTAGGTCATAGCCTCCTTGGGTTCTAAATGTGTTTTAATTTAAAAAGTTCTTTGTTGAGCTTCAGGAGAAGTACAAGGGCACCTAATGAAAATTGGTTCATTTTTGAATTTCAATCAACAGGCTTATATTTGGTGATGATTGTGATAACCACCATGTGCTGTGGTGAGGCCCCACGTGAGTCCCTTCTGAAGTTTTTCCTCCAAGGATCCAGATTTCAGAAATTTAGGACCTTTTGGCATATTCATGGTTCATTTGATAAATAGTTTCCATTTCAGGGAGAGGGAATATTTGATAGTGTTACAAGTCATGCAGAAGTTGTTAGTTTGATTTTTAGAAACTGCTAAACACTAAGGATTTTTGTGTGTTGAACAGAAAATTAAAGCATTTTGGCCAGGTGGTGTGTGCTGGGCTTGTTTAAATGAATTTTGGAACTGTCTACTGTGAATTATTGTGGAATTAAATGGGCTTTTTTATTCCTTAATTCTAAAAAATTAAGATATTCACAGAATGAGCAAGGAAGTAAAAGGTATAAGCCTTTGTGTTCCTGTTAGTGAATCCTAATGCCAATTTCATCTCATTTCTGTGGGGGGGGATGGGCTAATGAGAAATGAGCATGTGCTGAGAAATGTGACATTTTTATAAGACCAGACTACAGTTAAGTTTGTTTTTGTTGATTGCTTTTTGTAGATAACCAAGAAATGAAGTCAAGAATATTGGTAAGAATTTTCATGGGTAATTGTGCTTATGTGCAATTTTTAAGTAGATGAAACTTTTAATATGGATTAACCTTTTTTTTTTAAGGTCATTAAGGCTGCAGAGGACAGTGCATTGCAATATATGAACTTCATGAATGTCATCTTTGCAGCACAGAAACAGGTCTGTATTTTTAATTTTTTTTTTTAAATTTTATTTTAGTTTGCATCATTCATTTCCACAAGATTTTGAGTTACATATTTTCTCCCTTTCTTTCCCCTACCCACCGCCCCAAACCAGCCATCCCAGTGTGTCCCCCCTCTCCCAGTCCATTCTCTCCTATGTCACTTTTCGGTAGGGCAGGATGGATCTCCCAACCACA
>CM053587.1:326273954-326318527 GCA_028646515.1 Pseudochirops corinnae | reverse complement strand
CACCCTGTCCCTATCCCTCTACAGAAATGTGAACATTCATCAGCCCTCCCCCCCACTCTGCCCTCCCCTCCATCACCCCACCTTTCATCCCCCTTCCCCCTACTCTTCTATGTGGCAAGATGCCCAGTTTAGAGTTTATGTCATCTGTATTTTTAATTAAAGAGTGTCTAGTATCGTAATGAAAGAATGAGCGTCTGACTTTAATTGGGCTACCTCCTTGGAGAGACAGACTCAGGCTAGTTTATTTATCCCATTCTGGATTGAGACTACTCATCATCTTAGTTCAAAATAGAGATCATTTGAAGACTCAACTTTTTATTTTGAAAATAATTGTTGCATTCCACTCATAGGTCATTACAACAGTGGAAGGAATTTCAGGGCTGGTCTGCCCTCCCACAAATTATTTAAACATTTTTCTTTTTCATTTCGGTATCTAAAACTGTATCTGCTTTGTTTATATGAATTTCCTTTTTGCTGCATATTTTTGCTTGTAGTACTATCGTAGATGTTTTGATGGTTTTTACTTCCAGTCTTATATAATTTAAAAATTTTGTTTCAGAATATTGTGATTGACGCTTGTGTCTTAGATACTGATTCAGGGCTCCTCCAACAGGTATGTTTCTTTTTTTTTTTAATTGTTGAATCTGTATTGAACACATAATGAATGCAAAACACCTTGCCGATGGTGACAGATAAAAATAAAATATATATAAATACATATTATATACACACACACATATGGCACTGCTCTTGAGAAATAGACAAAACTTGTAAATGACATGAATTATGTTGTAAATTATATTGAAAATTCAGAAGAGGTGGAATTGAAAATAGGTCCCTCCCTCAGCAGATGGAGAGAGGGAGTAGGGTATGCCAGGGAATCATGTGATCAGGGATCAGAGGCTAGCAGATGTAAGATTTGTTAGGAGGCAGTGAGTAGTGATTCAGAGGTTTAGGGAGGAGTCCTGTGAAATAAGACAGGGAAGGTAGATGGTTTTGAACAAAGGCAGAGCAGTCATGAGGCAGAAAGGAGAAGAATTGGTTCAGTTAATGTTTGGATAGTCTTGATTCTCAGTAACAAAGAGAGCACCCACCACTGAACACATTGAGGTAGAAGGCACAGCCATCAATGGATGGGGTTAGCGTTGGGGGCTTCAGGAGAATAGAAAAGTTTTGGAAGCTGTCGATTGGAGAAATTCATTAAAAATGGAGGAAAAGATTGCTAGATGTCGGTGTGGGCCTCCAGGAGGCTAAGTAGCTAGAAATTGCTGCTTATGAAAGGACAGATGACAGCGGTAATGTTCAGTATTTTATGTGGATTCTCAGGATGCCAGGCACAACTTTTGGGATGTAAGACTTTCTGTAGAGGTTTAGTGGTATACTAGGGAGGGAGGCAGTGTTGGAATGAGGGAGTCACGGGTTCATAACCTTGGCGTCATCCTCCGTTACCCTGTATATCCAGCCATTTCCCAAATCTTGCTGTTTTTTTTCCACAACCTTTCTCCTGTAAGACTCTTACCTCTTTATGCGTTCAGATCCCATCTTAGTTCCTATCCTTGTCACCTGGCCTTGATCATTACAACAGCCTCCTTTTTTTTTCTTTCTACTTTTTCAGTATATTTTTATTTATTTTTCTTTCCAAATCCTTCTTGATTAGCTGGCAATGCCCCAAATCTGTCATCAACACCTTTTTCTGAACCTCACAGAAAAGGGCTCTGATATGTTAGTTCTTTGTTGTCGTTCATTCATTTCAGTCATGTCTGACTCTTTGTGACCCCATTTGGGGTTTTCTTAGCAAAGATACTGCCATTTCCTTCTCCAGCTCATTTTACAGATGAGGATCTGAGGCAGATCGGGTTAAGTGACTTACCTAGGGTAACACAGCTAGTACGTATCTGAGGCCAGATTTGAACTCAGGTCTTCTTTATTCCAGGCCCAGTGCTCTATCTGCCAAGCCATCAGGCTGCTACTCTTTAGTTTGTACCAAAACATTCCATTCTAGTACTGGACGTCTGAAGGTCCTTTTGTGTAAGGGCTACTTCAGTGGGTTTTCTAAATTGCTGGTTACTTCATTTAGTGGCATTCATGACTAAAAGTATCTGAGGCTCACCATGATCCAAAATAATTCACATTTCATTTGCAGACTCACATTCACCCTCATGCTCATTGTAGGTATTACTCTTCAGATTTGTGTCATTGTGAAAAAGTACAGCAGTGATCATTTGTGCCCACAGTGTATGTTTATTTACAGGCCTGTGACATTACAGGGGGCATATACTTGAAGGTGCCTCAGATGCCATCTCTTCTTCAGTATTTATTGGTAAGAAAACACTTCTAGGGAATCTTTTCAATGAGCTGTGCACATTCATGCCTCTTTTAAGACATTTTTCTGAGACCCTATAGACATTGTTACAAATGCTCAGGAACTGAATATTGTAAGAACACAATAAATTAACTAGAAGAATGATTTCTATACTGGAATGCCCAAAATATTTTCAGTTCATGGGATTTTTTATTTTGTTGGTGTGGGCACTCCCTCAATATCTCAGGTCATGGCCTATCCGCCCCTTAGCAGATGCTTTCTGTCCCTGGTGGCCAAAAAACTTCATCTGCTCTTGGTCAGCCTTCTGGGGCAGAACTGCTTCAAAGTTAGATCACCTCCTTGTATGAGCAGGTAGGCCCCTTCCAATCCCTGAAGCCTTTCTGGCCTGGTGTAGGACCTTACCTTCAAGAATCAGGTGTTACCTGTTCACCACACAAGGCATCAGACTGGAAGGAGTGGAACCATCCTACTAATAAAACATACCATAAATACTGAATCAGGTGTTATTGTCAATTTTCCTTTTCCCACGCAAGAAGAGAAAGATTTTGTACACCTTACTACCAAATTAAACATAAGACCAAATGTATGTCACAAAGGAAATGAAGAATTGTGTCTTTAAGTAATTTATTTCTGTGGCAAATGTTCGCTACTTGTATTTCATCTGCTAGTAAATTCCTTACTGGTATTAATAAGAATTCTTTTATTTTTGTAACAGTGGGTATTTCTTCCTGATCAAGACCAAAGGTCTCAGTTAAACCTCCCACCTCCCATTCATGTTGACTACAGAGCTGCCTGTTTCTGCCATAGAAATCTCATTGAAATTGGTTACGTCTGCTCTGTGTGTTTGTCAAGTAAGTTTATATATATAAGTTTATATAAAAATTACATAATTTTTAAAAACACTTTGGGGGGGATTTTAATTCTCCTCATCTCAAATCCTCCTGTTCTTTTCATTCGCAGTATTCTGCAATTTCAGCCCCATTTGCACCACATGCGAGTAAGTATCTGTGACACACGTGAGTGCTACACGTAATAGAGGTATGATTTATTGGAAATGTTTTCCTTATTGTGTCATTTCAGGACAGCTTTTAAGATTTCACTGCCTCCTGTTCTGAAAGCCAAGAAGAAGAAACTAAAAGCATCTTCCTAGTGACCAAAAAACCCCACAAACACTTAAACCGTTTTTCTCCAGCCCTTTTCCTACAGGAGAGATTTTAACTGAGAAATCTGTGCTCAATATGTATACACAGAGCTATATTTTATGTGGCTAGTCCCTTCGGGGCGTTTTTTCAAGAACAAAGTCCTCCTGTGTCTCGGGGAGGAGAGAGCTGGTTGGGGAGGTAGTGCTCCTGGGTAATATGAGAGGGGAACACTGAGCTCACCCCTGAATTTTTAAAACACTGTTATTTTCAGTTGAGTTCAGTAAGTATTAAGCTATTTACAACGTACCTGGGTGCTATGGGTAATTGTTTCTAGGGTAATCATTTATTAAAGTAGCTGCTGTGTTGATTACTGATGTTATCACATGAATGTTTTATCTAAGTCTGGCTCTCTTTTGTGAAATGAAGCATATGTGAAATTTTCATATAATTATGACAGTTGAAACACATTTTTACTCATCACTATGATTTTAATCAAGACGCTGCTTCTCCCTTAAGTAACCAGCTATTAGCTTTTGCAGTAGAAATGTAAACAAAACTCTCCATTCATTAATTTGCTATTCATTTTCCCTCTTAGACATGAGCAAGTGTTTAGTCCTTAACTTTGAAAAAGTCTTTACTAAGTATTGCTATTTTTACCCAAATAATAATCACTGAGTGATTACGGAGCCTTAATTTTTTAATAAATTAGGTAAAGTGGGGGCAGCTGGGTGTCGCAGTGAGTAGAGCACCAGCCCTGGAATTAGGAGGACCTGAATTCAAATCAGCCTCAGACATATAACACAAAAACTAGTCGTGTGACCTTGGGCAAGTCACTTAACCCCAATTGCCCGACCTCGCCCCCTCCAAAAAGCCAAATAAATAAATAAAATAGGTAAAGTGAACATTATGTGTCAGATATATAAATACTCTTTTCAAATGTGGTTACCTGAGAAGGGCATTGGCAGAAGCTAACATGGTGGTATTAAAGGTGGTTTTCAAGCAAATGGGAAAGCTGGGATTTTTCCTCTGATGTGGCTCTTTTCCCATTTTAATAATTTACCATAAAATCTTTGAAAGTCTTCACCATTCAATTGCAGTTTTTCTTAAATTCAAAATAAAGCGATTTAAAAATTCCGTTTCAGAGAAAGGACTTTTCCATAAATACCTCAAGTTACTGAAAGTCCTTTTGTCTTCCAACTTAAGAGGAAAAAGGATTAGGGAAAAGGAAAATTTTGGAACCAAATAAGGAAGTTTTCTTAGCACCAGACTTTTCTTGTTTCTCAGAGAAACCAGGCTATTAATTAAGTTCTGTTTGCTGAGAGAATGCAAACCGACTTTTCTGGTTTCATTAAAGACCTTAGTAAAAATGTTTGTGATAATTTTTGTAAGAGTTTATTCTTTTAAAAGCCCCTGATCTTTCCAAGTGTGTGAGAGTTTTGTCGTTTTAAAGTTGTTGTTAAATCTTGTGGGAAGAGGCACTGAACAGGACTCCAGTACAATGGGAAGAGCCCTCAAGTTGGAGTCAAAGGACCTAGGTTCAGATCCTAACTGCCACTGGACCTTGAGTTTCCTCATACAATGAGGAAGTTAGCCATCACCTCTTAGGTTCCTTCCAGCTGTAAATCTTCAATCCTGTAACTTGAATTTAAATCCTTTTTCTGACACATTAACTTTGTGGCCATGGACAAGTCATTTCATTTTCCTGAGCTTTAGTGTTCTCCCCTGTAAAATGGGAATTATAAATATACTTCACAGGGCTGTTCTGAGGAGAGTGTTCTGTATAAACTTATAAAGTGCTATGTAAGCATTAGCTGCTGTTATTCTCATAATGCACTTTTGGGTGCAATGAGGATTGTTGTTTTAACTCTAACAAAACAATTGGTGCCTGCGAGAGTGTCAGACATTCAAGGGATCAGAAAACTTTCAGAACACTCGAATCAGGATTTTCTTTTCTCTTGTCCCATTTAAAAACTTAGTACTTTGTTCAATTCAGTTACATTTTAGTTTCATTGTATTTATAGTTAATTTTAATATGAAAGTTTTTCTCAATAAAATTATTTGTATTTTTTCAGTATGGTCAGATTGCTTCCTCTTATGTTTTCTTGAGTTCATGTCTACTTATTTTAGAAACTTAAAAACAAAACTAGAAAAGTTCTAATATGATATGCTTCTGTGGCATTAAAGATTTCTTTTGAAGAAATTTAATCTCAAAATGCAAAGATTGTATGTAAAAATCCTCTCCTAAGTATTCTAAACTTACAGATCAATTTGAAACAATCATTGTATAGGTAAGCGTAATTGGAATGCAGTGAAAACCTATTTAAATTTCATAAAAATACCATATTGATAACAAGGTATACTTGGTTATAGTTGTATGGAATTTTATGTTTTAAAAATTTTACTTAAATTTAAATTTAATTTAAATTTAAATTTAAAATTAAGTAAAAAATTTACTTAAATAGTAAGATAAAATTTTACTTAAATTTTACTGCTTACTTTAAAAGAATTAACAGTTGTAATCAATATTTCAGATATATTATTATGTATCAATATGTATTTTTTCTGTTTCTTTGAATTCTTCATATTTGTCATTTCTTGTTGTATACAGCAATAATATTACATTATATTTTCCCACCACAGTTTGTTTAGCCATTCAGCAGTCTCAAACCCATGGATTTTTCCTCCACCCAGGTCTTTGCTCTTACAGAACGGTCTTGCTAGGAATATCTTGGTACGGATAGATCATTCTTGTTAATACCATTCCAAGGAGGAAGTCTGAGTAACTTTGTGGTTTGTCTTGTGTATTACCATGTTGCTTTCCAAAAATATTTCACCTGTTCACACCTCTGCCCTATGAGTGATGGCATGCCTGTGTGTGAAATGGAAGAGTTCAGAGTCTGAATGTAAGGTCAGAGAAGGTCTTTATTCTTTCTCACGAGAAGGGACTCTGCCCCTGCCGCCCATCATGGCATCTGCAGGGAGAGAGTGCCAGGTAGAAGGCAGCCCATGGTTATGTAATCTTCCAGTGCAGAAACCCAACCCCCCAACTGGCCTTCACTCTTACTGGTAGGGGGGCTGGCCCACAGCCTAAGCGTGGGAATCTCTCTGAGACAAAGGACCTGGAAACCTGTGGGTGCCCAGTGAAAGCAGACTTAACCTCATTTGGCATATCTTCTGCCGAGGTGGCTCTGGGGGAGGGTCTCCACTGCTCTAAGCCCCAGATTGCTTGAAGGTCAGGTGACCTGACCCTAGGCCTAGTGAGTACCGAAGCCATTCTAGGTTTGATTTTTCAGAATGGGGAAACTTCACTCTAAATTATCCCTCACACCTGTTTATCCACAGGCCTACCAGCATTCAGTTGTTTTTAAACCACATTTCCCAATTTAGTGGGATCCTTTAAATGCATTTTTCTTGTTATTAGAGAATTAGAACAAACTCTAGGTGACTATTAATAGTCTGTTTCCTTTTCAAGATTGTTTGCCACCCACGTCCTTGTGTTTTTAAAATGTATTCTTTTATTGTCAGAATTGCTTATTAACTGTTGTTTGCTAGACTCGCTAATCCCTTAACTAAATAGTTTAACTCTTAAATATGCAGCAATATAGAAAGAATTGAATTCAAAACCATCAGACCTCTTTGAATTCCCTTCGTTAGGCCAGAGTCCTGTCATAGTTTGCAGATAGCCGTTTGTAATCGAAGAATGGATAAGTCACTGGCACCTCTCATCAGCAGTTTCTGGTTGTGCACACATTTATACGTACATTGTGGACCTGGAGTTGGTACCTGTATTTAAAAAGTCACTGTTGAGAATTTTCATCCCTTGAGAGTATTTATCATCTATTCTCAGCTGACCGTCTATTTAGACAAAGTACAAAATGCGTATTCCTGAAACGAAATTCAAGTCTTTTTTTAATGTCTATGCCACATTCCTTTCTTTCTCAACCTGGTCTCTTGGTATCTTTGCAGTTTCCTCCATACATTCTCTAATCTGGTTACACAGGCTTCCTTACTGTTCCTCACACACACATAGCACTCCATCCTCTAACTTGTTGCCTTGGGACTGGCTGTCTCCCATGCAAGGAATGCTCTCCATCCTCACTTTTGCTTTCTGCCTTCCCTGATTTCTTTCAAGATTCAGTGTGCAAAGCTTGCCTTCTGCAGGAGATGTCTCACAGTCTTCCCCCAAGATTACCTTCCATTACGCTGAACGAATCTTATAAGAAGATGCCGTGCTCCATGAGCAAAACAGGATTGCCACAGCTCAAAAAGAACAAAAACCAAAACCCAAAACGCAGGATGCATAGATTTAGAGAATACACCCTAAATGTTCACATGGACTGTTTGAGCCTGTCTCATCAGCCATAAGTAGACACACTGTACATTGCCTCTTAACACAATGACGTCATCTTACATGGCTACGGTTATCTGTATGTTGTCTCCCCCATCAGAATGTGAACTTTTTGAGCGACAGGAACCTGTATGTGCCTTTCTTTGTATTCCTTGTGCTGATTGAGCACAGTCCCTGGCATGTAGAATAAAAGCTTGTTAACTGACTTCCTTCAAACAATATGTTGGGCCCTCACTATGTCGAAAACACTAGAGAATATTAATTTCATCAGATTAAACATTTTAACTTTGGAAATCTCGACTGGTTTGATTCCTGGAGAATCTTTCAGGCTCAGTGGAGTGCTAGGCCTTACCTTGGCATCAGAGCCTATACTCCAGCTTTTTACGCTGCTCCTTCCAAAAGTGAGAGTTCTGGCACTGGAGAAAAATTTCTGGTTTATCTCAGTTCCTGGAAGACGAGAACCTGACTTGATTTGAGGAGTTAACTTTCTTTTCATTAGGAGAGCCAATTTCCTTTTCTCCCCATTCATTTGTTGTAGTCTAGTCAACCTTTGATGCTGTAGTCTCTTCAGTGTCTAGAAATATTTAAAAAGAAAACAATTGCTTGTAGGAACCTCCAGACCAGGGGCGGGGAACCTTTGGGCCTCAAGGTCACATGTGGCCCTCTAGGTCCTTGGGTGCTGCCTTTTGACTGAATCCAAGTTTTACAAAACAAATCCTTTTATTTAGGGGATTTTTTCTTTGAAGTTTGGATTCAAAGGGCAGCGCCTGAGGACCTTTAAGGCTACATGTGACTTCAAGGCTGTAGGTTCCCCACCCCTGCTCTCCACTATGAAACTCAGAAATCTTGGTTCTCCATCACCTAAGCAGGGTTTACAGTTATCCCTTTTACAGTGAGACTTTCCCCATCAGTTTTGATATATTGCAGGTTGGCATAAGAAATTAATGAAGAGTTTTGGGGAGTTTTGTGGAAGCTGCTTGTTACTGTTGTTGCTCGTCCTTTGTTTTCAGAGAGGACCATGACATCAAGGAAATGACATGACTTGCAGTTGACTTTGATTTGAGTGAGTGAGGGCTGTGCTGGATCACCAGCCTCACTTTCACCTCCAGAGCTCTCTGGGTCCAATGGCCAGAAATTCATCAGGATGTCTGGAGATGACTCAGGATGCAATGGGAACTGCAGACAACACTGAAAGGGCAGTGGATGATATAAAAAAGTTTAGAAATTCAGAAGTACATAAAATCTATAGTATTATATAATATCAACTTAATTTTGCAATAAGGTGCATAAGAGAAAAAGTGAAAAATCAGATTTCTTCTCTGGTACAAAGGGAAGACCCAAGAATTTTACACAGATTTTCCAGACCGCGGGATTCTGCTTCCCTAACCCCTATAATACAGAAGGGAATTTTATAATTGTACTCTGGAAAACACACAGTGATAACAGATAATGCTAATAACAGAGAAACAATCTCTTTGAGAAGCACTGTTCACTGGGGCTTCTAAGCTGCCATTGCCCAGATATTTGAAGTAAAGTTCTCTTAGCTTTGGAAGAATGATTAATCCCTCTCCTCAGCATCTTGAAATTTAGCTTTCATACAGAAAATGCTTTCACCAATGACCTGGTCAAATCCATTGGCATTTTTTTTGCATCCCTCATTCTCTTGGATTTCTCTAGCATCTGGTACTGCTGACCACCTTCATCTTTCTGGATTCTCTTTTCTCCACTTTAGGGCCACCATCCTGAGGGTTCATGGTATTGAGCTAATTTTCTCTGCACCCTCTTACCACCTCACCCATCACCTCAGCATAGATGATACTAATCTGTACTCCAGTCCTGTTGTCTTAAGAAATCCACACAGGCATCTCCAGCTGCCTATGGGATGTCTCCACTTCGATGTCCCTTTAGCAGCCTAAAGTGAACAAAATGGAGCTGCTTCTCCTTTCCCCTAAATACGTCCCTTCTCTTGATTTTACTGTTTCTGTGAGTGGCATTACAACCCCCTGGACTCGCAGGTTCAAAACCCTGTTAATATCTTTGACTCTTACTTTTTCCTTATCTCACATATCATTTGGTTATCAAATCCTATTAAATTCCACTGCACCCACTCTCTTCTCTATTCTCACTGCTGCTACTCCTGTTGATTAACCATGTCTGACTCTTCCATGACCTCATTTTCTTGGCAAAGCTGGGGTGATTCGCCATTTCCTTCTCTAGCTCCTTTTACAGATGAGGAAACTGAAGCAAACAAGTTGAATAACTTGCTCAGGGTTACACAGCTAGTAAGTATATGGGGCTAGACTTGAACTTAGGTCTTCCCAACTCCAGGCTCACCACGTCAATGCCTCCAGCTTGGTTCCTTCCATTCGACTACATTCTATCAAGGCTGGAAGTATTCCTATCTAGACTGTCTAAGCACAGAGTTGTGTATTAGTTTGCTAGTGTGTGTAATGTAACATCAAGACAAAAACCTATTTCACTTAATTTACTGATTGGGAAACTCCCCAACCAGCTGCTTAAATCTTCATCCACGAACTCCAAAATTGTTAATATTGCTTTGAGAATGATAAGAGACCACATTTCATCACCTGTTTCTGTGCCTTTGCTTATGCTTGTCCCCCAGGCCTAGAATGCATTCCAATAATAATGGCATTTATATAGCTTTAAGGTTTGCAAAGTTCTCTGTATGTGTGTATACATATACATACACATATATGTAATTTTATCCTCATAACCACCCTGATAGCTAAGTGCTGTTATGACCTCATTTTACAAATGAGCTATATAAACACTAGTTATCAGTATTGTCACTGCTCTTCTCATGTACGCAGTAACTGAAATGCTAAGACTGTGTTTTATTTACTGTACTGAGCTGTTGTAAAACTTGGAACAGCTGCAATATAGGTCATGCATAGCTGAAGAAGGAAGAATGTTTAAGGTACTCAGATCCATTGTATACATTAGAAAACCAATGATTCCCTTAATCATTTTAACTTGACCTTTTTGGGGACTAGCAAGTGAAAGTTGGCAGTATAGAGAATTCTGGAAAGGCATGGGTACTGCCGGAGTGGATAGAGGTCTGCCTTGGAGCCAAGAAGACTTTAGGTTCAAGTTTGATCTCTTTCTCTCTGTCTCTGTCTCTGTGTCTCTGTCTCTGTCTCTCTCTGTCTCTCTCTCTGTCACACACACACACGCACACACACACACATACACACACACACACACACACACACACACACACACACACACCCCTATGTGTGTACTACGTGACCTAGGTTTAAGTCACTTTTATATCTTGATATGCCTGGTGACTCTTAAGTCTTACAGGAATTCTTAATACACACCTTTGGCAGTCTGGCAAAGCCTCTGGACTATTCATAATAATGTTTTTAAATACTTAAAATACAATTCATAGTATGACAATGGAAAACAATTATATTAAAATAGTTAACAAAATCTTTTTTAAGATGAGCAGACTCCAGGTTAAGAACCCCTGCCGTAAGAGAAAAAGATTAGTTGCCTCTGTATTCGTGGAAGCCTTTCCTCACAACCATTATATCACGGGTTCTACCCCCTGCCCCCAGTAGAACCCTTTAATTAGTCATTTTTATTCAAAACATGACAATTGTATATTCTTAGAGTCTTAGCTCCAACAGAAAGTGCCAAGTTAAAACAAAGAAAATAAGGATTTCTAGCATCCCAAATGTTTGTCTCTACGTGCTTACGTACATTGACCCACCAACATGATGAAAGCTGGCTGAATGAACATAAGTGCTTTGGCCAGTGGTCGAAGAGATTAGCAATATATCTTAGACTTGAGCTTTGAGATCACAGTAACCCTTATTAAGCTTAAGAGGAAGAAAATGAAAATGATCTTATCATGCCCTCGTTCTTTTTTCTGGTTGGCTTTTTGTTTAATAACATCTGACATTTGTATTTATACATTTATTTCCTGTACCCCCTCAACAGAATGTAAGCTACTTGAGGGGCAGGGGCTTTCATTTTTGTCATATCCACAAAGTCCAGCACGGATTTGACAAATGCAGGGATTATTAGGCTCTCATTTGAGCCTCATATAAAGCTGTGAGGTAGGAATTTTTATTTCCATTTGACAGTTGGAGAACCAGGTTTCTGAGAGAACAAGTGATGTGCCCATAGTCATAAAACTAACAAGACTGGACTACAGGTTCAGGACTCTAGTCATAAAGCATATGGTTTCTCAAAGAGACAAATTTAAATTATTCAAGGATTCCCCAACAGAAAAGTGGTCAAAGGATATGGAAACATATCCTTCAGACAAAACCGTTCTCAAAAGAAGAATTTCAGACTATTAGTAGATGAAAGCATGGCCCAAATCACCAATAAGAGAAATGAAAACCGAAACAATATTCCACCCAAAGATGACAAATGATGCTCATACTGATCATTGGTGTTACGGAAGATAGGCACACCAACATATTGGTGGTAGAACTGTCAATTGGCATAAACATCTTGGAAAACCATTTAGAATTATGCAAATAAAGTGACTAAAACGTCCATATGCTTTGACCCAGAGATTCCAGTGCTAGTCACAGACCCAAGAAAGTCAATTGATGAAAGGAAAGGGTCCATAGGCAGCAGAATATTTCTAGCATCCCTTTTTGTGGTAGCATAGACTGGAAACAAAGTACATTGGTTGTGGTGGGGTGGGGAGGACTGGTACCCAGTACATGAATATAATATGATAATGATAATGCTGTTAAGAGATGACAAGATGAATACGGAGAAGCACAGGAAGACATGAAAGTACATGTGATGAAATAAACAACATGAAATGATGTAAATGAGCCGGAAAACTACAACATTGTAAGTGGGAAGGATAATACCCAGAAAGCGTTTGAAACCGAATATTGCAAAATTACAAATAATTTCATAACTCTTGGTTCCATAGGTGTGGAATGCTGCGTATAACGTCAGATTCTTTTCAATGTATCAGTTTTGCTGATTTTCCATTTCCTTCTTTTCTTGACTTAAAAATTCTCTATGGGGGGGTTCTCTGGGAAAGACAAGAGGAAGGAATACAGGAGGATTCCTGGATACAGGTATAAGCAAAAAACATTAAAAATCTATTTTTAAAAAACCACATTAGATTGCAAGCTTGAGGGCAAGGATTTTCTTTTGTCTCTTTGTATCCTCAGTGCTTAGACTGGTGCAGAGTAGGTGTTTATGGGTTGATTGATGGTTGCTAAACGAGTTTTGAAGGGGCAGCATAGAGATGGTAGAGAGTCAGCCTTGGAGGCAGGAAGACCGTACTGGTGTGACTCTGTCCAAGTCATTTCATTTCTCAGTACTCTAGGCAACTCTCCAAGACTATATGGGAGAGGGAATTTCCTCATTGGGAGTTCCAATATCAATAACACCACAGGTCGAGTCCTCCCTCTAAAAGAGTTTTTAAAGACTTTGACTTCTCTGGATTTCTGAAATGTGCCATAGGCTATATTGGTCCTCATGGATCATTCTCTTTCTTAATACCTCAGGCTCTGTATCAAGATGCAACCAAGATTCCATCTTAGCCAGAGAAGAGTTTTCTGTTCCTTGACAAAAGTGTTGGCTACTGCCTTCGATGCTTCCATCATGTCAGAAAGACAAAGGGAGTAAAAAGGCTCATTTCTGTATAAAAAAGAGGTAGAGATCCCTGGCTTGGTATCCATTGTTGATTCTAGGCTTGTTCGTAGGATTCCAGTCTCTCTAGCTTTCCTACTTCACAAGGGCTAAACGATGAGCATTCAGAGAGAACCTAGTCCCTGCTTGGTTGACTTTGGTTGGAGAATGCTCCCCATTGGAGTTCTACATTGCCTCAATCATAAGAGGTCAATCCCAGAGCAATCACAGGCCAAATTCCCCTTACCAAGCAATGTGTTTAGAGGGGAAAATCTGCTCTGGGGTGGAGCCACTGATTTGTAAGGTTCTTATCGTAACGAAGCTCTCCGGTTTTGGCCATGCACCGGAATGATGGGCTCTTCTTTATAAGAGAGAGAAGAGTGGTGGGGATGGGTGGAGCCAAGTTGGCCGCCCTTAACTTGTCTTAAACACCATCTCCTGATGCCTCCTCTAACTATATGAAGCAACTCTTCAATTACTCACCCAAGCGACACCCGGGCAGGGGGAAGTTGCATTCTGATGTAAAGACATGATGTCTTGACATGCCACACCTTTGCCCTAATACTGAAAGAAATGTGCAGCTAACTCCCAACCTAATACCTTGTCAAGTCACTCATGGGGGTTTATCGGTCAAATGTTATACCTGCAGCAGTTAGTGCAATTCAGTACACAGTAGGTGATAATAAATGCATATCGACTCGCCTAAATCCAAGGCATTATTAGGCTCTGCATTGTAATAAGTGGCACAGAGTAAGAGAGCTGGTCTAAGAACTAGGCAGACCTGTGTTCAAAGCTGCCAGTGACACAGGCTGTATGACCCTGGCCGAGTCACTTAACTCCTCCGTATTCAACGCAGTTCTCTCAGACTATACGTCGTGAAGAAGTAGAGAGGAATCCCCTCATCCGGAACTTCCCTCTATCAATGAAATCACAGGTTCATTATCCTTTATTATAATAAAAAGTCAACGGAGTTGTTAACTATGGATACAAGCCCCTATTAAGCACCAGGGAATCTGAGAGAGGGAAGAAGCATTTATACAGCTTTTTCCCCCCAAATGCCATTATGCGCTTTTTGCAAATATTACCTAATTTTTATCTTATTTTTACAAATATTATCTGAAACCAGTGGCAAGCCCCGGGCTCTGTCCATCAGGCCACGCAACCACTCAGGGCGTCGCAGAAGGAGGTGGGCGGGGCCACGAAGTGATGCGGCGGGCCCTTTTTGTCGCTTTAGACCAATCGCGGGGCGCGCCCTCGCTTCGCTCGCAGCCGATTGGCGGTTGCCATAGTCCTGGACATTTCGTTGACAAGATGGCGGCGGCGGCGGCGGCGGCGGCCGTGGCTGTATGGGCGCCGCTGACGCCTTTTCCTTCCTGCCCCTAGCTCGTGCCGCCTGCCGGGGATCGCAGAGCCAGGGCCCGGCCGCGTTGGGCAGCGCGGGGAGGCGAGTCCGGAGCCATGGGCCCGGTCGGGCCTTGTCCGCCACCAGCCCCGCAGCTTCTACTGCTGCTTCTGTTCTCGCTCGGCTTCCCAAGGGCCCTGTGGGGAGAAGTTGGTGAGTAGGGGCGGGGCTTCGAGCAGGGGGCGGGGCCGGGGCTGTGGGTGGGGGAAGGGCGTTCAAATCCTGCCTCTGACAAACTCTGTGCTTTGTGACCTGGCTAGGTTGCTTCACGTCTAAGCCTCAGGTCCGTAATCGGTAAAGTGGGAACCACGATGTCAGAAACACCTATTGTTACATACCCTATAGGTATGAGAGCGGCGACAGGGCGCCATAATGCACAGAGGGCCTGGGTTCAAATCCTGCCCCGTCTTTTACTAGCCGTGTGACCTTGGGCAAATCACTTAACTTTTATGCCACAATTTCCTCACTTGTAATATAAAGATAACAGGTGCACCTCCTTCTCAGGGTTGTTGTATGGATAAGATAATATTTGTAAAGCGCTATAGAAATGCTAGCTATTATTATAATTATTAGGGACAACTCAGTGCTGTAGTGGATGAAGCACCCATGCCACCAGTCAGGAAGACATGAGTTCAAATGCAGCACCAGACACTTCCTAGCTGTGTGACCCTGGACATGTCACTTAACCCTGTTTGCCTCACTTTTCTCGTCTGTACATTGAGCTGGAGAAGGAAATGGCAAAACCAAGTCCAGTCTCTTCACCAGGAAAACCCCACACTGGGTCAGCCAGGAGTGAGACACGACTGAAAATGCCCTATAAGAGATCTTTGTACAGCTCTTTGCATACTGTAAAGTTCTGTGTAAATGCTAGCTGTCGTTAAAATGAGATATTTTAAAACGTCTTACGGGCCTTAAGGCGTTATGTAGATGTTAGCTGTTAATATTGTCTAGAAGAGAGAATATCTGTGGAGCGTCTTGCAAACCTATGTAACTGCTTGTTATATATTGCTAGTTCTTATTAATGGTGCTGGTTATTAACCTTGAGAGAGATCATTTGTACAGGGTTTTGCAAACCTTAAAGCGCAATATACATGCTAGCTTCCATTGTTATTAAGATGAGATAACACAAAGTGCTATTTTAATATATCATATATTATATTAATATAGTACTAGCTGGGTGACCTTGGGCAAGTCACTTAACCTTTATGCTACAGTTTCCTCATTTGCAATGTGAAGATAACAGATGTACCTACCTATAAGTACCTATAATATATTATATAATTAAGTGCTAACATTAGAATTATTGATTATTATTAACTCTGGGAGATAAGATATTATTTGTGTTGTTCAGTCATTTCAATCACATCCAACCCTTCGTGACCCCATTTGGGGTTTTCTTGGCAGAGACACTGGAGTGGTTTGCTATTTCCTTCTCCAGCTCATTTTACAGATGAGGAAACTGAGGCAACCAGGGTGAAGTGACTTGCCCAGGGTCACATAGCTAGTAAGGGTCTGAGGCCAGATTTGAATTCAGGAAGATGAGGCTTCTTAACTCTAGGCCTGGCGCTCTGTGCACTGTGTCACCTAACTGTCCAGGTGAGATGGAATGAGACTTTATTTGTAAAGTGCTCTTAAACCTTATAGCACTGTGTAAATGCAAGTTTCCGTGAGATAATGCCCATGCAGCACTTTGTAAACCTTACCGCCCTGTGCCGTTACCGCCTCTCTGAGGCGGTGGGTACTGAGGGCTCCCGGGCCTTTGTAGTACCTGCTGAAGTCTTCTTTAGTTTTGGGATAAGAGCACCTCGGGTCAGATCCCAGGTCTGTCCCCTGGATGATCGTCCCTGCCAAGCTCCAGACAGCCTTGCATCCAGAGAGTGAGCCACCCAGAGTCTAGTGGAAAGGATGCCCGCTCACCTAGGGTCTTGGCCTTTTCTCTGCCCAAGACTCCTTTGGCAAAATCATGTTTTAAATGCATGGAATAACATAAGCAGGATTGCAAAGGAAACTAATTATATTGAAATAGTTGCCAGCATATTAAAAAGACCACTTCACAGGGCCCTGGTTAAGAATTCCTGCTCTAGAGTCTCAAGGACCCAGGCTCATGTTCCCCCATGACGTTGTTCACTGTCAGTCTGAGCAAATCATTTAACTTCCCTGGGCCTCAGTTTCCTCCACTCTTGATTGAGGAGGCTGGATTAGATGGCTTCCAAAGTCCATTCCAGCTCTAAATCTAGATTTCTCTGAAGATCTGTGTTCAAATCCTGCCCAGACAGTTTCTGGCTGTGGGACCCTGAGGAGATCCCTGTAGCTTGCAGAGACTAGATGGGAAAGGGAGTTTCCCTTGGCAGTAAAATCCCAGGGCCAGTCTGTTGGGTTTTGTCACTGAGAGACCCCCACCTCTCCTTCCAGCACTGGAGCAAAGGAAAGCAGCAGTGACCGTCCCCAGGGCCTGCCTCCTGTGACTGCCCTCTGAGATTCCTTCCCATCTGTTTACTTTGGATCTTAGATGTCAAAGCAGTTTGCCTGTGGCTTTCCCCCACTGACCAGGAGCTCCTTGAGGGCAGGAACTGTTTTTTTGTCTCCCTCCTCTTAGTTCAGTGCCTAGCACACCATAGGTGCTTAATCAGTGTTTGTTGTTGACCCTAACCCTGCAGGCCTCCGTGCACAAGGGCTTTGCTTGATTCTGATGCTCCACAAAGCTCTAAACCTCATCTTCTGGGGCTCCTCTGGTCCTTCCCATGTACGCTATTAACGCCTGACTCCTCTCTTTGCCAGTTTTTCTCCCTCCTTTCGTTAGGATGTTTGATACTTCAGTTACTGCAGCCTTGGTTGGAGATCCAGAGGATGTCAATGTGAGCCTCACCGTGTGGGATGGTGACCTGGGTAAGGAGGTGAAGCAGCTGGTTTTGAGAAAAGCCACTGGAAACACAGAGGACTGGAGGCCTGATCTGTCATGGGGGTGCGGGGAGTGCTCCCTCAGCTTTTGGCTCTCAGATCTCTGATCCTGTGACTCCTGGGGCTGGCAGTCTGGAGGATGGGAGAAGGGAAGGGGGCTGCTTTCTGCTTCCGAGACAGTTGCGAGGCAAGATTATGCTCCTTGAAAAGGAGAACATCCTTAAACCTTCTGTGGGCATAAAGGGAGGAAAAAACCCCTTGAAAACATTCTCTGTTCTTATCTCCTCTCATCCAGGGATTTTGCTGGTTCCTGATTGTGGATTGCAGAATAATGGAACCAGCACTTGGAGTCTGACTGTGACTCCTGATGTGGTATGTTCAGCATTAAATCTCTTCATTTTCCATTTGTTGTTAAGTTGTTTCAGTCCTGTCTGACTCTTCATGGCCCCATTTGGGGTTTTCTTGGCACAGATACTGGAAGGGTTTGCCATTTCCTTCTCCAGCTCATTTGACAGATGAGGAAACTGAGGCAAACAGGGTTAAGCGACTGACTTAGGGTCACAGAACTAGGATGTGTCTGAGGCCAGATTTTAACTCAGGTCTTCCTGACTCCAGGCCCAGCACTCTGTGCACTGCACCACCCAGCTGCCCTTCATTTTCCATTTAGGATCATATTGATATTCCTAAGGCATCTGTCACCCCCTGCTCAAGAATCTCCAAGGCTCTCTGGTGCCTTTAGGCTAAGCTCCAGACTTGTCTGCCATTTAAAGCCTGTCTTGCTCTGGCTCCACCCTCACTTTCCAAGCTTGCTACCTGTGACTTCTCTTTACACATTTTGGGTTCCAGCCAGCCTGGCCTCCCTGCTCTTTCCTGCTAGAACATGGGCCCCCGCCATGGAAAGCACTGCTGCGTCCCCTCCCTCTCTCAGGATTTTTAGCTTCCTGTAAGACTGAGCCCTAGTACCACCTCCTCCATGGCCCTTCCCTGGTTATCCCCATCCTGCATGTTCCCACTCTCCTCCTCTTCTCCAAATGACTCTGCATTGACTTTGACTGGGCTTGGCTACCTGGGTAACCACACCCCACCCACCTCCAGTATTAGAGCTTCCCTAAGGGCAAGAAATGTTTTGTGGTCCCTGGGCCTGGTGCTTTGTTGTTAGTTAATAAATGCTTGCTGAATGAGGAGACTCACTGGCTTGGTTTGCAGACGTGATAAAAGTCAGGCTTCTGTAGGGCTCCTTCTTCAGATGAGCCTGTGATGTGTGTTCTGCAGGAATTATCATGCCCATTTTGCAGACAAAACAACTGAGCCTCAAAAAAATTAAGGGGTTGGCTTTTATTCGCAGCCAGTAAGTATCTGAGGTTAGATTTGAACTCAGGACCCTCCAGGACACCAGACTTTTGTGACAAACTGTTGCTTGTTCATTCTTCATGGAGATCTCAGTTTTGTTCTTATATTGTCTTCTTCTAGGATCTGCAGTGGGTGGGAAATGGGTACAAGAGAGAGAATGGTGAACTTGTACTCACAAGGCCTGAGTTTGAATCCCTTGCTGTGTGACCTTCAACAAGTCCCTTTCCCCCTTTCTGGGACCTGGTGTCCTGTGTAAAGTGAGGGGGTTGACCTCCATTAATGACCTCTGAGTGTCCTTCTAGACCTAGATCTGGGGTCGTGGGACAATGGGGTTTGCTGTGTACATCCAGGCATCGTGGAGGGAGAGCTGAATGTGGGGCCAGACATGGCAAAGCCATCATGGCACAGTGAGGGAATGTAGACATGGCATCAGGCACAGGTCTCAGCTTCAGGACTCACTCTCTAGGCGATTCGGAGCCTCTTTCCTCCCTCGAAAATGGGAATAATCCTGGTGCTCCTTGCCAGAATTACCTGTGTGACCCTGGGCAAGTCAACTTCCTTATCTGTAAAATGGGTGTGTTGCGTTAGATGATCAGTCCTACAAGCCCCTTCCAGGATAAAGGCCTGTGCTGTCAGTTATAGAATTTTAAAGCTGAAAAAGAGAGTTTGAGATCCTCAGCTCTTCCCACCTCCTTTCTGGCCTGAGTCCTAGACAGTGAAGATACTGACCTGACAGCTGGAAAGATGTGGAGTACAGGAAGAGATGGTGGGCAAGTGGGCTGAGTGAATTGGGTGGAGGTCTCTGAGGTACCTCCCATTGGGCTTCATCTTGAGGATTTCTCTTCTGGGGGCAGCTTGGCCAAGTGTAGAGGATGGTTAGGCATGGAGTCAGGGAGGTCCTAGGGTCATGTGGACCTTCAGATTGAGGGCTGGAAGGAATTTCTGAGACCAGTGAGTCACACCCTCCCATTTTTCAGATGAATAAACTGAGACCCAGGTAAGTTACCAAAGGGCAGAAATTGAGTCTTAGCTTTGATGCTTAGTGTCTGGGGGATTTGGATCCTCTTTCTTCATCTGTAAAAATGGAAATAGTTATATGTAAGTTAAGATTGCCTGGGGGATCTTGGGCAAGTCTCTGGCCAGAGTACTGGCAGCCAGTCTTGCCCTGGGCAAGTCGTTTAGGTCTCTGAGCTTTGAGCAACTTCCTAGTGATTAAATCCAGGTTGTCCTCTGTGTGGGTGGAGGGAATTTTTTCAGTGAAGAAACAAAATGCCGGTAAAATCAGCTGGGCCATCCAGAGGTTTCCCTGTCCTTTAGTGTGTGGGATGTTTGTGGTTATAAATGTATTTTCACAGTCAGATGAGAACTGAAGTAAGGATTTTTTCCCTAGATGGGCTCCGAAGTGACCGTAAGATTCAATGGCGATTTACAGGCCTGTGTCTCCGAGCTAGATTTCTTCTCTGACTATCCCTGTGTTATTGAAACTCTTCTGGTTTCTGCATCTCGCAACTCATCCTGTTTGGCACACCTACTCATTCAGGTTGAAATCTACCCTAATACTTCCTTTGCCCCGAATGTATCAGGTAAGTATCATGTGCCCAAAGCAACAGGGAAAGCTTTCCGGGCATCGTATTTTATTGGTTTTTTGCTTTGTAAATTAAAAAAAAGGCCAAGTTTGCAAGGCTCACACAACATCACATTAGAAAACCCGCGAATTTTTTATGTGCACCTGAGGACAGAGCCCAGGCTTGGAGTTCATAAATAAGGGCCAGTAGCACCAGTTAGAATCAGTAGGGATTTAAGACCCCTTTCTAAAAAGCAGTGGGGCAGTTTTAGAGACACCATTATTGCCTTTAATTTCTTAGGTAAAGGATGCAGAAACATACTGCTCTTGAGAGGCAACGTGTGTCTGTGGCATCAGGAAGCCCAGGTTCCCATGTTGTCCTTGCCCTCTGACCCCTGACTATATCATCTCCTCCTCTGCGGGCCACCCTCAGCGGCCCTGAGGACCATCTGACCCTCTGAGCTGTCGCGTGCCTGTCGATCTGCCTGGCTCTTCACCAGGCACTCTGTGGGTGGATGAAATCACTGGTCTGGACCAAAAACCTTTGTTACTTTGAGGCCCTGCTTTTTATTCTGTGGCTTCCCAACACGAGTATGCCGGACACATTGTAGGCTTGTAATAAATGCTTATTGATTGATTCACAGATATTTTAATTTGGCTAAGAGGTTAGTTACAGCCAGGGACGTGCTGGAGCCAGCTCACACTAGCCAGAGAGCTGATTGTTATATTGTCAGTGGGAACGTCGATACTTTGGAAATCAGTAAATGCTACAAATCAGGGTTTGAGTTATTGTTTTCTTGATTGGCTAGACCTAAGGAAACGGTTTAGAAAGTGCTAATAATGTAGAGTAAACTTAAAGGGGGGGATGAACCCCACTCTGGTCTCTGCCGCAGGCCCTCTCTGCCCCCACCTGCCCAAAGCACAGCCCTGGGGGAATAACAGGGCTTGGGCTTATTTTTTTGACTTTGTATCCTCAGAATTTAGTACAGTGCCTGGCACACAGTTGGTATTAACAGATGTTTGTTGTTTGTTGTTTGGAAAACAATCCTTTTTTAATTGGCCCTGAGCTGTGTGGATGGATACATGGAGCTGATGCAAAGCACAGGACCCTGTTTTCCCCTTTTTATAAGCTCAGGGTGTTCTAAACACATTATTACTAAGTATTCCCCTCCTTGGCATGGTGCCTGGCATGTAGTGGGCCCATAAATAGAGTTCATGGAACTGAGTTGAGATGTAGAATTGTAAACAGCTGTTTGTTTGTAAACATCTCCAACTCTCAGACGTATCCCGGTGAGGCTAAGCCCAGAAGGCCACAAAGACACAACACTAGCCCTCTAGAGCTCCAGAATGTTCCTTGCTGCCCCCCCTCCCCATCCCAACCCAGCTTTCATTGGGTTGCCAAACTCCAGCCCAAGTCAGCCATAGCAGGTACCATGCAGAATGCTCCCACCCCAAACAAGAACAGTGCCTCTTAATGTGTTCATATAAGTAATTGTGAGCTGTCCATTCTGGCCCCATGAAGGTGTGAACAGTTTTGTAGCCAGTGAGAAAGGGAGCAGAACAAAGAAAGTGATGGAAAGAAATATAAAAGGTATGTAGTATGCCTAGGGCATTGTGGCTGATGAGAAGTAAGTTACCGTATGAGATGTGTGGGGAGGTAATCGGCTATGGTCCCTGTAACATGGTAAAGCCCCATTCCCTCAGCCGTAGTGCCAACCACAGATGGCTTAGGCTGAAATGAGCAGTGTCCTGGGTCAAATTCCTACCTCCTATCTCTCTCCCATTGTCACACGGTTTGTACTGAGGGTGCCAATCCACTCTCCACAACATGTCATTAATATAATCACGTTCTACTATATCAGAGACTAAAATTAGCTGCTGCTTTTATAGGATGTTTTAAATATTGTGGTGTTAAAAGTAGTTCAGGGAATGCAGACTTTTAGTTCACAGTATCCTACTAGTCTAGAGCCGGCAGAGATCTTCCAGGCTATCAAGTCTGAGGAGGAAGCTGAGACCCAACAAGGTATAGTGAGTGACCTGCCTAGAATCCCATGTACAATAAAGGACAGAAGCAGAATTTGAACCTGGGCCTTCAAGTACCAAATCCTCTGCTCCTGGGTGCTGGCAGTTCCTGCTTTGGGGCATTAAGTCCTAGAAGTTTGGACAGAAATCCCAGAAAACTAGGACAAACCTTCCGAAACAGAGGCTGCCAAATCTTAAGGAACCTTCTGCTTTCTTAGGTTGGGCTGCCCACTCTGACCATCCATCAAATTAAGAGGTTGGTTCTTAGGCCCTGGGGGAGTACATGCTCAGGAAAACTGCCTTAGTTCCTCTGCAGGGAGGAACACAAATGTGATCCGTACCATGATTAAGTTAGTCCATAGTTCCCAGCCATCAGATATTAGGAATTCCTTAAGACATACTTTTGTCTCCTTGACACCATGCTTGGCGGCTTATGTGCAGTAGGTGACAGCACCTTGCCCAGAGGGAAGTAGTTATGCTCTGGTTTTGCCCTAAAAGTAGAACCTTTGGAACTGGACCAAGAGCATGACTAAGCCATGAACAGCTGTACATCTGGGTTTTGAACACCAGTGGTCCAAGCTGAGGCTAAGTGACTACCCATCCTAGGCTTAAAAGTCCCATTTACTCATGCTGGAAAATTCTGCTCTCTGGGAGGTCATTGTCCACAGGAGGCTTTGACTCTTTCTACATGTTACAGAGAATGAGATTTTCTGGCATCAGAAAAAATGTACATTCAAATAGTCACATTAAAAAACATCTCTTGTTGCTTAGCCCCCTTCCAGCTTGGGGGACTGTTGTGCCCTGGGCAGCTGCCTCCCTTGTACATTCTCTAGACCTGGTTTTGTCACCAAGGCCTACACGAGGGTGACTACAGAATGCCTGCTGTCAGATTCAAAATCTTCACTGCATGGGACAAGCTGTCTGAATTCCTTAGGAAGAAAGAGCTTTCAAAGTTAAAGAATTCAAAAATGGATCCCTGGCAAGTTATGGGAGGTAGAGTGGGGCAAAGGACAGATGAGAGGAAAACCACGTGCTAGGGGAAAAAAGGAGAAGGAGAAAAAGATACTGAATCCATGTGCTTGGAATCCTGTTGTCTCAGGCCTCCTCTCCTCTTCTCTGTGAAGTTTGGATTCAAAGTGTGGCCCTTTGATTGAATCTAAGCTTCACAGAACAAATCCCCTTAATAAAAGGATTTGTTCTAGAAAACTTAGACTCAGTCAGAAGGCCTCACCCAAGGCCCTGGAAGGCCTCAAGGCCTCAGGCTCCCTGCCTCTGCGCTAGAGTGTAGTCATCTCAGCTCCCAGGGCTTTGACCTTATTGCCAAGCAGACGACGCCCAAATCTGTCTTGCCAGCCCTCTCCCCTCTCTGGAGGTCTGCTCCCATGTTTCTGCCTCTGTCTTCAGGACAGCTTTGCCTGCTTGTCCCATAGGCCTCTCAAACTCAACATGCCTCAAACAGAATGCATGCTCTTTCCACTGGAAACCATCCTTTCTTTCTGCCTTTCCTATGTCAGTCCAGACAGAGAGTTGCTGTTCCTCCAGTCCCCTGGCTCTTCACTCCTTGTTCTCACCACCGCTGGTGTGCTGTCAGTTACCAGGTCTTGTTGGCTGTACCTTTCAAAAACCTCTTGAATCCATCCCCTTCTTTCTACTCACAACACAGCCACACTAGCTCAGGCTGGTATCTAATTTGCTGGAAAAGTGATGCCTATGCATGCATTAGAATTTCCTCCCTTGGAAAGTGGAGCCAGATGTTTATCTCTCAAAAGTGAATTGTATTTTCCTAGTGGCCAGATGGGCCTCGCTAGCCTGTACTTGTGTCCTCTGTGCCCGTGTGATCCATGACATGTATGTAGCATATATGGGGGTGGGGTAGGGTCAGATTGCTTTGGAATTCATTTATAGGCTGCTGAAGATGTGGCAATGTCTGTTTCTCTGATTGTTGTGTAAAAGCTTCACTTCTCTTTCTTTGTGCCTTTTCAGAGAACAGTACCATCTTCACTAAACAGATGTATCGGCCCTTTGGCTCCTGTCCCTGTAACTTGGTCGCCGGGGCCTGTGATATCCAGTGCTGCTGTGACAAGGTATAGACTCCATTCATCAGGTGTGGGTGCAGAAGCCAGCATAGCAGCTAGTGCGCCAGGTCCTCTCAGTCACCTGAGTCCAGAGGCACTGTGCCAACAAGCAGCCTTCTCTGAATCCCTTGATAAAAACTGGCATGCGTTATTTCAAAGGAAAATCTCCTACTTTCTGGAGCTCTCAGGTTAGTTTAACTAAAGGAGAGAAATGGCCTGAACTGGACTGTTCTAGGTCAGCTTCTAGCCCCAGACCCATGAGAAGCCCTGAGGAGAGCCTTCCATTCACATGCTACTCCTTGATGGCGATGGCTTCTACTGTGGCCATGGTTTTTACTGTTTTTCTGGAGTCCTTTGATTGAATTTGATCCAGCGAAGATTTATTAAGTACTTAGTGTATGCAAGGAGAGACTTTGTTATAGTGGCAAGAGTTCTGGCCTTGCAATCAGAAGACCTCTATTCAGAGCCCATCCCTGCCACTGACTCTGAGCCTCCCCCGGGGCATAGGAGACCCAGTGAGATAGACTGTGACAGCTGATGAGATCACCAAGAGAGATAGTATGGGGGAAGGAAAAGGGGGAAGGTCACTGCTGTGCGGTGTTATCATGGCTGTCCCTTCCCAGAGGATGGAGGCACCTGGAGGGCAGAGGCAGCATTCTTGTCATTGTGCCCCTGCATCTTGTCAGCACCTTATTGATACTGGACCTGTGATTTACTGGTAGAGAGGACATTCTCTGCTAGAGTGAGTGAGGTTCCTTCCAGTCTGAGAGAGTTGCCCCAGGCTCTCAGAGATGTGCCCAGGGTCATACAGCTAGACTGGAGCTCAGGTCTTAGGGTTCTTAGGCCAGTTGTCAATTTCCTATTCCGCCCAGCCCAGCACAGCACGTCATATTACCAGTCATATCTGACTTTTCATGACCCTGTCTGGGGTTTTCCTGGTGAAGATACTTGGCCTGGTTTACCATTTCCTTTTCCAGCTCATTTTTATAGACGAGGAAACTGAGGCAAACAGGTGAAATGACTTGCCCAGGGTCACCCAGCTAGGAAGTATCTGAGGCCAGATTTGAACTCAGGTCTTCTGACTCCAGGCTCAGTGCTCTGTGCACTGCCTCAGCCAGCTGTCCAGAGTGTCATAGGAACTTGATAAGTGCTTGTTGAATTGAACTGAATTTCGAGGCCCTGGGCTAGGAGCTGAAAAGAAAGCAGGCCTGACTTCCCATTGGCAGAGATGAATTCTTCTTCATGTGCTTTATTTTTCTTTCTTTTTAAACTTACTGCACCAGGGAAGGGTTGAGGGGAAGAGAGCTAATGGGGAAGACGCCAGGAGGCCAGAGGAGGAGGGCGAGCAGCCCAGTGACAATGAGCTGCATTTCAGTAAAAAGGGCCACACGTGGCAGGGTCAGTCCCGTACACAGCAGGCCTGAGAGCTTTTGTGGTTTTTGAGGTCGTCATGACAAAGGCAGAACGAGTGCAGTGAACCAAGGTTGATACAGTCCAGTCTAGGATTTATTTCAAAAGGAATGGGGTAATCCAAAGGGGCAGGCCAACGGTATCCCCTAGGCCCGGGCCTGTCCTTACTATCAGAATTTCACAGCTACAACAGATGACTTCTTCACATGATTTTGTTGTAACATTAAAAGAAGTATGTTTGCATTTCCTTTTTAGAGTTAGGCCTCTTGTTGAAGAAGCAGCCTAGAATCTGAGTCTGGGGAGGACTCCTGGGGCTACCACAGTCACTGCTGATCCATTGCTCCCTGAACACTTAAGGGACTGACTGTGTGGGTCAGGGGCGGGGAACCTGTGGGCTTGAGGCCACATGTGGCCTTCTAGGCCTTAGGGTGCCGCCTTTTGACTGAGTTCAAGTTTTACAGAACAAACCATTTTATTAATAGGATTTATTCTGTGAAGTTTGGATTCAGTTGAAGGGCCACACTTGAGCACTTAGGGGGTCAAATGTGGCCTTGAGGCTGCAGCTTCCCTACTGTGTTATGTACAATGTAGCACTTTCTTACTAAAATGCTGCAGCAAATACTGCTGATACATGACATTCTTGACAAAGGAAGTATTTTGGATAAATGACTTTGTTAGGGGGCTGAAGCTTGTGTCTTTAAGCCAAGGCACCATGGGTAGAGAGTACCAAGCTTGGATCTGGGAAACCAGTCCTCAGGATATTTACTGGATCCGGGACCCTGTACAGATAACGGAAATTCTCTTCACCACCAGTCCATCAATCAGCAAGTATTTATCAAAGGCTTACTGTGTGCTGAGCACTGGGCCTGGTGCTGAGGACAGAAGGACAGATAAGCTTGTCTTTTAATAGGGTAGAGAGCAGGGACATGTAAAAACGTACACAGTATATGTGTACGTGTAATTGTACATGTGTGTAAATGCATATGTGTTTGAGTCATGTGTGCATGTATATGCATGCACATGCAAGTCATTTAACCACAAGGCCCTGTGGGAAGGGGGGGGTGGTTCCCCAGATATGTCCCGGTCACAGTCCAGGAGGAGCCTCCTGTCCTTTCACACTCTTGTCATCTCACTGCTGCAGTGCAGCTGTTCTCTCCGGAGTGACCTGTGGCTTCCTCCTTGCCAGATGAAGTGGTCCTCCCTTGGTCCTCATCCTTTTGGGCCATGTGGATCACCTTCTCCTCTTGGATCCTCTCCTCTCTAGGTTTTCGTGACCCCTTCCTCTCCTGGTGACTCCTTCTTCTGCCTATGGGACCACTTCTGCCTGGTCTACCACTGAATCTTTATCCAGGCTGTGCACAGTAATTATAGCTGTCTCCTAAGGCCCAAGCCTGGCCTTCCTTCTCTTCTATGGCTTCACTTTGGCACCTCCTCAGTTCCCATGGGCTTCTGGGTCATTTCCATGTGAATGTTTCCACAGCTCTGAATCTCCCTGCAGAGCCGGTTGTGCACCCCTATCTGCACTGCCCATTGGGCATCTCAGATTGGGTCTCCAAATCCTCCCCTCTTTCCAGCTTTCCTGTTACTGTCCAAGGTACCACCACTCTCCAAGTCACCTTGGCTTGGTACCTGGGTGTCGTGCCCACCTCCCACTGGCACGCCCTGCACATATTCTACTCTTTCTGTACACCTCCTCCTCTGTGCTCACACAGGCCAGATTCAAGTTCATCGCCTCTCCCTGGACTCTTGCCCTCTGCTTCAAAGCTCTCCTCACTTATCTGGCTGTGAGATTTTCCTAAAGTTCAGGTCTGATCATGTCCTATTGCCCCTTGGGAGCATATACAGAGTGCTCAGTTTGGCTTTTAAAGCCCTTCCTAGCCCAGTCCCCTGAGACCCTTCTTGTCTTTTTACATTCTCCATTCTCCCTTACCCTCTACCGTCTGGCCACGCTGGTCCACTTATAATATCTTACACATAAGCCTGAGGCAGGCCTGGGCTGCTCTTCTTCCTCCCCTCAGCCCCTCTCTTCTGCAGGAAGAAGCCTTTTCCCCCACTCTCCTCCCAGTCTTGCCCTCCCCCATCTGTCCTCCCTTCCTTCCTCCCTTGAGATCATGTTTGTACATAATTAGCTGGCATGCTGTATCTTTGATTAGGCAAGGAACTCCTTGAGAACAGAGGCGGGCTTTTGGTTTTTATCCCTAGCACTTAGCACTCTGCTTTGCACACAGTACCTGACTGACTAACAAAGAGAATTCCCACACGGGGAGTTCCCCTTGGGTCCCAGGTCAGCAAAATCACAAATTACAGATCTTTGGCACATGGAGAGTTAACTTAAAAAATGAACCACTTTTGATCAGAACATTTCTTTACCTTAGTAAAGAGAATCTCTGAAACATAATTGAATTTTCCTTGATTTCTTGGGATCATCAGAATGAACATCAGTTCATCTCCTTGGCTGTAAGACAGTGCTCTGTTTCAGGGTTCATGCAATATTGGTGGTACTTTGCCCCTGTGTTCTCTGAATCAAAGCTGTGTGGCAGGGGTTGTGTCTGTGTTTGATTGACTTGACACATACTGTTTGACCACAGGAGTCCCCTCAACGGCCCCAGGTCTTCATAGACCGCTTTACCCTTGCTGGCCTCCATACCATGTTCAATATGGATCGTACTTGTTTTTGCTCTCTTTCTGTCTTGGCATAGACACCATCTGGGTTGCAGGGTCAAGCCTTTCCCTCGCTCTGTGGTTTTAGCAGGAATATCTGGCCTTGGTGCTCAGGATTGTGAAAACATCCCTTTTTTGGGAAGACTGGGGTAGATGGGAGCAGTGAGGGCCCTGGCATATGGACTGACTGCTCTTTTGTGTCTTCTTTCCAGGAGTGCACGCCCGCTTTAATAGACCTGTTCAAAGAATACTGTTTCACAGGTGTTTTTGGTGGAGAAGTCAATCCACCTTTAGACCACCTGTGCTCTAACCCAATAACAGAAGAGGTGTCTGATTGGTTTCCCTTCTTGTGTGTTCATTCCTCCCTGAACAACACTCCTTTCCTTGGTTATTTCTTCGAGGGCTTAATGTAAGTAGAAACCCAGTGGACCCTGAATGATTCTTGTGCCCAAAAGCCAATGAAACTACTTTTCCAGTTGGTCACAGACTATATAGGATTTTTTTTTTTTTGCTTTTTTGGAGGGCAATTGGGGTTAAGTGACTTGCCCAAAGTCACACGGCTAGTAAGTGTGTCAAGTGTCTGAGGCCAGATTTGAACTCAGGTCCTCCTGACTCCAGGTCTGGTGCTCTATTCACTGCGTCCCCTAGCTGCCCCTGTACATAGGATTTCTATGAGGCACAATTCCTTTCTGAAATTCACTGACTTAAAAATGGTTTTTTCCATGTTTTAGTTTTTCTAAGTTTATCTTGTGCTGTGCATTTGAGAGAATGATGTCAAACTCATGACATTTGGCTGAACAGTGAACAGTTAAAGAGGTGAATAATAATTTTCTTTCTTTAACTTATAGTTCTCATAGTGGTGATTACAGCTTCGCCTCATCTATGAACATCCAAGCCAAAGACTGGTCGGATTTTGGCTACGTGCAGAACAGTCCACTTATGACAGTGGAAGAAACCCTCTTCACCGTACCACAGGTCAGGACTTCAGCTCCCAAACCTCTGGTCTTCTTGCCCCATCGGTGTCGTTCCTTCAGCTCACCCTGAGTGAGACGCTGGGCCAGGCCCCGAGGAGCTGAGGAGCCGACACACAGGACAGTCTCCAGCCGCCAGGAGCTGCACTTCTCGCGGCTTCTCCTGGTGTTTATTTTCTCTTAAACGCTCCAGTGAGTGGGTGTGGGATTTCAGGGAGCCCAGCTGGAGGACTCCCAGCCTCGCCCTCCAGGCATGCAGAAGCCATCCCTACTTTCTGCTGAGTCTGTGTTACACAGATGTCCTTTTTATTTTTTTTCCTCCATTTATTTCCTGTTTTTGAGTAAGACTTGTCACAACTATACTTTAGAGACAGCATGCAGCAGGTGGGCTTTGGCCTAGAGTCAGGAATTTGTTGTTGTTGTTGTTGTTGTTGTGTCCGACTCTTTGTGATTCCACGCACTCATCCGTGGGGTTTTCTTGGCAGAGAGATGTTTGAGTGGTTTGCCATGTCCTTCTCTAGGGTGTCCCCATTTTACAGATGAGGAACTGAGGCAAATAGAGGTAAAGTGACTTATCCAGGTTCACCCAACTAGGAAGTGTCTGAGGCCAGATTTGAACTCAGATTTTTCTGACTCCAGGCCTGGTGCTACAGCACTACACCACCGCCTGGCTGCCCCTAGGAGTCAGGAAGTGGTGTTTGAACTGAGTTCAAATCTGGCCTCAGACACTCACTGTGTGACCCTGGGCAAGGCCTTTCACCTTATGACAGAGTATCAGCTTCCTCATCTGTAAAGTGGAGATATCATAGCATCTCCTTCTCAGGGTTATTGTGAGGATCAAGAGTTCATTTCAACTTTTTTGTTGTTTAGTCATTCATCTGTGTTTGACTTTTCATGAGTCCAGTTGCCTCATTTACAGATGAGGAGCCTGAGGCATGGAAAAGTCAAACAGCTTGTCAGTATGACTGCTGCTGAGTGTGCGCAGCACTTGAACCTGGGTGCACTGACCGCGAGTCTGAGTGTGTCACCTGCCGAGCTGCCCTCATCAGGCTGGCCCTGTACTAAGTGGCTCTTGGCGTCTCTCCATGTGTCTGAAGGGTCTGACCGGCAGGCTTCCAGCTCCTGCTTGCTCTGGACTGAAATCCTCCCAACTTGCCCTGTTAGAAGTTAGAGAAACAAGGTCTGAATTCAGTAGAATGTGTCTGAGTCCCATGAGATCCAAACTCAGCTCAAATGATGCAGGGGGTGTTTTTACCCAAGCCAGCCCTCAAACTGCTTTCTGCCTTTCCTGTGATAATTTCAAGACTTTTTCTGTGGTAGGAAAGAGCCAGGGAGATGAATGCAGTCAGCATGTGGGTCTTAGTGAGATGCCTGGATTGGAGGGAGCAGTGTGGTGTAATGGGAAGCAGAAGGAAGACCCCAGTGTGAATTCCAACTCGGGCACTTGTTTTCTGGGTTATTCTGGGCAAGTCACCAAATCTCTTGGAGTCTCGGTTGACTTATTTTTAAAATAATGAGAATGGCACCTGCCTTTGTGTGGCCCTGTGAATGAAATGATGTAGGAGAGGTGCTTTGTAGACCTGACAGAGCTATGGGAATGTTAGCTGTCAGTATGTGGAGCACCATGGGCTTGAAAATGAGGTCTCTTCTTAAGCCAGTTCCCACCTTGATTAGCAAATAAATGATGAGAAAAAGTCACTGTCCAGGTCTACCAGCTGGCCTTTGGTGAACCTTTAATAACAAAGGAAGCGAGCCCCAGAAAGATGCCCAGGAGGCTGGCACTCATTGATTTTGTGGTGGTGGGAAGAGCGGTCATTAATCTTGTGTTCATCTTGTCCCTAGACATCCGTAGTGGGGCAGTGTATTGAAGAGGCTCCTGTGGCCTTCCTTCAGAATTTTGATGTGAACTGTGTTACTAACTTGGCAATACTTCAAGAATGGAGAGATATCAGTCAAGTGAGAATAAAAAGTGGTACCATTGGAGGTATGTTGCGCTTGTTGTAGGGGGAGGAACAATAAAAACCCCTATTCCACTGTGCCCCCATGACATCGGAAAATATTACCACTGGACCACTTCAGTTGGAACATACTCAATCATCTGTTGGGGAAGCCATTTTATTTTTCAAAATACTTAAAAGAACCTTTGCTATTTAATAATTTTAATTAATTTAATTTTTAGTAGCATTTATTTAGTAGTGCTTAAGACTTACAAAGTACTTTCCAAATATTCTTATTTGATCTTAACAACAATTCTCTGAGATAGGCACTATTATAGGCACCCATTTTACAGGTGAGGCAGCAAAGGCAGACAGAGATTAAGTGACTTGCTCAGGGTCACACAACTAGGAAATGCCTGAAGCTGAATTTAAATTCTGGTCTTCCTGACTCCAACACACTCAGATGAATGAGATAACAATTGTAAAATGCTGTGTAAATGTGAGCTCTTGTCACCCTCCTCCTGCTCCCAGTGAGGCCTGAGTACTGGAGCCGCCACATTGACTTCAAAGGGCTGAGAAGAGGGTCGGATGAGAGGGTTGCCACCTGCCAAGGGTTCTACCAGTATAGAGAAATAGCAGATAATGTAATGAGCAGAGAATACATAAGTAAATGTGTGCAGAGAGATTCTTTTTCATAGCCAAGCAGCAGGGGCTTCCGTCCTCCCCTGGGAGCACCACTCACCTGTGCTGCTCCTCACTCTGGTGTCTCTTGTTGTGGGTGTGGATGAGCGCCAGTCTCCCAGAATGCCCGTGTACTCATGTCTGATGGGCACAGGTGGGCAGACAGGGAGAAGCTGGCATGGCATTTACCATAGTTAGTAAAATGGAGATGGGATTTCTCTTTGAAGAAAGCAAACAAGATTCTGACATGTGGCGTAGACCCATCAAGGTGATTCTTTTTGTCTTCCTAGGCTTTATTGTACCCCAAGTGATCTATGAGGAGTCAACTGCCTTAGACAGGTTCATCTGTGATACAGGTACCTCATTGTGATGACTTCTGTATGCTCACATTGGTTGCCTCTACCCAAAAGTTCTGCCAGAAGCTGAAAAGAAAGTGATTCTGGAGAGGAGACTTTTGGGAACGTCTCCTTTTCCAGATAGAATATGAGCTTTTTGAAGGCAGGAGCAATTTTATGTTGTCTGTCTCCCCAGCACCTAACCCAGCACCTGGCACATAATAGATGTTTAATAAATGCTCATTGATGGATTGATTGAGAAAAATATAACTTTTTAGAACTTCATTGAGTATGCTGGTTTGGTGAAAACCTACAAACTACTCTTGCCCCGTGAAAGAGATATGGGAACATAAGGGCAGAATGCGGCCTGTGCTTTCTGACGTGGGCTTGGCTTACCTAGTTTTCTCCATCATAAGGAAAGGTTTACTAGGAAGGCTTTCCTAGGGAGTGACTTGTGAGAAAAACAGAAGGTGTCAGTTACACGTGAAATAAACAGAAGGATCAGAGGGCCTGGGTACAGACACTGGCAGGGAACTGCTACCTGTCTGGCTTTCGGCCAATCCCTTCCCTCCTCTGTTTCCTCATTTGCAGAATGAGGGGCTGGGCCTGAGACCTCCAAGGGCCCTCCAGCCCCGTGACATTGTCTGGCTCTCTGACATCTGTGGGCCTTGTTTCCATATCTGTAACATGATGACCTGTGAGGGCCCCTCCAACTCTCCATCTCTGCTCCTCCAAAATCAACCCCAACTCTCTTCAGAGAGAATAATAATCCTTTAGGGCTGGTTGCAGTTCTTTTCACTGACCCTTTTGGCTTTTTATTTTTGCCATTTAAAATAGTGACTTAAAGTGGTGACAGCTAAAGTCATTTAGATTTCCAGTGATATTACTGAGTTTGAGGAGGGAGAGGCTCTTGCTGTGTCTCTTGGATCTGACTGTGTTCAGAGGAGAGTCTGCAGCTCAGAGGACTGACTGTGGGTTTGTTTACAGGAACATTTCTTCACCCTGGGCCATCATTCAAACATGTGAACGTGGAAGAGCATTATACTTTCATGTGGAAAGATACAACAATCACTGAAGTCAATGTCAAAGTCATTTGGGCAAAAATTCATCCAGACCAGCAAGGTAATACACGGAGAGGCAGAGAATTTGATTTTTGTTTGTAGTCTTTTGCCCTTTGTTTTGGGGATACCTGTGGTTAAAGCAGGCTAGACATGTTTCTTGTATGTACTTATGACTTCATTAAAGATGGAGAGGTGTGGCACGCATCTGTTTTGGATATTTAAAATATAATTATAAATGGTTGACCTTGGTCCCAAAGAAGAGAGGAGAAAATATGTTTCTCCCAGCCTTCTTTGCGGAAGTGGGAGCCTGTGGATGTGGAATGTCACATAGACTCTGAGATTTGGTTTGTGTGTTGGTTAGTTTTGCAGACTGCCTTTCCCCCCCTTTCTTTTTCATTTTAGCAAAGGATGCCTCTGGGGAGGCTCAGGGTGGGTTTGGGGGAAGGGGAGAGATGTAGTTGGAAATTAAGGTGGCAGAAAAGCAGAGCATATCAGCAAAAATGTTTAGGGTAAAGTGCTTTTCTGAGAAGTCTGAGAAACAGGACGGATCCGTTATTCCCCATGGGAATTATATTTGTTATTGTTGCTGTTTTATTTCTAGGAATATTGACGCAGAGATTTAAAGTAACGTTTTTAAGCTTTAATACTACAGAGGCCCCAAAACGATCTGGAAACCCAGGTAAGATGGTTATACTTAATTCCTTTGGTGAAAAAAATCAAGAAGTTGATGTTTTTAAAAAATTCCTATCCCATTCCACCTCAAGTCTGCAGAACAACCAGCCCTTTCATTTCAATGTAGTATAGAAATCCAGAACTTAAATAAGATTATTCTGTAAAGTTGATCTGGGAGGGGCAGCTTGACAGTATATAGCGGAGACATTCTGGCTAGGTGACCTTGGGCAAGTCACATGAGGGGTCAGGGCCCCAGGGACTTCTCCTGTAGTAGAAAGAGCAGAGAAGTACAATCTGCCCAGGAGATGAATGGTTTCTTGGGGACTTAAACACAGCAGAAGCCACAGGCCCCTCCAATCCAGAGAACAGATATGGTCATCATTTTGTTTTGTGCTTTTGTATATACATTTTTAAAAAAAAATCCTCTGCTGAGACAATATATGCTTTTCCTCGCATCTACTTTCTTGGAATCTATCAGTGGATTCAAGTTTTTCTTTACTTAATGATTGATGTTTCAACAGAAAGGCAATGTGATTCTTACCTATTAGGAAATAGAAGCTTTTCTATTCAAGCTGTGCATGGATTTTTTTGTGTACTAATAAAATAATACATGGTCTGTTGCTTGACTGTTTTAAAATCCAATTGCACAGAGTCCAGAAGGGCAGGATTTTTTGAGAGCTAGAAGTAGGATTTGATATGCACTCTGAAAGCCATGGGAAGACCATTGGATTTGTAGTCAGGGGGTCCCTTGGTTCTGCCGCATGGCACCTGTGTGACCTTGAGCTAGTTGCTTGCACCTCCTGGGTCTCAGGTTCTTGTTGATGGCCTCTCAGACCCTTTCCAGCTCTTATCTTTGACCCTATCTGTGGCCCTCTATCCAGTTCCCTAAGAGGTTTATTTTGTGTTGCAGAGAATAGCAATCCCAAGCTGAGGTGGGTGCCTATAGGCTGGAAACCCTGAAAGTGGGAGCTGGGGAGGCAGGTGATGATGCCAGCCTGTGAGTCCTACAGTTTCACAAGTGTCAGATTGGGGAGGGCTGGGGGCCAAAGACACTAAGATCACGGACTCTGTATGCCAGCCACAAGTGGAGAGCACTGAGTAAGGGAAAGGCACTGACCTCAGAGTCAGGAAGACCTGGGTTCAGATCCCTCTTCAGACTAATCAGACCTGGGCAATGCACTGAATCTCCCTTGGTCTCCATTTCCACCTGGAATCAGTGGCCTCTGAGTGCCCTCCCAGCCCTAAATTGTGAAGGGATTGTGTATTGCAGTGGAGGTGCAAGTCCGAGCCCTGATGAAATGAGAGACTCTTGAGTAATCATCACCTCTCTAGGGCACTTCATGAACGTTGTCTCATTGGATCCTTCGCCACAACCTTGGCAGGAAAGTGCTGTTATGATCGCCATTTCACAATTGAGGAAAACGAGGCAGTGAAGTGACTTGTGTAGGGTCACACTGCTAGTAAAGGTCTGAGGCTGGAGCTGAGTTTCCCTGACTCCAGGCCTGGCGCTCTGTGCACCATGGCACCACCTGGCTGTCCCGAGTGTAATAACAGCCCACATTTCTGTAGTCATTTCCTCACAACATCCCTGGCAGGTGGGTGCTATTATGGTCTCCATTTTACAGATAGGGAATTTAAGGCAAACAAAGGTTAAGTGACTTGCCTAGGGTCACACAGCTAGTAAGGGTTTGAGGCTGGATTTGAACTCAGGTTTTCCTGACTCCAGACCCAGTGGTCTCTCCACCATCTTGCCTCTGATGCAGGCTGTCCCCTTTAAAGCCTTAGAAAGGAAATCCATGAATCACTGAGGCTGAAAAAGTTCCTCACTGGGTGGCCAGACGCCTGGTGATGAGCATTGCTGCTTGTCCATCCAGCAGGTATCCAGCCCATTCATCACTGGTCCCACTTTTAAAAGTGGCAAGAGTGCCTGTCTCACTGCTGTGACACTTGAACATCCTTGGTTGGCTCTTTCTTGGGCCTGGTTTGGCATGCTCCCTTTGCATTCTTGCTTGAGGCAGCCCTTTGTGTCACAGAATTGCAAGGATGGCTGTCCCTTCTAACTCCATGGGTCTAGAATAATTCTATTAGGAGAAAAGCCTATTAAGCCTCCTGCATTGTCTGTGTGCCTATATCTAGGTTACCTCTTTGGCAAGCCTGTGAGAGCCCTAAATATCAGAAGTGTTAATAATATCACCACTTTGAACCTTTGGCGGCCAGGTAAGCACGATGTGTTTGTTATCATTAGTTCAGTTTTCGGTTGTAGTTAGAGGCAGCTGTGTTTTCTGATTCAGACAGAGCAATGAAACCCATGCCCCCTTTCACTTTCGTTTCTGCAGATTATTCCCTAGGGCCTTTAATGGTGTTTGTAGCCCTTGTGATGGTTTCCGGCCCGGTGCGGGCCCCCCCCCTGCCCCCTAGCTGCCCTGCTCAGTACTTCCCAGATTTCACCTCCCTGCTTGCACAGGCAGTCGGTGCCTCACGCCTGGAGTGCTCTTTCCTCACCAGCACCTTGCAGAACTACCACTTCCTTCATTTCTGCAGCTGTTAGGTCCTTCTTCCCTAGGCTCATGTATTGGTTTTGTACACTTCCTGAATGTACTCTTCTGGGAATACAAGATAGAGAGATGGGAGTGTCTGCTTTGGGTGTTTGAAATACAATTATGAATGGTTGACCTTGGTCTTGAAGAAGAGAGGAGAAAACCTATCTCCCTGCGTTCTTTGCAGAGGCGGGGGCCTATGGGTGTAGACCATCACATATACTCCCAGACTGAGCTTATGTGTTGGTCAGTTGGAGGAGAGGCTTGGTTAATGACTAAATCAGCTCTTAAGCATTTATGAAACACCTGCTGTGTGCCAGGCACAGTGTTGGTGCTGGGGATGTGCCCAGACGAGATTGAGACCATCTCTGCCCTCAGGGAGCCTGCATGCCGGTGAAGGAGACAAACACATGAGCAGATAGTACGAGTGACACGAGTGACCTGGAGATGTTCCTTTAGGGGGGGAATTATTTCGTTTTCTGTTTTTGTATCTCCCATGCTTAGCACACAGTAGGTGTTTAACAAACAAATGCTTGTTAATTGATCCACTGGTTACCTCTATCTGTGTTTTCATCCTTCAGTGTAATACAAACTCCTTTGGGTAGGGGTTATTTGAATTTTCTCTTTGTATCCCTAGCACTGAACACAGCACTTGGCACATAGTTGTAGGGACTTAGTAGATGCTTATTGAATGATGTTCAGGATTTGGTTCAGAGGTGGGGAGAAGGAGAAATCTGGATTCTGATGGGTCTGTCATTGGTGGATGCAGCCTGCACTGGGGCCATCCCTCATTGGCAGGAGGGGCCCGGCTCTGTCTGGTCTGGTTACTGCCTTCTGTTGGCAGAGCCCCCATCTCATCCTTTGAGAAGGCCCTTTGTGGCATCCCAGCTAATGTGCTCAGGCACAAGGACTGCCTTGGCCCATAATCGGTTTTGGAAAGTTCATTAGATTCATGAAGCCTTCTGAGCCACTGTGTTTGGAAAAATCTGGGACCTTGTTTCTCCTTAAGAGAAGTGCCGATAAAAACTCGTGCAAAATAAAGTCTCTTTGACTTAACAGTGCCTTTGTTTCATAGTTGGCAGGGGTCTGTGCACGGAAGCAGAAACCACCCCGGTTTTATTTGGAGAAGATGCTGTATCTGGATGCCTCTTGGAGCTTGGCATGGATGAAAACTGTACCCAGCTCAGGTGAGAAGGGAAGTCAGTGCATTTGGAGTGGCTTGCAGAAGTCACTCATTGGATCCATTGGACTGGCTTGCTGAATAGTCATTCAGAAGTATTGATGTGAACCATAATTCATAATGGAAGACAGGCCACCATGGTAGGGTGGAAACAGGACTGGATTCAGAGTCCGAGGAGCTCCGTTCTAGTTCAGTCCTAGTTCTACTTGGGTGGCCTTGGACACCTCAGGGAGCCTTCCTGGGCCTCAGTCTCCTTATCTGTAAAATGAAGAGATTGTACTAGATGACCTCCAAGGTCCCTTCTGGCTCCAGGTCTATGAGCCTCTGTCACAAAATCAAAGTCTGTCCAAAATGTAGCCAGGCTAAAGGTTATCATAGCCTCCAAGGCAGACACAGTTGTAGAGCAGTTTCTTGATGTTTCTGGCTTCAGATAAATCAGGTTTCTAAGACAGATCTGTTTGCTGGGAATAAAGCCAGCCATTGTAACCCCTTTTGGTATCAGTCATGTGCTGACCTTCCCTCTGGGCTTTCCAGGGCATGCCTTGGGACACGGATGCCCTGCCCAGAAACCGCCAGGGATCTGGGCAGAGAACCATTAGCCGTATGCCAGATCTAATGGAGTCTATCCACGTGTCTTTTATCTGTGAGTCCCTTTCCCAAAGGGTGGCACTAAGGATACAGGGAGTTTCCCAAAGACAAGAGGGTGAGGAAAGAAAAGATAGTCTGTGAGTGGAAGGAGCGCTGGGGCAAAACAGTTAACAGCAATGGTAGGCAGCTGTATGCTTTGTCAGAGTCCAGAGTCCAAGTCACCTCTGTGAATAATACATACCGACTTCTACCCACTTGGCTCCCTGTGGGTGTACTGAAGAAAGGGGAGGAGCGCCACATTAAGAGGTCTCTGTCACCACTTGGGGCCGCTAGGTGGCGCCATAGTGCATCGAGTGCCGGACCTGGAGTCTGGAGGACCTGAGCTGAGTTCAATGTCAGTTTTAGACTCTTCCTAACTGTGACCCTGGGCAAGTCACTTAACCCTGTTGGCCTCAGTTTCCTCATTTGTAAAATGAGCTGGAGAGGAAATGGCAAAACCACTCCAGTATCTTTGCCAAGAAAACCCCAAATGGGGTCACAAAGAGTCAGATGAGACTGAATAGCAACATAGTTCTGGAACTCCAAGCTCCAGCTGGAGCGGCCCATCTCCTCTTCCTGCTGGTTCATCCTGGCTCATTTACCAATGACTTGTCTTTTGCTGCCATGCCAGAAAGCATAAGGGACTTCTGAAGTCACATTGTCCGATGCTGTCCATCTTCTTTCTCCCTAGTTTTGCTGTTATTGTTGATAGCCTCAGTTTCCTTCTTTGTAGAATGTGAAGAGTAGATTAGAGAACCTCTGAGCTCCCTGCAAGCACTAAGATTCAGTGATCTATTTTCTAACATTCTCTGTTCAGGGGTCTTTTCCTGGGTCATAAGATGCTCTCCCGCTCTAGGTCAGTGTTCCAACATTGTATATTTGCAGTCACTCAGTTTTAAAATTCCAAGTTTACCTTTGACTCCTCCCTCCCCTTTACTCTCCACATCCGAGCACGTTCTACTGCAACTGTCTCTCTCCTCCCCTCCTCTGTGGACCATCCCTTGTAATAAAAACAAAAACAAAAGAGTCATTTAACAAAACTGAACCAACATACCAGCTGAGTCTGATGGTTCCCAGTGGTACCCAGGTGCACTTTCTCATCTCTGCTTTAGGGCCTAACTTGAGCATTATACCCAGCTCAAGAATATTTTTCCTACCTATCCATTCCTTTCTACTCACAGTGCTGCCCCCTCATTTCTGCCTCTTGTAATCTCTCCCTTGGACAATTTCCAAGAGTTAGTAATAGCCTCTTAAAAATTAGTCTCCTATTTTCCAGGCTCTCTGTTCTCCAGTTAATCTATTCTTCATTCGCCCTGATGCCCAAGTTACCTTCTGGATGCCTGAGTCTAGTCATGCTACCTTTTAGCTCAAACACGTCTGGAACTCCCTATTGTCTCTATGATAAATTGCCAGCTCCTCAGCCTGGCATTTAAGATATTCCACAATCTGGCTTCTAATTACTCTCTTTGCCTTATTCCGTGACCACAGCTGTGGTAAAGCCAAACCAGATCAGCCACTGTCCCCCCAGACCCAGCTTCCCGTTTGGCCTGCTCATGCTGCCCTGCAGTTTCTTGGCCCTCCCCCCCGCCCATTCTCTGCCCAACTCCAGGGCTCCTGGCTTTGGGATGTCTTCCCTGAACACTCTCAGCCAGGTCCCAGCTCAAAGTGACCCCTTCCTCTCTAAATCTTTTATTGACTTTTCCTTTCTACTTAATGATATAAAATATCATTTTATATATGTAAAAAAAGTATGTATTTTATCGATGTCACAATCACATTCTAACTTGTATAGCAGTTCTTTATATAGCCTCATTCTCCTTTCTAGATTATAAATTAAAGAAAGCCAGAGAGATTGTTGGCACCCCTGATGCCTAGTGGGGAGCCTCCACACAACTGAGAGGCAACTTGGTATAGTGGAAAGAGCAGGAGACCTGGAATCACTAAGCCCTGAGGGCGAATCCTGTCTCAGACACTTACTTGTTGTGTGACTCTGGGCTGGTTGGTTAATGGCTTCCGACCTCAGTTTTCTTCTGTAAAGTGGGGCTAATAATACCCACTTCACCAAGGTGTTTTAAAGAAAGTACTTTACAAAGCCCTTGAGAAATGTGAATGGTTTTCATGAACATGTATGTTCTCTCAGTCTGTCAGCAGGGAAACCCAGCAAACTCCTAACGCCGTCGTCATCTCCGTGATGACTGACGTTGAAATGATGCCTTCAGTGATGCAGAGCACTTTACATGCATTGTTTCTTTTGAACCTCACAACAGCCTTGGGAGATAAAGTGCTTTAGGTTTTGCTGTATCCTTTTGACGCACACGGACAGTGAAGCTAGTTAGTATTGGAGGAAGAATCTGAACCCGTGTCTTCCAGGCTTCAGAAGTCCAGCACTCTATCCACTGTGCCGGAGTTTCTCTACATAGGTATGAGAAGCTTGTCAAGGAGGTTCAGGAAGTATTTGCTAAATAACATTATCTTACTGAAATTAATGAACCTGTTTTATTCCTTCTGTGTATATACAAGGTAAACTCTAAAATCCATTTCCATTTCACATTGACTAAGGGTATGTAGAAAGCTTACTGAAAGCCTCAGGATATGGGAACTGGCAAAGTTTGGGACTTCCTGGGAACCCCAAGTTGCTGCTCCCTAAGAAAAATACTTAGGATATTTCTTATGCAAGTTGTGATTAAATCTAATACTGAAGCTGATAAAATAAGACTGGAGGCCAAGGTCCCTTGGCTCTGAGATAATAAGTGCTTTAATCTCTCTTGCAGGGCAGACGTTACTAACAGACTTAATTCATTAGTACAAGCTACTCATGTGGCCAAGAAAGGCAACTCAGATTATCAGAACCTTCTTGATGGCTGGCTGGAAATAATATGTAAGTTAAAGCCCTCCTGGCTGTTTCTAGGATGAGACACTCCATCTGCAGACTGTATATTTTCTCTGGCTGGCTCCTGTACTCCTGTACCAGGAATGCTCTCCTTCCTCATCTCCACCTCCTGGCTTCCCTGTCCTCCTTCAAGTCTTACTGAAATCCCACCTTCTGCAAGAAGCCTTTCCCCATTCCCCTAGTGCCTTCCCTCTGATACTTGTCTCCAGTTTATCATGTCTGTCATGCTCTGTTGTTTCCAGTTGTTTCTCTCCATGAAGGCAGGGACTAGTTTTTACCTTTTTTGTATCCTCAGCACTTAGCCAGTGCCTGGCACACAGAATTGCTTAGTACATACATGTCAGACTGATTATAGCTGTATGTGAAATGGTGTGTATATGTGAATTCCCATTTGTAGCTTTGGAGTCATGTTTGCTTTATACTTTGTGTATGGTTGAGATGGACAAGATGGCTATAAGCCAAGACTAAAGTGAAGGAAGAGTTGGTGTAGATGATTGTACACTTAATGCTGTCCCTGAGGCTAAGATGCAGCAGAGTATGAATTGGTGATTTTTGTGCTAATTTTGGCCTGATAATTAACACCAAGAAAACAAGAGGTTCTCCACCATCCATACAAGGGGTGCCACATCACCATGGATTTCCACAGCAAATGGAGAAATTTTGAGTGCTATGAATAAGATCTCTTATTTTCCAGGGATGTCCACATAGATGATAAGGTTGATGCACACATCACCAGAGCTAGCTCAGTGTTTGGGAGGCTCTGAAGGAAACTATGGGAGAGAAGAGGTATTAGACTGCCGATCATACTGAAGGTCTACAGAGCTGTGGTGCTGACTTCATTGTTGTGCTGACCTCATACATACCTCATTGTATGTCTGTGAAACCAGGATAGTCTGCCAGTGCCATGCCAGGAAACCGAATCGCTTCCATTTGAATTGTCTTAGGAAGATTCTAAAAATTACATGGCAGGATAAGATACCAGACACTGAGGTCCTTTCTCCAACCAAGCTTCCAAGCATTCAAACTCTTTTACAGAGAGTGCAACTCCAGTGGGTTGACCATGTAGCCCAAATGCCAAATCCATGTGTAGTGCCAACACAATATTCCCAGTGCCAAAGATGGAGGTGAATATGTTGGCATAGTTCTCAAGCACAAAATATAACAGACTCTCCATATAGAAGACGGAAGCAGAACATTTATCCAGACACCAGAAAACCAAATCCCAAAACCAGAAAGCTGAAGCCATCATAGTAACAAAGAAGTTAATACACCATAACACAGCAGAGAGCCATACCATCCTTTAGTCTTCCTACAAACAAACACTCACAAGCCTAATTGTCTCCTTGGATGCATCCTCTCTTCCTGCCAGCTCTAACTGCTCTGACTCTCAGCTTCCTGTGGGCTCTGCTCCCCCCTTCAGCAAACTCCTCCCATCACAGACTCTATGTGATTACATTTGACCTGTTAGAGGGCAGAGAATAGCTTCAAATTCCTGTCACCATTACAGCATATCTGCCTAAAGGACCGCAGAAAACTCGTGCAAGGCAGGCATTCACAGGGAGGTCAGAAGCGGCGGTACAGGACACTCTCAGGGTTTCTCTGAAGAATCTTGGTTCTGACTGCGCGACATGAGAGATAGTGTCAAAGGCCTGGTCAGTATGGTGTGCCCTCCTCCAAGAAGGCACTGTGCTTCGTGAGAAAAGCAGAGCTGAAGGAGCTTAAAAGAAATGTGGGATGTGCACAGTTAGAGCCATCTCCACTCCAGATATCTGTGTGAACTGTCCGTGCCTGACCAGTGGGGGAGTCTTCTGAGCTTGTATTGGTCTCATCAGCTGCAGTTGGACACACTGTACACTGACCTCGACATAATGATGTCCCACTCTGGGGTCACAGATCTAGGGCAGAGTGAGAAGGGAACCTGCTTTTAGGGGTTGATCCTAGGTAGGGACACCCTGGGGGATGTAGGAAAGGAGAAAGGAGAAAGGAGGAGATTCAGAAGCCACTAGCAGCAGGGCTGCAGTTCAGCCCCTAAGCTCAAAGCTCAAAGCTTCTTCCAACACCTAGTCAAGCATATAGAAGATTAACCGAGGCAGAATCCTAGACCAAAGGGAAGCTTATAATTTTGCTGCTCAGAGCTCTCAGAGTTTTCCAGTTGACTAATAGGGGTGGAGTTTGGCAGCGTCTACTACTCAGATCCAAACCCAAATCTCTGCCCTCTGAAAGCAGAGTTCTGCTGAGCCCAAAAGTCAAGTAATTGACTGGCAACATGAGCAAACCAAGGAAACAAACCAAGCGCAGAAATCAAACCTTAGATTCCTTTTTGTGGACAAAAAGGATCAAAGCATGGAACGGGAAGAAGACAGTGAAGTCAGAACTCCTGTACCAAAAGCTCCCAAGAAAAATATGAATTGGTTACAGCCATGGAGGAGCTCAAGAAAGATTTTGAAAATCAAGTAAGAGAAGTGGAAGAAAAATTGGGAAGAGAAATGAGAATGATGCAAGAAAATCATGAAAAGTGAGTCAACAACCTGACTGAAGAAAATGACACCTTGAAAAATAGACTAACTCAAACAGCAAAAGAGGCTCAAAAAGCCAAAGAGGAGAAGAATGCCTTAAAAAGCTGAATTTGCCAGATGGAAAAAGAATTTTGAAAGCTCACTGAAGAGAATAATTCCTTCAGAATTAGATTGGAGCAAATGGAAGCTAATGATTTTATGAGAAATCAAGATACTATTAAACAGATCTGAACAAATGAAAAAATAGATGGCAATGTGAGATACCTCACTGGAAAAACCACTGACCTGGAAAATAGATCCAGGGGAGATAATTTTAAAATTATTGGACCAC
>CM053587.1:326261156-326273854 GCA_028646515.1 Pseudochirops corinnae | reverse complement strand
CCTCAAGAAATTCTCAAGGAAGATTGCCCTGATATTTTAGAACCAGAGGGCAAAATAGAAGTTGAAAGAATTCACCAGTCACCTCTTGAAAAAGATCCCAAAAAGAAAACTCCTAGGAATATTATAGCCAGGTTCCAGAGTTCCCAAATCAAGGAGAAAATATTACAAGTGAGCCAAGAATAAGTTATAGTTTATAAATATGATGGAATGCTATTATGCAAGGCAGCTGGTGGCACAGTGGAGAGAATGCTGAGCCTGGAGTCAGGAAATCCTGAGTTCAAATCTTGCCTCAGACACTTACTAGCTCAGTCACCCTGAACAAGTCACTTCACCCCTGCCTCAATTTCCTCAACTACAAAATGGGGATAATAATAGCACCTACATTCCAGAATTGTTGTGAGATAATATTTTTTTAAAAATGCTTAGCATCGTGTCCGGCACATGGGAGGCATCATATAAATGCTTAATCCTTTCCACTTCCCTCTTAATGTAATGACCAACCAGGATTCCAGAGGACTGGTGATGAAATATAATACCCTCCTTTTGATAAACAAAAAAGAGGAGGACTCAGAATGAGACAAATTTTTTTGGATATGTCCATCGTGGAAAATCGTTTTGATTGACTATACATGTTTGTAATAGGTTTTATTTTTCTTGTGTTCTTAGGGGAGGGGCATGGAGAGTAGTTGGGGCAGGATGATGAGAAATATATCTTGACTGATTAAAACAAAATATTTTTTAAAAATAGCTCATAGCTCACAGGGTTGTTGAGAAGATCACATGTAATAATGTATATAAAATACGTTTCAGACCTTTAAAAAAAAAGAAACATGTGACCCTATGGTTTTCTCCTCTTTTCTACGAGATGCGTATCAAAACTATTGGCAGCCCTGGGGGTGGCTAGTTACTGTTATCTTTTTTGTAATGGATTAGTCTTGGTTTCAGTCAGTCTTTGTACATGGGAATTTTGCTGTCTCATGATTCTGAATCTATAATATTCTCAGATTCAAACTGCATTATAGGGAGGACATTTGTATCATTCTTTCCCTAAGGCATATTTTGTCATTGTTCTTACAGGGAGAAATACACCTTTTTCTGGGGACAGTCTCCATCTTAAAGACATAAAAGGCCTCTGCCCTGAGGTGCCTGCCGTGCTGACTATTCAGTTCCCTATTTCTGATGGTGGTAATTTGGAAGGGATTCCCCAGCATGTGATACTTGGCACAGAGGTCAGGTAAACTGCTTGGGGCAGTGCTAACTGGGAGCAAGAGAAGCACAAGTAGCAGGGGCCCTGAAACTTCAGATCCCCTCACAGTGACAGCAGCAAAGGCTGTCCCCTTATGAACACAGAGACTCAGCAATGTGACGGACGGACCTCTTCATTGCATTGAGGGGTTGTCCTGAGTGGACTTGGTCCATTCCATTTGTATTTAACTCCAGGCTGGTGCAGGTGTATGATCCACGTGAGATTCTGAGATCCAGATGAACAGAATGCTCATTCTGACCAGGGTCCAGCTTGGTTTGAGATAGAAGAGTAAGAAATTGAATGAAAAGGCCCCCAGCCTTCTCCACAGTGTCTGTTTGCCTGTTGGGAAAGTTTACCAGCTGTTTCACCATCAGTAGGTTGTAGCCTAATCACTGGAATCTTTTTCTTCAGCTTTTCTTCTGTCACCTGGCAATTTCCGTGTGGGATAAACTGTGAAGATAAGCCTAGTCTTTTCCCTATCAGTGTCACAGTTCGGTTTATTAAAATACCTCCTCAGCTACCCAAGCCACTGACAAGGTAACCACTTCATTGCCACTTTAGTGTCTGACAATATTAGGAAGTGAGGTCATATGTACTTTTAAAAAGAAGGTAGATTTGGTGGGGTGAGCAGGGTTACTTAAACTTTTTCCACTCCAGACCTCTTTTCAAGTTTGGGCACTGTTTCATTGGCGTTGTGTGGCCTGAGGGCATGCACAGTGCAAAGTAGGCATGCTTTGTGTTCAGAACCAACCAGAACCAAGGCTACAGTGAAGTTGCCAATGCAGCATGGGAAAGCACTGCCAGAAGTACCTTGGATTCATTATGTGTTTGGTTTTTAATTATTTTTTGGTCATTGAGCGTTCAGAAACTTTTTACTATTGCCACATTTTTCTAGACTACCGTGTGGGGTTGGGACCCACAGTTTAGGAAGCACTGGATAATGGATAGATGTTGACATCAGAATCACAAAAATCTAGATGCCAATCCTGCTTCTGCCACTAGGACCCTGGGGATGAGTCATCTTACCTTTCTGACCAAATTTTCCTCCTCTGCCTCTGGGAAAGGGGGGGCAGGTGGTGTGGACTAGGAACTCTGAGCCTGTGTGACCTTATCAACTCCCTCTAGTTCTGGGATCCTTTGACCTTTTGGTGCCCTTTAACAGATCTTGTGAGGCCGACTCTCTGTCTTGGCATTGTCCTGGCTTTGCTACTTACCAAGGTGTCTTATAGTTTTCAGATCAGCTATTCCAGCCATGACTGCACTAACAATGTTGTCTGCTGGCCAGAGCTCATTTTCCCCTTGACCAGAAATTACCAAGGTAGGAGCACTAGGCCACCATGTGGTCTTATCTCTCTGTCTTTAACTAGATGAATAAATCAGTTTGCCATATTGGGGACGGGAGTCATCAGCCATTCTCAGGATATTCAGATGACCCCTATGGTTTGGGATCCACAGGGTACTTTTTTAAGGGTCTGGCAAAGGCAGATATTTGGTTAAAATAAAAAGATAAGGATTTCATTTAAATTTGCATTTGAAGTTTTCTCATTTAACACTAGATAATAAAGCAAAAGAGTAAACCAACACACAACCAGCCCCTTGCAGTCTGGGCACTTAGCACCTGTGATGGGCCAGGTGGTGGGGAAGGCTCTGGAGATACAAGGAAGAAAAAACTTCATGAAGGTGACATTCTATGGGGAAAAATGACCTGCCCACAGAAATTACATTTTGCGTGTGTATATTTGATACATACTTATATGGTAATATATTTGATTCAAAGTATCATATATGTCACATATACAGTATAAAATAGTTTTTTGGGAGGGGTGGGTAGAGAGGTATCCATTTGGAAGGACACTTAAAGGTGAATAAGGAGAGCATCCCAGGCCTGCAGGGCAGGAAGTGTAGGAAGCTTGGCAAGGGGAACTGAAGCTAGATTGCAGAGGGATTCAAAAGCCAAATCGAAGGGTTGGTATTTTAATCTAGAAGTAATAGGGAGCCACAAGAGTATCTTGAGCAAGGGAATGATGTGTTTAGAACCATGCTTTAGGAAGCTCTCCTGGGCAGCTTTGTAGAGGATGGATTCCTGAGAGAGGAGACAAGATAAGGAGAGGTGCCGAGACCCCAAACAAGGCAGGTGGTCCAGAGACGGAGAGGAGGCATATACGATAGAGGTGGGCCTGATGAGCAGTCACCTATATGGGATGACCAGGAGAACAGAGCCAGGGATGCCTGGCAGGATGCTTGAGGAGCCTCCATAGGAAAGAGGGCTGGGCCTCAGGGGAAAGGCCACGCTGACTTATGTTGGGGGCGTGTTTGAGATGCCTCCAGGATATCATCTATTTTGGTTTTTAGGAGGGATGAGGGCCAGATTGACAGATCTGGAGGTTGTCTGCATAGAGATGAGACTGAGATGGAGACTAGAAGGCCCAGGATAGAGCCCATTGGCATACCCTTAAAGAGGGGGCAGAATGTGACTAATGATTCAGCAAAGGAGACTGAGTGGCAGTGGCCTGTCAGGTAGAAGGACAACCAGGAGAGAATGCTATCGCCAAAATCCAGGGAGGAGAGAGAGTCTGGGAGGACGGGAATGGGCAACAATGTCAAATGCTGTGAAGTCAAGAAAGATGGGGTGGCTAGGTGGCTCCATAGTGCTCAGAGTGACGAATTTGGAATGAGAGAAGATGCATCTTCCTAAATTCAAATCTTACCTCTGATACTAACTATCTTTGTGACTGGGTAAGTCACTTAATCCTGGTTGCCTCAGTTTCCTCATCTGTAAAATGAGCTGGAGAAGGAAATGGCAAACCCCTGCAGTATCTCTGCCAAGAAAATGCTAAAAATGGAGTCACAGAGAGTCAGATCTGACTGAAAAATAACTAAACAACAGAACAGGAAAGATGAAGACTAAAAGAAGCGATGGGATTTATCAGTCAAGAGGTCATTGCCGGAGCTCATAAGCAATGATTTTAGAAACCTGTATCCCCTTGGAGACCCAGCCTGCTACTAAGAGGAGGGTGTAACGTGCCTGGAGTCAGGGCTGGGAGGAAATGTGTGCCCCAGAAATGGTGGTGGTGGTGTTCAGGCATTTCACTTGTGTCTGACTTTTCTTGACCCCATTGGGGTTTTCTTGGCAGAGCTACTGGAGTGGTTTGCCATTTCCTTCTTCAGCTCATTTTACAGATGAGGAAACTGAGGCAAACAGGGTTAAGTGACTTGCCCAGGGTCACATAACTAGAAAGTGTCTGAGTCTGGATTTTAACTCAGGGAGTGGAGCCTTCCTGACTCCAAAACCTCAAATTCTAGGGCTAACAAAAATCTTGCAGTAGCACTCCCCTGGAATTAGTACAATGATCTCTGTAAACACAATGGAGACTGACTTCTATTTGAGCCTGTCTTTTTGTGCTTGTATAAACTCATGTCATGCTGCCCAGGTCAAGAAGTCCATTACCTTCCATAAAGAGAGAGCCCATGGGGAGCCTGAGCTCCATCTCTGTTGGGTGACTCAGATTGCAAGGGCTTGCTTGAGTGTTTATTCCTTTGCCTTATTACCTTCACTTGTTTACATTTGTGTTTATCATTGAACTCTTCTTTTCTTTTTTCTCTTTCCATATTTTTTCTTTCCTTATTATTGAGTGCTTCTTTTTCTTCTTTTCAGTTTAGCTACAGGCCAAGGGCCCCAAGAGTTCAAGGCTCTCAGTGTTGCTAATGTTTGTTTTCTTCCAGGAGAATCTTACAGTTCCTCCATTGCCAAAAGCTTGATGCTGGCCTTCATCCTCATGATGATTGTATTATTCAACGCCATCGGGATGAAAATTTTCAGGTTTTGGGACTTCTTCCCCATCTAACTAATGGGAGTCTTCAGAGAGCAGTGGCAGCACTGTAGTCAGGAGCTGGGATTGTGACGGAAAACTTCCTCTTAGTGACATTTTTCCTATTTATTTCTGTAAAAAGGTGGTATTCAGTGATCGGTCAGTTTGTTTCTAAATGTCACTTGCTGGCCACCAGCCAGTCAGTTGATTTTATTTTCAGTTGTAGAAGCTCCTGGTGACTGTCTTCTAGGAGGGGCCCATCTTGGAGAGGGGGCTTGATCTGCCCCAGTGGCAGTGGTGCACCTGGAAAATAGCAGCCCCTGGAAGCGCCGAAGTCAGGAGAGCTGTCATTGGTGGAAACCTTAGCATCCTCGAAGTGACTTGTCCAAGGCCACACAGCTAGTCATTAGCAGAGTTGACCAGAATCCCTAACAAAATGTAAAAAAGTATCAGTTATTTAAAGAGTTAAGTATGTATTTATAAACTGTAAATTTATGCTTATGACCAATCTCCTTAAAGGACCTCTTTTTTTAGTCAATAAGAACAGACTTTTCCCCCCAAAATACTTAGATTTATATCACTTTACTAGATGACCTTTGGTTTAAATAGATTTTGCATATTATGAATAAATTTTTCTTTTAAGAAATTATTCTTTTCTCCTTATTTGATGTCCTGTTTATCCTGCAAAAATAGCTGACGTTTATTCAGTGTTTTGAGGTTTGCCATATGCTTTCTTTTTATTGATCCTATGAGGCAGGCAGTACAAATGTTATTTTATTATATTCTATATCACATTATATTATTTTTTATGATATCATATCATATTATAGGTCAGAGAGGTCAAATTTGTTGTAGGGTTGAATCCCAGGTCTCCTGGCTCCAAATGTCACCATACTACGAGTCCATATTGTGTCTCTTGGTGATCTCAGCAGCTGTCATGGTTCAATGATTATCCCTGCGGACATCATTCCTAATGCATACATCTAGTCTTTCACTTGAGCTGCACTCCCAGATCGCCGGTTACCTGTTCAGTATTTCAAAGTGGATGTGTGAGACCCCTGTCGAGCTCAGAATGTTCCATATTGAACTCACTCTCTCCAAACTTCCCCCTTTCTGTTGAAGACAGCCTTGTTCTTTCAGCCTCGAAGGTTTGTCATGTTGGTTTTCCCCTTGATTCCCAGCTCTCCTTCCCCCTACACAGCCATCTTATCTGGAGCCAAATCTTGCCTTTCCTGTTTCCACAACATCTTTCCTGCCTGACACCTTCTCTTTACTCACACAGCCTCCTCAGTTCAGGTCCTCCTCACCTCCCAGCTGGACTACTGCAGTAGCCTCCCGTGACCTACCCCTGCCACTGCCCAAGTCCTGTTCTTAAGGCACTTGCTTCATGAGCCCAGGGGGCTCCCTCTGGCACCAAAGATAAAGCAGTAACTCTGTCAAGCCTTTAAAGCCCTTTCCACCCTGGCTCCAACCATTGCTCTCCTTCTTTCCCTCTACCATCCAGCTGAATGGGCTTTCTTTCTGCTCCATATCCCTGCCTTCCTCCAAGCCTCCTCTGAGAGTCCCATATTCTCCCTGCTCGATGTCTTCTCTTCCTAGCCACCTTGTTCTCTCCCTGCTCCTTATTCACATCTGTTCTCTTCCTGTTTATTCTTTCTGTACACGTCTCTCCCATGCCAGCATCAACTCTTTGGCAGTAGGGATTGTTTCCTTCTTTGTCCTGGTGCCCCCAGCATCTAGCCCTGTGCCTGGCACACGGCAAGGCCTTAACAAATGCTTGTTGCTGGAAGTGACATCTCTAGGGTGCCATGTGTCTTCTGCCTTAACATAAGGGCCATATACAGAATGGGAGCCTGCTTCTAGACAGCTCACAGAGCAGGGAGGGGCAGGAAGCAGCATGGGCCTGGCAGGTCAAATCACCACGCTGACTACCACCTGCCCTCCGACCCTGATGGAGACGGCCCAGAGTCTTGGGAAGAGCAATGCTTCCCCACCCAAGGCTCTCGGTCATCCTCCCTGGAAGCACCCAATACCACATGATCCGTGTGCTATGGAGATGCAGGCTGGCAAATGCTTGATGTCTTCTCTCCCTCCCTCTCTGTCTCCTTTGTTCCCTCCTTTCCTTCATTTATTTCCTTTCTTCCTTTCTCCCTCCTTCTTTTCTTTATTTCTTTCCTCTCTCCTTCCTTCATTTCTCCCTCCTTCTTTTCCTTTCTTCCCTCTATTTCTTCCTTTCTTCTTCTCTCTTTCCTTCCTCCTTCCTTTCCTTCATTTCTCTCCTTTCTTTTCTTCCTTCCTCCCTTTCCTTTCTCACCTTTCTTCTCTCTCCCTTCCTCTTTTCCTTCCTTTCTTCCTTTCTCTCTCCATCCCTCCCCTCATTCCTTCCATTCTTTTTTCTTCATCCCTCCTTTCTTATTTCTTTTCTTCCTTCCTTTCTTTCTTCGTCCCTTCTTTCTTTTCCTTCCATCCTCCCTCTCCCTCCTTTTCTTCCTTTCACCCTCCCTCCTTTCTTTTTTCCTTCCTTTCCTTCCTTCTTCCCTCCCTTTCATCTTTTCTTCCTCTTCCCTTCTTTCTTTGCTTATTTCTTTTCTTCCTACCTCCCTTTCTTCCTGCTTCCCTTCCTTCCTCCCTCCTTTCCATCCTGCTTCCCTTCCTTCCTTCCCTCCCTCCTAGCAGGAACAAGTTTTGCTTTTCTTTGTTCCTCTTTGTATTCCCTAATGCTTACTTAGTGCAGTGCCTGACATAGAAAAGGTGTCACGGCGGGCTCAGGGAGAGATTAGATCCGCTAGTCTCTCCTAATTTATCTCCGGACGAATTGAAGTAATGAGTCGAGAGTCAGAGAGATGAATAATGGCTCCCTTTAATCTCCAGGAGAACAAAGCTTAGAAAGTTATAGTAAAGCGTGCAGAGTGCATGATTCCGTGGCTGTACCAATCCGGATCCAAATACTGCGCGTGGGCACCTCGTGCATTGATGACTCTGTCCAATCGGGACCATGGCGGGGGAGGGCTGAACCAGCCGAGGTAGCTGTGCATCACAGAGGAACACCCTCATGCAAACACATAAGTAGCTGTGACCCTCAGGTAGTGACCTTGGGACCCCACATGTTATGTCTTGTAGCTGGAGCAGAGTGTGAGAATGTTTATGCCCAAAGGCTCTCAACATCTTTATCTAACTAGAACAGAGTTCGAGAGGGTGAGGGTGAGAGTGTTTGTGCCCAGAGGCTCTCAACAAAAAGGCACTTAATAAATGCTTGTTGACTAGACCACCCAAAAGGAATTTCCTGTATCCATTCTAATCACAGAGAATTTTATAGGAGATTAATCACTGCTTTCATGTTTGTAATTTCCAGCAACATTAACTCTCAGTTTATCCTAAAAGAGGTTTTAGGGCTAGGGTGGTGCCTCTCTGGGCTCTTTGTGTCCTGGTTGAATTAGAAGGGAAGAGTGTAGTAAGCAGAGGGGGTGAGGGTCTATGTGTCACTGCATTCTAGTACTAAATGTGAACTCTGTAGAGGGTGCATTTAAAAATCACTGCCTACATCTCCCATCATCTGGATGATGGAGAGTTGAATTGATTGTAGCCCATCAGATGAGCAATGCAAAATACTTCTCATAGAAAGTCTCTGTGAGACAACGGAATCAAATAGTGGAGATTTCTTTTGAATTCTGCACAGAGGTCTGATAAGAATAAGGTTTATTGACTGCCAGCTTCTATTTGGGTAGTCTGTGTCGTGTGCAGAGAGAACCACATTTGTTACTCCTTGCAAAATCAAAACTGTTAAGGATTCATAGAGACTGTAGATTCCCCCTCTCTTTTAAAAAACCACCACTCTCACTTTCAAATATATTTCTTCCATTATTCACAGATTTCTTGTAACAAAAAAATAAGAAAAAAATAGCAAGACAGAGCTGGGTCTAACAGTGTTGGGGATGGGGAACCTACTATATCCACAGCCCTACGCAAAGAGAAAAGCACTTTGAGATCAACATTACCAGTCTTGGAAAGGATAGATCAATCAATGGACACTCCTCCTTGGCCACCACTTCCCCATATAATATTGTCTATCCCTATTAAAATATAAGATTGTTAAGGGCAGGGACTATCCTACCTTCTTGTCTTTGTATCTCTATTAGCTTGGTCCAGTGCCTGGAACATAGAAAGGGCATAATTAGTGCTTCATTCATTCATTCATTCATTCATTCATTCATTCATTGTTGGTTGTTTAGGTATTCTCTAGGACCAAGCTTGGGTATTTTATAATGACACAATTAAGTTTCATTTATTTTGGTACTTTCTTTTTACATTGTTGTGGTCATTGTGTATATTGTTTTCCTGTTTACTTCACTCTGCCAAATATCGATACTTAATTAATAATTAATCTCACCATTTCTAAGCATGTAGTAATATTCTATTACATTCACATATGAAAATTTATTTAGCCATTCTACATTATTTCAGCTCTTTGCTATCCCCCAAATCACTGCTATGATGATTTTGGGGTACAGGGGACCTGGCTTTTCTCTATTTATACATACATAAATACATATATATATATATATAAATAGAAATAGAGAGAGAGGAGGAGAGAGAGGGAGAGAGAGAGAGAGGAGGGAGAGGAGAGAGAGGAGAGGGGAGGAGGAGGAAGAGAGACAGAGAGAGAGAGAGAGAGAGAGAGAGAGAGAGAGAGGGAGGGGGAGAGAGTATAGAGACCTGTGGGTCAATTCTGACATTTTTAGTCACTTTCTTACCACAATTCCAAATTTCTTCCAAGAATGGTTTGGGCCAGTTCACAGCTCCACCAACCGTGTATTAGTTAGTGTGCCTGTCTTTCCAAAGCTCCTCCAACACTGAACATTCCCACCTCTCGTTGCCACTTTGCTGCCTGCAGCCCTTTACATTTCCTACAGTTAAGGAACCCAGAGAAGGAAAGTTGCTTGGCCAAAGTAAAAGGTAGAAAGAGCAGAGCAAGGATTCAAATTCAGTTCTCCTGAGCCCAGAATTGGTACACTTGGCAGCACTCCATCCCATCCCAGCACACAGCAACCTTTCCTATTAACTACTGGTTATTACAGTTCTTAGGTAACGGAATTAGTTTTCACACGTCACGAACTTCAGTTCACTTAGTTTCCCCTACTTTCCGAAGAAAAACAGCTCCGGCTCAGACAGCAGCTCTGGGAATCCCCTACTCAGACTCAAACTTTTTTCCCCCACCGCTTGGTGAAAGAGACCAGGGATGTGAGAGCACACACAGAAAACTCCCATTTACCAATTTGGAAGGAACTTCACTAAAACGATCGTGGCCCGTACGGGGATCGAACCCGCGACCTTGGCGTTATTAGCACCACGCTCTAACCAACTGAGCTAACCGGCCCTGAGGGACTCGCCTCGCCCAAGTCCTTTAGAGCTGTCGATCGTCTGTAATCCGGACGAGGAGGAGCCCGCAGCCCATTGGGCGCCGCGTGCTCGGGGGCTGGGCTGGGCCGGGGGCCCGGGCCGGGTGGCGCTGCATCCAGCCTCGCCTCCGTGACTCACCCGGCTCCCGGGATTCTCTTTTGTGATCACTTGGGTGTTTACTAAAAAAATAAAAACTTTAAAAGTTTGTTCTAAACTTAGCCAGCACAAGGTTTGCTCTCGGAGGGCGGGGGCTGGCGCCTTCCTGCCTGTGCCACCAAACCTTGCACACCGTAGGCGCTTAATACTTGCCGGTCCTGTTGAATCGGTGAGTGGCCATCGCATCCCCTCAGTAGAAGTTAGGCTTCTTGAGGGCAGGAGCTTTTTTTTGGTGGAGGGGCCCTTGTATCTCCACTACCCGGTAGACAGTAGTCGCTAAATAAAGGCTCGATGATGTTGTTGTATCTCTCCCTCCGCCCCCCCTCCCCCGTCCCTTCCTCCAAGTAAACTCCCTTTGAAGGGAGGGGCTTAAAACATTTCCCTGCACGTGACATATGGCTTGATATAAAGTAAGCGCTTACTAAGTGCAGGTTGTAGGAATACTATTTTCTCCCCAAAGAACGTAACCCCAGGAGGCCTGGGCTCCTGTCGCCGCGGGGTGGGGGTGGGTGGCATCATCCCCTCCCCCCCTCCCCCCCCACCCCCGAAGGTAAGCTCCCAGACGGCAGGCACTGTTTCATTTCCATCTGTTCCCCTCTGCGGCCCATCAAACCTTAATTAGGCAACGAATAGAAAGGAGGCCGGGCACCACTTGCGGCTCCCTCCCCCCCATAATTTAGGGCTAAGCTCCCCGAGGGCAGTGATGGTTTAGTTTTTGCCTCAATCCCTCCCGAGCACAAGCAGGCGCTTAATAAATGCACGCTGCGTCGCACTCGAACCCACGGCCCCTGACGGGACTGACAGGACAACTCCCGGGCAATTCCGTTCGGGATGCTGGGGCTCGAGCCCTTGAACTGGAGCGCCTATGGAGCCCGAGAGCCTGCTACCCTGGCTTTTCGCTTCAGGCACGTCAGGCGCCGCCCGCGGGCCAGCTCCGCCCAAAGGCCGAGAGGAGGGGGTGGGGCCCGATCCTGGCCGCCCCGCCTCCCACCCGAGGGCCGCCTTCTCCCGCCCGCTCTCTCCCGGGGTTTGCTGCCTCTCGGCCCTCCTGCTACCCGCCCCGCCCCGCTGCAGGGAACGGGGCGGGCTCGCCAGCTCCGGGCATGACGTCACCGGAGCGGCCTCGAGGGGACCCGGAAGCGGAACCGGCGGTAACCGCGGGAGGCGGGGCTGGGCTGCCGACTGAGGAGGCGGCGGCCTCGAAAGCGGAGGAGGCCCAACTGCGGAGCGCACTGCCGAGCGGCGGGGCGGCCACGGAGAGCGAGCCGCGGGCCCATGGTGCTAGGCCGCCGCGGGGAGGCCGCCACGGGAGAAGCGCCGCCGGGCCTGGCCTCGCGGGGCCCCGCGCTGGACCATGGGCTCCCTCTTCCGCAGCGAGGCCATGTGCCTGGCGCAGCTCTTCCTGCAGTCTGGCACGGCCTACGAGTGTCTGAGCGCCCTCGGGGAGAAGGGCTTGGCCCAGTTTCGGGATGTGAGTACCGCGGACCGGGGAGCGGAGCAGGTTGAGGTGTTTCGGAGAGCGCCTCGGCCTCTGGAGTGGAGGCCCCGGGAGGCTGGGGGTCTTCCTGGGCCTCCGGCTACCCCTCTGCCGAGGGAGGGGGCCGGAGCACAGCTGTGGCCAGGATTCGGTGACCTCTCCGGCGCAGCGGAATCTGCTTCTTTGAAGTGGGGGATGGGAGTGGGCGTGGCGGGGGGGGTTGGAGATCTGTTCTGGTGAAACTGTGACCTCTCTGGACCTCGGTTTCCTCTTTTGTAAAGTAAGGGGGACCTGGATCTGCGGTCTTCCTGGGCCTCAGTGTTCTCTGTAGAGCGAGGGGGTTGGGCTGGACCATTCTCTGAGGCCTCTTCGTGCCCCAGGTCTCCGGCCCCTGCAGGAACCCCTCCAGCCGGGTGAGCTCACTACCTTCGGGGCGGCCCCTTGCGATGCTGGACAGCTCCGGAGGTGGGACACCCGCGACCTGGGAGGTGTGAGGCTGCTGGAGACCCCAGGGGCTTGCCGAGCCCCTTCCTCACTCCGCCCCTGAGCTTGCTGTCAGGTGGGCAGAGCAGACTAAGAAAGTTAGGCTCCCCCCCCCCCCGGGCAGCACATG
>CM053587.1:326246058-326261056 GCA_028646515.1 Pseudochirops corinnae | reverse complement strand
AGCCTTGCCTTCCTTGGCCTCAGGTCTTATCTGGTCATATCGAGGCTGCAGTGTGGATGCCCCTGTGTTTTTCTGTCCTGATATTTATAGGAGCCTCCTCAGTACAGAGCACTGTCCAGATTCCCGGGGTCTTCAGGGCGTTTCTTCATCTGTAATAGCAGCAGCCAGTGTTCAGATTGTGCTTTGCAGAGAAGGCACAGCAGCCCCGTGATAGCAGTACAAATGCAGTTGTCTTCATTTTTCAAGGGAGGAACAGCAGCCTCAGGAAGGATGCCGGTCTGACAGATGATAAGTTTTCTCTGAGCCTCTTATTTCCTGCTCAAGGCCACATAGCCAGTAAGTGGCAAGACCAACGCTGGAACACAGCCCCTCCCACTGTTTTCATTTTGTCTTGTAGCTCTAAGTAAGATCGGCAGATCGGACTAAATGATCTCTGATAGCTTCTATAAACTTGAGTTATTTCACAACCTTTGTTAATTAGGACAAGGATTTTCCTGATTTCAAGTAGTTAGGGACCATTTAAGACCATTTTAGGGACAAGTGTCATCAGTCAACAGAAGTGGCCTTGGGAGAAAAGATATTTTCATAGTGCTGTGTCCTGGTGGACCTATCAGGATGAGTAAGTAGCCTAGGTAATTGAATGAATTGATCAGCGGCATAAAGTTTTGAAGTATTGTGCATTTAAATGTTGGAGAATGTTTTAGTTTAAAAACTACTGCTTATGTTCACTCACAAGTTCTTGGTAATAAAATGACACCCATAGTTGAATATTTTTGAATTTTGTAAATGTTTATAGAATTTATAAGACTTTATGCATTTTGTAAAATTAGAACTTTATAAATCTTGGAGGGTATGTATCCAGTTCATCTCATTGCTTTATCAAATTTTTTAAAAATGATTTAATAGGAAGTGGATACTAAGAGACAGCTGTTTTATATTCTTTAGAACTAGAATTTTATTTGTCAAAAGACTGTTCTGCTCATTCCAGTTTTGACAGTAAAATGATACAGCTTTTGAAAAAGCAGTAATAGCTTAAGAGCCAAACCCAAGATTATATAATTTGGGTCATAGATCAGTTTCTATCTATGAACTCAAAGGCTGAATGGAAATTGATAAATGCTGTTAAAAGACCTATGTGTTTGTGTTACGTCAGAAAACAAACAGAGCCGTATTAATATTAGAATGGTTGTGGTTAATCATAAGAATGTTAGCTCATAGTTCTATACAAAGTTCCTTCTATAGCCTGCTTGCTTTTCATGCAAGATATTAGTCTTTGAGAATTAAACATGTCATTTGACAGCGATGAGGTGATAAAAGTCCTGTGTGACCTCTGAGGTCTCTTTTAGCCTTAGATCTGTGATCCTATAACTGAGCTCTAGTGTGTTGGAGTATTTTTAACAGTTATTCCTCTTTATGATTTTCCATAAAATAGGAACGATATTTTCTTGTTAGTCTGCTGCCATCAAGATAGGATTTGAAGATATATAGGTTTGTCTCAGTGAAAAGCAGGATTCTAGATAGCCAACATTGACTGTATTTCTTCTACCTCTTATTCTTTTGCTTTTGGAAGAATAAATCGTCTTAGGAATTCAGAGATTTAAAATACTTGCCTAAACATGTGTAATTTAAAAAAAACAAATGTGAAGCCAGGAATTGTAGCAGAAGTGGAATTGAAGCAGCTACTTTTAAAAGTGATAAAGCAAAAGACCTTGAAGCAAGATGATCTTCTGTTTAAACTTCAGTTCCTGGAAGCATTTTCTTTAATGATCTAAAGACAGGACCTCTACCCAGAGAGGTCATTGTCTAGTTAGAGGACAGGGTGATTGATAGAGTGGAAAGAGCACTGGTCCTGGAATTAGAAGACTTTGATTGAAGCCCTGAATCCAAACTTTAATTTTGATATAATCCTGGAAAAATCACTTTGAATTTCACAATTACAGATTCGGGAGTAGAAGGCTCTATAAAGACCATTTAATTCAGCCTGGTCGTTTTAGAGAGGCAGCTTGGTGTTGAAGTGGATAGTAGATAGGGAGTTGGACTTGTACTTGGAAAAACCTGAGTTCAGATGTGACCTTGGATGTTTACTAGCCTGGTAACCCTGGGCAGAGTCACTCAGTTTCAAAGTCTCAATTTCCTCATCTGCAGAATGGGCATAATAATAGCTTCTTTTTGCAAACTTGCTGTATGGATACTAGCGATTATTACTATTCTTATTAATGTTAACATGCTAGATGAGGCTCAGAAAGGAATAAGTGACTTGCCTCTGAACTCCAGCATCCTCATTTGTAAACAGAAATGAAAATCATAGGTGACATTATGCCTGGTGTAGTGGTTGTCTGATGGATCTAACCCGTGTTAATGGTGTGACCCTGGGGAAGTCATTTACCTTTTCAGGGCCTCAGGGAAGCTATACATGAGGTGTAACTGGTTCAACTGATGGGTTTTTCCATATTTCGACCTCCCCACAGTGATGAATCACCAAAAAAGATGTTTATAGCTCTATAAACCTTGCGTGCTTTTTGCATTCTCTCTTTTCATTCAGTTCTTACAATGACCCTGTGAGCCAGGTTCTCTGTATATTATTATCTTCATCTTATAGGTGAGAAAACTGAGACTTAGAGAAGTTGTGATTCTCAATAAAGTTATGTGAGGCCAGGCTTAGTTGGTCTGGTTTCTCTTGACTGTAAGCCCACTGATCATTTCACCCCATGTTCCCTCTTACTCTTTTTGTTTTTTCAAATAATTTTTTTTTCAAATAACAGGCATTTATTCTCTTCTTCCTTCCATCCACATCCTTACCCCCCACTCACTCCTTATTGGTGAGAGGAGGGGAACCTCATAACAGATATGCACAGGGAAGCCAGACAAATTGCCACATTGGCCATGTCTAAACATTTCCACTCCTTTTCTTACAAGATGATTGTAAGGAACTGCTTCACAAACCCCAGGGTTTGTTAATGTGAGTGACTGCTATTACTTTTCTTAAAAGGCTTTGATGGTATAGCACTGGAAGGATGGGAGAGCTTTCTTTCAGTCCAGGCTGTGAATTGGGTATTTTAATGACTTTTTTTCCTTCTTCCCCACAGCTCAACCAAAATGTAAGCGCCTTTCAGAGAAAATTTGTTGGCGAGGTGAAGCGGTGTGAAGAGCTAGAACGAATACTGGGTAAGTTTTCATCTCATTTAACTTCAGAATTTTATGAAGGCAGAGGTGAGAGGGAGGCTGAGAGAATGGTGCATTGGGGAGTGTGCTGTCACATGCATTTATCTGCAATTTTAAAACAGCACTGTCCTGATATCATTGGGAGCGTTCTGGTCAGGCTTGAGTATTCATTGCCCTTTGATTCTTTGTTCAGAGAAATTCCTGGCAGTTTTGCTGGAAGTAGTGGAGCCAAAGAACCCATATTAAGTACAGTGATAACTTACACTTTTTATTTTGACACATTCCAGCAATCACACAGTCCAGGCCTCTCCTCCAAAGTACTTTGCCCAGGAAATGCTAAATCACTTTAAAAAGTTATTGCAACTGGTGGCACATCCCTTCTACTCATGGTGTTGAGGGTCTGCGAACAGAAACTAGGATATATGTTTTAACTATAGTAGCTTGGTACCAACATTGTCCATTATTTTAGTTGGGTATGATGAGCTGTGTTGGAATGTGGGAGGTAACGATAAGCTGAGAAGTTCAGCATCTGATGTGGTAGGGGTCTGACAGATGAGATATATGGGATTCAGTGTGACTTGCCCTCATGAAACTTAGAATCTTGTAGAAGACTGTGACCAGATGCAGAAAGAAGACTGATTTAAGACAGTATACAGTCTTGTGGTGCATTTTGTGTCTTAGACAGATACAAAACCAAGTCTGAGGTGAGAGAGGCCATTGCTGATGGGGGTGGGGGAGGAAAATGGGGAGAGAGAGGGAATCTTCTTTGAAGAAAGTGATATTTAACTTGAACTAGACTCACACTGTGACTGAGTACATGCTGGTATGTCTGTTAAAAGCTTATTTTCTGGACTTAAAAATAGGACCAAGTCATCTGACAGGACTCTTGAGAGATTTTCATCCTTTGGGAATTTAGATTTTTTTGGCTAGACAGAGAGGGCTTAGGTATAAAAATGTTTTGATTTACCACTTAAATATGTGAGTATTGTATTTTGTGAATTTAAACACTGAATTTGTCTGATACCATTCCTTTGATTCCTCTAGCATATTTAGTGCAAGAAATTAAAAGAGCTGATATTCGTCTTCCTGATGGAGATACCAGTCCTCCTGCCCCACCTTTTAAACAAGTGTTGGAAATGCAGGTAATTTTTCCCAATAAGATTATTGAATTTAACTCTTTAAGATTTTTATATCCTGTAATAAATTAGAAAACCACATTAGTCAGTTCTTATTCATCTGCATATATTTCTCTGTTTAGTACACCAACCAAGATAAATATTAATTATAGGTTAGTTTTTCCTTTTCCACCAAGAACACTTCAACTGCTTTTCTTTTTCTTTTCAAAGTATTATCTTTTTATTTTTTATAGGTTCTTGAATAATATTTTATTTTATTTCCAGTTGCATGTAAAAACAATATTTTAACATTTTTTTAATTTAAATTTTTGAGTTCCAAATTTTCTCCTTCCCTTTCTCCCCTCCTTCCTTCCCTGTGATGTAAGCAATTTGATATAGGTTCATGTGCAGTCATGAAAATCATATTTCTATATTGGTCATGTTAAAAAGATTCTGACCAAAAGAAAAAAACTAGAGAAAGTGAAAAATAGTATGTTTTGTCTGCATTCAGACTTCATCAGTTCTTTCTCTTGAGATAGATAGCATTTTTCACCATGAGCCCTTTGGAATTCTTTTGAATCACTGTGTTGCTTAGAATAGCTAAGTCATTCAGTTGATCATCAAATAGTGTTGCTGTTACTGTGTTCAATGTTTTCTTGGTTCTGTTTACTTTACTCTTCCTCCATTCATGTAAGTCTTTTCAGGTTTTTCTGAAAGCATCCTGCTCATCATTTTTTACAGCACAATAAGATTCCATTACTTTTTATTATTTATTTATTATTATGTAACCACAACTTGCTCAACTGTTCGCCAATTGATGGTCATCCCCTCAATTTCCAATTCTTTGCCACCACAGAAAGTGCTGCTTATAAATATTTTTGTCTATGTAGGTCTGTTTTTCTTTTTAAAATCTCTTTGGGATACAGACCTAGTAGTGGTTTTGCTGGGTCAAAGGTTTCATAGCCCTTTGAGCATAGTTGCAAATTGTTTGCCAGAATGGCTGAACTAGTTCACAACTCCACCAACAGTGATTTAGTGTCCCAATTTTCTCATATCCCTTCCAATATTTTATCATTTTTTTCTGTCACATTAGCCAATTTGATAGAAGTCAGGTGATAGCTCAGAGTTGTTCTAATTTGCATTTCTCTAATCAGTAGTGATTTGGAGCATTTTTTCATATGACTATAGATAAGCGTTATTTCTTCATCTGAAAACTGCCTGTTCATATCTTTTGATCATTTATCAATTGGGGAATGACTTGTATTCTTATGAATGTGAGTCATTTCTCTAAATATGAGAAATGAAGTCTTTATCAGAGACACTTGCTGTGCTTTTTTCTCCCAGCTTCTGCTTTCCTTCTAATCTTGGCTGCATTGGCTTTGTTTGTGCAAAGTTTTTTAAGAATCATCCATTTTATATTTCCCAGTGTTCTTTCTCTATCTCTTTTTGGTCCTAAATTCTTCCCTTATCCATAGATCTGACAGGTAAACTATTCCATGCTGTACTAATTTGTTTATGTAACCCTTTATTTATAAGTCATGTACCCGCTTTTGACCTTATCTTGGTGTATGATGTGAGATGTTGGTCTATGCCTAGTTTCTGCCAAATTCTTTTCTAGTTCTCCCAGCTGTTTTTGTCAGATAGTGAGTTCTTGTCTCAAAAGCTTGCATCTTTGGGTTTGTCAAACACTAGATTACTGTGGTCATTTACTACTATGTATTGTGTACCTAATCTACTCCATTGATCCACACTCTATTTCTTAGCCAGTACCAGATTGTTTTGATGATTACCATTTTATAATACATTTTGAGATCTGTTATGTCTAGGCTACCTTTCTTCACTTTTTTTTTCATAATTCCCTTGATGTTCTTGACCTTTTGTTCTCCCAGATGAATTTTGTTATTATTTTTTTCTAGCTCTACAAAATAATTTTTTGAGAGTTTGATTGGTATGGCACCAAACAAGTAAATTAATTTAGGTAGAATTGTCCTTTTTATTATATTGGCTCAGCCTACCCATGAGTGAGCAATATTTTTACATTTTACATCTGACTTTATTTGTGTGAAAAATGTTTTATGATTGTGTTCATATAGTTCCTTTGTTTGTCTTGGTAGCTCGACTCGCAGGCATTTTATATTATCTGCAGTTATTTTAAATGGAATTTCTCTTTTTATCTTTCACTGTTGGATTTTGTTGGTAATATATAAAAATGCTGATGATTTATGTTGGTCTATTTAATATTCTGTATCTTTGCCAAAGTTGTTTATTATTTCAACTAGTTTTTTAGTTGATTCTCTAGGGTTTTATAAGTATATCATCATATCATCTGCAAAGAGTTGATAGTTTTATTTTCTCATTGCCTGTTCTAATTCCTTCAGTTTCTTTTTCTTATTGCTATAGCTGGCATTTCTAGTAATAATAGTGGTGATAGTGGGCATCCTTATGTGAATCTGTACAAAACCTTCAACCAACTCGGTGATCCGTAAATAAAATGAGGCATTTATTCAAGGTTGAGGAATTGTAGTTCAGGACAGCACACTGCCTTTTCAGACAGGGATGCCCAGAGAGGGGAGTTACAACAGGGGTTATACATGTTCAGGAGGGCTGACCAGGTAGGTAGATGGAACAGCAGGTCTCCAGTTGTTTACTACTTTAGCCGTTTTTTTTTGTTGAAACATATGTAAGGCTTGGGGCATGTAACCATCAAAAGGGAATAGCAGTCTGGTGCAGGATGGTGGCATCTTTCTGAGGAAAAACAGTACGGGGCCAGTTTGAGTCTCTTGTAGCCAACAGAGGCAGGCTGCTGGCCTGGCCTGGAGCTGGGGTCACCTGTAGGGTAATAAAAAGAAGGCAGAGATGGAAGTGCAGGAAGGGAAGGTGTTGAAGGATTACAAAGAGAAGTTGAAGAATGTTCTTAGAACTGTCTCTGCCCAGGAGGAGGGGGATTGGAGAGGTTAGAAACTGCTGGTCAGAGCAGGGTAAGGGTCCAGAGTTCTCAGGGGTTTATACTTACTTGTTTCACCCCTGATCTTGTTGGGAAGGCTTCTAGATTATCCCCATTGTAGATAATTCTTGCTGATGGTTTTAGATAGTTATTACTTATTATTTTCAGGAAAGCTCCATTTATTCCTGTGTTTTCTAGTATTTTTAATAGGAATGGGTATTGTATTTTGTCAAAAGATTTTTCTGCATTTATGAGATAATCATATGATTTCTGTTGGTTTTGTTATTGATATGGTCAGTTATGCTGTTTGTTTTCCTAGTATTGAACCAGCCGTGAATTCCTGGTATAAATCCCACCTGGTTATAGTGTATGATTCCTGTGATATATATTGGTGATCTCCGTGATATATTGGTGATCTCCTTGCTAGTTCTACTGCTTTCCCCACTTACCATCTGGTGTATACTCAAGTAGTGCCTGCAGTTTCATTTTTATTTAATTTATTTAATCAAATTTATTTAATTTATTTAATTAAATTTATTTAATTAAATATTGACATGATCCAAAGAGAATTAGGTCATTACATTCTAAAGTTCATCTTGGATCATTCATACCACAGCATTCCTCCAGTAGTGTAGGTAACTGAAGCAGATTCATCAGTGGCCTCACAAACATTTATTAAGCACTCACTATGTGCCAGGCACTATGCTAAGTGCAGAGATTTTAAAGAAAGAGCAAAAGCAGAGAAAGCTGTTACAATGGAGGGGAAGAGCAGGGAGGTGAAAGGGAATGAGTCAACCTTGTTCTCATTGGACTTGGCTTAAGGAAGGAATAACATACACACTATATCTTACCCTATAGGGAAGTAAGGGGGAAGAGGATGAGAGGTGGGGGTGATAGAAGGGAAGGAAGATTGGGGGAGAGGATAGTCAGAAGCAAACATTTTTGAAAAAGGACAGGGTCAAAGGAGAAAATAGAATAAATGGGGAGGATAGGATGGAGGGAAATATAGTTAGTCTTTTATAATATGACTACTATGGAAATGTTTTGCATAATTACACATGTATAACCTATATGGAATTGCTTGTCTTCTCAGTGGGGATGGGTGAGGAGGGAAGAAGGGAGAGAATCTGGAACTCAAAGTTTTAAAAACAAATGTTAAAAAATTGTTTTTACTTGCAACCGGGAAGTAAGATACACAGGCAGTGGGGTATAGAAATCCATCTTGCCCTACAAGAAAGTAAGGGGGAAGGGGCTAAGCGGGGAGCAGGGGGGAAGTGGGAGGATGTAAGAGAGGGCAGATAGGGGAAGGGGTAATCAGTATGCATGCCATCTTTGGGGAGAGATGGGGAGAAAATTTGGAACTCAAAATCTTGTGGAAATGAATATTTATTTAAGACTAAATAAATGAATTCCAAAAAAAATAAAAAGAAAGAGCAAAAACAATGTCTGACCGTGGGGAGCTTGGAGGAAACAGGGACAGAAATAGGTTTTAAGTACTGAGTAGATGGCAGGTGGCCTCAGAGGGGAGACACAAGCAGCCAAAGGGCCTGGGAAAGATCTCCGGCAGAGGAAGTTTGCATTTGGAGCTGACTTGGAGCCAGGGAACTTCATAGGTGGTGAGAGGGAAAAGCTGTTCCTCCAACATGGGGACCAGATAATATCCTCAGGGTCTCTCTGATGTTCTTTCTTCTTTTCTTAAGTGCTTTGGAAATCATGGTAGTTTTCTAGAGCCCAGGATGAGGATGATAAATGATTGTAGTTTGGAGTTCAAGAGAATTCACTGTACTTCAGTTCAGTTTAGGCTGCCTTGGAGACTCAGTGTTAAACTTGGGCGAAGGCTGATGTGGTTCTTTTTTTTTTTTTAATTTTAATTTTAATTTTTTGCTTTTTTGGAGGGGAGAGTGACTTGTCCAAGGTCACACGGCTAGTAAGTATTAAGTGTTTGAGGTCAAATTTGAACTGAGGTCCTCCTGACTCCAGGGCTGGTGCTCTATTCACTGTGCCACCTAGCTGCCCCCGATGTGGTTCTCTGTTCAGCAGTATGTTGTTAGCTGCCTTGTTTGTGCTCTAATTACTTTAGAATTCATTACATTGGGAATTAGATTTCAGTTCTTTATTTGCTTGGAAAGCAATTGCCATTACTACTGTATTTTTTCATAACTACAGAAAATCAGTAGAGTATGACTGCATAAGGAGTGTCAGGCAGTGTTATGCAGAGCAAAATAATAATCCTTAATCAAAGGATTTGTTCTGTACAACTTGGGACTTAGTCAGAAGGCCACATCTAAGAACCTAGAAGGCCATGTGTGGCCTCAAGGCTGTAGGATAATGGAAAGAGCCTGTGACAGGCCTGATTCTGAGGCCAACACCTAGCTCTGATACTGACTACCTGTTTGACAGATGGCTAGTTACTATATTTCTCAGTGTCTCGGTTTCCACATCTTTAAAATGAGAGAGTGGGACTAGCTGACCTCAGAGCTCCCTTCCGGCTCTAGATCTTTGGTCGTGTGACTTAGGGGTTATAGAATTATGTGGAGGAGTATCTTGACCAAATTTATAGATAGGCTGGCTGTGATGTTGGTAATAATGGAATATTGATTACTGTTTATGGAGACTTCCTGGGAATGGTCATGTCAATAGGAATGTGAGAGAAATTCAGGAATTTGTTTTGCAGGATTCTTCCAGAATTTAAGGCTTGAAAATTTTTCAAAGCATTTTTAGTACATTTCTGATTACCGACAGAAATAAGCTTTTTTTTCAGAATTTGTAGTCTCCCTGGTGAAGTTTTGAGTGGATTCAGAAGTGTAGAACATTGTTGAGCTATAGACTGAGAAATATAAATAGGATTGTCTTTACTTTTTCTATATTTGAAATGAAAGGAAAAGTGAAGAATTGAAAGGGGAAGCTAGCTTATTCTAAGTTTGATAACTTTTGAATCAATAGAAAGAAAAAATCCACAAACGATTAGGAAGCCCAAGATCAGGGCACAACTAGTCACCCTGTTATTCAGTATATTAAAGAATAGTAGTCACTTAGCTTTGCTGACTTCATGAGAACAAAAAGTAGTTTCATTAATTAAGTGCACAGGAAATAACTATTGATTCTTTGAACTATGTTCATAGACAGTCAGACAGTCAACAAATATTTATCAGACTCCTCCTGTGTGCCAGGCACTGTGCTCAGAACAGAGTGGAGGGGAGTAAAGTGTGAGAAGACTGGAAAGGTAGAAAGGGGCCAGGCTAAGTAGGTGTGGGATGGGGTGATGTGATCAGGCTGGTGTTATTAAAAAAATCTAAATAATTTAATTTTTGTCTTTGTTTCTAGGAACAGTTACAGAAACTGGAGGTTGAATTGAGAGAAGTCACCAAAAACAAAGAAAAACTGAGGAAAAACTTGCTTGAGTTGATTGAGTACACACACATGTTAAGAGTGACCAAAACCTTTGTTAAAAGGAATGTAGAGGTACTGAATTCAATTTAGTTCGATGAGTATTAAGTGCCTACTATGTGCCAGGCCCCGTGTCAAGTGATGGGGTTTCAGAGACAAAGAATAAAGCAGTTCCTGCCTGTCCTCAAGAAGCTTACCTTCAACACCAGGCGCTGGTTCTACTGAATGTGGCATATGTCTTTTTAGAAAACAAATTCAGAATTTGAAAACTTGTAACAAGATTTTACAATTAGCTAAGATAGTTATTGAGACCTTAGTAAACATTTAAATTCAAATTTGAAATGAACTTTTTTTTTCCTGTTTGGATTTATTCAGTTTTCCAGTATGTGTTTACCAGATATAAAAGAGGAACAAAATATCATTTGAAGAAATCTATTTCTAGACCTCGGAAAAAGTGCTACATGGTAGATTTTTAATCCTTTCTTTTTAATTCTGCTAAAATGAACACCACACTATATCCCCAATGGGATATCCACATCAGCTGCTATGAATATGTAGATGTATTTCCAGGGTTTAATTGCAAAATATAAATAACTCTCTTCCTCAAAGATGAAATCAAGATATTTGTTAAGATACCAGAAAGCCAGTTCCTCCCTGGTAACAGAAGTTTACACATATCACCAATCCAGGAAGTACCAGCATCCCCAGGCCTTCTCTCCCTTAGGCCCCTCCACAAACAAATGCCCCTCCCCTAGGCAAAATTCCTCCCTCTGTCACTCATACTAGCTGCTCTGCCTCACTGTCTCTCAGTTCTGCCTCACTCTACCCTTCCTGCTCTGCCTCTTTGGCAAGCTCCTCCCACCATGGGCTCTACCTGACTCAAGCTGTGGGCTGGGCCAAAGCCCAAAGCAGGACACATGGGCCTTTTAAGGGACAAGCAAGATCTTCAAATTCCCTTAACATTACATACACTGAATCCCATTTCATACCAAACAGTTTATTCATATTTGTATACTTACTGCATGACCTTTGTAACAAATAAAAAGACCTTATTGAACAAGGGATTCATGTGTTCTAAACTAATTTAGTTTTCATTGAAGAAAAGTTTGGTCATTTATGGTCAAAATAATCCTAGCATAGGTTGTTGCAGCTGACATAGTGAAGCTGACAAATAAGAGATTGGTTAATGTTTGCTTTTTCAGCAGATATGTGCTGATTTGTACCTCAAAAATGGGTTGTGATACTTTGCAGCTCTGCCTAAAAACTTGTTCGATAGCCTGGCATGAGACTGTTTTCATGGTGCAGTGGCAGAGTAATAACGGATAGGATGCTGAACTCTGAGCCCAAATAGATCTCAGATATGGTCATTATGGATATATCTTTCAAGTGCTCCAGGTCTCACTTCCCTCATCTGTAAATTGGGGATAATAATACCCATAGCATCTACCTCATAGAGTTGTTGTGAAGCTCAAATGGACTAATGTAAATATGACTCTTTGGAGTCTATAATGTGAAGCTATATTAATCCTGGTTCAAGTCCTGCCCTTGCCTTACTGGCTATGTGTGAATGAGTAAGTTACGTCATCTCTCAGGGCCAATTGGCAAGCTTTTCAAGTGTCTGCTGTGTACCAGACCCTGGACCAGGCGTTGGAGATACAGAGACATAGATGAAACAATTCCTGCCCTCAAGGAGTTTACTTTCTATCAGAGGAAACAACATTTGTACTTGTAATATGTATAAGATAAACACAAAATCCATACAAGACAAATTGAGAAGAAAGGGCAGCTCCCTAAGACTGTGAGTTAGCTGCTGAATTGCTCATCTACATCAGTGAAAGGAATTTTTATACTGGGAGTTCTCCATATCAATGAAATAAAAAAAAAAACTTGTCCCCACCCCTTCATTATTATTATTTACTAAAATTGTGAGTCAAATGTCTGCAATGGTATTTTTATCTGTTTCTTTGCAGTTTGAACCCAGTTATGAAGAATTTCCTCCTTTAGAAAAGGATTCTTTGTTGGACTACAACTGTATGCAGAGGCTGGGTGCAAAATTGGGGTAGGTGGCTCTTGGGATTAAGTTTCTTGTAAACCTAAAGTGGTTGCCATATAATATTAAATCTCATTTAAAAGCTATAGTTAATTAAATGAAGCGCATACATTTAAGAAAATGTGTTTTATGCAATTCATTTCTTGTTTTGAATTGAATAACTGTTGTTGCCTTTTTTTCATTTAATAAAGTAAATTAGAAGGTATCCGTTTCCTTACATATTTATATGCAGACTCTATTTTATAGTCTCCTGTACTTTCTTCTGTTTGTTCATTTGCTAAGAATTTTTATCTTCCCCACAGTTGTAACATCACATTCCAATATTTTCATATTCTTAGATTTTTGTTTTGTTTTGTTTAAATCATTGATCTATGTGGAATTTATTTTGGTGTACATTAGGAACCATAGCTCTGATACCATTTTTAGCCGTCTGTCATCCAATTTTCCCACCATTATTTATTGAATAACAACTTTTTTGATATTGGATTCATCAAATACCAGTTTCTTATAGGCCTTTGGTTCTAATTCTGGGTTGTAGAATCTGTTCTTCTGACTTTTTTAAAAAACCTACTTTTTACCTGTGTTTTGAAAATTGTAGTATAATTTGAATCCAGAAATACAAATTCCCCTTCACTCTTTTCCCCATAATTTGTCTCACAATTCTTATAATCTTTGTCCTTTCCTATAATTTTTTTTATCAATTTCTTATTCAGCAAAATATCTCATGAATATTTTACTTAGTATCACAGATATGTATAGTCAGTTACTGCACCTAAACTTGACTGCTAGGTCTTGACCAAACTGTGACACAGTTTGAAGCAGAACGTTAGTGAAGGGTGAACCTCGCAGTCCTCTTGAAGAAATTAGCCTGTGTGATTGTTTCTTTATGCTAGCAAAATGGCCCCGGCCCCCTTTCATCAGTGTTCCATAGGTGTGTGGCACTCAGTCAGAGCCAAAGTTAGTTCAGGAATATTGTCACTGATTATTCTGTGATCATTTAGTAATGCCTGGTATTTCAGCTGTTAAGTAATTTAACTATTCTATTAGGTAATAGTTCTGTTTTGTTTCTTAGATTTGTGTCTGGTTTAATTCACCAAGCAAAAGTTGAAGCATTTGAAAAAATGTTGTGGAGGGTGTGTAAAGGATATACCATTGTGACCCATGCAGAACTGGATGAGTCCCTTGAGGATCCTGAGACAGTGAGTAAATGTTGTAGTTGTCATTTCTCATGTCTGTATTTTTCAAATGTAAGTATGTGAATGGCCTTATTTCTTGAGATGATACTTACATGAACTAAATATAAATGGAAGATTTGCTTCTACTTGCCTGCCTCTTCTTCCTCTCTCTTCCTTATTAGTCTGTTGATCTCTTCTTTCAGAGTTGCATCAGCCCAAGAGTCCATAGGGTCAGAAATCTAGAACTAGAAGGGTCCTTAGAGGCCATTTAGTCCAATCTTATTTTATTATGCTTTAAAAGTTTTTTTATTCTGAACTTAAACACCAGAGCATTAAGAAATTTGCATATGAAAACTTGGATTTCTACTTCATACCATTTGTTTTTTTAAAGAATAGTGTATAATTTTATATATTGTCTTCAAAACTTTCTTGCCTGTCTGTGTTTTCTTCTGTTCCATGTGTTTAAAAAAATGTTGCCACAACCCTCTTCTTTTTTGGTATCTCTATTGCCGGCTCCTTTCTCTACCTCAGCCTCCCTCTATCCCCAGTTTAAAACTTAAAAAAAGAGAAGAGAAAAACCATCCCTATTACAAATAACCATAGTTAAGCAAAACAAATCCATAGTCAAATTAACAAGCACATATGAAGTGCCTCCTCTCTGCCGGGTGCTGTGTGAAGTGCTGGGAATGTAAAGAAAGGCAAAAAACAATCCTTGCTGGCAAGGACTTGGCAGTTTGATGGGAGCAAGAGCTTGCAAACCCCTGTGCACAAATGAGATGTATACAGAATAAATTGGAGCTAATCTGCAGAGAATGGAGAAGGAAATGACAGACCGCTCCAGTGTCTGTGCCAAGAAAACCCCAAATGGGTTCACAAGAGTTGGACACAACAACAAGAAGAATTCAGCAGAGAGGAGGCATTAGCATCAAGGGAGATTGGGAAAGACTTCTTGCAGTAGGTAGGATATTATCTGGGACTTGAAGGAAACAGGAAATTCAGGAGGCAGAAATGAGGAGGGAGAAAATTGGAGGCATGCAGCACAAGCGGTGAAAATGCCTGCAGGTGGGAGATGGAGATGGATAGAGCAAGTGTTACGGGAATCACAGAGGACGTGGCAGGGAGTATGGGTAGGAAGGTTAAAAGGTAGCGCTGAGCTAGTTTATGA
>CM053587.1:326185833-326245558 GCA_028646515.1 Pseudochirops corinnae | reverse complement strand
ACTTCCGGCTGACTGGATAGTGAAGACTCCAGAACCGAGGCCCAAGACCGCGATCCAGATCCAGGCCGCTCAACACGAGAGCTCTTGGCCTGAGAACAATCGCTTAGTCCCCCTGCTGTCTGCAGGCCGCGGGTGGGAAGCTACAATGCGGAGGCGGGTGCAAAACCTCTGCCTTTCGCTTTTCCGCTCTGGAGGCCTTTCGGCCTGACTGCTTATCTCCCCCTTTCACAATCCCCACTAGCAGCTGGTGCTAATCTGCTCACCTGAGAGGCTCCTCCTCTGCTCCCGTCCAGCTGCCCCCGGGGCACAGCCTCGGCTTCAGGCCAGGCTGGTTTAGGTTCGCAGTGCTGATGTGGTTCCTCGGAGCTGAGCTGACTTTAGTGGGAAGTATCTTTGTGTGCGTTTTGGAGTTCTAGGATTGGTTTAGAGTCCTATTTTATGGGTATTTTGGGGTGGCTGTGTGAGAGCTGCGATATGTTGCTACTGCTACGCCGCCATCTTGGCTTCGCCCCCCTTGTATTTGTATTTCAAAGTTCCTATTCCACTCTTGTCTTTTCATCAGGAATGCGTGAAAATTCTCTATTCTTAGGAAGTCCTTTATTTTTTTTCCTAAGGGATCATACTCAGTGTATTCTTGAAACCAATCTTTTTTTTTTTTTAACTTTTGGAATATTCTAAGATCTCATTTTACTAGAAGTTGGCAGGTTTTATGTCATCTTGACAATACTCCCTTGGTACTTGATACTTAAATGCTTCCTTCTGGATGCTTAAATGTGTTTTTTCTTTGACATGGCAGTTCTGGATTTGACTGTAGAATTCCTGGGGGTTTCCCTTTTGGGTTTTCTTTCTCTCTTCAGTTTGCCCTCTGATTCTAATAGATTGAGGTAGTTTTTATTCATGATTTCTTGAAATAGAGGGTCTAGGCTTTTCTTTTTTTTCATGCATTTAGGTGATTTATTTCTACATGAACTGTTTTCCAGGTCAGCTATTTTTGATACTGGATATCTTAAATTTTCTTTTATTTTTTCAGTCTTTTGATTTTGTTCTAATATTTGTCTGTGGAGTCGTTGATTTCTTTTTATTCCGTTTTCATTTTCAGGGAGCCTATTACTTGGCTAAGGTTATCATTTTCTTTTCTAAGCTATTATCCTTCTAATTATTTTCTTCAGAACTTTTATTTCATTTTCTCATTTCATCTAGGCATTCAGGTCATCTTTGTAAAAAAAAAATCCATTTTTTTCTTCAGAGTTTTTTACCTGTATTTAATGGAATTTCTCATTTCTTCTTTTGGAGGAGTCAGTAGAGTCTATGATAATTTTTTTATGCTGGTGGATGTTTTCTTTGACTTATTCATCTTTCCAAGTTTTAGTTCTTCAACTAGGGATCTATGTCAGGGCCAACCTTTGTCACCTGCTTTACTTTTTGGGTAGAATGCTTACTTGCTTAGTTTCCATTGGAATCAACTAAGTTCCTGCGTAGACCTCTACCTCTCCAGAATAATCCTCCCTTCCCATATCCCTAATCAGATCTTCAGAGTCTCTATGGCATCTTAAGACAGAATGCTAGGCATCTGGGAGCTCCTAGGTCCTTGGTCTCTTTGGAAAATCTCTTTAGGAAATGATGAGGTGATGTCATCAGAAAAGCAAGTTCTTTTTTTAAGCATTCTGAGAGAGACCTCACATGAAGCGCAAACAGCTCAAAGGCAGGGTGAAACTCCTCATTGTCTTCTCTTAGTCAAATGCCTTTTCTTCCAAAACTTACTTCTGACAATAGCTTTGAGGATGTTATCATATTTGAACTGAGATACTCTGAGAGGTTACGGTAAAAGTAGGAATAATTGTTGCCTTTCTCTTTTTAGGGAGATGTCACAAAATGGTATGTGTTTTTAATATCCTTTTGGGGTGATCAGATTGGCCAAAAAGTTAAGAAGATATGTGATTGGTAAGAAAAATAATTTTTTCACATTGCTCTTTCTGTATTCACTAACAGCCATTAATCCTTTATAAAGTGCTTTTTTCATTGAAACAGTACTGTCACCGGGTCTTTGTGTAGAACTAGTCATGACAGTTTTGCCACATGATCTTTTTCAACATTTTGACATAAAATGAATTCTTTAGTATCTTACTGTAAATTATTTTATGTACTAATACTTTGTTAGATAATTTTGAGTAATTTATATAAGTTGAAAAGTAGGGACTATATTAACTGTGTACTAAAGCGTTATCTATTTCTGTAAAAATAGAGGTTTAAAGTTATTATAGGACAAATAATAGATGTCATTTTGTGCTGTGGTGCCACCTTTATCCAGATATACATATTTGTTGTTTTTAGGCAGATATTTTAGTCTTTTGCTAAGAACTTTGTCACTAAACTTTGTTGATAAAGTGGAACTAGCAGTATTTTTAGAGAAACTAACTAAACCCTCAGTTCCCAGCAATGTTTTTTGTAATTATGGAAGTCTTCAGTTCTCCTGGTGCAGCGGGCACCCCACTGTTTCACAGGGTGCCCCAGGTGACCAGTCTGGGCAGAGTCTGGATAGCCTGACTGGACCTTGAGGAAACTGGCTTGAGCTAGAGCATGGACCTGAAAGTTCTAGGTTCTGGTCCTGGCCCTGTGCTCCTTGGGCCTCTGGATCCTCTTTGGAGCTGGAGAGCCTCCATGAGAATGCTGTTTCTGGTGTTTCATACCTAGGAGGCTATAAAAGGGACTTGAACTTCTCAGGTTCTTTTCCAAATTGTAGGGGTTGCCATATTATCTCCAAACCTTGTTTCAGTTTTCAAATTCAATTCTATGATTATCAGTGAGATAATCATATTGGCAGTTATGTTGTTTGTAGTAAAAATGTAGAAAACCAACAGTGGTGCCTCCTAAGGCTTTAATAAGCCTGGGTTCTTTTTATTTTTATTTTATTTTTTTGAGGCAGTCAGGGTTAAGTGACTTTCCCAGGGTCACACAACTAGTAAGTGTCTGAGGCCAGATTTGAACTCAGGTCCGCTTGACTCCAGGGCCAGTGCTCTAGCCACTGTGCCACCTAGCTGCCCCCTGGTTCTTTTTAGATCCATGACTCTGGCAGGTGTGAAGTATGGTGTCCTCTGGAAGAAAGATAAGAGGGAGGAGGAACTTGAGTCTAGTACCCTGGGACCAAAAGCTTCCTGAGTCAAGTACTTTGGCTGCCTTCATTCCTCCTCAATGTCGTGTCTCTGTTCATCTCACCTCATTCATTTCCAAATCTATTTTCTTCCCTGACCCCCATTCTGAGCTCTTCCTTGTTACATAGATTTTTTAAAAAGGAGAAAAAGCAGTTTAGTAAAACCAAACCCATCACATGTTTAGAGCAGCATATGTAGCCCTCCATGTCTGTAGTTCCCCACTTCTGCACTGAGGAGAGGGGGGAGTCACCAGTTCAGTCATTAACCTCACACAGGCTTCAGTGGAGGTGTACTTTAGTGGTCTTGTTTCTTATGGTAGCAGTCTTGTTTCTATTGTTGGTACCTTCCATGGTTAAAAACATGTTTTTATCGATACTCGTTTTGTAAGATCATTGTCACTTTTGAATGATCTCTTCCTTCTCCCCTCCTCCCTCCCTAATACCAAATAAATCCAGTTCAGCAAAATAAATCAGCACTTGGCAGCATCTGAATGTGTATTCTACACCTGGAGGGGCTCTCTGAGAGCCAAGAGGTAGCAGGCACACTTCATTCACTCTCAGTTCTTCAGAGTCACTGCCCTTGGTCATGATGTCGACTGGAGTTTTGAAGTCTTCCAGTATTGTTCTCTTCTACATCATTGTGGTCATAGTACATATTGTGGGCTTAGTTTTGCTTGCTCTGATCTTTCTATCAATTCATGAAATCTTTCCAAGTTTCTTTGAACTTACTGGTTGTGTGTGTTTTTTGTAGTGTGCTATATTCCTATTATTTTTACAGTCTACAAGTTGGTTCAGTCTTTCTAAGACTGAGTCTCCCCTTTGTTTCTAGTTCTTTGTTACATCCATAATTGCCTTTGCCCTCCTTGGAACGTGTATCCAGTAGTGGACACCTCCTATAGTTCCCGATCTGTGATACCTTGGCAAAGTTGACCCAGATTGGAACCACTGAGATCCATCATGGGAGTTTAGACTAAGAGGACAGGGAGGGTAGCGACCGTCTTCCTTTTTGTTTGTAGTGCTGTTGCCAGCCTTTAGACAGTGCCTTGCATGCAGACACTCAGTGCTTATGAAGTGTTCTACCCAGTTATCCATCCATCTGAGAGGTACCACCTCAGATATTTTACACAGCCTGTATCTGTGTGCTGAAGGGATATTTACTCACAGTTTTAGATGTTGCTTCTTCTATCAAGTGTATAATGTGTTTTAATTGTGTTTCCTAGTTATCACTGCCATGTTTACCCATACCCCAGTACTGTTGAAGAGAGAAAAGAAGTTCAGGAGGGGCTAAATACACGAATACAGGATCTTTATACTGTGAGTAAGACATTAGCAGTTGTATTTGCTTCCATGGGCTGTAGATCATAACAGAGTTCACTTCTTGTTTTAAAAAAAATATAAAAAGGTTTTTGGTTATCTTTGGTTTTAACCTTATCTGTGTTTCCTGTTGTATCATTCCTCCTGTTCTCTAGAATTTTGTAAAAGAGGACGAAAAAAAACTTAGCAAAACTAGCAAACATATTGTGTACATATCAGAAAAATCTGGTATTTGTGTTCCGTACGCATGGTCAGAGCATCAGGCCAATAAGCATTTATTAAGCACCTGTTATACATCAGGCTCCGTGTGAAGCCCTGGTGATAGCAAGGTAAACGAAAGCCCCTGCCCTGGAGGAGCTTAGAGGATAGTGGCCTGGGGTCTCCTTCTGCTGCATTGCAGCCGAGGGAGGCATTTTATTTCATTTCTTTCACAGCATTCAGTTTTGATAGTTTTCTCTTGTTCTTTCCATATACTTTGTTCTAGTCATTATGCGTCCTTTTACTTCACTTTGCATTAGTTTATGTAAATTGTTCCATGCTTATCTGTAGTCATTATATTAATAATCAGTAATTTTGTGATACTCCTTTATATTCACCTGCAACAATTTGTTTAACCCTTCCCTAGTTGATAGGCATCTGCTTGGCTTCCACGTCATTGCTCTCAAAAAAGTGTTGCTTGAAATATTTTGTAGTATGTAGGGCTTTTATTTTTATTATTGAACTCTTTGAGGTATATTCCACTCAGTGGAATATCTGAAATAGAGGGTACAGGTAGTGCCATCACTTTCTTCTCATAATTTCAAGTTGATTTCCAGAATGGTTGAATCATTTTATAGCTCCACCAACCATAAATGCATAGCATGCCTGTTTTTCCATACAGCTCCTCCAAAAGCGACTGTCTTTTGTCTTTGCCTACTGTGCTGAAAATTTCATCCAACATTTCAGATAGTTTGATTCTTTTGTTGATACTGAAAAGGTTGGCGATAAAATAGACGCCAAGATGTTTATGATGTGGGGAAAAGTGCCTACTATTTTTCTTTCCCTTTCATTGTCACGTGACTGTGGAATCTTACTGAAAACTCAGGGAATAGTGAGCGATACAAGCTTAAAAAATGGATTCTTTGGCAGAGCTTAGATTGGTAGGAAGGATAGGCAGTCACGTGTAGCAAGGAGTATTTTTAATGTTACTTTTTCAAGTAACATTATAATGTTTAACTAAAGCATAATTTCAGTTCTAGGCAATTCTACTTTTCTTCGATGGTATGTATTTTGTGATAAGCCAGTTTTGTATGTATTGAAGTAAAACTCTGGTGGACAATAAAATACAGGAAGCACATTTCTTTTATGGAGGGTACATGGGACATTTTCAGACCTCGACAGAGCATGGAAATGCCTTGTTTCAGTCTTGATCTTTGGTCATTTTGATTGTAGCTTTTCATCAGTAAAAGACAAACCATTTCCATTATATGGTAGTTTTTTTTTAACGACTGGTAGCGAGAGGGAAGTTCCAGGTTACTGAGTCTAATTTTATTTAAGACTTCCTTTAAAACCTCTTTCTTTTTACCAAGGTGCTGCACAAAACCGAAGACTATTTAAGGCAGGTGTTAAGCAAAGCTGCTGAATCGGTCTGTACTCGAGTTGTCCAAGTGCAGAAGATGAAGGCCATTTATCACACGCTGAACATGTGCAGCTTCGATGTCACAAACAAGTGTCTCATTGCCGAGGTCTGGTGTCCAGAGGCAGATCTGCACAACTTGCGTCAGGCTCTGGTGGAGGGATCTGTAAGTCACCTCACAACTAAAATAGAGAAAGCTGCGTTATCATTAAGGTGGAAAGAAAAAAGGAGAAGAGAGCCAAGATATTCCAAGACAAAATGAGAGCTGAGTCTGCTTCCCACTCTAGGCAGGAGCAGCCCATCATGCCACAAGCATCTATTCAGGTCCTTCTATGGATAGTGAACCTAGAATGGGAAGGCAGTAATATTTTGTGATGATAATAAAAATTAACCCACTTTAAAATTTGCAAAGTGCTTCATAAACTTTATCTCATGAGACCTTCTGTGGGGTAGATACTATATAAATCTATATCATCCCCATTTTTTAGGTGAGACTACTGAGGCTCAGAGGGAGTAGCTAGGAAGTGTGAGGTGAAGGTGGTGTGCTCTAGCAGGAAGGAATTCTGCATTTGTAGGTAGAGATCTGTGACCTTCTGTGAACCCTCTCTGAGCCTCTCTTTCCTTATCTACAGAATGACGAGGGTGGACCAGATAGTATCTGAGGTCCCACCTAGCTCTACACATTAGATCCCCCAATGATTCCAAAGTCCTTTCCTCTAGGCACATTACCTGGGAGCCTGGGGAGTTTCGGGATCAGTGGATCCATTGAACGTCCCTGGAAAGAGCTCAGCAGTGAACTAGTCCAATTGTCATTTAATTGATGAGGAAACTGAGGCACAGAGGGATTCAGTGACTTACCCTAGGACAGAAGATGATAAAGAAAAGGAAATTTTGTTAGAAAGGATTTCGTTTAGCTGCCATGTCGTTTCGCACAACTCTTATGACATGAAGATAAAATGGCCAGTATGGAAAGACATAGAATGAGCCTTGTAAACTTTTACATTGGCTTTTGAGATAACTAGTCCTAATAGCCTACATTTGCAGGGTGTGCTAAGGTTTGTAGAGTGCTCACTCTGCAGTGACTCTCTGTCTTTGAAATATGGAGCATGAGCAGTAGTGTCCCCAGTTTGCTGATGGACAGACTGGCTCAGAGTGAAGTAATGCTTTCAGGATAACACTTCTAGGCCAAGAGCAGGATTTGGACTGTGTTCCATACCCTCTGTGTTTTATGACAGTTGTTCAGGTGCAGGGCTGTATAACGCCAATGTGATACCCTTAGTAGCTACTATGCACATGCATGTGTATTTCCAAGATAGATTTGCAAAATTTAATAAGCTCTCTTCCTCAAAGGCAAAACCAAAATATTTATTTGGAACATTGTTAGGATAACAGGTATCAGTAGTCCAAGGAGCCTTAGATGTCTTAAACCTTCTTTCTGTTAGGTCTCCCCACAAAACAAGTTCTCCTAGGCAAAATTCCTCATTCCACCCACTTACAGCTTGCTTCTCTCTGCTGGTGCTCTTGTTCTTGCTCTCCCTCCCTCCACTTTTCCCCCTCCCTCCGTCTCTCTCTTTTTCTCTGTCTCTCTCTCCCTCTCTCCCTTTCCTTCTCCCTTTCTCTCCTCTCTCCTCTCCCTCCCTTCCACTCCCCCTCCCCCCCTCCTCCTTGGGCAAGCTCCTCTCACACTAGGCTCCATGTGACTCAGACTCCATGTAACTCAGACTCCAGGTCACATAGGCCTATTAATGGGCAGGGAAGATCTTCCTGTTCCATTAACATTACAGGCTGGCATCCAGCTCACCTATTTTATTTTAGTTGCTTGTTAGGTTTTGACCTGTGGATTATCCAAATTCTGTGCTATGAGAAGCTTTTTTCTTGTAATGGCATCCTGCTGTGGTTTTTGCCATCACTTTTGACCAAGAAAAAGAATTGTATTTATGTTTTGTGTTTCTGAGTCTATGGAAATGATTGATCACATGATTCTTAGAGAATAACTTTATTTTAATTGTCTTTTTTCTTTATGTGAAAAGAGAGAAAGTGGAGTGACAGTCCCTTCATTTATGAACACCATCCCAACAACAGAAACACCCCCGACTCTAATCCGAACCAACAAATTCACAGAGGGATTCCAGAACATTGTAAATGCCTATGGAGTTGGGAGCTACAGAGAAGTAAATCCAGGTCAGTTATCCATGAAGAATTGCTGTTCTCTAACACGAGAGTATAACATGTTTTCAAAAATTTAAAAAAACTGTTATTTTTTGGTAACCTTTTTGACTTGTGGCCTTTAATAATTCTCTAAGTGTTTTGGAGACTGTTGAGGGCATCATATAACATTAGAAGGAGAATTTTAGTTAATTTGACCCTAACAGCGATATGTGTTGTCAAACACGTGTATTTCTTTTTTTTTGTAGCTCTCTACACCATCATCACATTTCCCTTTTTGTTTGCTGTGATGTTTGGAGACTTTGGGCACGGCTTTCTCATGTTCTTATTTGCCCTTCTGTTGGTGTTGAATGAAAACCATCCCAGACTGAAATATTCACAAGATGAGGTAAAAAGAAAAAAAGGAAGAACATCACGATACACACAGGGGTTATTGCATTCTGCTTATTACAAATACTGAGGGACATAGCTTTTTTTTTCTTCAGTTTTATTTTACTTTTAGTTCCAGATTTTTCTTCCTTCCCCTTCCTTTCCCCCACCCATTGAGAAGGCAAATCCCATGATTTCCACATTAGCCATGTCAGAGAGAAAGGGAACCATGGGGCAATGGTGGGGAGGAGCAAAGGAGGGTTGGAGGGGGAGAAGAAAGTATGCTTCAGTCTGCATTCTTGAGTCCATCAACTTTCTATCTGGAGGTGGGCAGCATGTTTTATTATGAGTCTTTTGCAATTGTGGGGAGTCATTGTGTTGATCAAAGTTTCTAAGCTTTTCAAAGTTGATTGTCTTTACATTATTGCTTTAAGTATGTAAATTGTTCTCCTGGTTCTGATCACTTCATTTTGCATCAGTTCATACAAGTCCCAGGTTTCTCTGAAATCATCCTCTTTAGCCTTTCTTATAGCATAATAGTATTCCATCACATTCATATACCATAACTTGTTCAGTCACTCCCCAGTAGATGGGCATCCCCTCATTTTCCAATTCTTTGCCCCCACAAAAAGAGCTGCTATAAATATTTTGTATCTATGGATCCTTTTCTTCTTTGATTTCTTTGGGGTATAAACCTGATGGTGGTATTGCTTCATCAAAGTATGTGTAGTTTAGTAACTTTTGGGAATAGTTCCAAATTGCTTTCTAGAATGATTGAATTAATCCACATCTGCACCAAAAGAGCATCAATGTGCCTGTTTTCCCATATGCCCTTTAGAGAGTTGTTTTCTTTTTTATCATTTTTCTCAGTTTAATGGATGTGAGGTATACCTCACTATTATTTTAATTTGCATTTCCCTAATTCTTAATGATTTAGAGTATTTTTTCATATGGCTTTTGGTAGCTTGGATTTCTTTCTTGCCTGTTCATTGCCTTTAAACCAGTGGTTCTCAACTTGTGGGTCGCAACCCCTTTGGGGGTCGAACAACTCTTTCACAGGGGTTGCATAAGACCATTGGAAAACACATATTTCCTATGGTCTTAGGAACCGAGACACCTCTCCTCTATCCATCTCCAGGCAGGTCTGCCCATGTGCAGATACACCCCATCCGAGTATTAAAGGGTCGCGGCATTAGGAAGGTTGAGAACCACTGCTTTAAACATTAACTTTTGGAGAAAGACTCTTATTCTTGTAAATTTGACTCGGTTCCCTATATCTTTTAATAATGAGACCTTTATCAGAGAAACTTAATATAAAGATCCGTACCTCCCTAGTTTTCTACTTTTCTCCTAAGTTTGGTTGTATTGATTTTACTTCTACAAGAACTTCTAAATTTTATGTAATCAAAATGACACATTTTACCATCTGTGACTATCTCTATCACTTGCTTGGTCATAAACCCTTCTCCTCTCTGTAGATCTGACAGGTAATCTCTTCCATGCTTCTCTAATTTACTCATGGTAAAACTCATTAGGGCTAAATCAAGTGCCCATTTTAAACTTACCTTGGTCTGTGGTATGAGATGTTGGTCTCTGTCTCATTTCTGCCAGACTAGTTTCTTGCCCACAATTATCTAGATGTCTAAAAAGCACTTTGTTCTCTGCAGTCACTGACTGACTGAATATGAGGCATTGAGGCAGTGAGTTGGCATCATGGCTGCACCTGGAGGCTGGAAGACCTCCCTGGGTTTTCATCCTGCTTCACACATTTATTAGCTCTTAGTTTCATTTTCCTCATCTGCACAATGGGGATAAAAGCAGCACTTAACATCACAGTGTTGTTGGAAGGTTCAAATGAATGCTTTGCAGACTGTAAAGTGCTATGGAATGTTTTATATTATTCCAGATCAGATTACTTCTATCATTTCTAGAGCTACCAAGGCTAGGTAGTATGTACTGCTGCAGGGGCCCAGTAGAGATTGTACTTTTGATTTAGTGACTGATTTAGATCTGTCTTCTTAGTATTAAACTCTGTTATATCTTTCTCCCTGGCTCCAAAGTTTGTTTTTTTTTGGGATGTTATTTATACCTGAGTTAGAGGCAAAATATGATTCCTGCCATCAGGATCACAGGCCGTAAACCTGTTGTGTAGTCTGCTATCTTCTAGAACCTGGCGCATAGATCCTTACCCTCTGCTAAAGTCTGGTAGTGTTTCTGACTTGAGTGTGTCAGAGTTTCTATATTTTCAGCAGTGTGCGTACTCTCTCCATGGAGATGGCAACTCTTGGACACCTTGGCAGATAGTTTCACGAGATGGTCCCAGCATTCATCACTTGTTGGCCAACCTTTTGGTGATGAGCTCTGTTCTTCAGTTTGGTTCTTGGACAGAGTTCTGTTGCCAGGCTCCTACTTCAGTGCCTTCTAGTTTGGTAGAACTCAACAGAGCTTCTGCTTTACAGGCATGGCCTTTGAGAACCCGAGGTTCCCCTCCACGCCATGGTGTGGCATTGCTGATAGCAGTTAAAAAGCCCACACTTACCGTCACGGCGGACGGAGGTCATTGGAATAGATATTCATTGATTGGATACCAACTACTTAATTACAGTAGCTTATATTTGTATGGCATAATAGGGATTACAAAACACCAGCAACCTGTTGAAGTGGTAAAAGGTCCTAATCACAATTGACATTTATATAGTACTGCTAAAGTGACTTGTATTTATTATCTTATTTTGTAGTGCAAGTATTCTCATTTTACAGAAGAGGAAATGCAATTATAGATGATTTAACCATGGCTTTGAGACTAGGAAGCATGAAGCCCAGACTCTTAGTTGGGTTTCCTGATGCCAGACCTGGTGTTCTTTGCACTAGCTCACAAAGATAAACTTATATCTAAGAGAGCTTGAAAATTCAGCCTCTTGTAGAATATTTATTCTGCTTGCAGAAGAGACATTGCCATGCATGAGGAATTTTTGGTGATGTTTTTTAGTCATTTCAATGGTGTTTGACTCTTCATGACTTCATTTGGTGTTTTATTGGCAAAGACACTGGTGTGGTTTTGTCATTTCCTTCTCCACCTCATTTTATAGATGAGGAACTGAGGCAAACGGGTCTAAGTGACTTGCCCAAAGTCATATAAGTGTCTGAGGCAGGATTTGAACTCGGGTCTTCCTGACTCCGGGCTCAGTGCTCTTATCTACTGTACCACCAGCTGTCCTCATGAAGAATTTTAGTCTCAAATAACTTCAGATTATGCAAGGAAACAGTAGAAATTGTATAACACATTACTCTAGGCTATGAAAATTTTGCAGTTACCAAGTACTAATAAGACATGAGCTGGTGGCTACAGTTGTACCTGACTCACTGTCTTGCATAAACAAACAGATGACAAATCTTCATACTACAAAGATAGACCTCAAAATATCCTGGAGAAACCATTGGCACAATCACCTAGACATAACATTGATCCATAAAAATTTAAGAACAACGTTTTGGCCATCTCATCAAACAGATGCTCATCATCACCAAGCTTTGTGGATTGAAAAACTTTCAAAGTTTAGGAACCTAAAAAAGCAGATAAAAACAGGCGCCTAGAGTTGTACTGGGTGCGCTTTCTGTGGGCCCATAGACAGTGAACTTCCATGGATTCAACTAGAAAAGACAGGATTTCTGTTCACTGGGCCATCATGTGCACAACATGTGATAGAAAACATTACTAGCAGCATAGCGCCTGTTCTAGGCCCATTTCTCTCTGAGTGCTATTCAGATTCAAAAAGATTCATAAGAATCACAATAATAACTTTGCCTCTAAATACAGTTTACAATTAATTTTTACCTTTTTCTATTTACAGATCATGAAAATGTTCTTTGATGGTCGCTATGTCATTTTGCTGATGGGATTGTTCTCAGTTTACACAGGCCTCATCTATAATGATTGTTTTTCAAAATCGGTTAACCTGTTTGGCTCTGGATGGAATGTTTCAGCGATGTTTAGATCTACTCTACATGACACTAATACTTCGGGTCTCTGGGAGTAAGTGCCTTGGTTTTATTACCAAATGGCTTTTAAATTTTGAGAAGCATGCAGGATGCCTATTTTAGTTACCTCCCTCGAAACATCCTTGTTTGCTCTACTCTTCTCCCTTTTCCCTGGGATTGCTGCCTAATTTAGACATTTCATAACACAAGCTTTTGGCAGGCTTATTCACCACATGATTTTGATCTTCCTTACAGGTTAAATACCATCCCCTATGGTACCAAGGGAGTCCCTTCTTCCCCCCGCCCCTCCATCCTTGTCTCCTTTGTTTCTGTTGACCTCACCCACTTCCAAAGTCAGATTCCTTTGCCTAGATTTATCTGCATCTTCCCCTTCCAACTTCCTTCTGACACCTAAAGATAACTGCCTTCTTTATTATAAGGAAGATGATAAGGCCCTGAGATTTTGGTTTTTTTTTTTTTTTGTTTTAAGCTTTATTACTGTGTTTGTTTTGCTACAGTGACAATGATATAAAGGCCAATGCATTTCTTCAGCTGGATCCAGATACTACTGGTGTGTTCCAAGGTGCTTATCCTTTTGGCATAGATCCGGTTAGTGCCTTTCCCCTCTCTTCTTTGCTTGTATTGTCCCATGGAATGGCCACCAACTTGCAATGTTAGAACTGTTTTCTGGTAGACTTTAAGAATTGCTTACAAGATGGGCAAAATAATAATTTTGGGGGAAAAAACTGTTCTGTCTGCCTCATGTTACTGAGCTTTGGCGCTACTTGAACCCACTGAGTCAAGTGGATTTATAGATTAAGTTATGAGTCACTAAACTTTCCATTATCAGTGCCATGGAATACTGTAGAATATGTAATTTTTTAGCCTAAGGGATGGTCTAGAAGAGAAAGTTAGTTCCATGAGATCAGGCTTTTTTCTCATTTAGTGGTCAGAAAATAACATACTTTCAGATTGGCTGTGGCAAAATGTATACTGTTTTTACTATCTGTTCTTCTGTAGATGTGAGTTACCTTCTATCCCTGATCTTGAAAGAAATCTTAGAATTTTAGAGCTGGAAGGGATATTAGAGACCATCATGATGCTTATTTTTAGGTAGTCATTTTAGGTAGGAGAGCTTTCAAAATGTTATTTGAAGGGGTAGGTACAAAATGCCTCAAAGTTTTGTTTTTTTCCTTATGGGGAACTGAATCTTTTAATGACATGACTTCCCAGTAGAAATTATACTCATTTAGTTAAGCATTTGTTTAGTATCTACTGTGTGTAAAGCCTCATTATTTTATCATTCAGTCTTTTCATAAGGATTTAAGATTTTTAGCACCTGAGAAATAAATTTACGCTTTAAAAAGAGGAAAACAAATCAAAATGGTTAGAAATGAAATGGGTGCATATAGATTAATTGGGAGAGGAAATATCCAATCCTGGTTTCTAAGCTTATCCCTCACATCTACTCAGTTTCACCTTTTAGGCATTCTGTATGTAATACAGTGTTTTAGCAAAAATTGTCACTATAATGTTGAAGCTTGAAAATACTTTTTCCTTCATTCTCCTACTAAGATATTAGCATGCTCCTGATGATAGCATTTTAGGAGCCAGGGAGACTATTAATCTGTAGCCATTTTCAAGGAAAAGAAGGCAGGAATTAAGGTGTAACTCCTAAACTTTCAGCTAGAAAGTTATGTGGAGTTTTTTTTGTTGTTGTCTTTTTAAGCCAGATTACCCCTTTCCCCTCTTTGGTGTCACCTGTCTGCCATTGGCAAGGAAAAGAAATTGAGTGTTTGTTTTTATCTTGGCTTCAGATTTGGAACTTGGCCACAAATCGTCTCAGTTTTTTAAACTCTTTCAAAATGAAAATGTCTGTGATTTTTGGAGTTACCCACATGACTTTTGGAGTTGTTCTTGGAATCTTTAACCACTTGTAAGTATAAAATGTAAAAGATGCATTTGGAAGTCAGGTGTCTGTGACTTGTCTTTGCCCCCAAATGGTGCATTATCAAGGGGTGTATTGAACAAAAGGCAGCCAGGTGTACTGTATTATAAGCATTCTGTGGTTCCCTTAGGCATGGCTTCAAAGATAAAATGATTGTTTTATAGAAAGTGATTTTAAAGAAAGTGATTTTAAAAATAGTTTTGTTGGTTGTCAGGAAATTCACATGCCAAGCAAGGCAACTTGATGAAATAGTTCTATATCATTAGTATCAAACCCAAAGAGAACTGGCACCCGTGGGTGGCATGTTGACTTATAAAACTACAAAATGACCTTATCTGTGTTGTATTGAGCTGTTAGTTATTTTGTTAAGTATTTCCCAAATACATTTTGATCTGGTTGGCAGTTGTTGGCAGCTTGCTGCCTGGGAGTTTGTTATCTCTGTTCTAAATCCCCTGGTCCATTACTCTAACTTAACATGAGAGGATTTATCTTTTTCTTGATTCATATATGATAGTGAAACCTCTGTTGGTTCCACTTTCAGCATGAATAGTTAGTTCAATTGTGGTTGTACCTGAAACATTGGCATGACTCTCTGAGGCATATGACATTAAGTGTGTTTTTTTTCTCTCCAGCTACAAAGAATTTAAAAGACATGGACTCAGTTTTCTCTCTTTTGTTTTTTAGTCTGATCTTGTTCATAATGATAATTAGTGGCTCCTTTTTTTTTAGGCATTTCAAGAAGAAGTTCAATATTTACTTGGTATGCCTCCCAGAACTCCTGTTCATGCTGTGCATCTTTGGATACCTGATATTCATGATTGTCTACAAGTGGCTCACTTATTCAGCAGCAAATTCTAAGTTTGCACCCAGCATTTTAATTGAATTTATCAACATGTTTTTATTCCCAGCTGGTGGGGCAACAAGTAAACTTTATCAAGGACAGGTGGGAAACCACTCTTTGAGTACTTTTGGCCATCACAGAAATTGCTCTTCTCAGACAGTTGTGCCAGTGTTTTAGGTACAACCACAAACTACACATGCTGAAAGTGGAACCAGCAGAGGTTTCACTCTCAGACATGGTTCAAGAAAAAGAGAAAACCTTTCTTTTGTATAAAATGCCATTGTAGGTACCAGACAAAGATAATTAAGACATGGCCTTTCTCTTCATCCAGTTTATTATTGAGGTGGAAGAGGGGAAATTGGTATAGTGCAGCAGTAGATAAGCTGCCCACACAAACATGTAAATTTAATTCAGAATATAACGTGGAAGGGCTTAAGAGAGGAACAAAAACAAAAACACTTTCAGGGCCTGAGAAGACAGGCTGGTTGGAGGTTGTTAAAAGCTGTGTTGTGTCATTTCAGAGATACTGCACATTTGTGGAACACAGGGAGACACTGGGGAGCTTTCAAAATGTTGGTCACCAATGTAAGATACTGTTGAGCAGAATCATTAGCTTTATTTCTCTGAGTTTTTAAAAAGGGAACTGGTCACTGAAATTAAAAAGCACAAATATTTTTTCTTGTTTTTTTCCCACTTTTTTTATCCATATCATACCAGAATACCTCTTAATCTGCATTGGCATGGCCTGGATTCTCCAAGGCTTTGCCAGCAGAGTGTAAACTCTGCTAGCTTAGCTCCCTTTGGAATGGAAAGACTTTAAGTCTGAGCCTAGAGACAAATTGTGTGTTTTATCATTTGTAAACCAACTGACTTTCATTTTCTTAAATGTATAGAAGTAAAATGCAGTTAACATATTATCATTTGACATCTTCCAAACATAATGATTGTATTTTTAAAGGTCTGAGTCAATGATATATGTGTTTCCTGTACCACATAAATTTTCCCATTAAACAATTCTTAAGAAACTATCTTTTAAAAAAAGTTTTATACATGATGATGTAATTCTTCCTCTTTACCCCACTTCTTGTCAGAAATTACTGTTCAAGGTCTAGTTTTAATTAGAATTCCATTTTTCTCAGTTGCAGCATATTTCATCTTGGACTGGTCTGATTCCATCTTAAAGAGGAAGACGCTTGAGATATACGCTGAGTCTTAAGTCCAAGTTTGTAACAAGACAGGAAGAGAGACAGTTTTATTAGACCATATGGCTGTATCTATATAATAAATATTAGAATTTTGGAAAAGAAAAAAACTAGCTTGTTTGAATATATTTTACAGTATAGTGATTTTCTTGATGTTCTGGTTGAACAAGTGAATACCATATAAGTTACTACTTTAAGTGAACAGATTAAAGGAAGAAAGTAGTTATTTTACTTACAGTTTTGCAAAACATTAATTTTTTTAGTCCGTTTTAGGCTTGTTTTGATTTTTTTTCTTCACTTTATCTCTTGCCTTGATAGAGTCATATCCAGATGTTTTTATTAGTTGTGGCAGCAGTTTCTGTTCCTGTACTGTTCTTGGGAAAACCTCTTTATCTGCTTTGGCTACACAATGGAGGTCGATTATTTGGAATACACAAGGTATGTGGCTGTTAGATTTTATCACTGCATATGGTGGCTTCTGGCTTCCAGTCAGTTTTATCGCTTAGGGTTTTTTGATGGACCATCCAGGTGGAGATGTCCTCAAGGAGCTTGGTGATGTGGGTCCAGAGCTCAGAAGGCACTTACAACTCTACCTATGAGATAGACTTGGAATCCATTTGCATACAGGCGTTAGTGGAAGATTAGCATGATCATGGTGTCCGGGGGAGAAAATGAAACAAGAGAATGAGGCAAAAGAGAGTCCTGGGAAGCATCACTTTGAAGGGATGGAGATAGCATCCAGGAGGGGTAAGTTGGTCAGCAGGGCCAAGAATTTCAGAGGAGTTAGGAAAGATGAGATGTGAGGGCAGGGGAGAAACCCCAACAAAGCAGCATTGATCTTCTCAATTAGGAAGTCCTAAGTGTTAGAGCATCAGAGTTGTACAGTGGTCTTATCAACCAGCTGGTCCAGATGAGGGAATGCAGGCCCAGAGAGGTAAGGTGATTTGTGCACGTTTATAAAAGTAATGAGCAGCAGGACTGGGATCAATGTGTAGCAGTGAAGATATGTCTCTTGTGCCTCTGAGGTTTTCCAATTTCTGGCCAAAGATTTCACAGTCCCAACAAATTTTCTAGATAATTTCTTGCAGTATCATTTTTCCCCATGTCAATTAGTCGCACCATCAGAATTGAATAGTAGTTAGTAGACTTGCCAGTGTTGCCTCTAATTGATTCACTGTTACACTCACCATGACTCCAGATCATTCCACCTCTCCTCAGACTTTCCATGGTACCCTCTCCCCCAACCCTCTCAGTTGAGAAGCTTGCTTAGGCCATTCCATACTATCCTTCTTTTCTCCCTTCACCCGGATTCCTTCTGGTACTCTTTCCCCTTTCAGCCTTGTCTCACAAAAAGAGGTGGCCCTTCTTGCTAAGGTAAAGCTTTCCACATGCACAGGTGATCATCCCATCCCATTCCATCTGCTCTAGCAGATTTGCCACCTCTATCATCCCACTTTCTCCCTGTCTACTGACTGCTTCCCCCCTGCCTACCGACAATGTCCCATCTGCAAAAATCCTACCTGTTGTCTCATATCTCTTTTCTTTTTGTGGCTATAAAACTTGAGGATAGTAATCAGTGGAGATTGTGAGACACACATTTTGTAACTAACCCAGTCGGCATTGTTTTGTGATTTGGGACTCCTGGTTCTCCTTGGACTGAGCAGCCCCTTCAGGCTCCAGGCCCACTCTGAGGATGCAGTAGTCTTTCTTCCCTGGCTCATGTTCTTTTCCCTTGATACTTGCCTCTTTGTGTTTTCCCTTTGAAGTTTTTCTGTTCTTTCAGGATATAATTAATTCCAGATGACTTGGAGATTAGAGAGGCATCATCTCAACATTTTTACCCTTCTCCTTCTCCTGCTAGAGAGACCAGCCTGATCTTGTGACTGCTTATTTTATTACTTGAAATAAAAAGTATAGTATTACTCTGTCACTGTTCAATTCTTGTCTTCCACAACTCACTTCTGGGAGATGGAGCCTTTGTTCCCTGTTGCTCGGATTTTCAAGGGTTTTCATGGTGGAACTATTCACTGCACAAAGGGTTCATTTGACTGAAGTCTTTACCACTTTTTTTCACATTTTGACTCTATGATGTTTATTTTAAATTCCCATCCTGAGTCTTTTCTGTTAAAATTAATTATCTGAAATAGAAAACGAATCTGAAGTACAAAGATTCTGAATAAGTAGTGATTTAATGGTAACAGTCTCCATGTTACCATTAAGTCAGGTCAGCTAATCAGTCCCTCAGTAATTAATGACACTTGTTTTTATAACAGAGAAGAGAAATAAAAAAAATTTCAGCAACCATAGGAAACTTGTTTTGAACATAATTCAGTTAGATAAGGCAGATCCATCTGACTAGTTCACTTATCCCAGGCTTTCTTAACCCAAATTCATCCTGTGCCTACAAAAGTGAGATTGTCTTAGGAATCTGTGCCCTGCACCTGCAACATTTTGTTACCAGAAATCTTACTTGAAAGGGGGAGAAGAGGAACTTGTGGTTTGTATTAGTAGTTACACACACAACCCCACCCCCACCCCAACTTCCAGCTGCCAGAAAGGGAAACTCAACCTTGGAAGATAACACTATTTAATTTAAACTTAGCCTTGAGCTCAAGAAGAAGGGAACTTATCCATTGACACTGGAAAGAGAAACTTACCCTTTAGTCAACCCACCTTGGCCCAGCTGCTGGAAAGGGAAACTGAGCCTTTAAAAAGAGAAAGATATAGGTTTTACTCCAAATTATCTGCTACTAAATGATAAAGACTTATAAGTTTATCTATTCCCTATCTGTAGGTAACCTAGACTTAGAGAATATCTTTGTTAGTTTGGCTTAGGGCTAGTTTTTCCTGAAGAAGGGAGTTTAATCCTACAATCAAACTAAAAATAAATTAATCAGTACTAACTGATTTAAAGGGTATTCCATCTCATTGTGTCAGAATTTTTATATTTCTTTCTACACCAAAAAGATATTGCTAAATCCATTAACCTTTTTTTTAAGCCTTGTTGACATTTCTGTAGTGTTTAAGACTCTTAATCATCTCCGCCTCTTGGAAACTCTTTCCTCCCCAGGTTTTCATGAGATCGGTTTCTGGTTCGTTGTATCTATCTGGTCACTCTGTCTCAGTACCCTTTGCTGTATTATTGTCCACATCCTATATCATCATACCCTGAAAGAACAGAAACAGTAAAAGGCCCCAAAGCTCCAGTCCTTCTCTTTTTCTTATCCTCCCTATTTTTCTTGAGGGCATTACCATCCTTCCTAGGTCAGAAACTTCAGAGTCATCCATGACTCTTCTCTTTCACAGTTCCCCCCCTCCCTTCACCAAATTTTGTCAGTTTGGCTTACATAATATCTCCCATATCTGTCTCTTCTCCCCATTCACCTGGCTTCCACCCTAACTCAGTCTCTTATCATTTCTCACTTGGACTGTTGCCATGGCAAGTTGTTTCCCTCGTTCCAGTTTCCCCTCTCCCCTTCAGGCTACCCTCCACACAAACTGCCAGACTGTTATTTTTACAGTACAGGTCCTGCTCAGGAAACTCCAGTGGTTTCATAATCTCTCTAGGATAAATACAAGTTCCTCTTGCCTTTAAAATCCTTTTTGCTCCCACCTGCCTTTCTAGACATAACACTCATTTCAGCCAGATTGGCTCACTTTGTCTAGGTTGTACCCTGTGCCTGAACTGCCACCTCTTAGAGGCCTTCAAAGCTCAGCTTAAGGACCACAATCTCTAAAAGGCCTCTTCACCTAGTTGATATTGCCCTGATTTCCTAAATTACTTTGAACACATTTTCTATTTACTTCATTAAGTACATGCTATTTCACCTCAGTAGAATGTAAATTCCTTGAAGGTGTTTGGGATTCTCATTTTTGTCTACAAAGATAGAACCTCCAGTACCACTTAAGTGCTTTTTAAATGAATGACTTGGAATAAGCAAATGAATGAATGAGTATGTGATACAACTTCAAGACCTGGCTCAAACTCACCTTCGGTAAGAAGTGGTGTGAGGTTATGAGGTCATTGATGACTTTATGTAGTGAAGTCTTGTTTAAGTAGGAAGTGATAGAAGGGTGGGGGAGGGCAGGTGATAAAGAAATCAAAGGGCAAGATGTGGACAACTTTTCAAGTGGTTGTGTAGTGAAAGGGGAGAGAGAAAGATGATTGGATTGGTTCTGTGAGTTAAGAGAAGGCTCTTTAGGATTTTTTAGATTGGGACATATTTGTATCTGTGTGGTGGGGGATGCTGGAGTGAGGCCCTGCAGGAAATGGGAAGGAATGAGATAAATGACAGGTAGATAGAATGGTTGGGATCTCTCTTCATTTCAGTGAGTAAATAGTAGGGGATTGTTCTTCTGTTATGACCAGGGAGAATGAGAAAGAAAGGGTGAAAGGTAATGATGAGGTTTGAGGAAGGGACCTGATTAATGAATAATGTGTAGTGGAAGGCAGGATGATTTATTAAGCACCTAATAAATGCCAGGCACTGTGCTATGATTCTCACTGTAATCCTGTGAGGTAGGTTTTGCAGTTGTGATGAAATTGAAACAGAAATTAAGTGATTTACTCAGGGTTTAGCGCCGGTGCAATATTTATAGCACTCATGATCATAATAAAGACCGTGACTATAAATATTGCATGATGTTCGATTGCAAAATATACCAAACTCTCCATATAGAGGACAGAACTGAAACATTTATTTAGATACCAGAAAACCGAATCCCAAAACCAGTAAGCCAATTCCATCATAGTACCAAAGATATTAAGATGACATAATAACACTGAGAGCCACAGCATCCTTTAGCCTTCCCACAAACCAATATTAGATCATTATTTACTTACAAACTTCTCATCTCCTTGCCTTAGCATCTCTCTCTCCCAGCTCTGATTCCCAGCTTCCTGTAGGGTCTGCTTCCTTTCAGCAAACTCCTCCCACCACATGTTCCATGTGACTCCATTCATCCTGTTGGGGGCAGAGTTTATCTTCACAGCAGGGAAGCTTCCTGTAGGTTCTGCTGCACCCTTCAGCAAATTTCCTCAATCACAGGCTCCATGTGATTACATTCAGCCTATTAGGGGTTTACTTTCAAAGCAGGGGAGGTCCTCAAATTTCCCCTTAGGTCTGTTAAGATCTTAAAATTCACATTCACATTACACAGGTCACAAGGATATTAAACTGTCTGAGGCTGGATTTGAACTCAGGTTTTCCTGACTCCAAGCCCGGTGGTGCTTTTAGTCACTATGGGATGGGCTGCCTTAGGTGGTAGTGGAAGTCTTCAGAAGAGAGTAGATCCCTAATTGTTGGATATAGAAGGGGTTGGACTGGAAGGACCTATGGGGGACCTTCTGATTCTGAGATTCTGTGTTATTTATTTTTATTCCTGTCTCTCCATTTTCTTTTTATAATTTTTTAATGACTTTAACCTATCAAGTGCTGAATTGATCCTTCAAAGGGAACATAACTTTTTTCCTATTCTCAGGATCATAATGATATTAAAATTCAACCTTTTTCTTCTTTTTGTTAGAGTGGTTATACACTGGTTCGTAAAGACAGTGAAGAAGATGTTTGTTTGCTGGGGTCTCAAAATGTGGAAGAGGGGATTAGCCACTTGGAATGTGAAGGACGTAAAGATGAAGAGGAGGTAATCTTTTTTTTTTAGCTAGTATGCGTAATTTGGTTTTCTAATGATGTAAGATTCACAGTGATGTTGACAAAAGTAACTGGTGCTCTGTAGAAAAAAATGTCTTTTTTATACTCTTTTAATAACATGGTAATTAAATCAGTTTCCTAAGAATTTTGGAATTTTTGTTATTTTAAAGTTTTTTTTTCTGTTTAGGATAATGAACCTTTAGTTAAGTTCTGTGCATGGTTTTTTTTGGGAGGGATGGATCCTATGTTCTCTTAAACCTGTCTCACTGGGTCCTGTATACCTAGAAAAGCTTTAATTATGGCCTTGGCAGTGGACTCTTCTATTTGTCATCTAAGGACTAAGGGTAGAGGCTCAGCATGAAAGGCTGAGCCAGTAGGTGATGGATTTTTTTTTCAACTCTAGTAGCTAATGTAGATGCCCTATTAGGGTGTGGAAGGGCTAGAATTTGTATGTGTTCTTGAATATTAAAGGTTTTAGTATTAAATGTGCTTTTTGCTCAGTCCATGAATACTACTTTCAGAAGATGTCTTGCCTCTAATTTTCTCAAATGTGATGGTTATTTAATAATTGGTTAAGTCATTTCAAAGAATTAATTTAATAATTATCTTGAAATTTATTTTTAAATTTGCGAATTCATTGAATAAGAATTCTCTTTTTACTATTTATTGGGGAAAAAAGTTAAATATTTTCAATTTAATTTTGAAAATAACATAAATCTAGAGTTTCTTAACCTTTTTTGTGTTCTTAACCTTTGGCAAACTTGTGCCTGTGGGCACTTTCTCAGAATGTTTTATTTTTGCTTTTTTTGTTGGGGAAAGGCAGTTGGGATTAAGTGACTTGCCCAAGGTCACACGGCTAGTTTTTTGTATTAGGTGTCTGAGGCTGGATTTGAACTCGGGTCCTCCTGACTCCAGGGCTGGTGCTCTATTCACTGCACCACCTAACCGCCCCTCAGAATGTTTTAAAATGCATAAAATATAGAATGATAGAGGAAACCAATTAAATTGAAATGGAGTTATCAAAATATTAAGAAGAAAGTTCAAGAACTCCACGTTAAGAAGCACTGGCATAAATTCTTGGCATGTGAAATAAGTAAGTAGTATTTTGATAGGCTTTGATGAATTAATCTTATGTCTTCGTATATATCATCTCTTCTAGTTTAATTTTGGAGAGCTCTTTATGGCTCAAGCAATCCATGCAACTGAATATTGTCTTGGCTGCATCTCTAACACTGCATCCTACCTGAGACTCTGGGCACTCAGTTTAGCTCATGCACGTAAGTGTTCTGCAGTAATCTTAAGCTTTTACTGTCATTTCCCCCATTATGTATGTTTAACTTTTTTTGGATCTTGAGAAACACCTGCCCATCAAAGATGATTTGTCCCAATCAAAATGTAAAGCAGGTTGAATGTACTTTTTTTTTTATTGCTTGGGAACTTCATATTGGTACATCTGTCTCCATGGCTTATCTATTCTTTACAAGGAACCCAAGTCTACAAGCTAGCTCAATGAGCAGAACCTAAGTTAATTGTGAAAAATCATTTCTTTTTTTTTTTCAGAGTTATCCGAGGTCCTGTGGACAATGGTAATGCGTGTGGGCCTCCGTGTGGACAAAACTTACGGAGTCTTGCTGCTGATTCCACTGGTAGTGTTCTTTGCTATTTTAACAGTCTTCATTCTCTTGGTCATGGAAGGCCTTTCTGCCTTTCTTCATGCTATACGGCTACATTGGTAAGTTCCCTGTTAGGTGGTCTTGTTTTTTTGTCGTTAGAATTTTTAGGGATCTCTGGTCAAAAATCAGAAAAGAATAGTTATGCTAGTCACTTCTTAGTGTTTTTTTCCATAATATATATTTTTATTCAAACCCAAGTCAAATGACTTAAGTTGGTTTTGTGGTTAAACTCAAGGTTCACAACTTGGAATTAAACTAAGAGGAAAGCTAGTTTTTCTTTTTTGAAAAATTTCATAGTACAGATGTAACAATTGCTGGAGCGCTTTCAGCCCTGCTCGATCCTTCAGTCCTTCAGTCCTTCATTCAGGAAACATTTTTAAGGGCCTGGAGCACATAGGCCAGGTGCTGGGGATGCAGGACGGAGATGGACCCATCGTGAGATGGCTCAGGGCTGGCGGGCAGATTTGCCTCAAAGCCACGTGGGCGGCGCTTTTTTAAGAGGGCGTCGCCAACATCTAGGGGATATTGAAACCCAGCGTCCCGTGGCCACCCAGCGGTGTGGGAGGCGCTGTGAATATGTTCATTTACTGAAACTCCGGGAGTTTCTCTTGTCTGTGAGGCAGACCGGTGGTCATGACTGTATGCACACATACAGGCATGCAGGCGCACACAGACATACACACACATCCAGAGTGAAATCTCTCAACATACTACGTTTCAAAAGACATTTTGTAGCTTTTTTTTTACTTTGCTATTGTTTTCCAAATACTTCTCTCCCTAAAGCCCTGAGTAGGCCTGAGTAGTGTCTTTGGGTACCACCAGTCCTGTGCTGAGGGCGTGCCTGCCTTTGGAAGTAAAGGCTGGTCCCTGAATCGTTCTCAATTCTTATGCTTTAAGGGCTATTTTTCTTTATATTCTGATATGCTGTGTTTTAAAAGTTGTGGCTTTGCTACGTACAGATGATTTTTTCCCCATTTCCTTCCCTGCCACCTGATTAGAGCTTGTCTTCTTGAATTAATGTCTCATTTCTTTTATCTCTGCAGGGTGGAATTTCAGAACAAGTTCTACGTTGGTGCAGGCACCAAATTTGCTCCTTTCTCATTTAAACTACTCTCGTCACAGTGTAATAAAGATGACATGGCATAATTCAGCTGCTGTACCCATGTGCTCTCAGTATGATGATAAATTATCATGTTATTAAATTTCACTGAAGTAGGATTTATAATAGAAACAATTTGTCATCTTCCCCCCCCCCCCAAATTGCCTTATATAATACAGCCAAATAAGTCTGTCATTTAGATTGTTGCCTCATGTTGGATATTTTGTAAAGCTTATCAGCCTTTAGAGATTTAAATTTCTTTTGACTGTTTTCATGATGATCAAATGTGAGTCAGTTGTTATATTTTATGTTAATGTTTATTCTAAAAAATAGTTGTTGCTTTTTAGGCAGGGGTAGATTGAGCTTTACTTGTTATGATTGTAGCTGTAATAGTCTTTGTTTTTGTTCATCTGACAGATATACAGCACTCCCTCACTAAAGTTAACTAGTTTATATAATTTTTCAACAGCTGAAATTAGGCCTTTTTAAAAAACCCAACTATAATCAAATGAGAAATTCCAAAATGATTAGTACTGGTAGTGTTCAGCTTTTGCCAATTGTAGATGTGACAAAATGTTTGATCTTACAATAGCCCTGATATAAATGAGAGACCAAGCTTTTCCCTACTTATTCTTCAGTGTTTTAATTGAGGAAAAATGGGATAAAATTGCATCCAACAAATAGTTTGTTCCATTGCTGAAAAACTGGTAAAGGATTTTGTCCTTTCTTGCATAAGCTCTTGATGGTGAATGTGCATGTGAAAGTTGAATTGTGGGGCAGAGTCTTCTTGCCAGGTATGGAATTAGAAGCTATTATGGATATGATTAGACTGTAATGACCAGCTTTTGTCTGATGTTACTCAACCAAAGTTGTTTATATTGAGTGAAGGAAGGGTACAAAATAATCTTTTGTATATTTTTATAATAAAATGTATATTAAAATATTTTACCACTGATAGATATACATCCATGCCATGGAACCATCATAATTATATTTTTCTTTCAGATTAATTCTGAATAAAGATCTAACCCCACTGATTTAGTATTTTAAATTGATTTTCAGTCATTCTATTTATATTTATTTAGAATTAACCATTATTAAACTGTTGATTGGTGATCCTTAATGTAAATTCTGCTAATTCATCCATTTGTCATTTTAGCTTTGAATGAACATTTCTCCCCTTTCCATTGAAAATTGTGATCCTCTTCCATATGGAGTTTTTGTTTGAATTATATTCATTGTCGTGCTGCTTTGATGTCGTGGATCATAACTTTTAAATTGGCCATCTGGAATGTATGAACTTTCTTAAAGTTTAGGAAGTTCTGGGTTTTGTACTAAATTTCTAAGTCCTACTTCAGTGTCTCCTTGTGGCATGTAGGTGGCCCGAGGCTTTTGAAGGCGGTGTTAAGTGGAGTCCAGGTTCCAAAGCCTACATCCCAGGCACCAGGCTTGTCACTTGCAGACCAAAGGGGACTGGAGCCTATTCCCTCCTCATGAATGCTTTTGGCCACTCAAGTTAGTTGTGATCTATTTCAGTGGAGGGAATAATGGCCTGGATGAAACAGTGGAGCCTCAAAATTATACAAGTGCCAGATTGTCTGTGCAATTGCAGTTGACAGTGAAGTTGGCACATTAATTATTGATGCCACCAGAAGCTCTAGATTTGTGATCCTGCTTGAACAGTCTCATGTGCTAAATAAGATTATGGTATCACTGCACTCAAAAGGCTGTTAGGAAAGAGCATTCCACAGTAGTGGGCTGAGAGAGGTGGACACTGGCAGATGCAATCGTTACCCTGACTTTGACCCTTTAAGATTGTAAGAAATAATTCTGTGCTGACATTTGATGGAAAATTATCCTATCTAAAGGAGGATTTCTTTATCATTTTTTGTTTGACTTGCTAAAACAAGTCAAGGAGTATTTGGAATATTACTCCAGTGTCTCCTTTTAAATACAGTCAGCTGCAAAGGCTAAAATAAGACATTACAAAATCAGCATGTGTGTGTACACGTGTGTATAAACATACACATGTGCATATATACATCTGTATCTACACATATGTATGTGTGTGATACAGGGATAGGGAGCTTCTGGATGAGGAAACTCCTTCCACCAATACAGATTGGCACCTTTTTTGCACTTATAGTCTTAGCAAGGTGCCTGAAACGCTGACTGGTCAAGTGACTTGCTAAAACGACAAATACGGAGCAGTAATACAGTTGAAATTCCAGATTTTATTATATCCAAGTTCCCCCTAGAAAGTTGGCATTTATGATGTTTTGATACTGAGTTTTTAAGATTATCATTACCAATTCATCCCTAGGAAATCACAGTGAAATTCAGTGTTGGTGGGATTTTAGTGGCTGAATGAAAATTGCCAGTGTTCTTTTCAGAGTGCTAAGCAAATTACGGTGTCTGCTGGAATCCATTCACTGCCTCACTGAAGTGACACGCTAACTGCACTCGGGGTCTCTGGAACAGCTCTCTAAGACAGGAAGTGAAGGATACCCTCTCAAATTAGAATCAAAGAGACTGTCAAGGTATGCAGAATTGAACTGTATAAACAGTGACTTTTTAAATCTCGACTTTGGTGAATGTACGAATGTAGCCTCCTTGGGGATCTAATTCTTTCAGGGTCTTAGGATTCCAGGAAATAGATTTTGTGACTTGACAAGTTCTTGCCATGTGACCAGAAAGGTAGCTCTCTTTGTTGTTTAAGCTATTTGATAGTCTTGTATGCATTTTAGTTGTAAAATGTAAACTTTGTCTACATGATGAGAAATGTGAAAAAGGAGGAGTGAGCCAGCTAGATGCTTCTAAATAGGGAGGTTTGGCATGGTATAGACCAGTGGTGTCCAACTCAAATAGAAATGGATCCCTGCCATATGCATATTGCCTTAGAAAATCACAAATTCGCATCTTCTGTGTTGTATTTTTATTTTGTTAATCATTTCTCATTTACATTTTAGTCTGGTTTGTATAGCACCAGATAGCTTTGCAGTTAGACATCTCATTTCTAGACAAAACATCTCAGTTTTGGATGAATGAAAACCTTAAAATGCCAAGGCATTTCTTCAGAGAAAGTAATCAGAAAATAGAAATTTACAATTTGCCAGAAGGCCAGACTTAGACACCTGCATTGGCAAACTTGGGTGGTTCATTCAGAGGGTTAGAGGGTGCTGAAGAGGTGGGTGTTATAGACTGAGTTGTTAGACTGCCATTTTGTATTTATGATTGCTTCAAGTTTTAATGAATGCTGTTTGGTCTTAATTTCTAGGAGTATTTGGAATATTACTCCAGTGTCTCCTTTTAAATACAGTCAGCTGCAAAGGCTAACATAAGGCATTACAAAATCAGCATATGTGTGTGTACACGTGTGTATGAACACACACATGTGCATATATACATCTGTATGTACACGTATGTATGTGTGTGATATAGGGATAGGGAACTTCCCAGTGAGGAATCTCCTTCCACCAATACAGGTTGGCACCTTTTTTGCACTTATAGTCTTAGCAAGGTGCCTGAAACACTGACTGGTCAAGTGACTTGCCCAGAGCCAGTATGTATTGGAAGTAGGACTTGAATCCAGGTCTTCCTGGCTTTAAGGCCAGCTTTCTGTCTACTACACCATGCTGCCTCTCATGTATTATAATATGATGTTTAACTCTTTAATTATTACGCCTGACTAATTTTGGATCGAAAACTGAAGTATGCATTAAACAAATACTAATTTCTCAGATTCTAGTCTATTTTAAAATAAGGACATTTTCTAGTTCGCATGCCCATATATTGGCATTGAGGTTAATACTAGGAATCAGGCACACTTTCAGTGCTGAGACTAAAATAAAGATATTCAGTAGATACATATTGGACTCAGACCATTCGAGGTTACTATGTGCTTAGAAATCTTTAAAACATTAGAAGAAAGACAACAGTATTTTGGTAGTAAACTCCAAAGGAAAGGCTAGAGTTTTATTGGAGACAGCTTAGTGACTGGAGAAACAAAGTTGTGTAAGGGGGAGGAGACAGTGGAGAATTCAGCCAGAGTAATCCTTAATTTGTATAGTAATTGAAAAGTTGCATCTTCCTGTCAGTATTTGGATGTTGAACATGATTTTATTAAACAGAAATAAATATTTTTTAAAAATGTGGGTGTATTGCTTTGTTGTATCCTGATGTATTTGGAAAGCCAAAGATCTTGACCCCCTTTCCAAAAGAGACGAGTAATTAAACATTTACTGGAAAGAATTTGTGAGAAGACATGAAGGCCCCTGAGCAGTCCCCTCTGGATTTCCTGTTTCTCTGGGAGTGTGTGCAGGGGGGTCTAAAGCTGCAAAAGCAAAGCTGAATTATCTCGTGTGTGAGGTTCTTTCTAAGTGGGGCTCTGCAGGGGCGGTGGGGGGGATACCAAGAATGACAAAGGCACAGTCTCAAAGAATTCATTTTTTGACTGAGATAAGAAACTAATCCAGAAAACATGTGCATTGGGGTTACTTATAGAGGATCCAAGGAGGGAAGATTGCTTCTTACAGGGAATCATGGGAAGGAGTGTTGAGCTGGGTTTGATAGGATTGGGAGGAGCTCGTTTGGGCCTAGGAGGTACTTTGAGGTTCAGATTGAGAAGCCAGCTCTTAGTCCTGCTTCCATAGTTGATGTAGCCCCTCTTTGGTTATTAAACTGACTTTGAGGGAAAGGAAAGGAAAGAAAAAAGGATTTTTGGATTACAGTGAGTGAACAGTAATTTGCTATTACAGAAGCATAATTCATGCATCATTAAAAGGTTTTTTTTAAACCCCTACTATGTGCCAAGCACTGCTCTGTGATGAGACTACAAAGACAATGAAAACATCCCTGCCCTCAAAGAGCTTACATTCTACATGCTCTCTCTATACAAAACATGAAATAAATGCCAAATATTTGGGGGGTAGATATTAAAAAGGCATAGAATCAAATGTAGTGCTTTGTGGGGGGAAGAATAAGGAGGCCAGGGGAGTAAAGTGTAAGAAGACTAGAAAGATGGGAAAGGATCAAGTGGTGAAGCACTTAAGTGGTGGATTTTATATTTGACCCTGGGTCAGGCCTGTGACTTAGATAAATAATGTGTTGACTGTAATGGGGGGGAGAGGAGCAAGGCAGGGAGACCAGTCAGTAGAGCAGACCATTGCAGTAGCCCAGATACGAGGGGATGAGGGCTCCACCTCCCACCATGGTGGTAGAAGGGTCAGAGGAGAGAAGAGAATGTTGAGAGCTGCTGCGAAGGCAGAATCGACAGGACTTGGCAGCTGGATACCAAGGTAGAATAGAAGATAGAATAAGGTAGAATAAGATAGAAAAATCGAGGATGATGTCTAAGTGGAAAACGTGGGTGACTGGGATGACAGCCGTACTCTGACGAGATGTGGGATGGGGGACTGGAGGAATAGAGAATGATCTGCATGTTGGTGATCGTTCAGTACATAGGAGCGGATACAGAGGGAGAAGAGAAGAGGGCCTTGGACAGAGCCACAGTTATCAGGCAGGACCCAGCTGGGTGAAGATCCATTAAAAGAAGACTGAGGAATGGTCAGAGAAGTAGGAGGGAAACCAGGAAGAAGCAATGTCACCAAAACCTAGGAGGAAATTCCAAGAAGAGGAAGAAGAAGATGATTAATAGTATCAAAGGATGAAGATTGAAAAGAGGACATTGGATCTGGCAGTTTGAGAGAGAATTGTTTACTTTGGAGATTATATTAAAAACTTGTTTTCTCTTTACAGGATGGCTTAGTTCAACATCATATTGATGCACTGACACTCCAGATCTACCCACAAAGCAAATCTGGACATTTAATTCCCTTGGTAGAGTAGAGGAGAGGGCCGTCTGTCAGGTATAGTGGAAAGAATGATGGTTTTGTAGCCAGAAGACAGGTTTGAATTCTGGTTCTTGGCCGCCTGTGTGACCTTTTGACTAAATCACTCCACCCCTCTAGGCCTGTGTTTCCTTCTCTGTTAGATGACAGGGTTGGAATAGATGACCCCCAGGGCCCCATCCTCAAATCTTCCTGGGCTGTTTATAGGTTAGTAAACATTAAGAACCTATTAAGTGCCCTTTGTGGCTAAACCTCTACAGTATGGGTCTCCACTTTCTCTCCTCTCACTCTCTTAACCTTAAGTGTGACTTCTGAGTTACCAGTGATGTCATGACTGCCGAATCCAGTGACCTTTTCTCAGTCCCCATTCTTTGGTGCCTCGGACACTGCGGATCACCTTCTGGATACTCTTTTTCTCTGTTTTTGAGACACAGCTTTCTTGGTTCTCCTCCTTATCTCAGTTTCCTTTGCTAGATCTGAATCCAGGACATGCCCACAGGCCTCTGTCCAGGCTCCTCCTCCGCCTCTAGACTATTTTACTTGGTGATCTCAGGATCTCCTGGAGATTGAATCATCATCTCTTGGCTAATGAGTCTCATCACATTTCCAGCTGTCTGTTAGACAGCTAGAACTGAATGACCTATAGATATCTTTAACTTAACACATTCACACCTGAACTAGTGATCATTTCCTCCTAACTCCCCTATTTCTGTTCCCCAGGCTTGTAGCCTAGGTGATTTTATCATTATAACATCTCTCAAATTCTCTTCTGCTCTGACTCTGCCACTCCCCTGGTGCCGGCCCTCATTCCTCACCCTCTGGTGTTGCAATAGTTGCTAGGGGGTGGTGGGTCCGCCGGCCTCCAGTCTCTCCCCATCCCCAATGCATCTTTCATTCAGCCACTTGAAGGATCTTCCTAAAGTGCAGGCAATCCACCTGCTCAGTAAGCTCCAGTGACTCCCTCTTGCCTCCGGGGTTCAAATACAAAATCCTCTGGTATTCAAAGCCCTTCATAACCCCCCACCTTTCCAATCTTAGACCTTCCTCCCCTGTGTGTACTCTAGCCCCTGACAGGCCGCCCCGCTATCCCACTGTCTCGGCACTCCAGGCATTTGCACTGGTGACCCCCAAGCTGGAGTGTTCTCCCTCTTCATCTCTGCCTGCTGACCTCCCTGGCTTCCCAGGAGGAAGTCCCAGAGGAAATCCCCGCTCCTACAAGAAGCCTTCCCCAAACCCTCTTAATTCTAGTGCCTTCTCTGTTAATGATTTCCTAGTTTTCCTGTCTGGTCTGCACAAATTTGTTTCCTTATTCTCCCCCATTAAACTGTGAGCTCTCTGAGGGCAGGAATTGTTTTTGGCCCGTTTTTGTCTCCCTAGCATTTAGCACAATGCCTGTCACTCAGCAAGCACTTAATTACCGCCTTCCCCACGGCCACTGGGAGTTAAAGCGCTCATGTACTGGGATACCAGGACACCACTGCAGGGTGGACGGTCCACAATGGCAAGCCTGGGCCTGGGCAACTTTGAAAGGCCTCTAAACATGACCAGGCAATGACGTCTTCCTCGACAGCCCAGTCCAAGAGGAGGGACTCCTTTCATGCTGAAACATTGTGGATCTCCTTCCGCTGTGGACAGAGGCCCCTTTGGGAAGTAGGTCCGGCCGCCTTAGCGTCTCCTGGCGCGGAGGCGGCGGTTGCCAGGGACGCCGCGGCCACAGTCGGAGCTCGGGCAGAGACTCCCCGGGAAGGTGTGGAGGTGAAGCTGGCAGCGACATGGACGACCTGCGGGTGGAATGGATGCGGGACCGGGTGTACATCGCCTTTAATCTCTCCGAACCGGAGTATTTCCTCGAGCTGATGAACCGGAACGATGGCGAGTTCGAGGACGGGATTCTGCACTTTTTGAACCAGAGCACGGAGGAGGAGGGCGCCGCAGTGATCTTCTTCTACCGCCTCATAGTGACCGAGGAGGTGGAGGTGGAGATAGGTGAGGGCCGGACCCTCGCCTGCTCCTTGCCCCCTGCCCATCTTCTGCACGGCATTTCTACGTGTGGAAGTCAGTGGGCACTTCAAGGCACTGAACTAGGCGCCGAGGCTACAAAGAAGCAAAACAAGCAGTCCCAGTCCCGCCCTCAAGAACCTTAAGAATCTTTTAAGGAGATAGATACAGCATGTGTCGAGATAAGAAAATACAAAGTGTCTGCCGAGCGATACAAAGTACTTTTAAGAAGGAGAAGAGAGTTGTGAGGGTATTGGGAAAGGCCTCTGGGGCCTGGGCGTGCTTTGTAGGGAGCGGGGGATGCCAGGAGACAGGAGGACACTTAGAATAGGGGAGTATATGTAAGTGTATGTGTGCAGGGGAGTGGTGTAAATGTAGGTGGGAGCCAGATCGCTGGCGGCTCTAAGGGCCATGCTGACGATATAGGATTTTGTCGCAGAGGAAATTGGTCCTCGGCAGTCCATGCCCTCGTGCTTTACGTATGCCCTTCTGAGGTCTCCATGCATGTGTATGAACTCTGTGCCCATGTTTATGCCTCCCTGGCCCCTTTTCTATTTGTGTCTCCAGTGACGGGGCACCAGATCTGCCCACTCGTCTGTAGCTATATTGTTTCCTTTATCACTTGGGTCTCTTGTGGCCAATGGTGTCGCTCACTTAATCAGGAAGCATTTATTAAATGTTTATTATGTGCCTCACACTGTACTAGCTGTTAGGTTTACAAAGGCAACAGTAAAAGTCTTTGTGTCTATACAGGCAAAAAAGATGATTTGGGTAGGGGTGGGGTAAAGAGACCAGTGTCTGGAGGAATCGAGAAAACCTTCGCTTGGAAGGTGGTGTTTGTACTGGATCTTGACCAAAACCGAGGATTCTAGATGAAAAGGGGGTGAGCTGAGATAGCTCCTGCAAGTGTGGGACATGGCTTGCCATGTGTAAAGAGCAGTAAGAGAGTCTGTAGAATGCAAGGAGGGGCTAGATGGGGAATAAGGCAGGAAAGGTGCATTGGGGCCAGGAGCTTGTGTTGGATCCCACAAGTAATAGGTCATCCTCCGGTAATTCCTTTATTCATCAGAATAGATAGCACATGTAAGGTGCTTTGCAAACCTGAAAGTATAATCATCAATCAATGATTGGCTGTGAATATTATCACCAATGTTGTGTCATTTAGAGGAAGACACCCTCAGCATCTTGGATAGAAGGTTCCCTGTGCAGGAGTTACATATATAAGATCTGCTTGGGGTGAGAAGGCACGGGCACTGCCTGTGCCACCTAGCTGCCCTGAATATATTATGCACAGCAACTAGGCAGCACAGTGGATAGACTGCTGGCGCAGGAGTCAGGAAGACTCATCTTCCCAAGTTCAAAACTGGCCTCGGACACTTAACTATGTGACCCTGAGCAAGTCACTTAATCCTGTGTGCCTCAGTTTCCTCATTTGTAAAATGAGCTGGAGAAGGACATGGTAAACCACTCCAGTGTCTTTGTCAAGAAAACCCCAAGATGAACCCACGAAGAGTCAGACATGACTAAACAATAACAACAAATAATCAGAATGAATACAAGGGAGTTTGAGGAGGGAAGGCTCGAGCAACTGGGGGTTATAAGAAAAACCTCGAGTAGAAAGTAAGACTTGAGCTGAATCTTGAAGGAGAGGAGAGGAGAAAGAGGAGAGAGAGGAGAGAGAGAGAGAAAGAGAGAGACAGAGAGAGAGAGAGGTAGAGAGACAGACAGAGACAGAGAGAGAGAGGAGAAAGAGAGGAGAGAGAGGAGAGAGAGAGAGAAAGAGAGAGACAGAGAGACAGAGAGGTAGAGAGACAGACAGAGACAGAGAGAGAGAGAGAGAGATAGACAGAGACAGAGAGAGAGACAGAGAGAGAGACAGAGAGAGACAGAGAGACAGAGAGAGAGAGAGACAGTGAGCGAGAGAGTGAGTGAGAGAGAGAGACAGAGAAGACAGAGAGAGAGACAGAGACAGAGAGACAGAGACAGAGAGACAGAGAAAGACAAACAGAGAGACAGAGAGACAGAGAGACAGAGAGAGAGACAGAGAGACAGAGACAGACAGAGACAGAGAGAGACAGAGACAGAGACAGGCAGAGAGAGACAGACAGAGAGAGACAGAGAGAGAGACAGAGACAGAGAGACAGAGACAGAGAGACAGACAGAGAGACAGACAGAGAGAGACAGAGAGACAGAGACAGAGAGAGAGACAGAGAGAGACAGAGAGAGAGAGGAACAGGAAGTATTATAAACATAATCCTATGACTCCAATCTTAATCTGGAGTCTGTGAACAACTTGTTTTAAAAAATTTTTTATAACTTCATTTCAATATAATTGGTTTCCTTTGTAATCCTACATATTTTATTTTATGTACATTATTCTAAGAATAATCCCTGATCCTTCCTCAAACTTCCCATGGCTCCCCCCTGACCCCATGTCCTCAGCTGAGAACCTTTTGTCCTATTTCACTGAAAAAGCTGAGGCCATTCACCAAGAGCCCCCTTTTCTCTCATTTGCATCACTTCCATGCCTTCCCCTATTATTTCCTCCTTCATTCCTGTCTTATATGAAGAGGGGACCATTCTTCTTGCCGAAGTAGACACCTCTGCATACTCAAGTGATTCCCATTCTATCCCATCTTCTCCAGCAGATAGCTCCCTCCATCATCCCCACTCTCACTAGTCTCCAATGTCTTCTTCTGCTGACTGCTTCCCAAACATACCCATGTCTCCTCCATCACTTAATGTTTCTTAATCATCCCCACTAGCTATCATCCCATATCTCTCCTTTTCTTCCTGTCTAAACTTCTTGAGAACTTTGTCTTCCACTTCCTTTCCTCTCTCTCTTTTCTTAACTTTCTGCAATCTGGCTGCTAACATTGTCATTCAATGGAAATTGCTCTCTCCACACTTACCAAGGATCTCTTAATCGTCATATATAATGGCCTTTTCTGGATTCTCATTCTTGACCACTCTACAGCTTTGGAGACTTCAGTCACTGTCTTCTCCCTGATGCTCTTTAGGTTTTGGGGACACCACTCTTTCCTGATTCTTCTCCTACCTATCTGTCTCAGTTTCCTTTGTTGGATCTTCATCTAGATCGTGTCTGCTAACTTCGAGTGGTTCCCAGGGCCCCTTTCTCTTCTCCGTCAATACTCTTTCACTTGGTGATCTCATCAGCTCCCCTGGATTCATTTATAATCTGTATGCAGACGATTCTCAGATCTGTTTATCCAGACCTCATCTCCCAGCCTTTAGTCTTACATCTCCAGCTGCCTATTTAGCCTCTCAAACTGGGTGTCCTAGAGACGTCTTAAACTCCACATATCCCAAATTGTCCCCATTATCTTGCCTCCCAAGCCTTCCCTCTTCTCAACTTCACTCTCCCTGTCTAGGTTAACACCATCCTTCCAGTCCCTCAGGCTTGAAACCTGGGTGTCATGGCTTAATTCCTCATTGTCTCTCATCCCTATATCCAGTTTATCGTCAAGTCCTTTGCATCCCACCTTTACAACATCTCTCCTCTGACACCACCACCTCTCTAGTACAGATGCCTTATTAGTTCATGTTTGGACCATTGCAATAGCCTCCCGATTGGCCATCCTGTCTCAAATCTCTCTATTCTGGTCCACTCCCCGTCAACCAAAGTTATTCTTCCTAAAGTGCAGGTCCACCATTCACCTCCCTGCCTTGACAAACTCCAGTGGCTCCCTGGTACTACCTCCAGGATCAAACATAAAATCCTTTGGTTTTTAAAACTCTTTAGAACCTAGACCCTTCTACCTTTCTAGTCTTCTTATACCTTACTTCCCTCTATGTACTCTGTGATCTATTAACACTGGCCTCCTCACCTTTCCTTGCACAAGACACTCTGTGTCTCCAGACTTTGTACATTTTTACACGCCTGGAACACTCACTCTTCTCACCTTTTCTTCCTGACTTCCCTCAAGGCTCAGTTCAAATCCCACCTTCTGGAAGAAGCCTTTCCTGGTCCCCCTTAATTCTAGAGCCTTCCCTTGAAGACGGTTGCTAATTTATATGTCACCCAACATAGGGCATGAACCCATGACCCTGGGATTGAGAGTCCTATGCTCTATTGACTGAACTAGCAGGCAGCTAGGTGATGCAGTAGACAGAGAGTCTGACTTGGAGTCAGGAAGACCTGAGTTCAGATCTAGCCTCAAACATGTCTCCCATTAAACTGTGAGCTTCCTGAGGGCAGAGACTGTTGTGAGATCTCTTTGTATTCTCAGTACTTAGCACAATGCCTGGTGTGTCATGAGTACTTCATAAATGAATATCTGAGTAGTTGTCCTTAGGCCTCAGTAGACTGCAGCAAAGGTCCATAACATGAGAGGGGTAAGAAAAAAACTCCTGCTCTAAGGAATGGAACAATTTTAGACATTCCATGCCATGTGATGTTGTTTTAAAACATTTCTTTTTTTTCTTTTCATTTGGGTTATGAAGATGTTCCAGGAGTTGCATCATCGGAAGAGGAAGAAGAGGAGGAAGATTTACGCAGCCAGAGCTCCAAAACAGCATCAGTGCACATCAGTACAGGTGTAGTGCCCTACGAGTAAATAAATGGTAGCGCGTGATTGTATGATTGTATGGACCAAGAGCAGGACTGTTCTCTGGGAATGCCTGTTCAGACTCCATCTTGCTTCTGACTTAGAAACATTTTAAACCTCAGCATTGTTATACCAGGCGACCTTGCTTTTCTGTCTTTTCCTCACTAAATCAGTCTGTCACAGAAATTCTAGATATATTGAAAAAGGAATGTGGCCTAAGCGCATTCTAACACAGCGAAGTGGAAATTTTGTCTGGAGGTTGGGACACAGTGCTAGATTTGTAGTCCAGATGACCTGAGTTCAAATCCTTCCCCAAGCACTTACTAGCTATGAGACCTTTCTGAGTCTCAGTCACCTCATCCGTAAAGTGAGGATGATAGCAGCACCTACTTCCCAGGATTATTGTGAGGATCAAATGAGATAGCACATGTAAAGTGTTCTGCAAACCTTGGGAAAGGGAATATAGAGAAATCCTAAGTCCCTCTACCTATTCAGGTCAGTATCTTCTCTACAACATATAACTTTCTTTTCTTTCTTTTTAAAACAAATTTCCACCTTTTTTTAATGGCATTTTTCCCCAATTACCTGTAAAGCCAATTTTTAGCATTCATTTTTACAGAATTTTGAGTTCCAAATTTTTCTCCCTCCTCTCTTCCTAAAATGGCAAGCAATTTGATATAACATATTGTCTTAGAGCAGCGATTCTCAACCTGTGAGTCGCGACCCTTTTGGGGGTTGAATGACCCTTTCACAGGGGTTGCCTAAAACCATCGGAAAACACATATTTCCTTCCCATGGTCTTAGGAATGGAGACACGGCTCCTCTATGCGTCTCCAGATGGGTCCGCCCACATGCAGATACGCCCATATGCAGATACACTCACATACTAGTATTAAAGGGTTGCAGCATTAGGAAGGTTGAGAACCACTGGTCTTACAGAGTTGTCTCGGGTACTGAGACATTCAGCAACCGGGAGGTGCCTTTTCTTCTAGAGAATTTCCTAGGAGTGGTTTTGATTCGATAATGACAGTGATACTTGCATTTGTATGAGCTTTCTCCAGAAAGAGCACTGACTTGACCCCTTTCTGCCCAGCAACTCCACCTCCATGCCACCATTAGTAACTCACTGGGGGGCCATCTCCAGTCGGGATCCATATCTGGCCACTGGACCCAGATGACTTTGCACAGCCCTGCCTCGCTTAAATCCAATTCACTTGCAAGTCATGGCATCACCTTCCCGATGGCATGATCCTCTTCAAGAATGAAAGACAAACAACATATGGGCAGGTACCAGATGAGGGATTCCATTGATGTAGGGAGCTTCCAGATGAGGAAATTCCCTCTTGCTGGGAGTTTCTTGTTGACAGCTTCTTTACTGCCCAGAATGGTAGGGATCTACCTGGGGCACTTAGAGGTTAGGTCACTTGGCCAGGATGGGTCAGAAGGCAGACTTGAACTCAGACCTTCCTGACTCAAGAGGCCAATTCTCTATCAACTACACCATGCTGCCTCTCAGTTCTTATTTTCACTTTTTCAACAACGTGAGAATCCTTTCCCAGTGTAGGTTCTGTTCTGACAAAGAATGATTGGAGTAAAACTTAACCAGTAAACAGTATTAAGCTCTTACGGTGTGCAGAGCACTGTACTAGGCTCTGTGGGAGATATGAAAGTTAGATAAACTGTGTGGATTGTCCTCAAGGATATTTGGGTCCATTAAGATGTGATAAATAGACAGATGGCTATAATTTTAACTAAAATGTATTAGAGTGTCACCAAATTGTATTATGAGGAGAGAGTTGTTATTGACTGGGGGAAATCAGGGAAGGTTTCCAGGAGGAGAGGGCATTTGAATTTGGCTTTACAGCATAAATAAGAGCTCCCCATGTAGAAGGTAGCAGGGAAAAACCTTCTATGAATATGGGCCAGGTAGAGCAGAGGAAGAGAGGTGGGGAAATGCAGGTAAGGTGGATTCTAAGGACAGATAGCAGTTCAGTTTGGTTAGATTAAGGCACAGTGTCCAGGACAAGGGGAGTGATTGTTACTTCATCTGTCAGAGCATGTCTGGAGCCTCATATTAAATCTTAGATGCCCCATTATAGGCAGGGTATTGCCAAGCTGGAATGTGTTCAGATGCAGATAACTAGGCTGCTAGGGGATTGGAGATCATGTCACATGGAAATCAGTTGAAGGAACCTAGGATGTGCAATTTCAAATGACTGAAGAATTGTGGTTCGGGTATATGACAGTGTTTTCAAGGACTGTTTGCATTTTTGAAGGAGGAGCATGGAATTTGTTCATCCCAGAACACAGAGCTAAGTGGGGGGTTCAAAGAGGTGTCCCAAAGTGGAATGAGAGGGCTCCATCAGTGGGGGTCTCTAAGTCACTCATCATGGGCTTTTTAGAGGGATTTGTCTTCTTCACATATTGGTTATGTCAGATGGTGATTGAGGTTCCTCCTAACTCTGAAATTGGGTGAACTTTGCCTAGTAGACACTAGAGAGCCGCTGAAGGATTTTGAGAAGAAAAGGGACATGGATAGATCTGTGCCATGAAATAAGACTAGTCTGGTAGCAGTAGCAGACTGGAAGGTCCCTTCCAGTTTTCATATTCTGTGATGGTTCTGTGCTCACATAGGCATGCAGTAAGCAGCGAGACTTAGAGAGTTTTGAGGGGAACTTGGAGATCTTTCTCATTTTATAGAGGAGAAAATTCAGGCTCAGAGAGATGGAATGATTTTTTTCCTAAGTCACATAGGTAGAAGGTAGAAGAACCAAGATTCGCACCCAGATCTAGTCTTCTTTCTATTCCAACACACCGCCTCATGAGGGATGCAATTATAGGATCCTTCAGTTTACAGCATAGAATTTTGAAGCTGGAAGGGGCCCTAGTAATCATATCCTCCCATTTCCTCATTCAACAGATGAGGACACTGAGACGCAGAATGGGAAGTGAGAGCTGACATGCTGACTACTTTTGTCCCATGTCTCAGAATTAGGAGCAAGGAAGGCCGAAGAGGCAAGGAGCAGATTTTGGCTCTGTGGAGGGAAGACCTTCCTAACAAGGAGAGTTCTCCCAAAGTGTAATGGGCATAAGTTCTCTGTCACTGGAGAATCTCCAGTAGAGGCTCCATGATCACCTGTCGAGGATAAGAGGAGAAGGTATTCTTTGGTAGCTATGGGTTGGACCAAATGACCTCCAGGACTCCTTCCAGTTTGGTGATTCTGTGAATAGTCATCTATGACACCAGGGATCCAGCCAGACAATTAATGGTAGTTCTGTTGACAGGAAGCCAGGAGAAGGAACAGATTCGAGGGGAAATACTGTATAATAAACTCATATTGAATTTTTAGTGCTGGTAGAGCCATTAAAGCTGTGGCCATGGATCCTGGGAGAGAGGTAAGGGCTGGAGATTGAGATTTAGATCAGGATTTGGGGATCATTCAAAGAAGAGAAGTCTTGGGCTTTGGATGCATGATAGCATTTTCAAAGATTGCTTCAGTCAAGAACTTGCTTCACTTTGGCAAGCATTGTGCTAGGCAGTGGAGATTTGAAGTCAGAAATAAAACAGTCCCTTCCCTGTCCTTGAGAAACTTACATTCTACTGGAGGCAAAGAAGCATATAAACAGGGAAGGGGGCAGCAGTGTGTGTGTGTGTGGGGGGGGGGAGGCCAAGCATCACAGGGTCTCAGTTCCAGAGCCTGGGTCTAGTCTAGCCTCCTTATTCAGCTGAAGGCCAGAAACATTGCCCAAGGTCATTCAAGTTGTAATCCAGTGTCAGAGGTAGGTTCTGAAAGGTGAATTCCAAAGCCTCTTTCCACTTTATCCCACCCCAGAGAGAGGTCCAGGAGATGGAGGACTAAAAAAGTCATTAAATAAGGTGATTAGGAGGATGCTGATGACCTTCGAGAGAGAATTTCCATAGATCCTGCCAGATTACAAACTGTTGAGAGAGTAAGTTGAAGAAAGATGAAGTAGAGTCATCAGGTGTAGACATCTCTTCCTAAAAGTTTTGCAGCAAATGGTGGGAGAGATGGGAAAATAGCCAGGCAGCTTGGGGATGGTCAAGGGAAGAGGGTTTTTGGAGGGGGATTGGGGAGTCCTTGGCATGTTTATGGTGAGATGGGAAGGTAAAAACGAAAGCGCAGAGTCACAGAGGAAGCAGGAAAGGATGTGCTCAATAATCATCGTCTCCAATTTAAAGTGCGCAGAGTACATGATGTAGGTAGTGCAAGTAGGGTTAGCCTCGTTTTCCAAGCGAGGAGACTGAGGCTCAGAGAGGCCTAGGCAGCTTGTAATAGCAGTATGTCAAGGGCAGTAAGAGGGGATACAAGAGAGGGTGGGTGAGGGGGCTGGAAATGGTGGGGGAGCCACCAGATGAATATAGTGCATTTGGACTTGCCCATTTCTGTTCTTTCATCCAGTTCCTCTGTACTGGTTGTGGCTAGTTGGGATTAGAATTGTGTTGGGTGTAACCTCAATGGATTAGTTTGGCAGCTCTTATTCCTTCATTTACCTCTCCGCAGCCCATTTTACTGGTCCAGAGAAGGAGGGAAAGAGTGTCCTCAGCCTCATTAGATCCTGGTAACTAACTGGCTGAACCTATCAGCCTTAGATATCCCCAGGCACTCTAGGATTCTAGTAACCATTTCAGAGGCAGAAGTTATGGATTATATGCCAGTCATGAAAAGAACAGGGATTTAGGGCCATGATTTTTCTCACCTTTATGTTTTTAAAGAAGCATTTCTGTTTCCAAAATGCCACATGTACCTCACTGGCTCTGATGACAGGACCCAGGGATGTAAATAAAAAATGCCCACTTTTCTAAGCAAGTTTCAGAGGAGAAAGCTGGTTTCTATCGGCAGCATCAGCATTCCAAGCCCAAAAGATGTCAGAGCTCTTTTATTATGTCCCTCAGATGAAGAGATGAGCAAGAAAAGAATGGCTATCACTTTCTCCTGCTTCCTAGAGTAGAAGCTACACTGCCCCCTCCCCATAAGAACTAGTTTGAACATCCTTCTGAAGACCCCCAGCTTTTGGAGGAATGCATTGTTAAGCTTGCCTCCCCCAAACTGAGTGGCAGGAGCATGGAACTAGAAGAATAGTTTTCCTGAAGGCCAATCTGATCCAATCTACCGTGGCAGGTTGGATTATGCTTACTATGTGCAAAAGGCTGTGCAAGGCATTGGGGATACCAAGACAAACAGAAAAAGCAGCTCTCACCCTCAAAGAGCCTGAATTCTCCTGGGGGAGTGGGAACCATAGCAGATAAACAGACTGGGATATATAGGGTTAATTTGAGGAGACAGGGCATATTAACTAGAGTAGGGCCCTAATGTTCAACTTTGTAAGTCCCCTCAAAAATGTTTTAAATTAATTTTTTTTCCTGGAAGGGGGAAGGCAAGGCAATCGGAGTTAAAGTGACTTGTCCAAGGTCACACAGCTAGTAAGTGTCAAGTGTCTGAGGCCATATTTGAACTCAGGTCCTCCTGGCTCTCTATTCAGTGTGCCACCTAGCTGCTCCTAAGTTCTTTAAAAAACAGGTGGATAGAGTACTGGGCTTGGAGGAGTTCGAGTTTGGCTTCAGACACTTATTTAGTTGTGTGAACCTGGAAAAGTCATTTGACTTCCACCTGCCTCAGTTTCTTTACCTGTAAAATGGAGGTAATAACTTCCTAGGGGGTCAAATGAGGTAATAGTTGTAAAGCACTTTGCAAACCTTAAAGTGCTGTGTGAATGTTTCTGAGAGAAACAATGTCATAATCAGTCAAGAGTCTAAAGAAATTGTAAAAGGAAGATTTGGGAGTGAAAATTAACATGAGATTTAGACAAGAAATACAGCAAAGAAGAAAAATGCGTTAGTTCTGTGCCTGGTAGGTGATGAAAAGATGAGGAATTAAAGGAAACTTTGTCTCATTGCCAGAGCATTGCATAATGAATTATAACAATGTCTGGCTGAGCTTTGGCAGCTAATCAGGGGAAGTGAGACCGAGGAAAGAGTCAAAGGGTGACCCGGAGGTGGTGAAACTGGGTAACTGGGGAGAGGCGTGTGTCCAGAGCAGAAGGGGCGAGTCACATGGGAGCCAAAGCCCCAGGAGGAAAGGAGACTGGTTGTGGGGGAAGAGAACATGGAGTAAAGAGAAGGGTACAGATGGGGCCAGAGGGAAAAGCCTTTGGAAAGGAAGCCTCTTCCCCATTGCCTGATTGTCCTGTTTTAGGAAAGTCTCTTGGAAGGAAACCAACAATGCTTTTGCAGGAGATTGATTTGAGGGTGACTTGAGGGGCAGCTAGGTGGTGCAGCGGATAGAGCATCAGGTCTGGAATCAGGAAGACCTGAATTCTAATCCAGCCTCAGACACGTAGGTGACCCTGGGCAAGTCACTTAACCCTACTTGCCTCAGTTTCCTTATGTGTCAAATTAACTGGAGAAGGAAATGGCAAACCTCTTTAGTATCTTTGCCAAGAAAATCCCAAATCGGGTCATGGAGAGTCAGACATAACTGAAATAACTGAATTCTCAATTTATAACACAAAAGGATTGATTTCTTTGTAAGATTATTTGCCCGAAGTTTCTTTGATAGGACCTCTGATCGTACAGCAAGTATTTTATAGGAGATAACTAATGAGAACTAAGCAAAGACGGCTTCCGATACTAGTCATGTGACCCTGCCTCCGTTTTCTTATCTTTCAAATGAGTTCAGTGATACCTACAGTGCTTACCTTATCAGGTTATAGAAGCAAAGCTATGATCACAGATTTCAGGTTGCAAGGGACTTTAAAGACCGTCTTAGTCCAACCCCCTCTTTTTATAGATAAGGAATATTTGGCCTAGAGAGTTATTTGTCCCTAGAAGATAGCAGAATATCTCTATGGCCACACAAGTAGTAAGGGAGAGTTGAACCCAAGTCCAATGATTACAAAGCCAGCATTGTATTCACAGGATCACTCAGTCTCCCTTGTGAGGTCCAAATGTATATTAAGGACTTTGTAAGACTTAAAGAGCCACCCAGCAGCAAGAGATAGAAAGAGAAATTCCTTTTAAAATAACTGTGGACAATAGAAAATATTTGGGAGTCTGCCTGCCAAGACAAACCCAGGAATTGTATGAACACAGCTATAAAACACTTCCACACAAATAAAGTCTGATCTAAATAACTGGAAAAATATCAATTTCTCATGGGTAGGCCAAGCTAATATAATAAAATTGCAGTTCTACCTAAATTATTTATTCAGTGCCATACCAATCAAACTACCAAAAATCATTTTATAGAGCTAGAAATAATAACAAAATTCATCTGGAAGAACGAAAGTTTGAGAATATCAAGGGCATTAATGAAAAAAATATGAAAAGGAAGGTGATTTAGCTGTACCATGTCTAAAATTATGTTTTATTATAAAGCAGAATCAAGCTCTCTTTGTGGTGGCAAAGAATTGGAAATTGAAGGGATGCCCATCAATTGGGGAATGACTGAACAAGTTATGGTATATAAATGTCATGGAATACTATTGTGCTATAAGAAATGAGGAGCAGGTGAATTTCAGGAAAACCTGGAAAGACTTACATGAACTGATGCAGACTGAAGTGAGCAGAACCAGGAGAACATTGTACGTGGTACCAGTGACATTGTGCAATGATTAACTTTGATAGACTTAGCTCCTCTCAGGTGTATTATGATCTAAGACAATTCCAAAAGGACTCATGATAGAAAATGCTATCCACCTCCAGACAAAGAACTCTGGAGTCTGAATGCAGATTGAAGTGGACTATTTTCACCTTTTTTTTTTCCTTTCTCATGATTTTTCCCCTTTGTTCTTTCATAACATGACTAATATGGAAATATGTTCAATATGGTTGTACGTATGTAACCTATATCAGATAGCTGGCTATATTGGGAAGGGGGGGAGGGATAAAGACAAATTTTGGAACTTGAAATCTTTTAAAAAATAAATGTTGAAAACTATCTTCACATCTAATTAGAAAAAAACACACTACTATTAAGTGGAAAAAACTTTAAAAAATTTAAAGAGCTATCTACAATCCATTATTGGTAATGGGCAGCTGGCCTTGGAGCAGGAAGACCAGGGTTCAAGTTCTCCTTCTGAAATCTGCTGGCTGTGTGACCCTGAGCAAATCACTTAGCCTCTCTCTGCTGTAAGCATCTGTGGTTGTGGTTCAGCTGTTTCAGTCCTATCTGACTTTTTGTGACCCCATTTGGGGTTTTCTTGGCAGAAATACTTGGAGGGGTTTGCCATTTCCTTCTCCAGTCCATTTTACAGATGAAGAAACTGAGGCAAGCAGTGTGAAATGACTTGTCCAGGGTCACCCAGCTAGGAAGTGTCTGAGGCCGGATTTGAACTCAAGGAGAGGAGTCTTCTCTACTCCAGGCCCCATGCTCTGTGTACTACACCCTAGCTGCCCTATGCTGTAAATAACTAAGATTAGAAACTATACAGGGACCTGAGATTTCCTTTATACCAACGAAATCACAGATCCAGACCCCATAGCCTATTAACCACCCATATCACAAAATAATCTAATATTAATAATCTCAGTGATGTCAGCAATAATTGCTGCCGATTGTGATGATAGTAACAAGACACAAGTCTCGAGTGGGAGGGACCAGCTCAAAGCAGTCTTCAGTTATGTTATAAGTCCGTGAGAACAATAGGATTAATTTCTTTTTAAATTGACTTATGCACCACTTTTTCCAGATAAAAGACCTCTCTGTGATTATTGTGGAAAAATAGCCTTCTCCTGACCACATCTTCTTTCCCATGCTGTCTTTCCAGCCCGGCAGTCCGTGCTTAAGAGTGCATCAACACTTCAGTTGACTACAAATACAGAAACAGATGGAGGGGAAAAGACCCCGATCAAGGTGAGGCCCCCTTCCCTCTTTTCCTGCTCCCAGTCAATGTCTTGGCTGCTGGGTGGGAGCCTCCAGAGGCCCTACGTGGCTTCTGTCCTGTCTGGAGGATCTAAGATTCCCTGGGGGTGGGGCTTCTCTTTCCTGGTCATGTAGCCCCTGGCTCCTCCAGAACTGGCCTTGGAGGGTTGCTGTGGAGGAACCAGCCCCGTGTGACAGATGAATGGTTTATCTCTGGGTGTGTTCTTGGTCCCCTGGGAGGGCCTGCTAGAACCTGTGTTGGAATAACTTGTAAGAACCCTCCACAAGGCTGCATAGGAGGAGGACTTCAGTGGAGGGGGAGGGTCGGAGCAGAATAGAAGTTCATAATAGCCTATCACTCTGTATGGAGTTTCATGAAAATGCAATAATTGTACTAACAAAGAAGAATAGTCAATAAGCAGCCATTAAGCATTTATATACCACCTAGTATATGCCAAATGGCACAGAGGCAGCTAGATAATAGAGTATGGAGGCAGAAAGGCCTGAGTTCAAATCCAGCCTCAGATACTTACTAACTGCGTGACCCTGGGCATGTCACTTAACCTCTGTTTGCTTCCATCCACTAGATAAGGAAATAGCAAACCAGTCCAGGGTCTTTGCCAAGAAAACCCTATGGACACTATGGTCCGTGAGGTCACAAAGGGCCAGACACGACTACATAAAAGCAATATGCCAAGTCCTGGTCTAAGCTTTGGGTATATAAAGAAAGGCAAAAGACAGTGCCTGCCCTCAAGGAGCTTACAATCGAACATAAAAACGAGATAATTTTGCTTTTGTTTTACTAGACTTGTGATTTCAGTGGTGTGGGGAACTCCTGAAGGAAAAAATCCCCCCACCATTTCAGCCTCTGGGCCACGCAGGGTCATGGTGGTCTGTGGCACGGAGAGGTTGTGTGAATTGCCCAAGGATGGGTCAGGTCAGGGGCCAGGGGTGGAACTTGAACTGAGGTCTTCCTCTCTCCAAGGATGAGCCTTTATGTTGTATCCCACACTTCTTCTCTAATAATAATAGGGGGTATTTAAATAGCAGCTAAAGATCTCAAAAGCGTTTCACACATGCGATTTAGCTTTTTTAGAGCAGTTCACTTATTAATACATCTCTCCTGCTAATAATAGCTTTGTAATAGCAATTCTCTAGGGCTTTAAATTTGCAATCTGTGCTCATTTGGTCCTAAGAGTTATTGAACAACATCCTCTAGAGAGGAACCTTTTTAGCACAGTGAATGTTGGCATCTGATCCCATCAAACCAGAATCTAAGCGGGCTCTGCTTCCGTAGGCCTCCTCTTGGCAGGAGAACTTGAGGAAGACTCTCAGCATTTGGGGTGGAGAATGTATAGGAATCAGTGTGATGAGAGCTGATTGAGGGCTGATCGTGGAATCTTAAGACCCAGGTTCAAATCCTGCCTTTAACCTTTAGGCTCTGGTATGTAAATCAAGAGTGGGAAAATTAGAATTCATTCATTTTTCAAAAAAAAATGTATTTATGCCCCCAGAACTTCAGTTCCCTCATCTTGTAAAAAGAGGGGGTTAGACCACATGGCCTCTGAAGTCCCTTTAAGATCTAGGAACTTGTGGTACCAGGACAATGGCAAGATTGTCTCAGGACGGGTGGGCACTTGCCCCATCTGAGAGGGCAGAGTTGGCATATTGGTATCCTGTCCCAGAGGCCAGGAAAGACAACCAGAAGGCAACCAAGACATGTTTATGCCAATCAGCAGAAATGTGGATGATTATTGACAAGGTTAGAATTCCCAGCTAAATTTAGAGCTTCCTCCTAAGGAATGTTATTACAGCACTGCTCATGTCTCTGGGGTTTGGGCCCTGGGAAACAATGCCAGTCTCTTCAGTGTTGTTTCCCTTTTTTTTTTTGCCTTTGGATGAAGGATGTAAGAAATATACATATTTCTATGTCAAAGCCGTTTGTCTTCTGTGTTTCAGAAAATCATCAAGCAGATGGTTGACCGAATGTACCTTCAGGTGTGTTTTGATTCTGTTCCCGAAGAATTTCTGAATCAAAATATCGTTTTCTTTCTCAGAAATACAAAAGGTACGTGTATTTCAGTTTGTTTCCTACAGAGCTACACCACAGAACATACTTGCAAAACTGAAAACAAGAGCATTCTTGGGTTTAATTTTACCTCTCCCCATTCGTATCAACTTCCACCATGGTGGTGGAAATTGATTCTCTCTCCTTAGGCTCCCAGTTCCTTCCCATTGCCCCTACTTCCTCTTTTGTCCTTTCTTAATCCGTCATGATTTGGTTTCCATTCCTGCCACTTCCCTGAAGCTGCTGGTTTCATAGGTTTCCACCACCCTCCAAAGTCAGTCATATTTTGTTAGCTTTTATCCTCATTTCTCAGTCTTTTTACAGTGGTGTGTTGGGAAATCTCTAACAAAAAGTTCTCAAAAAAAAAAAGATTATGCCCACAAACGTACATAACTATTATGTGATTGCTGACATAAAGGATGTGTAGCACACAATTTACAAACAGCAATAAAATACTGAATATTCTTTGTTGTAAATTCCACGTAACCCATTGATTCCTGAAGAACGCCAAACTCTTGTATCCATGGCCAACCGATGGCTGTGATTCAGTCATGATTTGATCAATGGAGTTGCCTCCCGATCCCCTAATTCTTTTTCCAATAACTTTATTATCGTTAAATCTGATATGTGATCTACTGTTAAAGTATTTCTCACTCTTATGCAAATTGTATTAATGAAACGGAAACCTTTCTCAGCTTCAGCTGATTGTAAAATGGGGTTAGCCATGTTTTTAGCTTTTTGTGTAGTTGAAGAGATCAGAGCATTCTCTGATTCTACCTATTATATACATAGCCCCAAAAACATTCAAATCGTTTTCACGTTTTAAATTTTCACTTAAATGACACACTTTTTTCTCCCAATAGCTCGCTGTGGTGAAGTTAGTTCTTAATGATGCCAAGTAGATTGTTCTAATAAATCAAAATCATTAAAAATCCTTTCATTGTTGTTTCTGCCCAAGAAAAGATGTACATTCATGGGTCAAATTATATTTTCTAGTAACATTACTAGATGTAAGGACTGGAATTCCCCTACCTAGGGAACCCTATGCCTCCCTTATAACTGTGAGGTGTTCTTTTTATACCAAAGGAAAAGGCCAAAGAGCTCCAGAATAATTTTAGGTAATAGTTTAATTAATTTGGGTTACTTACATTTGGGGAAGTATGATGGATCCCTGCCAAGATATCATCCTTGGCAGCCAGACCAGTCAGTGAATCCCCCCTAAAAAGCCCCCAAAGAACCTATGAGATTTATAGAAAACAGACAAAGGCAGGAAGAGCTAGAGAGTGCTTCACTATTGATTGGTGGATATTTTTGGTTTTCTACTTAGTAATGAGCTTGGGAGTTAAGCCAATGATGTGCCCAAACATATGTTTGTGTATCGATTATGTTCCATCACGTATAGGTCATTATATTCTTGTTTTGGCTTTCATAGGTATCTTAAGTTATGACTCAGTGTCTAAAATATAATTCTGTATCTAAGTTATGACTGTAAACAGGTCACCATGTCTGGGCTTCAACCTTTCACAGAGTCTGAGTTTTTATGGCTTTTCACTTATTACTGTATTTTGTGGCTTTTTCCCAATGGGGACCCCACTCTAGGAACAGCATTAAATTAATTATTTTTAATAAAATGGAATGTCTTTAAACTTAGATGACTTAATTGAATCTTTAGCTTAAGATCCATGCTTTCCAATACCAGTCCTTAAATTTTCCAAGACTGATTTGGTGTGTTTGATTAATTTTTACAATCCTTGATCTCCAGGAGCTCACAGCCTAATGGAAGAGACAACCTACACACAGCCATGTACAGACAAGCTACATATAGGATAAATTGGTGATAATCAGCAGAGGGAAAGTGCTCGTATTGAAGGGAATTGGGAAAGGCTTCCTGTAGAAGGTGGAAGTTTGGTTGTGGCTATTTATATATCTTTTACAATCTGTAGGATGGTACCAGGCTCATAGTTAACACTCTCTGATAAAATAAAGTTCAATACATGCATGAGTTCCCAGAACTGTTCACAGACATCCAGGATCTCAGAAAGTTCCAACCTGAACCTGGAAAAGAATCCACCCCCTTTACACAGGCTCTGACGGTGGGTCATCCAGCTTTGGCTTGAGGACCTCTGGAGAGGAGGTGCCCACCCCCCCCCCCCCCCAAAGCTGCCCAGGCCACTTTGGGATAGCTCTCATTGTAAGAAATGGCTTTCCCTATGGGAAAGCCAACTCTTTGCACATCTACCCATTGCTCCTTTCTCTGCCTTTGGAAGAGAGCAGGCAAAAGAAGTCTATTCCCTGTTTTAGGTGATGGCCCCACTTGGAGACAGCTCTATCATATTCCCCAAATGTTCCCTTCTCCAGGATAGACATCCTCAGGTGCTTCCACTGTGCCCCTTAAAGGACATGAATATGAGGCAGCTAGGTGGGTGGGGCCCTGGACCTAGAGTCAGGAAGATCTGAGTTCAAATCCTTCCCTAGATACTAGTTTTGTGTCCCTGGGCAAGTCACTTAACCATTGTCTCACTCAGTTTTCTCATGGGCAAAATGAGGATAATAGTAGTACTTACTTCCTAGGGTGCTGGGGAGGATCAGATGAGATCATATTTGAAATCAGTTGCTTAGCAAAGTGCCTGGCACATAGTAGCTGTTTGGTAAATGCAAGTTCCCTTCTCCTTCCCTGTACCATCCAGGTTGTCCTCTTGTGGACTTTTTCTTTCTGTCCTTCCTAAAATGTGGTTCCCAGAAATACATTTGATCCTCTAGATGTGGAGGGAGGAGGAAGGGAGCCATCACCTCCCTACTCCTGGGTCTCTCTTATTGTTGTCTGATTTTTTTTTACTAGTTCTTTGATTTAATTGATATTGGGGAGCCCCCTACACCGTCATGCTCCAGCCTAAGGTCACATGACCATTAAGAACCTACTATGTGCCAGGACTGGTGCTAGGGGCTGAGAATACAAAACCAAAAATGAAATAGCCCCTGCCCTCAAGCAGCTTATGTTTTGTTGGTGGGAAACAACATATATCCATATTCACAAGTAGATTAAAATATATACAAAGGAAATAGAAAACAGATTTTGGGGTGAGACCACTAGCAAGTGGTCTCCTCATGGAGGAGCTGCCTGCCTCTTGACCTGGGACTCTGAGAAAGCTTTGGGCATCTGCCGGGCAAAGAGGAGGAGGGAGTTCATTTCAGGTATGACCTTAGAGATGACCCTCCATTCCTTGAAAGGGCAGAGGCCTAGATCTCAGAGATGATAGGGCATTGGTGAGCTGCGACAAGAAGGCCGTTTTGGCTTCATCATAGACTCTGTGAATCTGTTTATCAAAAGGTGGCCTGGTAGGTTGAGTGGTGACAGTGAAGCTTTGGAAGCAAAGCATCTGGCTTCATATCCCGGCTCTGTGACCTGTATGATCTTCTGGGCCTCAGCTCTTCATTGGCAAAGTGAGGACCTTCAAGCTTTAATATTTTATGAACCAAAGGAACAAACATTTATTGAATACCCACTACGTGCCATGGGCTCTCCCTGGCGCTGGGGATACAAATGCAAAAGCAGACAGTTTTTTTCCTCCAGGATTTACACATATATATTCTATTGGGGATAAATGGAAAGTCTTTACTTTTAAAAAATCAAATTTAATTTAGTTTAAAGAAATTTATTTTTAGTTCTGAATTCTCTCCTTCCCCCATCCATTGAGAAGGCGAACAGTGTGATACCCACTATACAGATGAAGTCAGAGCATAAAGTTGTAACAGATTATGGGAGCATTTGGAAAAGTGGCAGTGAGCTTCTTTGTGGCCACGTGTGAGAGAATGTATTTCAAGAAAAGGAGAGTAATGTTTGAAAAGCAGGCTAGAGGCGAAGGGCTTTAAATGCCAAACAGGAGTTTGCATTTAACCTGGAGTTAGTGGTTTCTTGAACAGGGACCTGATTTAGTGGGATCTGCACTTTTGGAATACCAAATTTGCAGTTTTGTGGAGGATGGGCTGAAGAGGGAGCTAGGCTGTTACAACAGTCCAGGGGAGAGATGCTGAGGGTCTGAATTATGGCGGTGGTCTTGTGAGTGGAGGAAGGATATGGATGAGAGAGATGGGATGGAGGTGCCATCAGCAAGACTTGGCAGTTAACCAGATTAGAGGGTGAGAGAAAGAGGAGCTGAGGTTGTCTTTGAGGGGGTGAACCTTAGAGGCAGGGGAGTACCCTCAACACAGATAGGGATGCTGGCAAAAAGGGAATGCTTTGGGGGAAAGATAATCGTCTCTGTTTTAGCTGGGGTGAGTTAGAGATGCCAATAGAATGTCTAACTGAAAATGTCTGATGGATGTTTGGTGATAGGGGTAGTGAAGGTAGCACTTCAACTGTAAAGGGAAGGACCCAAATCCCAGAATTTTGTGTTCACAGACTTTCAAAGTTCAAAGAGGCCTCAGTAACCATCTAGACCAGCGGTTCTCAACCTGTGGGTTATGTTCAATTCATGACAATGAAAATACATCCTGCATATCAGATATTCACATGACGACTCATAACAGTAGCAAAATTACAGTTATGAAGTAGCAATGAAAATAATTTTATGGTTGGGGGTCACACAGCATGAGGAACTGTATTAAAGGGTTGCAGCATTAGGAAGCTTGAGAACCACTGATCTAGACCAATCCTAAACCACTCCCTAGCATACCTTATGATTATCAAGCCTTTGGTTGAACACCTCTAATGAGGGGGAGCTCACTACCTCTTGAGAAAGCCCATGCAGGTCTACTTTTGAATCCCCCTCTGTTAACTTCCCTCCGTTGCTCTTGGTTCTGCCTTTTAAGGTCAAACAGTGCGAGTCCAACCCTATTTTCCATATAACAGTCTTAAAGTCGAAGTTCATATCTCCTCACCCACCTTCCCCCTGAGTTCCCTGAGGTGGTCTCCTCCTTTGGGCATACAACCTCAACTGATTCCCATCCTTGTTGTCTTCCTCCAGTCCTGCTCTGGCTTATCAACATCCTTAATCTATGGCAACCAGAGCTCAGCCCTTCATCTGTGGCCTGATCACAGCAGAGTCCAGAGGGAATGTCACCTTTGTTCCCAGAAGTGGCTCCCTGAGATACCATTATCCCATACCCTATCACAGTGTGGACTCACATTGGGCTTTCAGGCACATTACAAGCCTTAGGTCTATTTCAGAGAAACTGCTCTCTAGCCACACCTCCCTCATCTTTGACTTGTAAAGTCAATTTTTGGAACCCAGATAAAAAAAATATTGTATTTCACCTTATTTAATTCAGCCCAACATTCTAACCTATTAAATTTTTTTTTTCAGATCTTGATGCCCATTCATTGTGTTAGCTCTCCAGGCCAGCTTTGTGTCCAATACATATTTGACTAGAGGCCTTTAAATTAAATTTAAAATTCAAACATCAATGACTCCTCTTTGAGTCTGGCTGTTCAACCTTGTTTGAATCCATTTATTGTCTAACCTACATCTCTCCACCTTATCTACAAGAATAACCTAAGAGACTTTGTCTTAAGCACTTTGCTGACATCTAAGTATGTGGTATCTACTGCATTCCTCACATCTGACCCTTCATTTGCCCTTGTCAAAAAAAAAAAAAGAAAAATAGAATACAAGGAAGCACTCTTAGTCTGAAAAGTCCTGCTGCTGCTGACGCTTTTGCTGGGATTTTGGGGACTACGGCTTCCTTTTCTTAATCAAATGACGTAATATGGGTATAACATTTCGTAATCCTTAAGCATCATCTAAATGTGAATTGTTGGCATTTTTTTTAGCAGACTTTGGAGCTCCTAGTAAGGAAAAGTTCTCTCCCAATAACTGTTGGCTCCATTCTGCAGTCTAAAACATTAGAGATGTGAAGGGACACTCCGAGTGACCTGCCCAGGGTCATGGAGCTTGGGTTTGGAGGCAAGACTTGGACTCAGGTTTTTCAAATTGTAAGAGCAGCCCTCTATCTGTTACACCATGGTGACTCTCTAGACAATTGTTGTTGTGGTTGTTAAAAGTTCTAGAATTTCTCCAGGAGTCAAAGTTATTTTATAGGCGTATAGTCCATAGACACAAATTACTTAATATATTTTGAAAAAAACCTTATATATAAAAATATATAATATATAAATATATTATATAAGTATAATATATAAATAAAGTATTTACATGTGCAAATAATATATAAATAATAAAAATAAATAAATATACAAATATAAACTATTTAAAATATATAATATATAAATAAATATAAAATATACTTAATATATTCAGAAAAAAATGGAGCCCCAAATGTTATTTCAATGATGAATCTGGTCCCAAAGCAAGGCATTTATCAAACTGTTCTTGACACTCCCAGAGAATTCCTGCCCCTGTTTTTCAGTTTATTAGCATTAACCCCAAACCCTTATGATGGCTAATTCTGTGTAATTCTCCCTCTTTTGCTTGAGTGTGTGAACCCGCCCACTAGTAACGGAACCAGGGTTTTATTCTTAGAATCTGAGTTGTTAGTGTACTCAGAAAATGCTGGCCCCATATTTTTCTTGGTTAGTCGTACCCTTTAACGTTATTATGCAGCTGTTTTAGAAAGGAGAAAAAGAAAACTGGTTTTGTGGAAATGTGGCTTATTTGCCATTCTTTCCAGCTCTCTCATTTTTTTTTAATCTGTCCCATTCAGAGACCATTAATGAAGCTAATGATATGAAGGAGGCTATGGAACTCATGCCAGAAAGACTGGAGTATGGGGTCCTTAATGGGCACATTCTACACATGCTTAAGGATATTTTACTTCATGTAAGTATAGCTGAAGATTCTCCCGCTGCCATTTTCCAAGCTTGTGTTTTTTAAAATAGTGTGATATTGTAATGGTATACAATTTTTTTTAGACAATCAGGGTTAAGTGACTTGCCCAGGGTCACACAGCCAGTAAGTGTCTGAGGTCACATTTGACCTAAGGTCCTCCTGACTCCAGGGCCAGTATTCTCTCCACTGTGTTACCTAGCAGCCCCCATATACAATTTTTTAAATAATTTTTTTTAGAAGGACCCATCACTCGAATCTTATGCCATACCCTAGACATTGCTACATTCTAGGACCTTAGCTAAGGTTGGTAATTTCCTCTCCTACTTATCCTTCTGGAAATGCCTTCACCTATGTCTTAAGACCACGCACCGGGAAGAAAGACTGTCTGCAAGATCATTTTGGGATCATTGACTTGCAACACATAGGCTGACATCCCATCCCTAGCTAGTTCCAGCTTTTTAAAACAGATTAGGCGCATTTCCTGGCATTTAGCAGAGTCCCTGGCACCTCCAGGACTCCCTGGGAGCTCCCATCCTAGTGGAGAGACAATGTATTTTTTTAGAGTCCAGATTAGAAGGAAGCAACCACAGAGGGAGAGGCACTAGCAGCTGAGGAATCTGGGAAAAGTCTGTTGCAGAAGGTGGGAGGTGAGCCCAGGGTGCTAAGCAGCAGAGGAGAGGAGACAGAACACCTGGCATGGGAGAAAAGGCTATACAAAGGCTAAGAGGTAGGAGATGGAGCGTCCTCTGGGAGGATCAACAAGGAGACCATAAAGTGCCTGGAGGTGGGAAATTATGTATAGGGAGGGTGGAAACTTAGGAAGAGCCCAGGTGAGGAAGAGCTTTAAATGCCCCCAAAGAGGAGGTTATAAGTGATCTGAAAGTTAATAGGAGCCACTGATGTTTGTTGAGTAGTAGAGGGTGCCATTTTGGCAGTTGTATGGAGGATGGATTAAAGTGAAGAGAGATGAGGCAGAAAGATGAGTTAGAAGACTACAGCCCTGAGTAGAGTGTTTTGCACACTCAGGAGGTGTGCACTCCATGCCTAAAGACTCCTGTGGAGTCACAGGAACTCGGTTCAACAGAAGGTGTTGGATTCAGTGACCTGTAACCTGTGGGAGAACTGTAGTCCTGAGGGTGGTATGATCCATTTCTGTTAAAATTCTTAATTGCAACCTAATTTCTTTCAAATGTAGTCTACATTTTTTCATTCCTGCCTGGTGCTAACTTGGGGTAGTTAATTTATAGTTGTGTTTTAATATAATATTCATAAGATCATAAATTTAGTCTTGGAAAAGATCATAGAGAAATCTGGTCTAGTGGTCTCCTTTTACAGCTGAGGAAACAGAGGCTCAGAAGTGAAGTGACTACCCAAGCTCCACATGGTCAGCAGGCCTTGAATTCAGATCTGACTTGAAGCTTCATCTTTATTCCCTATGCCACAAAAGCTTCCTACTTAATGAAAGGACTTAAAACTGCAGCTTAAAATTTCAGATCTGAAATAGTTGAGAAACGACACTGTGTAATTTGTTTAATCAATTGCCATTTCAGGTGTTTATGCCAGCTCTCTCCTTCAATCAACACAAGGGGGAGCTTTCAACAGCCTCAGTCTTTTCAGGAGATGTGACACCTCCCGAAATCTCCAACACTGAAAAGCTGCCAGGGGAGGCAGTTGAATATCACAGTGTCCAATTAATACGGGATGAGTTCCTCATGAACATGCAGAAATTCACCAACAATATTCAGAGAACTATACAGCAACTTGAAGGTGAAGGGTGTCTATGTGTCTGTATGTGTCCCCTCGGTGGTTAAAAATGAATTAATTATCTGTGACAAATTAGCCCAGAAGTACTCACAGTTATGTTTGTGGGAATCAATCCTTTAAAACACTGGTTTGGTTGTATTTTTATGGATCTCTTTTGTTTTTACATTACATTCATTTCAGAACATATTTCTCCCCACTCCCTTGGCCAGCCCCCCTTCCTTTGTAACAAAGATTAAGTAACAAAAGAATAAAGCAGTTGAGTAAAACTAAAAAAACCAAAACCAACCCAACTATATTGACTGTGTCTGGAAGTATATGCAGCACTCCAAAAAGTCCTCCGTTTCAGCTGCAAAGGGAAGGAGGCACCTTTTCTTGGTTCTTCCGCAGGGCTAGGTGAGGTCATTTTAATTACACATTGTAGAGTTTCTTTTTTCTTTTTTTCTTTTGAAGCTTTTCCTTTTCTTTCCTTTTTTCCTCTTTCCATTTACATCGCTCTAGTATCTAATTTTTCCCCCCTCAGTCTGCCTTCTTTACTTTGGCATCAGCTCATATAGATCTTCCCCTATTGGGATGTATTCCTCATAATTCATCCTTTCTTTTGGCATGGCAACATTCCATGGAATTCCATTCATGCACCACATTTTGCTCAGGCTCACTTCCCAACTGATGGACATCTACTTTCTTTAAAGGTCTTTGCCACACACAAAAAAAGTGCAGTTAGGAATATTTTGGAATGTGTGGGACATTTTCTTTCTATCTTTGTTCTCCTTGGTGTATATACTTGGTAACCAGATCTCTGGATCAAAAAGTATGGACTTAAGTGGTCACTTTTTTGGAGGGCACAATTTAAAATTGCTTTTCAGAATGACTAGACCAATTCATCGCCCCATTTGAAGTGTATTAATGTGTTTGTGTTCTGATAACTGTTCGAACGCTGACTATCCTTTGTTTGGTTAGGAATTCTTCCCCTACCCATATATGTGAACAAGATCTCGTCTCATTCTCTTTTTCAGGCCTGACACTCTATCCAATATGGCGCCCGCTAGCCATAGTGGATAGAGTGTTGAGCCTGGAGTCAAGAAGACTCATCTTTCTGAGTTCAAATCTGACCTCAGACACTTAATAGCTGTGTGACCCTGGGCAAGTCACTTCATCTTGTTTGCCTCAGTTTCTTTATCTGTAAAGTGGGCTGGAGAATGAAATGGCAAACCACTCCAGTATCTCTGCCAAGAAAACCCCAAATGGGGCCATGAAGAGTCAGACACAGCTGATCCACAATAAAGTCATTGTATATATTATTTTCTAGGTTCTACTTACTTTAGTTTTTCTTAGTTTACATATCTTTCCATGCCTCTCATCTTGTCTTACAGAGCAGTACTATGTCATCATATTTCTATAATCACAACTTGTTTAGCCATTCCCCAAAAGATGGGTTTCTACTAGGTTTCTGGATCTCAGCTATTAACAAGTTCCCCCTTGCATTCGCTGCCTGGCCATAGGCCTGCTCAGATTTGGAAAACTTCTCTCTTCTTTGCCACATTCACCCCCTACATGGTATTATATTTATCTGTGTACCTGTCCTGCCCCTCCCAGTAGAGTGTAACCTCTTGGAGGGCAGACACCATTTAATTTTTGGCTTTGATCCCCTGCCCTAGCATTCAGCAGAGTGCTTAATAATGTTTGTTGGACAGAATGGGAATGACCAGTTGATTTAACTCACAGGTGACACAATGGACTTTTAAATGCAATTCATTTTGTGGTTAACTCAGAAACTCTTTAAATAACAAAATCATTTTTCATCCCCCAAAGAAAACACAAAATATACAGAAGGACTTTTCTTCTTTCTCAGTCTGTCCTTGTCTTGCTTGTGTCTGGGTAGTAGCAGGAGTGCCCTGGTAGATGTTTAAGGACCAGCTCTCCTAAAAACAAACTGCACCCGGGAGGCACTTTTAATCTGCATCGTCAGCATTTTCTCCATCTCTTCGTTAACTCTAGACAATTAACAAAATGCTAGCCCGAGCCCTGATTTGTATTTTCTGATGTTTAAATGCTCACACTGAAAATTTAACAATTGATTCTGGAGCCTCTTCTAGCTGGCTCCCGCATACAGAAGGGTCCTAGATTTAGAGCTGGAAGGAGCCCAAGAGACTGGCTAGTGTAACCCCTTCATTTTACAGATGGGGAAACTGAGGGACAGAGCATTAAGTGACTTGCCCATGGTCACATAGCTAGTAAATATCTAAGGGCGGGGGAAAGATTGGGAACCCAGGTATTCATGACTTGGAGGCTAACGTCTTATTAACTCTAAATCAGCCCTCAGTTACTGTTCTCTTTTACTAATGCCATGGCTGGCCCTGATTTTTTTCCCCAATAGGAGAAATCAAGTTGGAGATGCCAGTGATTAGTCTGGACAGGGAAGAGCAGGAGATTGCCGCTGACCCAGTCGCGGTGGATATCTTGGAGCAATGTGTAATCAATTGGTTGAATCAGATCTCCAACGCCATAGAGGGGCAGTTGAAAAAGGCGCCTCAGGTAACGTGCTGAATGTTTTCTGAAAAGCAGCGCTCAAACTAGTCAGTGGCCGAAGTGCGACTTGAACGCTGGTCTTGATTTTCCTATATCACACTCCCTCTTGAACTCAGATTAAATGTGTCTTTGTTAGGGGAGGCTAGATGGCGCAGTGAATAGAATACTGGCCCTGGAGTCAGGAGGACCTGAGCTCAAATCCAGCCTCAGACACTTAACACACACACACACACACACACACACACACACACACACACACACACACACACACACACACACAC
>CM053587.1:326139874-326179281 GCA_028646515.1 Pseudochirops corinnae | reverse complement strand
CTCATAGCTGTGCGTTGCTGAGAAGAGTCCAGTTTATCAAGGTTGGTCGTCACACATACGATGTGTCCATGACTGTGTACACATTTTTCCTGGTTCTGCTCTTCTCACTTAGCATCAGTTTGTATAGGCCTTTCCAGGGGAATATGAATATGAATAATTTCCCCCTCCTATGGGAATCCCTTTCCATTCCCTCAGCATTGGATGCTTTCTTGTTCCTTCCTCAAGTTGCCATCTCCATGGTGGTTTACATGTTGCACCCTCCCAGTAGAGTATACACTCCTTGAGGGGAGGGACTGCTTTACATTTTGCCTTTGTATTCCCAGAGCCTGGCATAGTGCCTTGCGTGTGGTAGGTGTTTGATAAACATGTGCTGGATTGGATTGGATTCCATCATTGTCAAATTATTTTCTGCTTAGTTTTTTCCAAGATGTTCTTGGAAAGAAAAAAAGGAGAGGGTCTGTGAGTGTGGAAGATGGGTTTTCTTAGTAGTGAACTGGACTTGGCTTTAAGAAGTCCCGGGTTCAGATTCCACCTTAGACACTTACTGGCTGTGTGAACCTTTGTGTGCCTCAGTTTCCTCCCCTCTAAAATGAACAGCTTGGATCTGAGAGCCATTAGGATCCTTTCCAGCTCTACATATTACATCCTATGAACCCACTCCAACCTCTTACATTTGAGATCAATGCGGGAGACAATGCTGGGGTAAGGAAGGACTTTTGGAAAAAGGTCAGCACAGAATACTTGAGAAACAGGTTAGTCTACAAACCATTCTAAATTAGAGAAGAGGTGTATTAGATTGATGTAGCAGGACAGAATGCTGGACATGGAGTCAGGAAGATCTGAGTTTGAATCTTGCCTGAGATACTCACTGACCCTGGGCAAATTACTTAACAGCGCTGAGCCTTGATTTCCTCATCTGTTAGGTGAGTTAGACTCAGCCTCTGAGATCCCTCTGGTTCTAAATATGTGGTTCATGAAATGTGCCATATATGGTTTTGGTTTTTGTCTCTGGGAGGGAAAAAGGGAAATGGGCACATCTATTAAATTTTGCTTTAGCAGAAAAAAAATCTCAGTAATTCAGAATTTGAGGAAGAAAAATTAATTTGCTGATAAAGCTGAGTTAGGAAACTTCTTAATACGTTTTTCAATAGTAGGCTGGTCTATCTCTGCTAATAAATATTGCAAGTAAAAGTCCTCCCTGGCCTGTTTCAATGAGTAGATAGGACCAATTTGAGTTTATCATATAAAGAACTAGGGCACGTAGTCTAAGCATGGCACATTTATGAAACAGCAGAATGATTAAAATGTGACTTTCTTATACACTGGATTTAACAGGTTATTGAGGAATTTTACAACATATTTGGTCCAGAACTGAAAGCTGTTACCGGTGATCCAAAGCGTATTGACGATGTCCTTTGTAGGGTGGATGGTCTTGTCAGTCCCATGGAAGTATTAACCTTTGACCCTTTTAGCATCAAGTGTTCCCAGTTCTGGAAGTATGTTATGGAAGATTTCAAGATTGAGGTCCTGGTAAGTAGTCAATCTAAGGATTTTATTTTACTAAAATATATTTTAGCTTAAAAAACCTATTCTCATTTTCAGTTTAAAATTTGAATTTACATGAATGGAAATGCTCAGATAGCCTTACAATCAGAATATAGTAGTAGTGATGGTGTTGGTGGATTTAAATTTGGGCTTTTCACTCTATTATTCCTATAAGAGAAATTCATAGGAATGTGAGGCAATGGGTAGTGCGAAGGAATCCTTACCATTATCCTTCCTGTTGCCTGAGACAAAGATATAGTCACAGTATAGCGCTTGGTTCTTGTAGGAGGTACAACAAAGAAGCAGAAATAATTTTTTTTCAGTGAACATAAATAGATTATGTCTCCCACCCATTCTTTTCCTCTGGTAAAAAGGGAAACAGAAAAGAAAAGGAAAAGCCTTGTGAAACATATGGAGAGTCAAACAAAAACAAATTTCTGAGTTACTATGTCCAAAATATGATTCTCAATCCTTATCCTGAGTGGTAGCATGTTTCATCATGAGTCCTCTGGGCACTGTGGTTGCTCATTGTGTTGATCAAAGTTCTTAAGGCTTTCAAAGTTGTTTGTTTTAACAATACTGTTGTTATTGTAGAAATTATTCTCCTGGTTTTGATCACTTCACTCTGCATCAATTCATGCCAATCTTCTTAGGTTTCTCTAATATCATCTCTTTTGTCATTTCTTATAGCACTTATGGTATTCCATTACATTCTTATACCATAATTTGTTCATTCTCCAACTGATAGGCACCCCATTAGTTCCCAGTTCTTTTCCACTACAAAATGAGCTGCTATCAATATTTTTGTACATGTGAATCTGTTTCTTCTTTCTTTGATCTCTTTAGGCATTTCTGCCTAGTATTGGTATAGTAAGGTCGAAGGATATAGAGTTTATTCAGAGTCTAGGTACTTTGGCATTAAAAACCCTTCATAACCTGGACCCTATCCTAACCTTTTGTCTTCTAACACCTTCCTCCTCTGCCACACACTCTTCAATCCAGTGACCCCCACCTTCTCCGAAAAAGACGCTCCGTCTCTTAGCTCCATACGTTTCCTTCTTTGTATCCCCAGTCCTTGGCAGAGTACCTGGCACATAATTGGTGCTTAATAAATGCTTATTAGTTTACTGAAGGATAGTTCCAAATTGCTTTCCTATGGTTTATGAACAGGTCTGCCACAGGCATGAATGTGTAAATTTTCCTGTAGCCCCCTGACATTTTCTTTTCTTTCTTTCCTTCCTTCCTTCCTTCCTTCCTTCCTTCCTTCCTTCCTTCCTTCCTTCCTTTCTTCCTTCCTTCCTTCTTTTTTCTTCTTCCTTCCTTTCTTTTTCTTCTTTTCTTCTTCCTTCTTTCCTTCCTTTTTTCTTTTTTCTCTCTCTCTCTCTCTCTCTCTCTCTCTTTCTCTCTCTTCTTTCTATTTTGTCAACTTTGCCAGTCTGATGCAGTAGGACTTTAGATTTTCTTTCATTCTAAACCACTGGCCATCACCATTCAAATGTCATTCCCTGACCCCCATTGCCCAACTCCTCCCTCTTAGTGCCCCACTCTAAAGCTACCTACCCCTTCTCCTCTGTTCTCTGGAAGGACTGCTCCAGATACAGCAAACTCACTCTCATCTTAAATCTTTTCCTTTCCCAATTCTTTCCATCATTGGCCTCTCACTTAGGCCTGGCTCCTTCCTAATGACAGCTTCCCTGGCCACACTTTCCAGTTCCAGCTGTACTTTCTCTCATTACCCCTGATCCACTGGTCTAGGTGGGGGAATTGGAATGTTTCTTGTTCCCTACTGCCCCTTCCAGGTTCCTCCTCTACCACCACCACTCAGTAACCTCTCCTCCTTGGAAGTTCATTCAATCCATATCTACCACCCAGTCAAAACTCTTCTGATGACTCCCAGATCCACTCATCCAGACCTCATCTCTCTGCTGACTTCCACTCTCACATCTCTGCCTGCCAACTGAACATCTTGAACCCAATGTCCTGTAGACGTCTTAAATGCACATGCTCAAAACTGAACTTGTTCTCTTTTCCCCAAACCCTGCTCTCTTCCAGACCTCCCTATTTCTGTTTAGGGAAGAGTGATTACTCTTGGATTTACCCTGTTATTGGGAGAGCTGACTGTCCTCCTCCTGGTCACTGAGGCTCCCAACCTGTGTCCTCCCCAGCTCCTTACACTCCCTCACTCCTCCTGTGTCCAAGCTGTTGGCAGGGTTGATTGATTTGACCTTTGTGACATCTTTTGTTGATGCTCCCTTCTCTCCTCTGACACTACCACCCCTCTAGTACAGACCCTGGATTATTGCCATAATAACCACCCCTGGTGGGTCTGCCAGCCACGAGTTCCCACTCCAGTTCATCTTCCATTTAGCTGTTAAAGCACAGGTTTGACCGTGTCACTCCTTCCCACTCCCCCTACTTAATAAACTCCAGTGGCTCCCTGTCACCTTCAGGGGCAGAAACGAAAATCCTCTCCTGGGCATTTTCAAAGCCCTTCATAACTTAGTCCCCACCCCTTTGCTTTTTCAGGCTTCTCACGCCTTATATTCTCCTCTCTTCTTCTGCCAGAAGCCTTTCTTGATCCCTCTTGTTCCTCTCTGTCTTCCCTCTGTGGAATATTTCTAATTTAACCCATCTATAGTTTGTTTGTACATGGTTGCTTGCGTATTGTCTCCCCCATTAGACTTGAATCTCTCCCATTAGATGCTCCCTTGAGAATAGAAGCTGTATTTTGCCTTTTTTTCTATCCCCACAGCTTAGCACAGTGTCTGGTACAGAGTGGGTGGTTCAACACGTGTTTATTGACTAATTTGTGTTTTTCTACTTGGGACTTTTTTTTATATGGTTATGGATAGCTTGGATATCTTCTTTAGAAAATTGAATGTTCATGTTCTTTGATCTTTTATCAATCAGCAAATGACTCTTATTCCTACAGATTTCATTCAGTTCTTGATATAACTTAGAAGTAAGACGTTTATCAGAGAAACTTGTTGCAAAGATTTTTTTCCCTAATTCCCAAAACAGGGAAGTTCAGAGGAGGGGAAGGTTCTGGGGGAAAGAAAATGAATCAAGTTTTGGAGCTGCTCAGTGTGAGATGCCTTCAGGACATACAGGTGCCAATGTCCAGCAGACATTTGGTGTTTCAGGGCTAGAGCCCCTGGGTGCAGTCTGCTATGAACATGTGGGGTTTGTGCTTTGTACTTAACACCGTCAGCATTGGCATCCTTGGCATCCTTAAGGGGACGGGCAAGCACAGGCCAAGGATTATGGGCCTGATGTTTGATTTTGCCTTCTTCAGTCTCATCTTCCACTTCCCATTAGCTACAAGATTTGTTTTTAATATTTCAAAACTTCTGTGACTACATTATGACATGATGAAAGGAACAAATGAAATTTTGGTTTCTACTACTTCCTAGCTATGTGGCCTGGAGAAATCTTGAACCTCTCTGGCTCTCAGTTTGCTCATCTGTCAAATGAGGGGTTGGCCCTAGGTGTTCTCTGTAGTCTGGTCCTTTCATGCTGTAAATCCTGTGAGCCCATGACGACTACATGCCTTAGCAGAGAAAGCATCTTCATGAATCTTCTCCTGGTGTCCAGTCTCACAGTGACCAGCCTCTTATCTATATAGCAAGGCTGTTCCCTAGATAACAGACACAGTCCATCACTGGGCCTCTGCTTCAGATGTTTCCAGCTTGGCAGACCTACTTACCTACCAGAACTTAAGTTTGGTTAACTGGCAGAGTATTCAAGAAGTTGGCATCATCTGGGTGCCATGATGAGGACCCAGAGGGGCATCTTGGTGAAAGAACCCCCTAGAAGTTGCTCCAGCCTTCTTATCTGGTCTTCCCTGTTCTCGCCCTCCTAAGTTCAGCACAGGCAGCTGACTTATCTGGCATGTCTTTTTGGCAGGTTATCGAGAAAGAAGCAAAGAGTTTTATTGATGAGTCTTTTAAGACTCTTCGCTCCGCAGAAGCTGCTTTTGACATGCTCTTAAAGTTCAAGCACATTCGCTCCCGGGAGGCTATAAATAAACAGATGATGATGAAGTTCAATGATATTTTGGCTCAGTACTATAAAGAGGTAATTGTAAGCCGCACACAAGCTGGCATACCGTGCTGCCTAAGTGTCGCAAGCTGCCGAAAGTGTACAGAGGGCAACATAAGGCTGGGTGAATAGCTTCAGAGTTGTTTTGTAGGATGGGAAATCCAAATCCAGGGAACTTGCAGCATTTCCCCTGATAACGATGTCATTTAGTAACTCAAGTTATGGAGCCAAACAAAGTGCGTTTATTGATGTAGGCAAGGAATTCTACAATTGTGTATCAGATGCCTGCCATGATCCGAGCCGTGTATTAGACGTGTTGTTGGATCTAAAAGGAAGCTGTAACATGGTCCTTTGACATCTGAGACCTTTAAGCCACAGTTGTCTGAATCTGGGTCTAAGTCCTGGCTCTGCCTCTTAATACTTAAGAGGTCACATTCCCCCCAGGCCTCAGTTTCCTCATCTGTAAAATGAGGGGGTTAGACTAAACGACCTCTAAGGTCCCTTCTAGTCCTGCTCTTAGGATCCTGTGATTCCATAAGCAGCGGTTAGGGAAGGGGTAGTAGAGAAGCCCTTAGTTTCTCCTAAGCCAGCTGGTGCTTTGCTAGCTTTTGTCCTTGGACCTGAGTCAATCTTTGACCAAACCAGTCTTGGTCATCAGTTTATCCCTTTGGCCACAATAGAGGTGATTGGCATCAAGGAGCTTTCAGTCTTGCTTAGAAGAAAAGATTAATTAATATATTTAAGGGGTGTACCTGTTGGGATGCAAACCCAGAGTCTCAGACTGGTGTTTCCCAAGGGATTGCCAGTACTAGGTCATTTCTGATGGCTTGAGTGCAAGTGTTACCAGAACCATGTTGGTACTGAAGCCAACCAAAAATATTCCAGGCCCGGCAATCCATAGGAAAATGTCACCCCAAGATTCTGGGGCCTTATCCCAATGGATAAGCATTCTGCCCATGTCCATTGATGTGAAATAAGTAAAAAATCATTCTATGTAGTCTAAAATAGAGCATTCTAAAGAAACTGAACTTTGCCTTAATTATCTGGATGATTGTAAAACATGCTCCTTTTTGACCATGGAGACTTGGCCATTGGTAGTGACAGGAATAGAGTTAGGACTGTTGCCTTGGCTCTTAGGTCAGACTATGACAAAAAATATTACAAACTTTTGTATAGGACATGTCCAAGAGAAGCTCATATACACACATGCTTGGGGGTGTATGGGGTTTAACTATACAAATAGGGACACTGAGGAGACCAAACAGAGTGAAAAACCCCTATTAGCAGAGAAGAGGCTGTTAGAAAACAAATAAAAGGCTACTTTATACTTTAATATTTCTTTAAAATTCCAATTTTTTAAATCTGTAATTTGCTTAAAATTTACAGATAATACAGAAAAGGTCTTTGATATATCATATGCAGGACCATTGATGTTTATGAGTCACCAAATACTTTTTGATTTTATCTTTGCAGATTGACATAATTAATCACTTATTTGTTAGTCATCTTCAAAACCCACCCCTCTACAAGAATCAACCCCCGGTAGCTGGTGCAATATATTGGGAGCGATCTCTCTTCTTCCGGATTAAGCACACGATCCTTCGATTTCAGGAAGTGGAAGAGATGTTGGACAGTGAGCGAGGCCGGGAGGTAGGTGGCTCAGGCATCAGTTTCCATATTTTGCACCTTTATCCCAGATAAAATGTAGTTTCCATTTCCAATGGTTTGCCAGGACGGGGACAATTCTGTCCCACTGACTCCAGCCGAAATCCTTTAACAGGTAAAACAGAAGTATCTGGAAGTGGGTAGGAGGATGAAGGAATATGAAGACAGGAAATATGAGCAGTGGAGAGAGGCGACAGAGCAGAACCTAACGTCCCTTCTAAAGAAAAGCCTGCTGGCCAAATCCCGCATGACTGGCTACTCTTCGGCAGAGTATGGAGGACCGGTAGGAATCTCCTCTCTACTGTTCATGCCTCGTGATTGTAGGCTTTTTGTTTGCTTCTTTTAATGAGACCGATGAATATTTTAAGATTAAAGAGGGAAACCAGGGGAAGAGAGTGAAGCCAGGGAAGGAGGCCACATGTGACATGGTGGAATGCGTTTCCCCTTCAGGCTTTGAAGTTTTAAAATCTGGAGGGTGTCAGATGACGAAGCTGTCAGTGTGCGTTTGTCCTTGTCAAATTTGCTTTTAACATTATCTACGTGTCTTACTGTCTTTTTGATGGTATTCATTCAATTATGAATTGTCTCTTCCCTAGTCAAATTTGATCAGTGATGACGCTGAGGCTACCACGGAGAAGGGGGTTTACTTTGTTATCAATTTTTCTTCTGCTCTTAAAGAGATTATTAATGAAACAAAATACTTGGAACAGCTGGGGTTTGTTGTGCCTGAATTAGCAAGGAATGTGGCCCTTCAAGAGGACAAGTTTCTTAGGTGAGAATGTTCTTTGGGGAAAGAAATGTTGTCATATTTCAAATGTCCAACGGGGCAGCCTTATTTTTTCCACCAGGGAATTTTTTTTCACTTAACAACACTAGCTTTGTCTAGCTGACTTGTTAGCTAAGTTGAGGGGTGTATAAATACCATGCTTCTGGTTTCAGTTCATTTTCATAGGTATTGCTTTTGGGCCTGACCCCAGATCAACAGCACACAAGACCACAATGAGCTAGTCTTGCTTTAGATAAAATTATAATTACTTTGGAGAAATGATGACTTTGTAGCAAATGAAATTATTAAAGAAGGTAGTATATGAGGAAGGGCCAGAGTCTAGGGTACGTGGAGGAGGGGCACTGTGGTGCGGTGGGAAGAACTCTAGATTTGGGGTCATCTGTTACTACTTACCTGTCATGTTGGGCAGATATTAGTGTCTCTAGACCTCAATGTTAACTTCTGTAATATGAGGGCATTGGGACAGATGGCCTCTGATCTTATAAAGCAAATAACTGTGTGAAAGGGGTCATAGCAGGAAGAGAGAATTCTGGATGACGTTGTGTAAAGGACAGGATTTTCCTTCAGTTCCCAAATCACTTGAGGAAACCAGCATGGGACCATTATTGAAAGGATGGAAGAAAGAGTAAACATTTTTCCTGGGGTTAAATATTTGGTTAGCTAACAGACTTTTTGGGAATCCATCTGTGACATGAACCTCAATTATAGCCTCCAATGTCTGTCACTCCCTAGGTACACAGAAGGGATAAGACGTATGTTGGATCATTATTATACACTTTTGGGGTCATTGAATGAGGCAGAGTCATCTCTTCTTGAAGATCAAGCCCAGGAATTAGGGAGAGTGTTCAAGGCTGGATATAAGAGATTGAACTGGAATTCACTGGGTAATGTAATCCATATATTTACTTTTATAGAGAATTTTACAATAACTAATCTCCTGTGATGTTTTAATAGAATTAGTTTTTTTTTGGAAAGGTAACATAACTGCTATTGTTTAAGAATTTTTGAGTATTAATAAAATAGGTTCCACTGAACTATAAATAAAACTTGATATATGACGTTTTGTTTTTTAGAGCCCACAGAGCAGATTCAGGGGCCTTATTGGAGACAAGAGAGATGATCTTTTCCCCCCTATTTTCCTCAATATTTAGCAGGAAAACACTGTCTAAACGAGTGCCTTTTGTGTGTGTGTGTATCTGTGTGTAAGTCAATGGTCACGCCACAAAAACAAAAGACATGCAAAATATATTTATTTGAAACCAGATTTGTTGGGATTTAATTCTAGGGTGCACTCACCAGGCTCTTGTTCTCATGGCAAGATAAATAAACATGGCAATCGAAATGAGCCTTTGGGCACTGCCAGCTGAAGGTGTGGTAGCTTTGAGGTTTGCTGTTATTTCTACCAGTAGAAGTGCCAACAGGTAGGATGTAGGTTCATGAAGAAAGCAGTAACCCAGAGTCTGAAGATCCTGGCACTTCCTTATGTATAGGAAAAAAAATCAGCTCTTTATGTGCACAGTGACATAAAGAATCCCCAGTATAGCATACTCCACAGGTGGTTATCTAATCTTCCCTTCAAGACATTCTCATCTACCTTTTGACTGCGTCAGATCCTCCACATAGGTTTCCTGTATATGCGTTTATCAGTCTTGTGAAGACTAAGGGTCCTCTGAACATCTAGGAACGTAAAGCCATAAAGAACAAAAGACCTTTGGGGCAGCATAACAGAAACAGAGGACAGTATATGTTTTTGCATTTTAGCACAAATGGTTTGCTAACCAAAATCATATTGAGAATGGCGCATGCAGAATAAAACGTGCAAGACTTCATTGTCATAATACTTTGCAGAGGACCCATTTGTTTAATTCCAACTACTACAGGCAGGATCACTTGTCAGTCACCAGTGGTTCAGAATAATGAATCTCAGTTTTTCTCACTCGGTGTTTTCCATCCTTCCCCCACCCCCATCCCCAATGTAATTGTTTGAAAGGGACACAAGATAAGGCAGCTACAGTCTTCTTTTAATTCAATTTTATTTTCAGTTCCAAATTCTCATCCTCCCACTTTCCTTTCCCCACCCATAGAGAAAGTAAGAAAAGCAAAATCTATTAAAAATTTTTGTAGAGAAGCAAAATGAGTTCTTACATTAGCCTTGTCCAAAAAAAAAAAATGCTTCTGACTGTACTCTGAGTATATCAGCTCTTTATGATGGGTAGCATGTTTCATCATAAATCCTTTGGAACTGTGGTTGGTTTCATTTTGTTCAGAATTTCCAAATCTTTTAAAGTTGTTTGTCTTTACAATATTGTTATTATTGAATAATTTTTCTTCTGGTTCTAGTCACTTCACTTTATATCAGTTAATACAAATCTTCCTAAGTTTTTCTGAAAACCACCCTCTTCCTCATTGCTTTTGGCATTCCATCATGTACCTGTACTATAACTTGTTCAGCCATTCCCCAGATGGATACCCCCCATTTTCCAATTCTTTGCCACCATGAAAAAGCTGCTATAATTACTTTTTTACTTTTGAATCCTTTTCATCTTTTTTTTTTTTAATTTCTTTGGAGTATACACCTAGTAGTGGCATTGTCAGGTCAAAGCTTTTTGGGCATGGTGCCAAATTGCTTTCCAGAATGTATAGACCAGTTCACAGCTCCACCAACAGTACATTAATATACCTGTTTCACTATCCTCACCCCATGCCGTCCTAGCATTTTCCTTCTTTGTCAACTTTGCCTGTCTGAGGGATGTGAGATGGTGCCTCAGAGTAACTTTAATACATATTTATTTTTTCATGATTTAGACCATTTTATGTAGTTATTGATAGCTTGGATCACTTCCTTTAAAATTTGCCTATTTATATCCTTTGACCATCTATCAGTTGGGGGAATGGCTCTTATTCTTATAAATTTCCTTTAGTTCCCTAAACATCCTAGTAGTGAGATATTTATCCAAGAAACACTACAGTTCTCACCCCGTCCAAATTTCCCACCTATCTAATAATTTTAGTCTCTTGTGAACCTTTCTCACTCTTGTTTGGTTAGGAACTCTTCCCCACCCATAGATCTGACAGGTAATTTCTTCCGTGCTTCACTAATTTGCTTATGGTGTCACCCTTTATATCTAAATCATTGTAATACCCATATGGAGTTTTTCTTGGTGTGTATATATGTATATATATATATACATACATATATATATATACATACACACACATACATGTATGTATGTGTGTATGATGTGATGTTGGTCTGTACCTCAGCTAAGATTTTAATACAAACAAGAAAATACAGAAAAAATGTACAGACAGGAGGGAAAGGCCTAAAATATCTGCTTATTTATCCAAATCCTGCCTCAGACACTTACCTTGGGCTTGTTCCTGAGCCTCTTTGAGCCTCAGTTTCCTCATCAGTAAAATGAGGGAGTTGGAATTCTGAAGTGTTTTCTAGCCCTATACTGATGATACTGTGACTCTGACCTTACCTCCATCCTCTGAGCATGGGGTACAAGCGGGTACCATGCTTGTCTTTACTTCCCTACAGATTCTGCCTAACGGCTGTTATTCTCATGTCTTCCTACAATAATGATTTTGTTAATGGGTGGGGGATCATTTTGTCTGAACTTAATAATCCTGTGTCTTTCTCTATTAAGGAATGGTGACAGTCACAAATTGGGTTATATCTAAGTTGGTGAGAAGTGTATGAAATGAGAAGAGAAAAAACAATGCCTTTCTTTAAAAAACATAGGTATCGCTGACTACCTTGGTCGGTGTAAGGAAGCCACAGGGAAATTTGAGTCTCTTGTACACCAGATTAAAAAAAATTCTGAAGATATCACATCCAGGCTTGTGTTCATAGAAGCAGTAAATCTCTTTAAATTCCCAGCTCCTAAAACTGATAAAGAACTTCCTGGTAAGTTTAACATTTTATTTATCTATTTTCTGAAAAAAAAAACCAAAACAAAAACCCTTTTGCTATAACTATGCCAGACATTCAATAATTTAGTCGAGTAATTTCAGTTTGTGTCATAAATGTCATTGTGAACAAAAAGTTTTAAAATATTTCTTAAATTTGAGGGACCCCACCCTCAAAGCTTTTGATAAAGAATCTTATCCTATTTTTGTGGAGAAGATGGAGAGGGGTATAGGTTGGACAAGGAATGGGGAACCTGCAGCCTTAAGGTCACTTGTGTCCTTAAGGCCACAGGTTCCACCCCTGAGTTGGACAATAATCCAGTCAGATGGATTCAGAACTGGTTGAATGACCAAACAGAAAGAGGAGTGACTGTCAGTGATTCAATGTCAACATGGCGGGAGGTCTCCAGTGGGGCATTGAACCCCAAGAATCTGAACTTGGCCAAAAGGAACTTGACAGACCAGAGTGTTGGGCTGAGTCTAACAAGATGAAATTCATTAGGGATAAATATAAAGGGCACAAAAATGAACTTTGCAAATACAAAATGGGGGTGACATGGATAGGTGGTTGGTGTTCTGAAAAAGGTGTGGGGGTTCTTGTGTGCCTCAAGCTCAACACGAGTCAGCTGTGTGATATGGGATCCAAAAGGGGTGCATGAAGAGAGGCATAGCTTCCAGGAACAGGGGGCGATGGTCCCCCAAATCTCATCTGGAATATTTGATTCACTTTTGGGTACTGTGGTCTGAGAAAGACATTTATAAGCTGGAGGGCATCCGGGATGGGGAAGGATGGTGAAGTATCAGCTGAAGTAACTGGATAGATAGATAAACCATCTCTTAAGAGCTTGTGGTGTGCCCAACGCTGTGCTAAGCGCTAGGGATCCATATCCTAGCAGATAAGACAGTCCCTACTCTCAAGATGCTTACATTCTAGTGGAAGAAGACAATGCGTATGGGTAGGACATGAGAAGAAGGAGAAGTCTGCAGAGAGAGTCTAGGAATGAGTGAGGGTCAAGTATGACTGAAATCTTTTCTGAAATAGTTCCTAGGAAGGCATTGTCAATCAGGAGAGCAGGTCTCAGGGTGGAGATTTCTCTGGGGTGGGAAAGTGGTGGGCAAGGAGGAAGAGGAGGAAGAGAGAACAAGTCCAGATGTGCGATGGCAGGTTTATCCAGAAGAGACGACGGAAGGGAGACAAGGTAGCAGTCTCGAGTGTTTGAAAGGCTATTATATGAGGAAGGGATGACATTCATTAGACTGCTTCTTTTTTGGCTTATTGTTTGTCCTTCTTTATCGAAGAGGAAGATGATGCCATGACTCACGAATGAGTTGGATTTAAGTGAGGAGGGCTGTGCAAAGTCACCAGCCTCACTTTCTCCTCTGGAGCCATCTGGGTCCAGGGGCAGGTTATAGATCAGAACGACTGGAGATGGTCCTGCTTCTCTTTGGCACTAGAATTCTGACCTTGGAGCAATGGTGCCAGCAATGCATGAATGAAGATAGAGGGATGATGAAAGTATGCTAGCTGGGAGTCAGTATGTAGAGAGTTTAATTACCCAGGAGGAAACAGATTGGAAATGGAATCTGGAGCAGAAAGCTGGAAACATCTCAGATTAGACTCTAAGATAGCTCTCCTACAGAGAGAGATGTCTTGCCAGAGAAAACAGTTTCAAGTTGTTCCTTCAGAGAAAAAGATATTGTTTTCTCCCGTGGCTCACAAAAAAATTGCTTTCACACAAATTTTTTTTTGGTTGTAAAGATATGAGGCTGTTTTATGGAATTACTTCACCGAATGGAAGAGTTTTACTTTTAAATGATAATAGCATTTTATCTGAAAAATTATCAATGAATATAAACAATTTTATAGCAAAAATAACTAAATGGACATTAAAATTTTCCATTTTTAATATCTAATAGTAAACTTGTGACCTCTTTTGCAGGTGTGAAGGAATTCTTTGAATGTATCCATCGTGAAAGAGCCAAAGATATAGAACATATGGTCAGAAAATACCTTGCTATAGGGCCCTTGCTCACCAAAGTAGAAGGCCTAGTGATCCACACAAACACGGGCAAGGCCCCCAAACTAGCTCCCTACTATTTGTATTGGGAAAATCAAATTTATGAAGCCTTGACAAGATTAGTCCTAAAGTAAGTTAGTCTTCTGAAAACCTCAGTCTAGCTTAATGATTTTATTTGCAAACTATTGCTACTAAGTTGGGACCCATCAGCCACCCCCTGCACTGTTAGTGTGATTACATGAAGCTTGATAGGCAAAAACTGTCTAGACCCCCAGCCTCAAACACAAGCCACAGGACTTTTTGTTTGATAGCAACCTCATGCCTCCCCTGAGTGTTAGACTTTCATGGCTGTGCTGATATACTCAGCTCTTAGGTCTACTTATCCACACTCACTTTGCTCAGTGGAACCCCTGCAAGCCATGGCATCGTCTTCCTGGCATCATGGTCCTCTTTGAGAATGAAGGGCGAACCACACACATGCACATGCACACCCACACCCACATGTGCACATGCACACACACATGCACACATGCACACATGCACACATGCACACACATGCACCCCCCCACAGACACACACACATGCTCAGTAGAAGATCAACTGTGAAAACTAGTGTTAGTAGCACAACTAAGGCTCTTTCTTTCCCTCCCACCAGGAATTTACAGTCATTCAATGCTTTAGTTCTTGGGAATGTCCCCTTATTCCAAGCAGAAACTATTTTAAGTGCTCCTGAGATAATTCTTCATCCCAGTGCAAATGAGATAGACAAATTATGTGTCCAGTGTGTCAGAGACTGTGTAGAAGTTACAAAGGTGAGTACTGTGATGTCCTTGGAGCTTCTTTCTAGCCCTAAATCCCATGTATATTCTGAGATCGACCACATATGTTCTTCATGTGAATCTAACTTCTCTTTTTGGGCCAGTGGCTTCTGTTATTTAACCCATGAAGGTGGTATAGTCTCAATCAATGTGTTGCTTATTATGTGCTAGGTACCATGGCCATGGGGGAGACAATCCCTAGACAACTAGATAAATACTCTCTATGTCTCTCTTTCTCTGTCTCTTTGTCTATGTCTCTCCTTCTCTCTCTCTCTCTCTCTCTCTCTCTCTCTCTCTCTCTCTCTCTCTCTCTCTCCCCCTCTCTCCTTCTCTCTCTCTTTCTCTCTTTCTCTTATCTCTCTCTCTCTTTCTCTCTCTTTCTCTCCCTCTCCCTCTCCTTCTCCCTCTCTCTTTCTTTTTCGTTTCTCTCTCTGTCTTTCTCTCAGTCTCTTTGTCTCTGTTGCAGTCTCTCTTTCTCCTCTTTGTCTCAGTCTCTCTCTGTCTCTCTCTGTACACAGAATAGATGACGGAAAGGGGGCCTCATTAGCAGCTGGGTTGAGGGAGAGACAGGACAGGCTTCCTGTAGCAGGTGGGATTGAACTGAGCTGTTAGGGAAATCAAGAGGCTGAGGTGATGGGGCACAGCATTCCAGGCAGTGGGGACAGCCAGTGAGTGCAAAGCAAAGGAAAGGGAACAAGCATTTATTAAATGCCTCTTGAATAATAAGCAGTGCCCCAAGCACTTGGCAGACATCTGTAGTGGGTTCAGATCCTGCCACTTTTTGGTCCTCTCCGTGTTACTTTGGGCAGGTCACTTTGGCCTCTATTTCCTCGTGTGTATACAGATGGACTCCTATGGCCCGGATGATCTCTCTGCTTCCCCCCCCCCCCGCCCCCATTTAACCCCGTAGTTGGGCACTGTTGCTTTGCCGAGGCGATAGCTTCAGCCCCTGTGTCCAGTTTCCTTTGCTCTGATCCTTTCTCAGGAGCCAGTAAGCATGAACCCAGCTAGTGATCTGGCAAATGTATGCCACTAGTCCCAGTGGGGAACTCGCCTGAGAGTGCTGGAAAGATAACTCAGAGTGTAAGCCATGCGCATAATTCTTTAAATAAAGAAAAAACCAACCAATCCACAAACAAAGAACGTTTTTGAGCTGAACTGAATAAAATAACATCACAGAGCTCACAGACCCACTGAGGTATAAGGTATCAACATATTTGACAGAGAAAGATTGGGAAAAAACCTCACAAACAGACCCTGTTTGCAGCCCCAGAATCATTCTCCCCTCTTCCCTCTCCCGCCCCCGCAAATCCCGTGAGAGGCAGGTCTGGCTGGTTCTGCCTGTTCCAGCGTCTCTCACACCTCTCCTCTCTCGTAATAGTGATACCGATGTCTTCTTTATCACATCATTTGGATCGTTACAAGAGCTGCTCCCCTCTCTAATCCACGCCCTACACAACTGCCACCCATTTAGCCGAGGGATTTTCCTGCTCAAGAACTAGTGGCAGCCAGGATAGTTCGACATTTAAGGCCCTTTAAAATCTGACTCCAGTTCACTTTTCCAGGCTCCTTGAACATTTTTTTTCCCTTGACATATTCTGTATTCCAGCTGGTCTGGCTTTCTTCCAGCTCTCATCTTTGTCCCTCTTCACAGGCCACTCGCTGGCCCTGCGATGCTTTCTAGCGTTGTAGAATGCCTGGCCTCCTCCAAAGTATAGCTCAAGCCCTGATCCCCTCAGCTATGACAGCTTTCTTTCCTAGAGTCACTTTCGAAATGATTAAGCTCTGGGTGTCTGTATCCCAATTCCCCAGAGGAAGCTAATCTCCCCTTAAAAGTTCTAAGGGTGCCCCTGAGGGATTGTGGTATCTTTCTAATGCTATCAGCATGAGCTCCCATTCCAGTGTGTTTTCTTCAATATCAACCACCTGTTACAGTTAGTGTCCCCCCTATATCAATTGATTCAAAAATTAGCGCCCCCACCCTTGGTCCAACCCATTGATAGCTCTTCAGCATCATTGACAAGCAATTAACATCACTTAGCTGTTCTAAAAGTATATTTACTGAGATGATACAGCAAGTACAAAAGTACAGAAATTTCCCCCCAAAGTGGGGCACCCTCTCTCTTTTCCTACCTTGGCTCAAGCATTTGTCCCACCAAGTTCACTGCTAGATGTGGCATAGCCAGGGACCACGTGGCTCCCATAGTCTCAGCTGCCAAGCTGACCCATTGCCTGGATGGAGCCTCCTCTGGAGGCTGATGCCTCCTCTGGCTGAGCCGTGGCCATGAGATGCCATCACTGGGTCCTCCGGTCTTTTGTATCCTCACCAGGTCTTTCTCTTTTCCAACACTCTACTTCTTTAATGGACCTAAGAGGGACAGCAATGACCTAGGACACTGTAAGCCGCATAGTGGCCAGGTGGGTGAAGGGCTTTCCAACCTGGAGGCTTACAGCATCTCTTCCCTTTTACTCAAACTGCCTGAGTGAGCAGTGATCGAGCCACTTACTGCCTTTTGTTCGGACTCCAGATTCTGGTGTAGTGGCCAATTAGGAGGTTTTACTGTGTGGTAAGTGAACAGGAAGCAGTGACAGAATGCCTGTGCCTGCCCTTCCCTTCCCGTGGGCACACATGTACAGAAGCAGGCTCATCAGGGATCCACACGGGTCTTCTGAGCACACTGCCAGGGCTGGGCCTTCCTTGGCAAGTCCACACAACACTTTGTATGTACTTAACGTTGCCTTGTGGACAGAGCACCAGTTTTGAAGCAAGGAATAATGATAGCTAACATTTATATGGCTCTTTAACATTTGTAGATGTTAACTCAGCTGATCCTCACAAACCTGCAAGGTCGGGACTATGAGGATCCCCATTTTACAAATGAAAAAGTCAAGGCACAGAGATATTAAAGTAGCTTGCCAAGCCTCACCCAACTAGTAAGCCTCTGAAGCCTTATTTGAACTCAGGGTGTTCTGACTCCAGGCCCAGAGCTCTGTGCACTATGGCGCCACCTAGCGGCCTCTAACTTGCCTTTTATCCTTTGCAAGGGTTATCAGCTGCAAAGCTGGTGCCAGACTGCATTAGTAGTGAGAGTTTCCTGCACCAGGGAAATCACAGGCCCAGTTCCTCCTTTAAAGTTCGCAGAGGATTTTACCTCTGTTGTTTCACTGGATCCTCACAACACCCTGGGGAGGGAGGGAGGTGGTGTTATATCTTCATTTTTAATTTGTCTTATAATGCTATAACTTAAAAAAAAAATCCAGGCTGTAATTTATATTAAATCTTGAAGACAAGTTCTTTTATTTAAAAAAAGCAAATTACTATTGATCCACACTGACATATACTCTGAGATTTCTGACAACCAAAGGGTAGTTGGTGTGTGAGTGAGAGGCCAGCCTAGCCTCTGGTTGGTAGCAGTGGCAAAGTTACTCAGCCTGAGTCAAACAGAAATGATGGTGATGAATGCTCTTTCTCTTTCTGTTTTCTGTTTTCTGTTATGGCCCCCCTGATTTCATTATAGGCAGTTCTAGGGAACTCCCAATAAGGAAATACCCTCTACCAATGTAGATCAATGCACAGTCCTAGAGAGCTGCTTCTGATGTTGAGTTGTTACTTGTTGAAGGTCACGAAGCCAGTGTGGGTCAGAGTTGAGACCTGAGCCCAGGTCATCCTACCATTGCACCACCCTGTTTTGGCGCATACCTGTGTATATGCCTTTCAAAGTAATCTCATTTGGGGAGCCTGTAATCAGACCAATGTGCCCCAGACAACATCATTCACGTTCAGGAGTTCTTAGCTTTTTTTGTGTCTTGGACCGCTTGGGTGAGTTAGTCTGGCAAAAACCTATGGGTGCCTTCTCAGAACTGTATTTTTAAATAACTGGAAGAATTTTCTGAATTTCAATGAGAGGTTAGTGACAATAAAAATGTTATTTTTTCTCCCATCCAAGTTCGTGGACTTCCCCCATGCTCTCCACCTTAAGAACCCCTCTTCCTTATCTATCTTTAGCAAGGAAAATTAATTAAATTCATTTGTCAATATTAAAAGCATTGAAAACTTCAAAGCCTGTGCCCAAAACATTTTTCCTTTTTTTTCTTGACTCTAGCACTTTGTCCGATGGATGAATGGCACCTGCATTGAGTGTTCCCCCCAAAAAGGTGAGGAGGAGGAGCTTGTCGTAATGAGTTTTTATGATGACGTGTTCCTGAACCCTCAGATTATGGAGCAGGCCATCATGATCCCCCAGAATGTGCACAGAGTCCTGGTCAATCTCATGAAGTACCTGCACAAGTGGAAACGCTACCGTCCCCTTTGGAAGCTGGACAAGGGCATCGTCATGGAGAAGTTTGCCGCCAAGAAGCCTCCCTGCGTGGCCTATGATGACAAACTGCAGTTCTATTCTAAGATAGCCAATGATGTGACACGGCAGTCCCTGGTCAAGGATGAGCAGTGTATCCGCCTCCAGCTGGGGCCATTGGCCTATACGGTGCAGGAGAGTGCCAAGTCCTGGCTGGTTTCTCTGGGGAGACTTCTTAGCGAGTCAGCCAAGGAAGAGATGTACCTTCTCAACGAGGAGCTTGAGGTATGTGATTGCTCTGTTCTACCAGTGGGAAAAAAAGTCATAACTTCTAGTCTTCATTTAGAACTGTTTCTTTTCTCACTCAAGATGCCCATAAGGTCTCACAACCTTTTCTTTATAGACGTTGGCAAAAAATCTCAAGCGGCCTCCCACTAGTCTCGAAGATCTCAAATTTGTCCTCGCAACAATTGCTGAAATTAGAAGCAAATCGTTTTTAGTGGAACTGAGACTTAGAGATATTCAGGAGAGATACCGGACTATGGCAATCTATGACCTCCATGTAAGTGATTTTGTGTTTCCTAAACGTTCTGTGGCTCAGCCACATAGCCCAGACTGTTTTCAGAAAGGTGGTGGATGGCATGCTGCTCTCCTGCCCCCTGAGCACCCATTTAAGGGAGGGGCTCTTCATCTTTGTAATGTCTTTATTGAATGCTTCCTGTTTGTCTTGTCTATGACTTATATGCAAGTAGCTGTTTACATGTTGTCTTCCCTGTTAGACTGTGAGCTCCCTGAGGGCAGGGACTGTCTTTGGTCTTTCTTTGTATCCCCAGTCCTTAACACAGTGCCTGGCACACAGCAGGAGATCAATGAATGCTTATTGACAGAGAGGTCAGTGACCTCTTTGGCAGTCTGGTGAAGCCTCTGGGGCCATTCTCAGAATCATGTTTTTTGTTTTTTAATTTATAGTGAAAGGAAATATTGAATTTCAGTTAGAGTTTAGAGGAAATAAAGATGTGATTTTTTTTCTCTGAGTTCACAGTCCCTCCCCCCAAGTCTATTCATAGAGTAGGTTAAGAATCAGAGAGAGAGAGAGAGGGAGAGAGGAAAGAAGAAGAGGGAGGGAGGATGAGAGAAAGGAGGAGGAAGAGAAGGAGAGACAGTGAGAAAGAAGAGAGAAGGAGAAACCATGGAGGAGAGAGAGAAGTAGAAGAGAGGGAGGAGAGAAAGAAGGAGAGGGAGAGGAGGAGAGGAAGGGGAGAAAGAGAGAGAGAGAGAGAGAGAGGAGGGAGAGAGAGACCACAGAGAGAGAGAATGAGAGAGAGAAAGACAGACAGAGACAGAGACAGAGAAAGAGAGAGAGAGAGAGACAGAGGGGAGGGAGAGGAGAGAGAGAGAGAAAGGAAGAGACAGAGAAGAAGGGAGGGAGACACAAAATAAAATATGGAAGGCACATTACAAAGGGTGTTTCCTACACTCATGAAATGACAGTTCTGGTCCAAAAAAAAGAGAGAATATGCCTTTACTTCTTTTGTGTTCACCTCAGTAACTACATTGGGCTGGATATAGTATATTGAAGGTGATAAAAAGGGTCAGCTAGGTGATACCATAGTGCTTAGAGCACTGGACCTAGAGTCAGAAAGACTCATCTACTTGAGTTTAAATCTGACCTCAGATACTTCCTAGCTGTGTGACCCTGGACAAGTCATTTGCCTCATTTGCCCCATTTGCCTCAGTTCCTCATCTGGAAAATGAGCTGGAGAAGGAAATGACAAACCACTCCAGTGTCTTTGCCAAGAAAACTCCAAATGAGACCATGAAGAGTCAGATAGGACTGAAATGACTGAGCACTACCGCCAGGTGATCAGTAACCTGTTAATTGATTATGTTTTTCTGTTGACCTTACTACCAACATAATGTTAACTTAGAGGAGTCAGGGGTCCCTCGTTTGTGTCCCCTTCTCCCTCCTAGCTGAGTGCATCTGGCACATATATAATCCTCCTGGGTTTTTGGAGATTACATCTTCTCTTATAAAATGGAGAGAATAGTACTCCTCATACCCTTCTCCTAGGGTTCTTGTGTGGAAAGCTCTGTACAGATCCTGAGACTCTGTAGGAGTGTGATGGACTGTTCTCATCCATAGTAACAGGCTGGACAAAGTTAAGGCTGAGAACTCTAGTTTGGAGGGTACGTAAGGAAACTGAAGAGATACATGAGGTATAGCTCTGAGCAGGTGGCAGCAGATTTGGGTGTAAATGCCCCTTGGAGGAAGGGATGCTTTAACTTAGGATTTTGCTACAGAAAGTTGGGCTCCTGGATTCTTCTTCTTCTTCTTCTTCTTCTTCTTCTTCTTCTTCTTCTTCTTCTTCTTCTTCTTCTTCTTCTTCTTCTTCTTCTTCTCCTCCTCCTCCTCCTCCTCCTTTTCCTCTTCTTCCTCCTTCTCCTCCTTCTTCAGTGTTAGAAGGCAATAAGGCTATAAATCTTTCTTTATTTGAAGAGTTCAAGTCCCATTTAGGGTAAAAATGCAAATTTTATTCTTTAAGCGAATGTAGACATTCAACAATCCTTTAATGATTCTTCGCTTTTTAGTCAATCAATGGATATTGATTAAATGCCTATTATGTGCTGGGTAATGGGACTACAAAGAGAAAAACTATCTTTGCTCTCAAGGAATTCCCGTTTTTCTGTGACTGAGTGGTAGCACAGCAACTTTATGTATCTAAGTGAATACAGATATATGCAGAGTAATTTCTCTTTGGGAAAGGTGATATGAAAAGGCTTCATGTAGTGCTTGGGTTGAATCTTGAAGGATCTCAAGAGGCAGGAGTGAGGAGGGAAGGCATTTCAGGCATGGGGGACAGCCAATGCAAAGGCCCAGTGGTGGGAGATGGAGGGTGGTATGTGAAGAAAGGTAAGCAGACCAGTTGGGCCAGAATGTAGAATGAACAAAGGCCAGTCATTTGGCTGTCAAGAAGGGAGTCTGGACCCAGATTGTGGAAAGGTTGAAATGTCAGATGAAGGAGTTTGTATTTTTTTATTGGGTAGGAAAGAGTAGATGTACAGAACTCTGATGTTTCAACCAAACTCACCATTCTCTTACGGGGTTTTGGAGGCTTAGCTTCCAATCACTGGTGAGAGTGTAGCAGAAATAAAGTAAGAAGTGAACTTGACACCGTTCAGGTAGTCAGAGCTTGAGCCTTCATTCAAACAGGCCTTCATAAGGCATTTTCTGGGATACTGTGCAGCTAGGGCCAGATAGTAAGTCCTGGTGGAAGAGTGAAAGGGACAGGAAGTGAGCTCCCATTCCTCTCTGTCTTATTTCTCTTCAGCCTAGTGAAACAGAAGGGGAACTAGCTTCAAAAATTGAGGACATATGGAAAAATCTGTTTGCAGAATCAGTGGAAGTGGAACACACTCTGGGGGGCATCAAGAAGACATTTACAGAGGTACTTTTTTGGTTTTACATTATAAGTACAAAGATAGAAGGAGGGGAAATGAAGGGATGGGGTATGGTATGGCACAGTGGCATGAGCCTGGGGCAGCACGGTGTGGAATAGTCCACTGGACTTGGAGTCAGGAAGACTTGAATTCAAATCCTACCCCAGGCACTAGCTGTTTGACCTTAGGGAAATCACTTAGCCTTTATGGATTTCAATTTCTTCATCCTTAAAATGGAGATAGAATATAAAATGAGATTGTTTGTGAGGATTAAGTGACCTCATTTAAATGCTTCTCAGATCTTAAAGCTATAAACATTGCTTTTTAATCCTTCTGGGCCTTAGTCTCCACATCCTTAAGATGGGAATAATAATGTGTGCCCTACATCCCTCAATAGTTATGTAAGGAAAGTGCTTAAATCTTAAAAACAAACAAACAAACAAACAAAAATCAGCTTTAAAAACCCGTAAGATGTTATGCAAATGTGAGTTATTCTCATCATTATTATAACAACTAATGATCTAAATTGCTTTTCTCAGATCACTCGCACTGAAATTGCAGAGTGTAGTCATGAGATACAGGAATTTGCCAGACGTTTTTGTAGGGAAGGCCCTGGTTCTGTCGGTGACGATCTTGATAAAGGTGAGGAAATGCTGGACACACTTGAGATACTCAGGTGGAAAAATAGTCACTGACCATTTGTGAAATCACTGTATAATTTCCTAGGCACAGAAGTATTTCTCTGCTAGCATTTTTTGAGATAGTTATAATATATATTTACATCTAACATAATATATTATGTATTTATGTGTAATATAATATATTCATGTCAAATATAATATATTATATATTTATATCTAATAGAATATATTTATGTCAAATATAATATATATTATATATATATTTATATAATATCTAATAAATATGGAACCCAAGAGTCAAGTTGGCAGCAAGCATTTATTAAATGCCTACTATGTGCCACGCACCGTTCTCACTCACAGTCCACTGGGAGCTTCAACATGCAGATGACTGTTCACAAACAAGGCTATAGAGGTTACGCTGGAGATAATCAATCACTAGCATTGAGGGAGACTGGGATCACCTTCTTGGAGAAGGTGAGATCTTCACTGGGACTTGAAGACAGCCAAGAAAGCCTTGAGGCTGAGATGAGGAGGGAGAGGACTCTAGGTATGGGGAGCAGGCAGAGAAGATTCCCAGTCAGCAGATGGAGTATCTTACCCAAGGAGTAGTCCTGTTTGTGACTGAGAACTTTATGCACCTTTTTGCAGGAATGGAACTCTTAGCTGTGTTTGAGAAGGAGCTGGTGAAGCATGAAAGAAACCGCCAGGAGCTGGCTAATGCTGAAAAGCTTTTTGACCTTCCAATTACGATGTACCCAGAACTGCTCCAAGTGCAGAGGGAGATAGCTGGACTGAGGCAAATCTATGACATTTATAATGCACAGAAGGTAAGTGACCTGCGGGCGGGCAGGCAGGTGGGTGGAGAAATGCTGGGAATCCTTGGGCTTAGCAGAAATTAGGCATCCTGAGACCAGGAGAGGGCTTCCTAATTTTTGTTTTCTAAGACTTTTTACCCTTTGTTGTTTGAGGGGCTGGGAGTTGGGACGGAGTGGGATGGAAGGCTGTGTAAGCAAACCAATCCTTGGCCTGTAGGCCAAGATCCTGGAGAGTAAGTGGTCATCTTGATGCTTCATGTGGGTTCAGGCTGTTTGTTGTCTATAGCAGAGGCGTTAAACTCCCAGCAACTCTGAGTGCTGTCTCTACCAGCTTCAAATGTAATTGAAATGTTTAACAAAATGAATAAAAATACAACACAACATAGATCTTGTTAATTTGAGGTTTTCCAAGTCAATATGTGCCCCCTCCCTCCACCTGCCAGGAACCCTGATCTATTTGAGTTTGATCCCATTTGTCTACACTATCCCCCAAATAGCTGAAATGTGAAAAATATAGTCAGCTATTTTTTCTGGCATCATGTAGATTAGAAATGCATGAAATAAATCATGTATTTTAACTGAATTCGGCATTATCAGTGTGAGCTTAGTCCATAGTATAGAGCCAAGCAGTTGAGTTGGGAAGGGACCCGAACGGTTACCCAAGGCCAATCAGGACCTTGGACAGGGTAGTTGGTCCCCCAATTTTTGCTTGCAGACCTCAGGTAGGGCTGAACTGCAGTCTCCTTGGGCAGCCCATCCCCCTCTTGGTTAGCTCTGCTCTTTGTAACCTCCACCAAGTTCTGCCTTCTGGGCACAAGCAGAACAAGACTGTTCCCTCTTCCCCTTGACAGCCTGTCACTACTGGGAGACAACTGTTAGCCTCAATTACTCTCAATTCAAATCAATACATATCTGAGTGGCTGCTGGGTACAGAGCTCTGTGTGCAGTGTTCCAGGGAAGGCCTCAGCTCTAATAAGGACTAGTTTCTAAGTAAATGGAGCTCACAGTCTCATTTTTCTAAGCCTGTTGGTGCTAAGATTTACTATTTAAATAATTCCTGACATTAACATAGTGCTTTAAGGTTTGCAGAGCACTTTACATGCATAGATTACAGCGGCTCCTTTACAAAACAAGCCTTTTTTTGTCTCTTTGGAAGCTCAAAAAGCTTGTTTTTTAGACCTGTTGCTTGTTCTTCCATACAGTAGGTATATGTTTGTAAAGCTCAAAGTCTCAAACTTTCTTTAAAAAAAAAGATTTTTAAAAATGAAAAGAAAAAAAAAGATAGAAAATTAGACTTTTCCATTAGATATGAGTCAGTTGCCCAAGGGATGCCTCATTGACTGGATCTGTGTGTTTCATAGGCTGCCAAAGAAGAATGGTCTCAGACCCTGTGGGCTAACCTGAATGTCCAGTTTCTCCAGGAAGGAATTGAAAACTTCCTCAAAGCCCTCAGAAAACTTCCCAGGCAGGTGCGGAGCTTGACGGTTGCCTTTTACTTGGAATCCAAAATGAAGGCGTTTAAAGATTCCATTCCTTTGCTGCTGGACTTGAAGAATGAAGCCCTGAGAGAGAGGTCTGTTCTATTGCGTTGTAGGTCTTCAATTCCCCTCCCCTCAATTTACAGATAAAGACACTGAGGCACAGAGAGGTTCCCAGGGTCCCATGACCAGTAAGTGTCTGACACTGGATTTGAACCCGGAGGTTGAATGTCCTGGCACTACAGCTACACAGCGCCTCCTGTTGGTGAGTAGCTTCATGACCAAAGAGGCGATGCTTTCTGTTGTCTGAGCTCTGCCCTCAGACTGCAAGGGAGAAGCCTGCTGGAAGGAGGGGAGAAAGTGAGCTTACAGGTCATCTTATCCTTACTAAAAAAAAAGTCTTGTAGTTGTCTTTTGATTTTTACATGCAGTAATTTCTCAATGTTTCTCTTCTTCCCACCGAATCCTTCCTTGTAGCCAAGAAAAATGGTTAAACAGAACTGACTAATAAAGCAGCATATGCACCATTCAGGCCTTGTTGCCCCCCGCCTCTCTACTGAGGTCAAGTTTGGACATTGCTGTTAATAGTGTTATTGTTTACATTTTCACAGTATTTGCGTATAGTACACTCCTGGTTCTGTTTTCTTTACCCTTCATTCGTTCATACTGGTCTTTCCATGTTTCTCTCGGTTCCTCAATTCTTTTTTCTTCATTTGTTACAGCTCATAAGGATTATGGGAATCGTAGATTAGAGCTGAATGGGACATTAGGGATCATCTAGTCCAACTCCCTGATTTTAGAGAAGGAAGCTGAGGCCCTGAGAGTTTCTAGGACCTGCCCAAGGTCTTATGGATAATAAATGGCAGAGACAGGATTTGAATTCAGGTCCCTTGACTCTAAATTCAGTGTTCTTTCTACTGTAATAATATTTCATCCTATTTCACATGCCAGTTTGTTCAACCATTCCTGAACTCATAGGCATTCATTTTGTTATCAGCTATAAAATACTGTATGTTGGTCTTTTGTTTCTGTCTTTGACCTCCTTGAAGTGTAAACCTGGTAGTGGGATCTCTGGATTAAAGGATTTTAGTTGCTTTTTAAAGACCTAATTCCAGATTACTTTCCAGAATGGTTAAACCAATTCTTAGCTTTGCCTGCATTTCTGCAGCTCCTCTAAGATTGACTATTAAAGTCTTTTGTCATTTTTACCAATTTACTGGGTGTGAAGTGAAGCACCAGTTGTTCTGATGTGCATTTCTCTTATTAAAAGTGATTTGGAATAGTCTTTCAAATGGTTGTTAAGTTTATATTCCTTCTTTTGAAAGTCATTCCTATCCTTTGAAGAGTGATCTGTGGGGGAATGGCTCTTGGTCTGGTAGATTTGTGACTTCTTCCCGTGACCTTCAGTAGAATTCAGTATGGGAGCAAGTGAGGTGGGTGGTGGGGTTAGTTCAGGGTTATCATGTTATAAGCCATGATTTGCAATAGCACAAGGGCTCAAGGGATTTGAGAGTAGAGGACAGGGTATAGTTGAACTCAATATCTACAGTATAAATATTGGGAAAGGGAGAAAATGATGGCAGAGTAGAAGTAATGGTCTGGGAGAACACTGAGGGATGGAAGGGCTGGTCGTGGCAGTGAAGACCAGGAGCAATTTTAGGAAAAGTGATAGGTGGTTAGCATCAAAAGGGCTTTAAGAGTGCTTGGTCATGAGAGTGACCAGAATTCTCATGGGTAATATGGGAGTGAAGAGTGCAATCTCTCTCAATCAGTCTTCATTTATGAAGTACCTACTATGTATAGGCACCATGTTAAATGCTGGGAATATTCAAAGACAGTCCCTGCTCTCAAGGAGCTCACAGTCTAATGAGGGAGACAATAACTCTGTACAAGCATGCTGTATATACACCAAAATGGAAATGGTCAACAGAGGGGAAGACTCTAGAATTAAGAGGGATCAGGAAAGTTTTCCTGTAGAAGGCAGAATTTTAGCTGGGATTTGAAGGAAGCCAGGGAAGCTGCGAGATGGAGAGGAGGAGGGAGAACATTCCAGGATGAGGCATAGCCAGAGGAAGTGCCTGGAGCTGGAAGACGGAATCTTGTTTGAAGATCAAGAAGGCCAGTGTCACTGTAGAGGAAATGTAACGTTCAAAAAAGACTGGAAAACTGAAGGAAGGAGCTTATGAAGGGCTTTGAATGCCAAACAGAGGATCTTATGTTGGCCCCTGGAGGCATTGGAGTAAATGGAATAGGAGAGTGACATGGTCAGACCTTGGGAAGGTCACCTTGGCTGCTGTGTTGGGATTCTTCTTCTCACTGTGCCACTTTGTGCCATTTTCTTTCATGTTGTATGTGTGTGTGTGTGTGTGTGTGTGTGTGTGTGTGTGTGTTTGGGTAGGGAGCACCTTTCAGATCAGAGAGTGAGTCTCCCATACAATGCTCCTGCCTCAGGTTCAGCCTATTCTGTGGGTTTACATTCACTCAAAGCCATAGCTCAACAACCCTCACTGTTAGGCTTGCCTTTACTAATCAGTGGGAGGATGAAATTAATTCAAATCAAAGACATGTAAAGAGACAGTAAGAATAGTAGCAATGAAACATTTCTTTCTGTACACCTGGGATACTCTTCCACAGACACATGCACCATTAGTGGGAAGAACAGGGAGGACTCATATATGGCAGGTGCAGCTCCTGCCTCTGTTATGGCAGGTCCATTTATATCTTCTGGAGTGGTGATTTTGGCCTTGCTCCGAGTCGGTCTTGCAAGTCTAATAGTCTGAATTGGAGGTAATCTGATGGTCCCAAGAGTCCTGCTGGTCTCTGGCAGGAGTAGCTTCACTGGGCATGTGGTTAGGGGGCTCCTCCCTGCTTCTGGCTTCTGGCTTCAGCTAGAGTCCTTGGCTAAGGGCTATCTGCTCTTTATAGCAGGGTGAGTGGGCTCTGCCATGCCCTTTTAGTTGAAAGCCTGGGGGATTCCTTTGTGACACTTTCTAAAAGAAAAGGCAGAACCTCTAACATGTTCATAGGAATAGGCTGTGGTTTGTCCTTCGTTCTTGAAGAGAACCGTGACATCAGGAAGGTGATGCCATGACTTGCAAGTGAATTGGATTTAAGTGAGGCAGGGCTGTGCAAGGTCATCAGCCCCACTCTCTCCTCTGGAGCTATCTGGTTCCAGTGGCCAGATAAAGATCAAGATGACTGGAAATGGCCCTCTAAGAGTAGGCAAAAAACAACCAAAGCACCCCCATTCTCCTTCCATTGGGAGTAGTCCATCTGTTTCTTTCAGAGCCTTAGCTGGAAAGGACTTTCTTTTCCAGAAGGAGAGGCTTTGTCCCCAGCCACTGAACTCTTCAGCAGCAGTTACTTCTTCTTACTTAGTGCCTACAGGCTTAATTCTATTTTCTATTTGTTGAATTCTATTTCTTGGTTACTAGGATTTCCACCTCTGTCTAGCTTAGGGCTAGGAAATCTATGTGGCTGCCTGTTTAGTTTCCATCAGCCAAACTTTATCCACATGGAGGTCACCCTCTCCACCCTCTCAGCAACCTACCAAGCCTCTGTGATTTGGAATCCCCCAGCTTTTTGGTTCCAAAACTTTTTTTCTCTTCCAAGCACACGGAAAGAAGGCAGCACAGCACTGGAACCAAATTAAGCCTTGGGGCAAATATTGCTCTTCCCCACCTAGCCTAGTGATATTCCTGACTTTATTAGGTTTCTTTGGCCAGCAAAACCCTCATAGGCTTTGAGACCGCCCTCGTACAAGCACAAGGGAAGAAGAGGGACTGGCTCTAGTGTCAGCAGCCTTTGTTGTTGATAGGGTCCTTACAGCAGTCTGCTCTTGGCCTGGGTCCTGGTGGTGAAAAGCCTAGAGTTGGGGAGTTCTGCTTCTGGACTGGTCTCAGTCCAGCATCAGAAGCTTGGCTATGGTCCCAGCCTAGTGGTAATGGTTCAGGAAGCTGGGGCATTGGGGGGCAGGAGGCAGCTCACTGCAAACAAGAACACTACCCTGCAGGTCACCTGGGCATGGCCCCCTTGAGTCAGGGCTGTTCTCCTGCCTGAAGAGTTTCAGTATCTGATCATTCTATTCTGCCTCTGGCTTCTTCCACATGGTCTGTCCCTCTCTCCCCTGGGCAGGAACCTTCAGTGGCTCCCTACTGCTGCTAGGATAAAATGCACAACTGCTCCTGTGGATTGGCCTTTAAAGCCCTTCCCAGCTGGCTCCAGCCTCCCTTTTGGAGGCTTGCTTCTCATGACTCCCTTTCATGTAGTCAATGTTCCAGCCCAACTAACTCAGTATCTCCTCTCCTACCTCCCTGCCTTATCCCAGGCAGTGCCTCATGCCTAGGCTTCCACCTCTTAAGAGTCCCTAGCTTTCTCCAGGGCTCTGCTGATGTATCCCCTCCTTTGGGAAGCCTTTCCTGATTTCCCCAGCTCTTAGTGTACCTTCCCTCTTCTAGTTATCATGGATGTGTATGTGTGTGTGTGTATATACGCACACACATATACATATATATGTATGTATACATGTGTGTATATGTGTTGTATATAAATATGTCTTTATTCATATTGGATTTTTTGATATTTTATTTAATATTTTATTTTTACCCAGTTACATGTAAAAATGATTTTTAGTATTTATTTTTAAAACTTTGAATTCCAAGTTGTCTCTCTTCTTCCCTCCCCACCCCCATTCATGTTGTTTTAATGTCCTTGTATTTCCAGTGCCTAGGGGTTGCAAGCATTTATTAAGTGCCTACTGTATGTATTGGCATAGAGTAGGTGCTTAAGAAATGCTTCTTAGATTGAATTGTAAAGTATTTTGTATACTTGTATACCTGGGCATTATCTCCCATCTACTAGACTATAGAAAACCCCTTGGGGGTTTTGTTTCCTTTTCAAAAAGTTTTAAAATTTAAATTTTAAAAATTTAAAATAAAAAAAAAATCCTTCCCTCCTCCCTCCTCCCAATCCCTGCCCACTCAGTGCCTTATATGTAGTGGGCACTCAATATTTGTGCAAATGAATGACACTATATTAAGACAGCTGTGCATCTAATGGTTCATTTTCAGACACTGGAAAGAACTTATGGAAAAAACTGGTGTATTTTTTGAGATGACAGATACATTCACTCTGGAAAACATGTTTGCCATGGAACTTGACAAGCACAGAGATGTCATCCAAGAGATTGTGGTTTCTGCTGTCAAGGAAATCACTATTGAGAAGGTGAGGGTGCTGATTTTCAAATGTAAAAAAACCAGAAAAATGTATTTCTGCTTCAAAAGAGGTCATTCGATTCCTATTATTTCTGACTTTTGTTGTTGTCCTGTTGTTTCATTCATGTCCTACTCTTTGAGACCCTTTTGGGGTTTTCTTGGTAGAGATCCTGGAGTGCTTTTGCCATTTCCTTCTCTAGTTCATTTTACAGATGAGGAAACTGAGGCAAACAAGGTTACGTGACTTCCCCAGGGTCACACAGCTATTAAGTGTCTGAGGCCACATTTGAACTCAGGTCCTCCTGACTCCAGGACCGATGCTCTATTCGCTGCACCACCTAGGCGCCCCGAGAACTGAAATTTAGAGCAGCTGTTGAAGAGTCTTAGGCTCTTGGTGCCACCTTCCCAGCTGTATTTGGAACGATTCCCCGCCACTAAACAATCCAGGCAAACTGGTCGTTCTTTTTGTCCTTCATGTGGGACGTTGCCCTCTGCCATCTCCAGGTCTTTCTGCTTAGAGGGCCCTCCTTGGGCTCCTTCAGACCATGCTCCATCATGGCCTTCTCGCGCTGGCCACGAGCCCCTCTCTCCCTCTCCTGGCCCAGGTTACTTTAAATCTGTTTTGTGTGCGATTTGCCTATAATGTTATCGGTGTGTGTGTTGGTCCCCTGTCACAGGGTGTCCCTAAAGTCTGGACACATAGGACATCTCATTCACTATGCATATTTTCAAGAAATGAACGAAATTTTCAACAACATTTTATTTAATTAGCATAAATTTTAGCCATGACAATTTCATATGGAATAAAAGCTTTCATTAGCTAATGGGGGCCTATTTTCCATATTAATGAAATCAATTTAATTTAATTAACTAATGAGATTTCCTGTATCTTCCTATGAAATCTCATTTCTGTTAATTAAATAAAATGTTTTTGAAAATTTCATTCATTTCTTGAAAATATGCATAGTGAATGAGATGTCCTATGTGTCCAGACTTTAGGGACATCCCGTAGAGCCTAGGGTTCTCAGGGAGTTGAGACTTGTTTGTGTCCCTGGTATTTAGCTCACAGTAGACACTTCATGGATCTGATTGACTAATTGAACCGTTCTTTTTTTATATCCACCAACAGGGTGTCAAGGAAATATTAGACACATGGGAAAATATGAAATTTTCTGTCATTAAGTACTTTAAAGGAACTCAAGAACGAGGATACATTTTGGGTTCAGTAGATGACATCATTCAGTGCCTCGATGACAACACCGTCAATCTTCAGAGCATTTCAGGAAGCAGATTTGTGGGGCCCTTTCTGAACACTGTGCACAAATGGGAAAAAACTCTCTCCTTAATTGGTGAAGTTATTGAGGTAAGGAAAAAAAATCCAGGAGCAGTTCATGTAGCAAAGTTTGATAGGGCCAGTGAGGGTCATCATTGTCATGATGAACATTTATATGGTGCCTACTGTGTGCCAGGAATTTTAGCCTCACAACAACCTGGGAAGTAGGTACTGTTATTATCCCCATTTTACAGATGAGGAAACTAAGGCAAATAGATTAAGGGGCTTGCCCAGGGTCACACAAGCTAATAAATGTCTGAGTTCAGAGTTGAACTCAGAACTTGGAATTTTGAACTTAGAAGAATCTCTTTATAGTGGTGGTATTGTGTGGGAGGTATAGGGGTGTCATTCTACTTGTAAGCTAATTGCATTTTGTGAAATTTTCTCTGTGTATGGTTGTTATGCTTTTGGGTATGATTAAATTTGAGCTTGATCTCCCTTATTTTCCTGAGCACATCTAGGCTGCATGAGATGATTTTTCACAGCTCCTCTCCTCTTTTCTAAACTTGCCTATGTCTTCATCCATCTTTCCTTCCTTTCTTCCCTCTTATCTCAATGAATGAATGAATAAAAAAGCATTTAATAAGCGATTACTGTGTTTCAAGAACTGGGCTAAATGTTGGGGGCGTGAATATGAAGAGAGAACACAAGACAGTCCTCACCTCGAGGAACTCCCAGATCCATTTCAGAACAATTGCTTTCTATCTATGCCTCCCATATCTTGTAGTCAGTCAGTCAAACATTTAGAGTCCTCAAAGGGAAGTAGTTTGAGATTAAGGCTGGAAAGGTAAATTGGAGATAGATTATAGAAGTCTTGGAGCCCAAAAGTTAGTATTTGGTAGCCAGTGGAGAACTGCTGAAGATTTTCAAGGGGAAATTTTCAAGACACTCCACAATCTCTACAGCTTTGTTTCACAAGACCCTCTCTCATATACTCTGTCTTCCAGCCAAACTGGGCTCATTACTACCCCTATTCTTGTCCTGCTCTCTCTTTAGTATTTGCTTTAGTTCATACTGCTCCCCACTCTTGGAATGTGCTCTCTTTTATCTCAGACTCTGGAAACCTTTCTTTTCTTCAAGACCCAACTTGGATCACCTCCTCCTGGAAGCCTTCCTTGATCACCTCTTCTCCCAGCTGAAAGTGATTTCTTCCACCTCAAATTTCTCATCACCCTTTGAATTAATGTATCATTCTTCATACATTCTGCTTTGTATCATAGTTATTTGTGTACATACCTTCCTCTTTTATCTGAAGCAGATAGGTGGTGCAGACCTAGAGTCAGGAAGATTCAGTTAAAAATCCAGCCTCAGACCCTAGCTGTGTGACCCTGGGCAAGTCACTTAACTTCTTTTTGCCTTAGTTTTCTCATCTGTAAGATGGGAATAATAATAGCACCCACCTCCCTGTCCTATTGTGAGGATCAAATGAGATGATAATTGTAGAACACTCAGCACAGTCCCTGGAACACAGTAAGTATTTTATCAGTGTTAGCTCTTGTTAGCTATTATTACTTGATTTGAAGGCCCCTGAGGACAGGATTTGATTTCATCTTTTTGTGCCTCGGACCCAGCAATCCCTTGTCCCTTCTAGATGTTGAATAATTATTTATTGAATTAAATAACAGAGGGGGGGTATTTTATGGTCATGAAGTATCAATAAATTGTTTCAGAACATTCATAGGGTTGTTGAGAGGCTCAAATGAGATTATCTATGTAAAGTGCATTGTAAATGTTAAAGCAATGTATAAACACCTCCTATCCTTACTATGATATTATTCATTATATTAATTTATTTCTATTTATTATATTAATTGCATCACATTCTATTGTGTTAATGATTATTGTGACATGTACTTCACTAGATAAGTTTTGTGAATATGTAGAATTCACAGTTCTGTGCTGCTAATAATATCGTACACTTCTAGATATGGATGGTGGTCCAGAGGAAGTGGATGTATCTCGAAAGTATCTTTATTGGTGGAGATATACGATCACAGCTGCCTGACGAGGCAAAGAAATTTGACAACATTGACAGAGTCTTTAAAAGGGCAAGTAATCTAATACTGATTAATAGTTAATTATTATCTCACTAATAATTAAAAAGATACATAATCAAGGAACTTTTACAATAATACAAATCGAGTTGACAAACTAAAGAATTAAGGGCATCCAAACTTATTGCTGAGAGTTTGTGTAGAAAAATATGCACTTATGCATTGTTGGCGGAGTTGTAAAGTTATAGAAACTGGGTGGAGAGTCATCTGGCAGGATGTGGTAAGATTTACTAATCTAGTCATACCCTTTGACTCAGTGATCCCGTTAGTGGGGGTATATCTTTAAGGGGTTATCAAAATGAAAAGTAAAAAAAAGCCTGTCTGTGCAAATGTTTTTCATAGCAGCATTATATGTAATTTAAAAAATACATGTAATCTATATGTCCAGTGTTAGAAGGATGATTAAATAAATTGTGGAACATTAATGTAATTAAACATTATAATGATGTTAAGATTGACAAGTGTGAGGAATATGAAGAAATCTAGAATGACCATAATGAAATAATGTAAAGTAAAAAAAAAAGCACACCTGGAAGAATGAATAATGATAAGAGGAAAGAAATTATAATAAAGACATAAAGAATTCTCATGGAGACATAAAGAGAGAGATTGAAATAGTAATATGATATTTTATGTGCTGAAATTAATTAAACGTAAATCATTATGAATCAAATTTAGCTTTTTGTATTCATATCCAATGTTAAATTTCTAATAAGTAACTTAATATAGAAAAGGGATAAGAACTAGGGACTCTTGGGGTGGCTAGGTGACACAGTGAATAGAGCATTGGTCCTGGAGTCAGGAGGACCTGAGTTCAAATATGACCGTAGACACTTAACACTTACTAGCTGTGTGACCTTGGGCAAGTCACTTAACCCCAAATGCCCTGCGTTCCCCCCTCCAAAAAGCAAAAAACAGGAACTAGCGACTTTTTTCGTCATGATCAGGGTAGAAAGAAAACTATCTGAGATACATTTTCTCCTTTTTTATGCTTTTGGCTCTGTGTTTGTATGGATTGTTTCCTGTCTTGCTTTTTTTGGGGTGGGGGCCTGGATTTGTGACTTTATGCGAGAAGGAAGCCTCCTCCTTTGAGAAGGCATATGTACCAGTGCTTTGCCTGAGAGAGAGTAAGGAGCATCCCCAGGGCTCTGCAGGCAGGAGGTGTCAGAAGTAGGACTTGGAGCCAGGTTTTCCTGTTCACTTACCAGGCTGCTAAGCCTCTTGTACTTTGTTTGGCAATTAGTAAAACAGAATTTGGCATTCAGCTACTGATATGAAACTCGAAGCATTTTGAATGAATTGCGTTTGTGCATCTCAACTTCTTCTTAATTTCATCTGGTTATGGGCACAAAGTCTGCAGCTCAGTTGGCCATTGCATAGCACTGGCGTGTTTGGCACTGGTCGGGGGTCACTGAGTTTCCCCCTGCTTTATCGCCTGGACACTGACTCCAGATCTAGATGAGGGAGTATTACAGATGCCTACTTTGGCCACAAGGGGGCACCTGGTAAATAGAAGGTTGTTCAGTTATGCCCAACTGAACTATACTGCCCATGGGGTTCTCATGGCAAAGTTACTGGAGGGCTTTCCATTTCCTTCTCTACTGGCTTAAGGCAAACAGGTTAAGTGACTTGCCCAGGGTCACACAGCTAAGGAGTGTCTCAGGCCAGATTAGTAGCATCATCATCCTATGTGAAGGACAGAATTTTAAAAACGTTGATTACATAGAGTGAGCTCCATCACAGTCAGTCTTGTCTGAAATCTCTGGTTTTGGCCTTTGGTAGATCATGTCCGACACCTTCAAAGACCCCGTGATCAAGAGATGCTGTGAAGCTCCAAATCGACTGACAGATTTGCAGAATATAAACGACGGGCTTGAGAAGTGCCAGAAAAGCTTGAATGACTATCTCGACTCAAAGAGGAATGCCTTCCCGAGGTTCTTCTTCATCTCCGATGACGAGTTGCTCAGCATCCTCGGCAGCAGTGATCCACTCTGTGTCCAGGAACACATGATCAAGGTCAGGGTCCCTGCCTCTTGGGCTAGAAAGCCAGGGGCCCTCCCTGGGCAGTGTCAGAGAGCTGCCATCCTCACTCTGCAACCAATCAGCTCCGTTTTCCTGGGAAATGCAAAGCTTTTGAGTGGAAATGGGTTGGATGTGTTGGTTTGGAAGCATACATAATGCTCGGTTATTTCTGGTTTTTCACGGTGGCAGAAATTACAATGAGACTGAGGTTATAACTTCTAGTTGGAGCCAGAGATACTACTTGCTGTCTCTGGTGTTCTTATTCATAATTATTCTTATATTGTCAAGGATGGTGTCGTTTATTGAAAGGTTTAAAAAAATTATGTGCTTAAACACCAAAAAAGAAAGCATTCCTATACATCACACAGCAGAATGCAGAAAGTATGGTTTCCATATGAAACCATGAATCTCCAATGAACACTGCTTGCTTTTCAAAAAGCATATAATAGATATGTTCCTTTCAAAATTGTCCTACTTGTCTCTAGTTTCCTCTGAACTTCTTCCTGCTCTCCTCAGCCTTCTGATTTTTTTTTTGGGGGGGGGGTGCCAGTTTTTTAAAATAACACCTTTAATGTAGTATCCTCCCATTTTTGGAGTTATCGAAAGGGTGAGCAAATCGGCACCTGTGAAAATATTTGAAGTCATTTTCCTGGAGTTATTACATTCAGACATCTCTCAGTTAAACATGTAGCACCGTGTTAAATTAGAGTGCTCTTCTTTCTCAAAGTTCTCTTTGGCTTTTCTTCTCATTAAGTGGAGCGGAAATGAAGCAATTCCCAAGCTATCATCACTATTCATGGCCTTAAGATGTTTTCTAGGGGGGAAAAGTCATATTTTGAAATCATTTAAACATAATATCTCAGCTGACATTTCCCTTTCACGGGAGGGAGTATCATTCGGTTACTTTTGGCATTATGCTCTTTTGAAGAACTTTCATTTTATTCTGATACATTAACATTTTTAAAAACCTGTTTTGTGCTGGTGATACATGCCTGTAATCCCTACTGTGACGCTAATGGATTGAGCTCAGGAGGGGAAGGAGAGAATAAGCATTTATGCAGCACCTGCTGCTTCCCAGGTACTAAAGGCCTTATGAATACTATCTCATTTGGTCCTCACAACAACCTGGGGAAGTAGGGGCTATTATTATGCCCATTTTACAAAGAAAGAAACTGAGGCAAACAGGTGAAGTGACTTACCCAGGGTCAAACAGCTAGTACATGTCTGAGGCTAAATTTGAATCCAAGTCATCTTGACTCTAGGACCAACATTTTGAGCATTGCACTACCTAGATGCCTCTCCCTCAAGAGCTTTGTAGTAGGGTTCTAGCTAATCAGCTATCCTCCTAAGCTTGGTACCAGATGCCTCTCCCTCAAGAGCTTTATAGTAGGGTTCTAGCTAATCAGCTATCCTCCTAAGCTTGGTACCAGATGCCTCTCTGTCAAGAGCTTTGTAGTAGGGTTCTAGCTAATCAGCTATCCTCCTAAGCTTGGTGCCAGCACAGTGAATGGCTGGGAGCAGAGGGTCACTGGGTCACCTAAACAGAAGCAAACCAGCCCCCATTTGAAATGGAGTCAGTCAAAGCTTCTGTGTCAGTCCACAGTGGTATCAGGGCTGTGAGTGGCTGGTATGCTTCCAACCTGGGCAAGATAGGGAGACCCAGTCTCAGAAGCAAGCAAACAAAAAATCCTGGGTTTTATGTGTTTTTATGCAACAGATGTGCAAAATGTCTTTCTTTTTACTGATACCCCCCTGGTTATATTCACATAATTGAAAATCCGAATATCTATTTACGATTGCTACTTTCTATTTATTCCCCCCCCAAAGGAATCTTTGATAAGTTGAAGAACATATTTGAATTCTACATGATGTCCTGTGATTCTGTAACGTGGTACAAATATAGCTATGTTTTCTTTCCCTGGGATTTTTCAGATGTATGATAATATAGCATCTCTGAGATTTCAAGACGGTGATAGCGGTGAAAAGCTGGTGACCGCAATGATTTCAGCTGAAGGAGAAGTGATGGATTTCCGAAAGATATTGCGGGCTGAAGGGCGCGTGGAGGACTGGATGACATCGGTTTTACATGAAATGAGAAGAACCAATAGATTAATTACCAAAGAAGCTATTTTTAGATACTGTGAAGATCGAAGCAGGTGATGTGATAATTTTAAAATATATAAACATATTATGCTAATTTAGTAATAACTGTCAGGAATAACCATTAACGGTTTTGACTTAATTTGTAGACAGATCATAAGAAGCAGATTGGAAAAGTTCCATATAGATTATATCACATCTACCTTGAGGTGATAACTTAACCAAATTTACGGAAATGAAACTTACAATGAGGTTAATTTTTATATATGAAAGTGAGTCCTAGCACATTTGTTTCAGCTGAACACACTGATTAGGTGTCCTCTGGGTGCTGAGTCCAGGTGGGTCCTGGGGAGGCAGGGCATGCAACGTTAGCTAAGAGAGGGTCCCTGCTGTCATGAAGAGGGCAGGTTAGTATAGCAACAAGATGTAGACAAAGATAAGGATGATTCCTGATGCATGAAAGAGGTGCCAAACAAAGCGCTGCTAGAGGTTTAGGGGTTAAATTATTAACCTTGGGAGGGTCAGGGAAAAGTTTGTGGAGAAGGTGGTATTTGAGTTAGGCTTTAAAAGAGATGGGAATAAGGGAGGAGGTGGAGGAGGAAGAGGAGAGGGAGAAAGAGGGAGAAGAGGGGGAGAAGGAGGGGGAGGAGGAGGAGAAGCAGGAGGAAGGGGGCGGAGGAGATTTCCGGGTTTTGGAAATAGTGTGAGCCAGAGGCACAAAGAAGAAAAGCACAGGTCGTATTCAAGGGAGTCCAGTTTTTCTGCGGCATAAAGTGTATAAAAGGAAATAATATAAGATAGCTGGAAAAGCAGAATGGTGCCAGATCAGGGAGGGCCTTGAATGCCACAGTAAGGGGTCTGAATGTTACTTAGTAGGCAAAAGGAAACCACTGAAAATTTTTTCTTTTAAAAAATTATTGATGTTTTTTGTTTTTTCCATTACTTACATTTACCAATATGTGCCTCTCTGGATCCTTCCCAGGTAACCGTCCCTTATAACAAAAAATAAAAACAGATTAAAAAAACAATTCAGCAAACCCAACACACCAACCAGGTCTGATATGATATACCACGTCCCACACTCAGAATTCTCCTTCCTTTGCAAAGTAGGAAAGTGTAACAGTAAGCACCCTAGCATGCCTAGGGCAGCTACTAGCACAGGTTCTTAGATCTGCTTTTCTAAAGGAAAGCAACTCAAAATGGGTTAACAATCTTACTTTAATCAAACA
>CM053587.1:326117184-326139374 GCA_028646515.1 Pseudochirops corinnae | reverse complement strand
GGACATAGGAGAGAATAGATTGGGGGAGGGGTTATGCAGTGGGATGGCTGTTTTGGGGTGGTGGGTAGGGGAAATATGGGGAGAAAATTTGTAACAAAATCTCATGGAAATGAATGATGTAAACTAAAATAAATAAAAGTTAAAAAAAATAAATGGACTGCTGTACTAGTCACTCACTGGCACATCATGGTAAGTGGAACACATCTGGGCCTGGAACACCCTCTCTCCTCTTCTCCATCTCTTAGAATCCATAGCTTCCTTCAAAACTCCACTCAAATGCTTCCTCCTGCAGAGAGGCTGGCCCTGATACCTCCAGCTGCCTCCCAAATGACTTTAGGGATTTGGGAGGCAGTTTTTTTGTTCTGGTAAGCTCTTTTGTTCTGGTCTCTATTATAAAATCATAGATTTAGGGAAGGGACCCAAGGCCACCTGAGATTCTAAACCCCCTCTTTTTATACAGATGAGGAAACTGTCCCAGAGAGGATTAGGTTGATCATAAATCAAGTGCCAGCAGAGACCTCAGTGGCCATCCATCTAGCTCAGCTTCCTTGTTTTACAGAGAAGGAAGCTAAGTCGGGGAGGTGACGTGACTTAACCTGGGTCACACAGGTATTATATGTAAGAGGTGGGATCTGAACTCAGTCTTTCTGACTCCAAAGCACTCTTTCTGCTGCTGGAGGGCTCTCAGAAGGAGGAGGTTAACAGAACCAGGATTTGAACCTGGAATCTCTAAGCCCAAATCCAATGCTCATTCCACTGCCTCCCCCTCCCGTGTCCCCCCTGATACCCAGCCTGGTTCCTGGCACATAGCAGTTAATAAATGCACATGGAATGAATGCTTAGGCATAGCAGCATCTACTTCAAAGGAGGGGATGAGGCAGGATGATTCTCATCCGCCCAGTCCTAGGGAGAGTTCTATTATATATCTTAGTAGCAGAATTGGAAACCATCCGAGTGAAGTCTGACCCTTTGTTCCTTTCCCAGTGCTGAGGCTACAGTAAGAATGACATCACAAAACCTGTAACAGTAGCATGGGACGCGGGAAAGCAAAAAACTATGATTATTTTATGAACCTGCAGAGAGATGAAAAATGAATGAGCCTTGAATACCTCCACTGACCTCTCTGTAGGACAGGAAGAGGCACAAGAGATGTATACGCATCTAGGGGGTTAGAGCAAAGGAGGGAGAACCCATAAATATTCAAGATCACACGAAATCACCTTCCCCTTCCTTTGGAAACTTCAGGTGCTCCTGAGGAACTCCATCAGGGATTGCTTTCTCTCAAGGCTCAGCACCAATGCCACCTTGTACAGGAAGCCTTTCCTGATCTCTCCCTCAAACTACTTTGTGTTCCTCTGGTGTACATGTATTACATACACACATACATGTATCTGTATACATACATATGTCCCTGTAGCTTCCTTGTCTTCAAATCGCAACCAAAATCCCACCTTCTCTAGAAAGCCTTCTCCAGCCCCTCTTAATTCTAGTGCCTTCCTTTCGTTAATTATTTCCCATTTATCTTGCATAAAGCTTGTTTGTACATATTTACTGTCTCCCCCATTAGACTGTAAGCTCCTTGAGGGTAGAGCCTATCTTTTGTCTCTTTTTGTCAAATGGGCAGCTAGATGGCACCATAGTGCATATGGCACCAGTCCTAGAGTTGGGAAGACTCATCTTCCTGGGTTCAAATCCGGCCTCAGATACTTCTTAGCTGGGTGACCCTGGGTAAATCACTTCACCCTGTTTGCCTCAGTTTCCTCATCTGCCAAATGAGCTGGAGAAGGAAATGGCGAATCACTCCAGTATCTTTGCCAAAAAAACCCCAAATGGGGTCATGAAGAGTTGGACATGACTGAAAACAACTTAACATGTCAAAATAAATAAATGCTTATTAATTGATTGATATTCATGTTATCTCCTCCATTAGAAGGCTCCCTGAGGGGAGGACCTGTCTCTATTTTGTTTCTGATTTCCCAGAACTTGATTTAGAGCCTGAGGCTTGGGGCAGCCACGTGGGGAAGAAGAAGGGAAGGAAATGAGCTTTTATATAGTACCTACTATGTGCCAGACACAGTGCTAGACACTTTACACATATTATCTCATTTTATCCTCACAACAACCCTACAAAGTAGGCTCTATTTATTGTCCATATTTTACAGATAAAGAAACTGAGGCATACAGAGGTTAAGTGTCACACAACTCATAAGCGTCTGAGGCTGGATTTGAACTCAGGTCTTCCTGACTCCAGGCCTAGTACTCTATGCATTTGCACCATCTAGCTAAGAGTGGTTGACCTTTGAATCAGAAGGGCCTGAGTTCAAATTTTGACTCAGATAATTAGCTACTGTGTGGCTCAGGGTGAGAAATTTAACCACTTTCAGCTTTAGTTTCTATAAAATGGGCATAAGAGCGTGTCTCCATAGGGCTGTTGTTAGGCTCCAATAAATTAATATTCATGAAGCACTTTGAGAACCTCTTATTTTCTTTTTATGGATAAAGTGAGGTTCTTTAAAAAATACAAGTTTCCTCATTTGTATAATTTGTATAATGAAGAGTATGTATGAGAGTGGATTGTGTAGATGGAAGAACCGGCCGAATGAACCAAAAAAAGGCTTTTCTACAATGATTGGAGAAATATCCTAAAGAGTTTGGTGTGACCTGGACGCCACCTGCTGTTAGTTACGTAGAACAAGAACCTGGCCAAGGACCATAGGCATCCAAGTGGGCTCAGAGGATGGCAGAGCAAGTGATGGGCTCATGGGGTCATAGATCTAGAGCTGGAAGGAACTTTCTGGGTTATTGAGAGGCCAAACCATTCATTCTATAGATAAGGAAACTCATGATGAAGTTAAGTGACCTGCGTAGGTAGTGCCAGAGGCAGGATTTGAACCCAGGTCAGTGCTAGTGCTCTCTTCACTGGCCCATGCTGCCAGGAAGGGACCTTAGAGGCCATCAGTTCATCCCCTCCACGGTAGAAAGGACCTGAGAATCCATCTAGGCTAACCTCTAATTAAGAAGGAATCTCCTTTACTAAATCCCTGACAAGCAAAATTTGACCAAGAGCATTGGCATGGACACCAAGCGTGCCAGGTGAGCCTCATGTTTTAAGTTTGTATTTGCTAAGCAAAGTTTAGTTGTTAATTAATAGAAGTTATTAGCTAAATGTTCATTTCTTTAGTTTGGTGAGTAAAAATAGTATCCTTCTATTATTCATGATTGAATGTTCAATAAATGTTTGCCTTAAAAATAACGAAGTTCCCAAGGTGTGCATTACATTGAGATGTGCCACACAGAGATGGACAATGGAACAGCGTGTATAAGGAGCAGAAAGAAAACCAGTCTGGCTGGACCGGAGAGTGAGGGAGGAGGAAGAAAAGTGGAAAGGTGGTTTGGGCCAAACTGTGCAGATGTCACAATCGCAATTGCAATGGCAGATCGGAGTTTATCTCCTAGAGGCAATAGGAAGCCCGTGGGCATTATTGATTGGTGGGGATGACATTGTCAAGTGGCTTTGTAGAGGGAGTTGGATTGAATGAATGAACAAGTGAACATTTGTTAAGTGCTTTCTACATGCAAAGCCTTGTGCTAAGCCCTGGGGGTACAAATAGCAAAGTCAGATTGCCCCTGCCTCCAAGGAGCTCATGCTTTAATGGGAGAAGGTGATATCTAGGAGGTTTCAGCTGTGAGTCATGTGGAAACGTCCCATAATTCTTGGGGTACGGAGGAAAAACACATGGTCATGCCTCTTCTTGGATGCTGTTTTCTCTGATAGAAAAGCATGCATTTTCTGCTGTTGAACCATTTGACAGAGGATTTTGGTGTTAAGAACTTTCTTTTCTGGGTCTTCAATAGATGTGGTCCCTGAAGGAGCAGCTGCTCACCTGCATCTCCATGGGGGCTGCAGGCACCAGGCTGGACGAATCGCTGTTTTCAAGGCTTTAGAACCCAACGTGCTCAGCTGTCCCCATCAGGATCTTAGGAGACATGGTGATCAAGATGGTGGTGATGGTTCAGTTTGACTGAGACATGCTGCCTCCTGTCCCTCGGGGGACCTTGCTGTTTTAGGTAGGCTAGCCTGCCTGTCCTATGTGTGGCATTTGGTTGGCAGCTGGGGGGATAACTGACTCCTTCTCCACCAGAGTTACTTTTTTGTATGATGGCTGGTCTGGAAGTTGGAATATTGGTCTAAGGGATGCTTGCCACACTCCCGGGGCTCCTGGGCTCTTGACATTAGATACTTACCTAAGCACCTGATCTCAGCTGGGCCTCTGGGCCTCTTGGGTGGACTTGAGTCTGATTCCCTCTTTCTCTGTCCTCAGCTTTTACCAAATTTCTCAATCCTTGGCCTCTTTATGAGTTCATCCCCTTAAAAATCGCCTTCACATTTCTTTGTCCTTATCTGTTGCTGAGGTCATAGCCTAATCTTTATTTGACTGCTGGGGACATGTTAGCCAGGGCCAGGTATGGGTTTGAATTAAGATGATGGGGGTTGGAATCCCAGTTCCGACACTTTCTACCTTTGTCATACACTGGGCAAGTCACTCAGTTTGCCTGGGGCTTGGCTTCTTCGTTTGTAAAATGAGTGAGCTGGTCTACAGTGGGTCTTAACCGGGGATCTATGAACTTGTTTTAAAAAATCATTATATTTTAATATGCTTGGTTTTCTTTGTAATTTTATTTTATGTAATCGTATTTTATGAAATTATATTTTATATTAAGTAATTATCAACGTAATTCTGAGAAGGGGTCCTTAGGCTTCCCCAGACTGCCCAAGGGGTCCACGATATAGAAAAGGTTGAGAATCTCTTGCGTACACTCAAAGTGCCCTAATTATCTCATTTGATCTCTCAACAACCCTGTGGTGAAGTCCCACTCAGCTCTTCATCTGTATTTTTATGAAGCTCCTTCATTTCTCTGTCCTAGATTCTCTGCTAAAGAATGGGCTGTCTATAATAGATTACTGTTAGGAATGTCTTGGGGAATTCTTGTGTGAAGAGCTACAACTAAATTAAAAACATTTTTTTTTGCTTGGTTGGAGGGTAGGGCTGTCATCAGGGAATGGAGAGAAATCAGGCTTAGAAACGACACTCACATTTTTAACAAAGTAAATAAGAGGAATAGTGGATAAGTCCAGGACTAATTTTCTTTCTGTTTATACCATTCAATTCAACACACATTTCTATTTTTTTCTTTCTATGATATTCACATTGCATCTTGGACTTGCCAAAAAAAATAAAATCCCTGCAAAAACCACATTTATTAAACACTTTGTGGTAGACACTGGGATAGGTGTTGGGAACATAAAGAGAGAAATGACACTATTCCTGCCCTCATGGAGCTTACATTCTATTGTCCATATTTATTTTTTGGGATACTTCTCTTCACACACAGAATTTCCATTAACATTATTGTTGAGTCCTTGTCATAAGAGATTTGGTTGGAAGGAACTGGGGATATGCAGGTTGGAGAAAATACTTTGGGGGCACATGATAATGGTCTTCCAGTGTGGAAGGGGCTGTCATGGGGTCCTTTCTGCCTGGCTGAGATAAAAAAACCCGAAGGAACCATGCCAGTTGCAAAGAGAAAAATTTAAATGTAGCATAAGGGAAAACACCTTAATGATTAGTGGCAGCTCTGTGTCACAGTGTGGGACTTGGAGCTAGGAAGACCTGAGTTCAAATCCTGCTCAAATCCTAGCTATGTGACCCTGGGCAAAACACAACCTCTTTTTGTAAAATGAAACTGATAACAATGCCTACATCACAGGATTATTGTGAGATCAAATGAGATAATGAAAGTATTTTACAAATTTAAAGCATTGTATAAATGATAGCAATTATTTAAAAATTTTTAAATATAATTTTTATTTTTTCTCAATTACATACAAACAAAATTCTGAACATTCATCTACCAGTTAATATAATTGGAGCTATTCAAACGAGAAATGACCTGGCTCAGGAGGTGGTGGGTTCCTGCTCACCTTCCATCAGTGACCTGGGAGGTCCCTTTCAACAGAGATTATGTGATTGAGGATTATGATTCTGGATCCTAGCACAATGAATTACACCTCAGTTTTTTTTTTTTTTTTGGTGACAGTAGGGGAAGAGTTCTGCAAGTAAAGTGTCTGAGTCAGGATTTGAACTCCTCCACATACCTGTGCTCTTATTTCTAGCCATAGAGCTGGAAGGGCCCTTATAGGTCAGTTAGTCCAATTCTCTTATTTGACAGATGAGGAAACAGGTGGAGAGTTTGCCAGAGTTCAGGCAGTAAGGGTCAGAGACAGGATTTGAGCTCAGGTGGGATGATACGAAGCCTGGCATTTCAAGTTGGCACCTTCTTCCCATCACACCACATTTCCTTTTGTCGTCGGGGGATTCTTGCCCAGGTGTGGGTTGTTCTCTTTGGCCTCTCAGGGTCCTTCCAACACTGGAATGCTGTGAAATAGTAACATCCCCCACAGGATCATAGATTTAGGGCTAGAAGGTAAAAATGTCCAAAACTCTCACTTGACAGATGAGGAAACTGAATCTCTGAGAGGTTAAGTGACTTGTCCAGGGTCATATAGCTATTAAGAATCTGGGGCAGAATTCCAGCTCAGGGCTTTCTAACTCCAAGTTTAGCGTTCTGACCTCTATGTCACGTTGTCTCTCCAGGTTCTGGCTTTCATTATTAAATGTTATTCAGGGAAAGGACTCATGATGGAAAATGCCAGCCACACCCAGAGAAAGAACTGTGGGGTCTGAATGCAGTGAAGCGGACTAATTGTTTTTTTTCTCTCTCATGATTCCTCTCATTGGTTCCAATTCTTCTATACAACATGACTAACGTGAAGATACGTTTAATAGGAATGTGTGTGTAGAGCCTGTATCAGACTGCGTGTTGTCTTGGGGAAGGAGGGGGAGAAAATTTGGAACTTATAGAAGTGAATGCTGAAAATGAAAAATAAATAAATTAACTAATAAAAGAAAGTTATTCAGAGGAGCCTTTTTGTGTGTGCGATGGGTCCTTGAAAAACTGCCCAGCAAGACAAATGCTTGCAAATTTCATCCCCCTCTAGGCCGTGTTCCTGCCTTTCTCTGCATTTCAAAATCACACCCTCTGCTGCTGATTTATCTTGGAGCTTTCCTCAGTCCTCTGGGGTTCCTCACCCTGGAATAGCCTTGCCCCGCCTGCCCTCTTTGTCCGGTGAGCCCCTTGCCCATTCTTGGCATCCGAGGCCCATTGCACCTTCTTCCAGTGGGGAGTTGCCTCCATTTGGTGAAAAGACCCAAGCACGTTCTCCTGGCCCCATTCCCAACTTTCTCTGGACTTCAGAACTATGTTATGCACCCCACCCAGGTCCCTCAGCTGCTTTTTGTTAATTGTCTTCTTGATAGCAGGGACAATCTTTCTTTTCTCCTGTCTTTGTATCTGCAATGCTTAGCCCCTTCCTAGCAAACAGTGAGTGCTTAATAAATACTTACTTCCTTCTGTCCTTCATTCCAAAGGTCTTAGTACACTATGGAGGTGGGGCAGGGATCATAACTTGAGGGAATCAAGTGCTGAATCCTTTCTGCAAAGAAAAGATTCTTTTTTCTCCCTTCTGTTTTCCAGGTTTTCCAGAATAAAAGAATATAATTCATAACGAGTGGTTTTAGATTTAATTTTTGTACGTTTCTCTTTGAAAAGATGTATGGTAGTGACTCAAAAGTTGAATAATGGATTTCCCTCCCAGTTTCAATTGTTTCCTCCCTTATCTCTGCCCCCCTTTGGCTGTTGTTGAGGCATTTGGGGAGTGCCTAAATGTCCCTGGATCTGTAGTGTGAATAAGCCACACTAATTTATCTGTTTTGTAAGTCTGGGTTTCTGTATGTTGCGTTTTCTTAAAATAGGGCACATCTGCCCTGTTCTGTCAAGAGCAGAAGCCACTGGGCACCACATGTATTTCCAGCAGAACATTTTAAATGTGGTTGCTAAGGAGTGTAACTCACAGCATTCAAATGAAGGAGCCCAAAGTGACAAGGGATAGTTATTCTGACACAGCCCAATCCACAGACACTTAAAACGTCTTGTCATTTTGGCATTTCCCTTATGTTCCAAGCTAGGCCTAGCGGCCTATCATCAGATTTTCTTCCTTCCTTTCTTTTCCTTTTTTTTTCTTTCTTCCTTTCTCTTTCTTTCTTTCTTTCTTTCTTTCTTTCTTTCTTTCTTTCTTTCTTTCTTTCTTTCTTTCTTTCTTTCTTTCTCTTTCCTTCTGCCTTCCTTTTCTCTCCCTTTTTTCTTTCTTTCATCATTTCTTCATTTCTTTCTCCCTCCTGTGTGAGACAAAAGAGTTCAGAGTCTGAATCTGAGGTCAGAAAAGGTCTTTATTCTTTCTCATGAGAAAGGACTCTGCCCCTGTCGCTCAAATGGCGTCTGCCAGGGAGAGAGCCACAGGTAGAAGCCAGCCCCTTCTAATGCAGAAGCCCAACCCCCCCCAACTGGCCTTCCCTCTTATTGGTAGGGAGGGTGTCCCACAACCTAAGCTGGGGAATCTGTCTCTGAGACAAAGGACCCAGAAACATGTGGGTGTCCGATGCAAGGCCAGGAAAGCAGTTTTATCCTTATTTGGCATATCTTGTGCTGAGGTGGCACTGGGGACGGTCTCCATTGCTCTAAGTCCCAGATTCCTGTAAGGTGAGGTGACCTCTAAACTTAGGCGTAGTGGATAGTGAAGCCACTCTAGATTTGATTTTTCAGAGTGGAGAAACTTCACTGCAAATTATCCCTCACACTGCTACCCTTCCTCCCTTTCTTTCTCCCAGTCCTTCCTCTCTCCCTCTTTCCTTCCTTCCTTGCTTTCATCCTATCGAGATTTCAGAAAGTGTTGGAGAAATTTTTACAAGTGCAATTAAACATAGAAGTGTGTCGTGCAGCTAGCTGTTAAACGTTTACCACATATTCCTGTGTGTCTGCACACGCATCCATAAAATACCGATATATCCCGCCAGTTTTTCTTATAAGTGAAACCAAATGGCCTCTTTGTATAGCTGATGCTACAGGTTTTCCAGAATAAAAGAATATAATTCATAACGAGTGGTTTTAGGTTTAATTTTTGTACGTTTCTCTTTGAAAAGATGTATGGTAGTGACTCAAAAGTTGAATAATGGATTTCCCTCCCAATTTCAACTGTTTCCTCCCTTATCTCTGCCCCCCTTTGGCTGCTGTTGAGGCATTTGGGGAGTGCCTAAATGTTCCTGGATCTGGGGTCAGTGATCAGAGTTCAGATTCTGCTCTTGGCATTTGGTCCCTGTGTGTCTTTGGTCAAACCATCCCCCTGTCTGGGTCTTCATTTCCTCATTAGTAAAACCAGAGGTTTGGACTAGACAGACTCCGAGGCTTTTTTGAGTTCTAGATCTAAGATGTTGACTCAATGGCAATGGAAAGGTAGCAAAACAATGGCAACCCATGTTGGGTTGTGTGACTAGATGTGCATGCATTGTCAGAATGAGGGGCACAATGTCCTGTGCCCTGCCTTGGTTAGGCCATGGCTGGAACCTCTGTTCAGTTCTGGGCATCACAGTTGAGGAAGTGCATTGACTAGATGGAAAGACCCAGAGAATGGCAGTTACAGTGGTAACAAGGCTGCAAAACATATCCTAGGGTAATTTATTGAAGGAACTAGGGATATTTAGGTCAAAGAAGAGAAGGCACACGTGTGTGTGTGTGTGTGTGTGTGTGTGTGTGTGTGTGTGATCAGACAGACATAGAATCACAGAATATTAGAACTGAAAGCAATCTTAAAGATATTCTAGACCAGCTCCCAGTCATTTTTAAAAAAATACATGAGGAAAATGAGACCCAAAGAGTTAGGAAAGAAATAAACCTTTATTGAGCCCCTGTGCTAAGTGCTTTACAAACATTCTATCATTTGAGCCTCTCAACAACCCTGGGAGGTAGGTACTATTTTTATTCCTATTTTAATGAGGAAACTAAGGCAGACAGAGATTAAGTGACTTGCTTAAGGTCGCATAACTGGGAAGTGTCTAAGGCTGGATTTGAACTTGAGTTGTCCTGACCCCAGGCCCAGGGCTGAGGAAACTGAGTCTCAGAGATGCAAAATGAGCCATCCAGAGACACCTTGTTGCAGCAGCTTTAAAGGAGTGTTTCCCATCCAGGTGTTTCTGGCTCCCAGACCAGCCCTTTTCCCATCACACCACTCTTCCTGTCTTCCCTCCCCCAACACTGGTTCTGGAAACAGATGGTGAAAATCAGACTCGCCCGACAGCCCATGGGATGCTCCTCACCCAGAGCAAACACACCTGGACCTGTTCTTTAGCTGCCCTTGTTTGACTGATAAGGGGAAGCATCAGAGACATCCCAGTGCTGCTCAGGTCTCTGGGGAGCTGCTTCCAAAGGGTCGCAGAGCTTTAACCCAGACCTGGCCTGGGGCCAGCCTGGTGGGGCTAGGACAGAAGGGGTCCAAGGCTGCCTCCGCAGAAGCTTTGAGAAGTTGTGACCCCGGGACTTAATTTTATTTGGATGGGCCAGACCTGTGGTTTTGTTCTGGCATGAGGAGGCAGCTCTATATGATGGAAAACGCATTGATGGTGATGTCAGAAAACCTGGGTTCACATTCCAGCTCTGAAGCTGACTGGCCTCTGTGACTTCAGACAAGTCACTTCACCCTGCTTGCCTCAGTTTCCTCAACTGTAAAATGAAGATAAAACGGCATCTGCCTCCCAAGATTGTTGTGAGGGATCCAATGAGATCATCACTGTAAAGTGCCTAGAACAGTCCCTGTTGTTGAGTTATTTCAACTGGGTCGGACTCTCTCTGACCCCATTGGGGGTTTTCTTTGCAGAGATATTGGAGTGGTTTGTCCTTTCCTTCTCCAGCTCCTTTTACAGATGAGGAAACTGATGCAGAGAGGGTGAAGTGACTTGCCCAGGGTCACACAGCTAGTGTCTGAAGCCGGATTTGAACTCAGGTCTTCCTGACTCCGGCCATCGTGGCACACAGTAGGCACTATATAAATTCTAATCATCATCATTGTCATTGTCATTGTCATCATCTGACCTCCTTTGGGATAGAGAAATTGCCCCAAACCCCTTGATACTTTACTTTCCATATAATATTGTCTATTTAATCTCTCAGAGAGGCAAAACGATATGGGGAGAGAACGCTGGAACTGAGGCAGGCCAAGACCCCGGTTCAAATCCCACTTAGACACTTTGTTGTATGACCCTGGACCAGTCATGTCCCATCTCTGAGTGTCAGGTAACTCCCCAGACTCTATTCTAATTCATTCTCCTCCAAGGAGTGATTATGTGAGCCCAAGGGAAACATGCCCTGACAGTTGGGATGATGGGAGGACTTCAGAGGATTCATCATTTACAAGACCGTAACTCACAGGTGGTAGAAGGAATTCTGCAGCTGGCACAGAGAATAAAACCTTGGCCTTGGAGTCAGATCTGAGTCCAAACCCCGGCTCAGACACGTCTATTTGGAGTTTTCTTGGTAGAGATACTAGAGTGGTTTGCCACTTCCTTCTCCAGCTCATCTTTACAGGTAAGGAAACTGAGGCAAGCAGGGTAAAGTGACTTGCCCAAGGTCACACAGCTAGGAAGTGTCTGGGGCCGGATTCACAAAGATGAGTTTGAAGTCCTGAGCTCTGTGCACTATGGCATCACCTAGCTCCCCTAACTAACAGCACCCCACAAAACTCTGATTGCCTCTAATGCCATTTAGGTTTTCCTTATGCAAGCGTGGCTGTGTGAATAATGAAAGTAGCCCCTACTCTGTCTCAGGAACTGTGCCAGTCACTGTACAAATATTATCTCATTTGATCCTTACAACAGCCCTGGGAGGCAGGTCCATTATGATATCCATTTTACACCTGAGGAAACAGGTAACCAGGGTTAGGTGACTGACCCAGGGTCACCCAGCTAGTGGGTATCTGAGGCCGGATTTGAGCTCAGATCTTCCTGCCCCCAGATGCCATGCTCTATCCACTGCGCTTAAATGCATGAATAAAACACCTGGAAATATGCTCTTTTTTGGGGGGAACGTGGAATGCAGCATTAGAGGGCAATAGATAGAAGGAGAGTTATTCATTGTGAGCCCTGGTTGCCATTACATATTGGAAAGCAGTCTCGGGGCGGCTAGGTGGTGCAGTGAATAGAGCACCAGCCCCAGAGTCAGGAGGACCTGAGTTCAAATCCAGCCTCAGACACTTAACACAAAAACTAGCCGAGTGACTCTGGGCAAGTCACTTAACCTCAATTGCCCCTCCAAAAAGCAAAACAAACAATAAACAAAAAAGTAAAGCAGTCTCCCCATGCATTTGTGTCAGAGAGTAGCTCGTACTTTACGTGAGAAATGTCACCGACAGACTTCACCAAATGTCAGGCTGAAAGGGACCTCAGGAGCCATCCGGTCCAAACTGTAAGTGAACAAAAGTCTCCATTGTGCCTGACAAGCAGTCTAGCCTTTGCTCCAAGACCACGTTCAACTGGAGAGAACCCAAAGGGGTGCTGGTCAGTGTTTAATAACTGGCTTTCCAGGAAAAAAATATGCACGACATACTTTTAGGTCTAATCCATGCTATTAACATGTTCTCCACCACTTTCTGAAATCCTACAATCAATAAAACGATGAGTCAAGCCCTGCTTTGTAGTGTTTGTTGACTTCTGAAGAATAAATGATCACAATGAAAATTTAACAATCAGCTCTCATGAGCTGGCATAAATTTGTCTCCAGCATACCCCTGACAAGCCTTTCTTACCTTCTGATGTAACCTTTTTTTCCTTGTTCTCATTATTAGGAAGCTTTGCTTTATTTGGGATCTAATTCTAAGAGAAATTTTACTGATGCTGTTGTCTTTGGGTCAAGTCATTTTTGCATATGACCCATCTACTTCCCTTACTCAATGAGCCTACCTTTAAAACAGAAAAGCCACCACTACTACCACCACAACGAACAGTTGAACAAAAGACAATGTATATTTCTTTGCTTGGTCCTGTGCGGTTTAATATGTTAGCAAGAACTTGGATAAAGGGTTTTTATCATCATATATGATGATATTGGCCAAGGACATACAAAGATGGGAGATAATACTAATAGATTAGGTTACAGACTCAGGAGCCCAAAACATCTTGACAGGTCACAACACTGCTGAAAACAAAATAAGATGAAATTTAAAAGGGGTAAATGTAAAGTCTCATAGAGCGTTCAAAGAATCTATTTCACAAGTACCAAATAGGGGAAGCATAGTCAGAAGATTGTAAAAGATGTGGGGCATTTAGCAGACTGGAAGCTTGATATTAATCAGTCATATGATATAGCAGCTAGAAGTAGTCTTGGGCTGCATTGAGAGAGGGGCATAGTTTCTAGGAATAATAAGACAATCCTGGCCTCCTTCCTCATTGAATCACACCTGAAGTCTTAGATTCTAGGTACCATTTTAAGAAGAATATTGATAAAGAGGGGAATGTCTAGAGGAGGGCAATGTCCAGGGTCATGAAGAGCCTTGGGTCCATGCTATATGACTATTGGTTAAAGGAACTGGGCATGTTTAGTTAAGAGAAAAGAAGACTTGGGAGACAGGATAATTGTCTTCAAATATTTGCAGGGCTGTCGTATGGCAGAGAGATTAGGTTTGTTCTGTTTGACTCCAGAAGGCAGAATCAGGAATAATTGGGGTGGGACTGGGGAGGCTGGATGGGGCAGGGAGAGGGTTGAGTTGCCTTGATGCACATCCCCATTAGATGTAAGGAAGTGTTTCCTGCCTGTGATTTTCTGAAAGTGGAATGGGGCCACCTCAGGAAGTTGTGGGATCCGCTTGATGGGAGGCTTTCAGTTAGATTTAGGTCTGGTTAATGATGGTATGAAAGATGTTCCCAGTCACTAGGAATAGGGGAAATGCGAATGAAAACAATCCTGAAGATTTACCTCTCAAGTAGTCCAATGGATTTATGGTTCCATCCATTTCTATTTCTTTCACCCCCCAAAACAGATCCCAATCTCTTCACTTGTTGGGTCTATTATCAAGGGGATTCCTTCTTGGGTTAGGTTGTATTGGATGGCTTCTGAGGTCTCTTCCAGCTCTAAAATTCTGTGATTGTGCAATTTTGGTGTATGGGTTCTTTATTTCTGTCTTCGACCTTCCTGAGTCATATGCCTGGCAGGGAGACAAAAGAAGTCAAAGGCTGGGGACATTTTGGATGAAATGTGTTTGTTGCCCAGATTCTGACATGTAACTGAATGTACACGTTGTAGAGCCTATCCATCAGTGCGTACATCGGGGACACATGGACAAATGAACAATAAGTGAGGTCCAGAATTAAAATGGGAGAGAGCAGGCTTCAGGATAGTGCAAAAATTCATAATGGTCCATGCTTCTCCTGAAGGCTCATCTTGTAAAAGGTTTTTTAATTGCTTTCATTATCATCTCCCAATTTATGCTTTCTTCCCTTCCCCACACAGAGAGCCAACTCCCATAATGAAGAACAGAAAAGATACATGCAACTGTTCAGAGCCACTAATGGACACTCAAACAAATATGATGTGGGAGTTCCATCCCCACAGACCAGTGGTTCTCAACCTTCCTAATGCCGCGACTCTTTAATACTGGTATGTGGGCGTATCTGCACGTGGGTGGACTCGCCTGGAGACAGATGGAGGAGCCATGTCTCGGTTCCTAAGACCATTGGAAATATGTTTTCCGATGGTCTTAGGTGACTCCTGTGAAAGGGTTGTTCAACCCCAAAGGGGTTGTGACCCACAGGTTGAGAACCGCTGCTGTAGACCACCACCTCTACCAACACACCTGGCGTTCCATCCCCATAGACCATCACCTCTGCCAGCACATCCAGAGTTCCATCCCCATAGGCTACCGCCTCTGCCAACACACCCAGTGTTCCACCCCCATAGGCCACCACCTCTACAAAGAAGGAAGAGAGATGCATTTTTATATCTACTCTTTAGGGTCAAACTCTATTGTCATAATTACATAGTATCCCATATATTGTTTTGTTGTTTCCACTTTCATTGTTGTGCTCATGGTTCTGCTTACTTTACTTGGCTTCATCTGTTTTCCTATGCTTCTCTAAATCCATAACCATCATTTCTTGCACAACAGCAATATTAGTCAGCTATTAATCATGCACTTGCTATGAGTCAGGCACTGTGCTAAGCACTGGGGGATACAAGGAAAGACAAAAGACAGTCTCTGCCCTCAGGGAGCTCGCAGTCTAATGAGAGAGACAATACCAGCTACAAAAAAAGAAAGAGACAGGATGAACATGGTCTCAGAAGGAAGGTACTAAGATGAAGGAGGACCAGGAAAGGCATATTGCTGAAGCTGGGCTTTAGCCAAGACTTGAAGGAAGCCAGGGAAGTCATGACGGGGATGAGAAGGCACGTGATGGCTTGACCTGACTTGATTTGGCGTCACTGGAGGAAGTTAGGAAGGTCTCCAGCATCTTGGGTAGGTGCCCTGGGGAAGACCAACTCCTCTCTTCTTTACAGGAGGCTCAGAAAAGGTAAGTGACTAATCCAAGGTCATACAGTAAGGACTTAATGCATTGAAAAAATTTGTCATCTAGGTCCATCGGTTTGGAGCTTGGAAGGACTATATAGACCATCTAATTCAATATTCTCGCCTTAGCAGAGAGGAAGCTGAATCCCCCAAAGAGTCAGTAACTTACCTAAGATCTCACAGTTAGTGAAAGGTAGAACCAAGAGTCATATTGGGGTCCTTTGACCCTAAATCTGGAGGTTTCTCTGCACTATGACAGAGATAGCCAGCCAGGCCTTTACTGATGTGCTTTTCCAAACTTAGCCAGTCTGGTCCTTGGATGTCAGACATATAATCTGGGACACTGGGCTTCATTCAAAGCCTTTCTGGATTGGCAACACCTTCCAGGGGCTGAGCTCTGCTGGCAAAGCCTTTAAGGACCCCAGTTTACCTCTACACCCTGAAGAAGCAATTGTGGAAGATTTTACCGTATTCGTTAGCCTTGGAAATTTCCTTACAGGTTCAACTGGAATATCACTGTGTGGTGTTTCTGGCTTCCTTTCAATTTGTGTGTTTGAATTTTAGGAGGAAGATGTTTTTGAGGGAAAATGTCTCTTTAAATATCTTTTCTCCCCCCCTCCTTTATCCAGACTTATGATTTCATAAGTGTAAGGAACTTCCAGTGTGAAAATTCCCTCCACTGATGCAAAGAGGCAACTCTTTTTTAATCTGTATACATATATATGTGTATATATAGAATATATGTATATAATATATATACACATATATACACACACATACACAAAGTCTCAGAGGGTTACTTGGTTGGCGAGGAAGAGAGATCACAAAGACTGTATGTCTCAGATATAGGACTTGAACTCTGGTCTTTCTGATTTCAAGGCCAGTCCTTTCCCACCTGTTCCTCCCTATATCTTTTTTCCCCTAAAATAAAACCCAACACCTGATGCTAGAATTTAACGTAAATGCGATATAGGATCATAGATTTTAAGCTAGAAGGGAACTTAAGAGATCAGTTGGTACAACCTCCTCATTTTACTGAGGGGTGGGTGAGTGGGAAACTGAGGCCCAGAGAGAAGTGACATGTGCAAGGCTACATAGATAGTAATCAGCAAAGTCAGAATTTGAACTTAGGTCCTCTGACTTCTGGGGCAGCTAGGTGGCACCATAGTGCACAGGACGCTGGGCCTGGAGTCAGGAAGACCTGAGTTCAAATGTGACCTCAGACAATTCCTAGCTGGGTGACCCTGGGCAAGTCACTTCACCTTTTTGCCTCAGTTTCCTCATCTGTAAAATGAGCTGGAGAAGGAAATGGCAAACCGCTCCAGTATTTCTGCCAAGAAAACCCCAAATGGGGTCAGGAAGAGTTGGATATGATTAAACGACAATAAAACTTCTGACTTCAGATCCCAAACTCTTTCCATTTTATCAAGATGTCTTGCAATGGTTTGTAAGAAAGCTTAACTGAGATTGTAGTGAGATAAGACACCCAAGGACACCGGTAAGTAACTCAGAAAAGGCTCATGTTAATTTACAGGTCGTCTCCAAGTAAGCCGGCACTATTTCTTTCCCCAAAGAATGCAATTTGTTGACTAGAATCCGGCTCTGTCAAATAATGTCGTATCAGATAATTTATTTTAACCTCGGTTGAGATTTACTTTCTCGTTGGGTGGAGCTTAAAAGGACTGGAGGAATTTGGATGGTGGTATAAATGAAGACAGGTAGAGAGCTGGGCCAGATTCCCAGTTCTCAAACTTTCTGGCTGATGGAGTGGATGGTTCACTGAGTCTGGGAGCTGTGGGGGACCTCAGAGATCATCAAGTCCACAGCTGGGAAGGATCTGAGCTGGGATTTTTGCTTCCAACCCAATGATGTCTGTTATCCCTACAGGGGACCTTAGACTCTACTGAATCCACCCCCTTTATTTTCCACAGGTGGAAACTGGGAGCCAGAGAGGATCCTTGCCTGGGGTCATATGGTTATTAAGGGTCTGAGATGGGATTTGAACTCGGATCTTCTTGACTCCAACTCCACAACCCTGTAGAACCAGTCTAATTTCTCCTCCATATGACATTACTTCAGATACTTGGATACAACTATGGTGCCTCCCCAACTCTTGAATCTTTTCCATGTTAAACATCTCCAATTTCTTCATATGTCATGAATTCAAAGTGAGATATTTAGATTCTTTGTGGGGAATTTTATCTCTTATTGTTATAGGTTAAATTCTGGACTCTAGTAAACACTTCTGAATGGGTCTCCTGGCTCTTATTTAATTGAAAGAAAAAAAAATTCCAGTAGTAAAAATTCCTTCTATTTGGGCATTCTCTGTCAGTAGTCACAGCATAATGGAGCTTAACCTTCTTACAGAGTTGCAGGAAGCAGCTTGACATCAGGATAGGAAGTTGACCTTGGAGTTGAGAAGACCTGGGATCAAATCCTGCCTCTGATATATAACTGGTTGTGATCCTGGGCAAGGCACTTAAATTCTCTGCGTCCCTAGCAACTCTCTGAGATTATGATCTGTATATATAAACTGATCTGTATTAGTGGAAGGAGTTTCCACGCTGGGAACTCCCTACACTGAAGAAATCACATTATGAATCTAAGTCCAAATGTAAATCACCATTATACAATGGTTATATACAGAAATATTTTGAAATTTGTTTTATTTTATGTGGAATAGGAGGACTCTAAAAGAAATCTCTTCTCCTATGAATGCTTTTATGAGATTAAAAAATCCTTTTGAAATACAAATGATTACTTCTAAGATAAACAAAAGAGAAAGCATGGAAGTGAACAAATTGTTGGAGAAATTAGAGTTAAAATCTGTATGGCATCTTCTAAATGGTACAGCAAAAGAATATACATATTTCTCAGCACCACATGAAACTATTACAAAAACTGACCACGTACTAGCACAGAGATATTATAAACAAATGTAAAAAGGCAGAAAGAGTTCACACAGCCTTTACAGACCATAATGCAATAAAAATAATAATTGGTTCAGGGATTACAAACAAAAGATACAGACCCAAAGAGAGACTTAACAAAGAAATCTAAAATAATGAGTAGGTTAAAAAACAAATAATTGCTTCTGGTTTTCTATTTCCCTAGCTTCTTGAATATTAATTTTAAAACCATATTGATCTTGCTTAAAGTGAAGCAAAGATATACCTGTAAAGTTTATGTTATGAACGTGGTCTTCAGTAATACTGAAATGATCTGTGATCTCATCTATCTGGGAATTCCTTCCCAATGGTACAGATTATACTCCATCTGGGGATGCACATCCTGTGTCGTTCTCATCCATCTCCTCCTTATCATCCATAATACAGGCATTTGTTTAGTGTTCTAGAGGCCTTCCTCACTTTATCCCAACATTACAAGCTACCTCCCAGTGGGGCACTGTGGTTGTACTTCTCTCTCACCATATGACCCACCCATCATGCCTTCCTGAACTACAATTCCTTGTTGATGCCTTTGGAGTTTCTCATATGTTTTGACCTGCTCATATCCACCATGCACCTTCCCTTGACTCTCTGGATAATAGTCATTTTTGGCTCTTTGAAGTCAGTAATATTCAGCATTTCACTAACAATACCAGGGAGATGTGAGTATTGAAAATATGAGCCTTTGCTTTCATGGGAAGCTTGGGATCAGTGATAGAGCAATCGCTGCAATACAATCCAACCTGTTGCCTCCTGTTCAACTCAGGGCCTGGTTCACTAGTACCACTGGTGTCCTTAGAAACAGCAACAACGATAATAGTCATAACCAACATATATCTAGCACTATAAAGTTTGCAAAGCACTTTGTCTCTTTTGATGCTTGCAACAACTGTGAGGAGTATAGATGTTACCTTCATTCTACAGATGGAGAAACTGAGGCTCAGAGAGGGAACCTGACATTCCCAGAATGTCAGAGGTGGGATAAGAACCTTGATTTCCCCTGACTTCTAGTCCAGCACCAGGCTCTCCCAAGGTCAGCCAACTTCCTGGCTGGACCTCAGGCACTTTGGAAAAAGCTGTTCATGCTTCTAGATCACCAAATAGTTTAGAGAAAGAGAAGGAAGGAAGAAATGGAGGTAGGAAGGAAAGGAAATGAGTATTCATTAAGTACTTACTACGTGCTAAGTGATTTACAAACATCTCATTTTTGGAAGTAGGTGATATTATAAGCCCCATTTTACAGTTGAAGAAACTGAGTCAGGTAGCAGCTAAATGACTTGCCCAGGGTCCTAAGAGGTGGAGGTGAGGAAGAAGTGCTTTCCAGGCTTGAGGGACAGCTGGTGCAAAGTCACGGAGGTGGGGGATGGAGTGTCTTGTGTGAGGGGTAGCAAATACTTTACATCAGTCTGTGTAAGTCTTCCTGTGATTTTCTGAGTTAAACAGGAATATTCCTTGTTTCTTAGAGTAAGAGATATTTCATTACATTCTGGCACAATGCCTCAGCTGATGAGCATCTCCTTTCTTTTCAGAGACTTGCTACGACAAAACGTCCTGCTCGGAACCTTTGGTATTTCTGGGCTCTTTTTTTACATTTGACCGTCTTGGGGTATGTTTCCAGCAGTGGAGTCTCTGGGCAGACAATTTAGTTATTTTCTCCTTTAATCAGGAAGCATCTTTAAGAAAGGGGGCTGGGGGCCAGGGGACAAACAATCCTGAGTCTAGAAAGGCATTTGCTGCAGGCCTGATGCAAAGCATGGGGAAGGTTTCCTAGAATCAATCGTAAGCACAAATGAATAATCTTTAATAATAATAATCAACAATTTCTCTCTAACCTCCGAATAAGGGGTCAGTTTCACCAATAAAACTCATGTATTATCAGCTTATGGCCACAAGGAGGCACTTTTTGGCTTTGCAAATGTTTTCACATTTAAGCTGAGAGCTCACTATTTAAAAGAACCTGTGATGAATTTTTCCACAAAGCCTATGATCCTTTTGTCAAAGACTAGTAAAAATGACCTCTGTTTTGTAAGTCTGGCTTTTCATAGATATTGGGTTTCCTTAAAGCAAGGCATTCCTAGATCCACTCTCAAAGAGCCCAGGGGTCAGTGGGTGAATCTGTCCCAAGCACGGTATCAAGTTGAGAGACAATCCCTGACATTTCTATAACATTAAGTTTTTACGATGTATATTTATTTGACATCTTTTGTTTTTGTATCACCTTTATTTCTGAACACATTCCTCCTCCCTTCCAGACCTAGCAACATCCCTTATAACAAAGATTTTAAAAAGAAATAGAAAAGCAAGAGGTCCAGCAAAACCTACCAACAGATGCATGAGTCACGACTGACCCCCATAGTCCCCCACTTCTGAAAAGATGTGTGGTAGCACTTTATGCTTTTCTAAAACACTTGACAGTTGGCAAACTAGGTGACTCAATGGTTAGAGCACTGTACCTGGAGTAGGAAAGACTCGAGTTCCAATGTTGCCTCAGATACATACTAGCTGTGTGACTCTGGGACAGTCATTATGTATGCTACAAGGTACCAGACAATGAAGTAATACGTAAAATTTTTTCAGCAAGTTTCTCTGATAAAGGCCTTGTTTTTCAAATATATACTGAGTATAGAACTGAGTCAAATTTATAAAAATAAATCATTCCCCATCTGGTGAATGGTCAAAGAATATAAGCAGACAGTTTTAAGAAGAAGAAATCAAAGCTATGTATAATCATAAAAAATGCCCTAAATAACTATTGATTAGAGAAATGCAAATTAAAACTACTCTGAGGTACCCACCTCATCCCTACGAGAAATGCCAAAATACTGGAGGGAAAGTGAGAAAAATGAACACTAATGAGCTGTTGGTGGAATAGTGAACTGGTCCAACCATTCTGGGGAACAATGTTGAACTGTGTCCGAAGGGCTATCAAGCCATGCATATCCTTTGACCTATCAATACCACTACTAGGTCTGTTTTCTAGAGAGATCAGAGAAAAAGGAAAAGGATCTACATATACACATAGCCGTTCTTTTTGGTGGCAAAGAATTGGAAATCAAGGGCATGTTCATCAATTGGGGAACAGAGTAAAAAGCTGGGGCATAAGATTGTGATGGAATACAGCTGTGCTGTAAAGAAATGCTGAGGGTAGTGGTTTCAGAAAAGAAAACATGGCAAGACCCATATGAACTGATGCAAAGTGAGGTGAGAAGAACCAGGAGCTCATTGTGCACAGTAACAGCAATGTTGTAATGACGATCAGTTGTGAAACATTTGGCTGCACTGATCAATACAATGACCCAAGATGATTCCAAAAGACTCATGATGAACAAATGCTATGCACCTTCAGAGAGAGAGCTGATGAACTCTGAGTACAAAATAAAGAATAATTTTCCCCCTTTACTTTTGCTTTTTTTTGCGGGGGAGAATATGACTAATATCGAAATATGTTTTGCATGATTTCACATGTCTGATTGATGGAGTATGTTTTGCATGATTTCACATGTCTGATCAATGGAGTATGTTTTGCATGATTCCACATGTATGATCGATGGAGTATGTTTTGCATGATTCCACATGTATGATCGATGGAGTATGTTTTGCATGATTTCACATGTCTGATCGATGGAGTATGTTTTGCATGATTTCACATGTCTGATCGATGGAGTATGTTTTGCATGATTTCACATGTCTGATCGATGGAGTATGTTTTGCATGATTCCACATGTCTGATCGATGGAGTA
>CM053587.1:326069876-326110604 GCA_028646515.1 Pseudochirops corinnae | reverse complement strand
ATCTATACCTATATCTATATCTATGCCTATATATATCTATACCTATACCTATATCTATAACTATACCCATATATCTATACCTACACCTATATCTACACCTATACCTATATCTATACCTACATATCTACACCTATACTTATATCTATAACTATACCCATATATCTACACCTACACCTATATCTCTATCTATACCTATATCTAGATTTACACCCACACCTATATCTCTGTCTCTATCCTTCTATCTATATCTATACCCTTTTCTATATATCTACACCTAACGCTTTTCCTATATCTATGTTTATACCTATTCCTATTTCCATCTCTATACGTATACCTATACCTCTATATCTATATGTATACCTACCATCTATATCTATATACCTATACCTGTATCTATATAGCTATACCTCTATCTCTGTACCTTTACTTATATATCTATACCTATATCTATGTACTTATACCTAAACCTTTTCCCACATCTATCTCTATACCTATACCTCTGTTTCTATATCTATATATCAATATGTATACCTATATCTATATCTACATACACATATACACACATGTGTATATATTTGTAAATATATTTTATATATTTATATACCTTGTTATTGTTGTTTAGCTGTTTTCAGTCATGTCTGAATCTCTCTGACCCCATTTGTTATTTTCTTGGCAAAGACACTGGAATTATCTGCCATTTTCTTCTCCAGCACATTTTACAGATGAGGATATTGAGGCCAGCAGGGTTCAGTGACTTGCCCAGGGTCACACAGCTAGTGTCTGAGGCCAGATTTGAATTCAGGTTTTCTTCCTGATTCCAGGACTGTCCACCTAGCTTTATATATACTTTATATATTTATAAAAATATTTTATATGCTTATAAATATATTTATTTAAAAAATCTAATGGTAGTTTGTGACTGTGGGGCTCCCACACTGATGCTATCCCTGACTCTTCTCCTAGAGAATTCACAGCAGGAATTGTCACAAAATCAGGGATCAGGGCAGCAGAGAAGGGAGGCATGTCATAAAGTTCCGAAGGTGATATTTTCTTGTCCTGGTATGATCACAGGTTGGACCAGAAGCAGATGACACTTAGAAGGGGCATCAAGGAAGAAAGTGCTCACTTTGTTTTCATTCTTGTCAATGGAACTCATAGCTAGCTACTTCCTGCTATACACCCCTGTCTCTGCTTGGCCCTATGGTGGCTTAGCATTGTTTTCCCCAATGAAATGTTTACCTCAGTTTTCTCATCTGTAAAACAAGACGGAGAAGGAAATGGCAAACAGCTTCAAAATCTTTGCCAAGAAAACCCCACATGGGGTCACAAAAAGTCAGACAAAATTGACAGTGTACTCATCAAGTTGTAGATGGTGCCACTACACACAGAAGGAGAAATGTGTGGAAACTGACTGAGAGGCAGATTTTGGCTCTTAGAGCACCCAGACGCCGAGAGAAGGGTAATGTGTTTTAATGGAAAGAACTCTGGTTTTGGAGTCAGCAGAGCCAGGGGTCAGATCTGTGAGCTGGGAGAGTTGTGTGTTGAAGGGTTATGAGTTCTTCTGGCTCCGGGGGTCCTTATGCCCGGATGATGGAAAGCTTCAGTGGAGAGGTGAGTCAAAGCTGTGCATAAGTAGTGTGCTCAGATTTCCAAATAAAACATAGTAGACTCATCTTTCTGGGAATGTGTGCTCCAGAAGGAGGCCCAAGTTCCTGTCAAATATGACTCAATGTTTAAAATGCTGAAAGCCAGTAGTTGGAGGGCAGTGTTTGAATATGTTTTAATTTATCTGTTCATCTTTCTCTTTCGGGAATTAGCAATAAGCTATTTTCTCTTGGTCAGAGAAAGGAAGATGACAGTTTTAAAAACCAGCAAGCATTTATTAAATGTCTGCTGTGTGCTAATCACTGTGCTAAGTTCTGGGGATACTAAGAAAGGGAAAAGACAGTTCCTACCCTCCAGGAGCTCATGATCTAAGGGGGAAGAAAACATGTAAACAGCTAAGTACAAACAAAATATAGACCAGATACACTGGGGATAATGCACCCCACTGAAGGATGATTCCCGCTAGAATGGTTAGAGAGGGGCTGTTTTTATACTGGGTCCATAGTGAACAGGCAGAGCTTAGGGGAGGAATACCCAGGACCATTAGACCAAGGCAACCAGAGAGGCAGGGTGTTTTAGTGGAAAGAACTCTGGATTTGAAACCAGCAGAATTGGGTTCCAATCCTGAGTCTACAACTTACTACAGACCTCGAGAAATCATTCCACCTCCCTAGGCCTCAGTTTACTAATCTGTAAAATGAGAGAGTAGGACTAACCTCTAAAGTGTCTTTTACAGATGGGGAAACAGAGGCAGACAGAGGTTAAGTGACTTCCCCAGGTTATGCAGGTAGTCAGAGTGTAAGGTCAGATTTGAACCCAGGTGTTTCTGACTCCTGACCCAGTGCCATCTCCATGGTGCCACCTGCCTGTCTTTAGTATCAAGAGTTTCCTAGACAGAATGGGGTTAATCCTTTCATATAGAAGAGGAAAGGGATAATTGTTACAATGGAGGGGAAGAACAGGAAGGCAAAAGAGAATGGGTCAACCTTATTCTCATTGAAGTTGGCTTAGGGAAGGAATGACATACACTCTAAACTGGGTATCTTGCCCTGCAAGAGAGTAGGGGGGAAGGGGATGAGAGGGGGGAGGAGGGAGGAGAGGGCAGGTTGGGGGGGAGGGTTGTTAGAAGCACACACTTTTGTAAAGGGACAGGGACAAAGTGGAGAATAGAACAAGTGAGGGGCAGAATAGGAAGGAGGGAAATATACAGGTACTGGGGTAGGGAGATCCGTCTTGCCGTACCGGAAAGTCAGATGGGTGATGAGGGAGGATATAGGAGAGAGCAGATTGGGGGAGGGGGCATACAGTGGGATCACTGTTTTGGGGTGGTCGGTAGGGGAAAGACAGGGAGAAAATTTGTAAATCAAAATCTCATGGAAATGAATGATATAAACTAAAAATAAACAAAATTAAAAAAATAATAAATTTCATAAATGTAGTAAAAAAAAAAAAAAAAAAAGGAGTTTCCTGATGATGGCTGTGGACCTCTACTCTTTAATCTCCTCACCAGTCACACTAGAGATCACACCTTAGAGGAACTACTGCCCTACTCTTCTGATTGGCAACTGCTGCTCCTGGATTGCTAATTCAGGAAAGCCCCAGCTATGCTTTACTTTGCCCCCTCCTCTATAACGTCCTTGCTCCTGAGCATGCGTATCCCTTATTTCCATTTACAGATCAGGAAACTGAGGCAGGCAGCATTTAAGTGTCTTGCCCAAGATACCAGAGCTGAGAAGTATCAGAGGCATGATTTGAACTCAGGTCTTCTTAACTCTAAGTTGAATGTTATCTATCAAAGCCACCTAACTGCCTCCTTGATGAAAGGCATTTTGCGTGGGCTTCTGATACCATTGACCATGTGCTTTAACATGAAGCAGTTTCAAGCTCTGCAGATTTTGGGAATGAGCAAACCTGGAACTGCTTATGCAGCTGCTGACCTCCATCCACCCCCCACAGGTTCCCTCAGCAGAGAGGTTCAGGGTCCAGAAGAACCAGGCCAAGGGCCAGGGTGTGGAAGCCTTCCCCTTCACAACCATGCCTATAGAAGCATTTGTAGACCTCGAGGTGAGGTAGCTCTCCGGGATGCTTCCAGCAGCCTTCTGCACCTGATCTGCCAGGATTTGGACTCCTAAATTCCTGTGGCTCACTCTCTGGTCAGAGATTATACTCCCAAGGTCAGTGATTCCCCCCCCCTCCCACCCCCAGAACTAGAAGCAATGAGTGACAGAATCACCTCCTTCCCCCTCTCCCTCCCCCCAGACATAAATGAAGTATAGAGAAAATGATGATGCTGACTCAGACCATTTTGAAGCTCTTTGACATTTCCAGCTAAAGACAATGGAAAAAAGACTTCTTCCAATCATGTGGTTGGTTAAATGAAACCAGTTACCAAATGTCCACACATATACCAGTCACCATGATTCTCCTGGAAGCAGTTCACTAGCTCCCTTCACATGAAGACTCCATCTTAGCAAATGGTTGGGGTCTATACATGAGCCAGATTCCTATTGGACATGAAATTGAAAACTGTTGAACAACCAAAATTAATGCATCCATGATAAGAAGAAAAGAAGTTGAATAGGGAAAAAAAATATTTGTGTCAAATTTCTCATCTAAGAACATGGTGCTGATAGGGGCAGTTAGGTGGTGCAGTGAACAGAACACTGGCTCTGAAGTCGGGAGGACCTGAGTTCAAATCTAGCTTCAGACACTTGACACTTAACTAGCTGTGTGACCTTGGCCAAGTCACTTAACCCCAATTGCCTTGCCTTCCCCCTTTGAAAAAAAGAATGTGGTTCCAGCTACACGGACAACCAACAGGAACCAAAAATCATTTCCCGACATAGAAGGATTCAAAAGATACAAAGAAAGTGTTCTTAAAAGAAGGATTATAAGGTGTTAACAACTATATGATAGAATGATTGCTCTAAATCAATAATAGTAAGAGAAATGCAGATCAAAACAACCCTGAAGTTTCATCTTAGATCCAGAAAATTGGCAAAGATGATGAAAGACAGGAAGAATCAGTATTGGAGAGGTTGCAGAAAGATCACATTAGTGCATTGTTGGTAGACCTGTGAATTACTACAATTATTTTGGAAAGCAATTTGGTATTAAGCAAGATAAATGACTGAAAAATACATACCTTTTCAGTAAGAAATTCCATTATCAGTTATATGCTTCGAGGAGGACATTGCTAAAAAGAAAGATCCCATCTACACCAGAATCTCCATAGCGGCACTTTTTGTGGTAGCAAAGAATGAGAAACAAAATCAGTGCTTTTTATTGGGGAATGGCTAAATAATTTGTGGTACAAATTTGAGTCCCAGTCAGGGAAATTACCTTTGGGGAAGCTATGTGGCACAGTGGATAGAGTGCCAGGTCTGCAGTCAGGAAGACCTGAGTTCAAATCTGGCCTCAAACTCTTATTAGCTGTATGACCTTGGGCAAGTCACTTAACCCTGTTGGCCTCAGTTTCCTCATCTGTAAAATGAACTGGAGAAGGAAACGGCAAACCACTCTAGTATCATTGCCAAAACAAACAAACAAACCCAAATGGGGTCGTGGAGAATAAAACATGATTTAAAAAAATGACTGAACAACAAAGAGGGCTTAATAAATGATTTTTCATTTATTCAATATTCATAACTGACATTAAGCAGTGCTTTTACGTCTGTGAGGCACTTCAGCTACGTTGTCTCTTTTGAGCCTTACAACCCTGTGAGGAAATCATTTACAGAAGAGGAAACTGGGACTCAGAGATGTAATTTGCTTATAGTTACACAGGAAGTATCAGAGGCAGGATCTGAACCCGTTTTCTTGATTACAAGCTTAGTTCTTTATCCCTTTTTTTCCATAGTCTTAGAAAATGCAAAATTGTAGGTGACCCCACAGGTAACGAAAAGACCCATGAATGAAAGAAAGAAGGAATGAAGCATTTAAGTGCTTGTTATGAATGAAGAACGGCTCTAAGCACTGGGAATATGGACAGAAAAGGCAGACGGTTCCTGTTCTGGGCGGGGCGGTTCACATTCTAATGGGGGAGCTGACCTATACGGAAACTTCAGCAGCCAGTTGGATGGAAAAGTCTCATGGTCCTGAGGGTGCAGGGGCAATGCAAGTGTTAATGTGGTGGATGTAAGTAGATAGCCAGCTTATTCCTATAGCTGTGGGAGCCATCCCCAGCTGTTCTGGTCTCTATCTGGCCACTGGACCCAGATGGCTCCGGAGGAGAAAGTGAGGCAGGTGACTTTGCACAGCCCTGCCTCACTTAAATCCAATTCATGTACAAGTCATGGCATCACCTCCCTGATGTCATGGTCCTCTTTGAGAATGAAGGACAAACAACAATAACAGCTGTAGCTGCTTCCCCCCTCTGTTCCTGTAACCCTCTTCTCCCCCTGCTGAGTTCCTCCTGGAATCTCCTTTTTGAGGAAGAGCCTAGACCAACTACTACTGCTAGTCATATTCCTCAAAGCGGACATTGCTTTAAAGAAAGATCCTACTTTTTGTGGTAGCGAAGAATTAGGAACAAAACCAATGCTTTTCTATTGGGGGAATGGTTAAACAATTTGTGGTGCAAATCTGATTCTCCCGACTTTACCAAGATGTCCCTGTGGGGATCCTTCTCTCTCATCCCCTGTGTTTGAGCTTTCTTTCTATGGGTTGTCTTTCCCCATTAGAATATAAGCCCCTTGAAGGGAAGGACTGGCTTTCTTTTTCTTGAGCGGGGAAGGCAAGGCATTTGGGGTTAAGTGACTTGCCCAAGGTCACACAGCTAGTTAAGTGTCAAGTGTCTGAGGCTGGATTTGAACTCAGGTGCTCCTGACTCAACGGCTGGTGCTCTATCCACTGTGCCACTTAGCTGCCCCTTAGTAATTGTTTTCTAACAGCCAGTTAGTCACCAGGCTTTTATTAAGAACCTACTATGTGTCTGAGTGTTAATACTGGGAATCCAAAGATAGGCAGTTATGGATGAGCTGCAATCTGGATTGTCAGAGGGAATTCCTAAATCAACGAGATCATGAATCATTTTAGTAGCTGGGTATGGACAAGAATCATAGAGGATGAGAAATTCATGGATGGATGGCAATCTACATCTGTGGATAGATTTCCTATATCTTTAAAATATGGAATATTAGTGAATTGTGACTAAGTGGATGACCTTTGACCAGCATGATTTTTGGGTAGTAGGTGAGGAATGGTTCCTTAGCTATAAATGAATGGATTGGACAAGATCAGGGGTTCCCAACTGGTGACTTGTTGGAGATGAGGTTATTCCAAGATGCTCCTACTCATCCAGTCACATAATTTCTGAATCATTGGATCCTAATAGTAGAGTGACTGCCTCCTCCTTGAAAAGACTTGAAAAGAGCATTGGACTGAATGATCTTCAAGGTCCCCGCACCATATAAAATCAGATAATTCTATCAGAATTTCAATACCCCCATTTTACAGATGGATAAATTGAAAAGGAATGTCCTTTAGTGGGTCAGTAGCAGAGGTAAGAACAGATCCATGGAACAATAGATCAGAAGCCAAAAGCTCTGAGTTCCAATCCCAGTTCTGCTACTTTCTTCAGGTCCCAGCTGTAATTCCACCTTCTATAGGAAGCCTTTCCTAATCCTCCTTAATGCTAGCGCCTCCTCACTGTTAATTATGTCCAATTTATCCTGTCTCTTGTTTATATACATTATATATGTATTTCTATATGTTTATAAAATTATAATATATAATAATGATATTATACGTATCAGATTTATATACATAGTTATACATGTTGATAAAATTATAATATGTAATTATGATATTACGTATAATTATAATGTTTTCAGGGGTGGGGAACCTGTGACCTCAGGGCCACACGTGACCCTCTAGGTCCTCAAGTGTGCCCCTTTGACTGAATCCAAACTTCACAGAACAAATCCCTTTAGTAAAAGGCCTTGAGGCCACAGGTTCCCCACCCCTGGTTTTATATACATTACATATTTTCTCTATTACACTGTGAACTCCTTGGGGGCAGGGACCATTTTTTGCTTCTTTGTACTCTCAGTACTTAGCACAGTGCCTGGCATGTAGTAGTCACCTAATAAATGTTTTATTGATTGATGGACTATAAGACCTTGACTAACAACAATTCAATGGCAAGCATTTATTAAGTGCCTACTGTATGCACTTAAGAGCTAAGCAGAGGAGCTCCAGGAGCGGCAACACCCCCTAGACCACCAACCCTCACAGTCCTCATCCCAGGAAACAACTCCTGTAGAGAAGGGGCTAGTCAACTGCCAACCAACGGCCACCCTTCAGGAAAGCCAGCCTCAATGAAGCAGCAGGGCAGCCAGGGCGGGAGAGAGAGAGAGAGAGAGAGAGAGAGAGAGAGAGAGAGAGAGAGAGAGAGAGAGGAGAGGGACAGAGAGGAGAGGAGAGAGAGAGAGAGGAGAGAGGAGAGAGAGAGGAGAGAGAGAAGAGAGAGAGAGAGAGAGAGAGAAGAGAGGGAGAGAGAGGAGAGAGAGGAGAGAGATAAGACAGAGAAGGAGAGAGGAGAGAGAGAGGAGAGGAGAGAGAGAGAGAAGGAGAGAGGAGAGAGAGAGGAGAGAGAGGAGAGAGAGAGGAGGCAGGCATGTCAAACCGCCACCTCCCCTTTGACCTGATGGGGATAACCCAGGACCCTGAGCTCAAGAGCCTTGGCAACAGGAATGCTTCTAGATAAGAGTCCAGAGCCATCCTCCTGGGAAGCAGTCCCTGTAATCTCTCAGTGTTCTAGGCAACTCTATAAGCTGATAAGGTATTGACCTGTAGTAATGGAGAGAGTCTGCTATATCAGTGAGATCACAGGTCCGGTCCCTAACCCTGTCCTCTTTTTGACTCCAGGTTCAGTGTACCTTCCACCATGCTACTATGTGAGATGATACATGTAAAGAGTTTGGCAAAATGTAAAGTGTTATACAAACAAAGCTGTTTATCATTGCTGTCGCTCTCTCCCCCTACCCCCAACATCCAAGGTGGGGGGCTCACAGGGCCGAGTAAACACCAAAAGGTTGTGTTTCTGTGTTTCTGTAGTAGAAATGGTATTTGGACATGCCAGGTCCCATAAGGACATCAACAGTTAAAGAAGAAATCTTCCTTTGTCTCTTTATTTCCCACTGGCAGCAGTCTCCCCCCTCCCTTTGCGTGAGCAACTGTGGGAATGTGGAGTCTTGCTGAGCACAGGCTTTCATCTGTTCCAGTTGCCAATGGGTCCTGGTCGCCAGCTGCCCCAGAGCAAAGCTTTCTGTTCCCCACCCCTCAGCCTCATCTTTCTTTTGAGATCTGGTCCCTTCTTTCTTTTTTGTTTGAAAAGTTCACATGTCAACAGGGCCAAATTTCCACTCTCCTTTCCAGGATTTGCCCAGGCCTTGTGGTTCAGGCCTTTTCTGTTATTCCTGGGCCTTCTGTGCTTTCCCATGACTTTTCTTCCCTTTGATCCCCAGGGCCAGCCTCTGCCTCTCCTCATCCTGGGAGAGAGAACATGGGGAGAGTTACCCAAATTGCTCAGAAGGGAAAATTGAAAACTGAGGGAGGGAGAGACTGCTTTGGTTGGGCTGGCTCAAGGTCCTATGAGTCCATCAGCTGGGCTCACTTGTTAGTCCCTCATCATCATTAATATGTATTTATTGGACTTTGATGTCCTGGGTATACAAAATACCCTGCCTTGGAGAAGCATATAACCTGATTGGGAAGACACAGACACAGAGCTAAGTGCATAGAAAAATGAAAACTGAGGAATAGGAACTGGGAATTCCCAGGTGAGGAGATTCCCTCCACCAATGCTAATTAGCATCTTCTCTGTACTTTATAGCTTCTGAGAATTACTCAGAGCCTGGCCCTGGCCAGCAACAGAGGCTCAAAAGGGAAATATTTAACAAAATGCATAAAACCACAATAGAATGCAGATAATGCTAATCTAGGATTTTCTAAGTCAATATGCAGCCTGTGGGGATCCTGACTGTATGTAGGACCCCCATTTCTATTTATGTTCTAAAATACTGAGAAGTTGTGTCCTGCCCCAGGTCACAAGGCCAGTATATGTTAGAAGCAGGACTCAAACCTAGGCATTCTTGACTCCAAGAACAGCTCTCTATTCACAAATACAGGATCTAGATCAGTGGTTCTCAACCTTCCTAATGCCAAGACCCTTTAATACTCATGTGAGTGTATTGGCATGTGGGCGGACCCGCCTGGAGACAGATAGAGGAGCAGTGTCTTGGTTCCTAAGACCATCGGAAATATGTGTTTTCGGATGGTCTTAGGTGACCCCAGTGCCACTTGTGAAAGGGTCATTCGACCCCCAAAGGGGTCGTGACCCACAGGTTGAGAACCGCTGATCTTGACAAAGAAAATACAAAGTGATTGTGTATATGTGTGATACTAATAACTCTGTGTGTGTGTGTGTGTGTATGTGTGTGTGTGATGGTGGTGGTGAGTGGTAACCAAGGAGGGCTTTTTGTAGGAGGTAGGACCCAAGCTGAGTCTTGGAGAGAGCTAGAGGTCCTGAGAGGCAGAGGTGAGCTGCACTAGGGCAGGGCCTGGCTCTTGTTGGTCTTTGTGTCTTCCCAGCCAGCCAGAGTAGGTGCTTAATAAATGCTTGTTGACTGACCAATTGATTAGCTGAGTTGTAGCATCCCCAGCCTGGGGGATAGACTATGCACCTGAGGTGAGAGGTGTAATGCTACATCTAGATACCTGCAAGCTGACCAGCAAGAATTGTTGATCCCAACACAGAGTAATGTGATATAGGACTTAGCTCTTATTGTTCAGGTGTGTCTGACTCTCTGTGACCCCATTTGGGGTTTTCTTGGCAAAGATACTGGAGAGGTTTACCATTTCCTTCTCCAGCTCATTTTACAGATGAAGAAACTGAGGCAAACAGGGTTAAGTAACTTGCCTAAGGTCACACAGCTAGGAAGTGTCTGAGGCTGGATTTGAACTCAGGTTTTCTTGACTCCAGGTCCAGCACTCTATCCACTACGCCACCTAGCTGACCAGTGGCTCTGTGTCATGGACTCCTCTGGTAGCCTCAAGACCCCTTCTTAGAATCATATTTTTAAATGCATCTGATACAATACAGAAGATTACCAAGGAAGCCAATTATATTGAAAAGCAATAATGTCTCTCTCTCTCTCTCACTCACTCTCTCTCTCTCTCTCTCTCTCTGTCTCTCAAAACAGGATCACTGAACTCCAGGTGAAGAAACCCCCTCCCTCAGATTCAGCCCCTTCTTTTAAAGAGAAGGGATGGAAGGCTCTGAGAAGTGAATCATCTCATATCAGGTGGTAGCAAGCATCACGGGTAGGATTTTAACCCTCCCTGGGTCCAACACCCTTTCCACTTTAATCCTTAGGCTTTCTACCATGTGAGTGGACATTCATTCAGTCAATATTTGCTGGATAAAGACAGAATGAACCCTAAGACTGTCTTCCAGATCCAGTTTTCCCCCAAGGCTGTGGGGCCTGTTTCTGGGAGGAGTCTGGGTGGGAACCTCCGCTGTCTGTACTTTCCCAGGGTGGGTGAGAGCAGTAAGAGCCTCAAAGAGCCCAAGGGCACTTGGCCCTAAACTTGACTCTGATTCTTCTCCTTCATAGGCGAGGTTCAGTTGGCTCTATTCTCTTGTGCTTAAGAGCACAGGATTTTAGAAATGGAAGGGATCCTTTGGTCTGGGGAAACTGAGGAAGAAAGCAAGCATTTATTAAATGCCAACTACGTGCTGAGCAGTTTACAAATATTGTCTCATGTGATCCTCACAACACCCCTGGGAGGTATTGTTGTTGTTGTTGTTGTTGGTGTGGTGGTCCTTTGTTTCCAAAGAGGACCAATGACCTCATAAGGTGATGTCTTGACTCTTTTGAGAACTGGACTTAATGAGGTAGAATTGCACAAAGTCCTCTCTTTTCCAGAGTCATTGACTCTGTCCAGTGGCAGGACAAAAATCAAGATGACTGGCTATGGCCCAGCTGCAGTGGATGACTCTGGCATCTTCAATGTCTGACCAAGCTCTAAGTGCTCCAGAGAGTCTGTTTTGGCCGCCTCCATCTCCGTGGAACTAATTGTTCTTGTCCGCCCATTCCACCAGAGAGTCTTCACATGCTTGGGATAGACATTCCCCTAACTCAATGAAGGGTGTGAGGCCTGTCTGTCACCCTCACCCTGGTCTAACCCATCTGCTGAGACAGTTTTACCCGGGTGTGGGCACTGTACATGCTACAGCTTCTTGGAGCCACAGGTGAGAGTTGGGTGGAGGTGGATGCGTAGCCCTCACGCCAGAGGTACTCATCCTTCCTGAATACACATACACACCAAGTGCTACCACCTCCATTTTGTGGGGGGGAAACAGGCAAACAGAGATTAAGAGATTTACTCAGGGCCACATGTCTAATAAATATCTGAGGCAGGATTTGAACTCAGGTCTTCATTACTCCAGGCCTAGCATTCTATGCACAGTGCCACCTACCTGCCTCCAAGTCTGGAGATCTTTACCATATGCCATACTGCCTCTCAGGAAAATCCACAGATTAATAGTGAAGTAACTCACTGACTGATATTGTTGACTTTAATTTGGGTTCAAATCCTGATGCATTTTACCTATAAAACCTTGGTCGAGTCACTTCCCTTTCTGGGTCTCAGTTCCCTCATTTGTAAAATGGAGGGCGGGGATTGGGTGAGATGAGCTCTAAGAAAATGTCTAATTCTAGATTCATGATCCTAAAGGCTTCCTGGACAAAGCAGCTTTCCCTAGACTTCTATAATATTTGTGTTTGTGTATAATTTTTGAGCCTGGTTTATTGCTGGCCACACTTGTCTGTGGAAGGTTGGAATTCAGGACAAAGGACTTGAGGTTCACAGAGAGCAGCCTGCTGGGGGCTCCTCCTACTCTTCCTTATCCCCGACCCCTGCCCACACACACATTCCCTATACGTGTACCCTTCAGTGCATGAACACCGGCTGTATACATGACATGTGTTCTTATGTGTCCCTCTCATCAATAGAAGGTGAATTTGTGGTAGCGTATGCCCCAGGTTTATTGGGGGGTGGGGAATGTTTTGTCGTTAATTTTTGAGTCTGTGCTTATTTGCTAAATACCTTTGCTCTGAACTACAAGTAGCCTCTGTCTGACTAGTAGGAGTAAACACACCAGTTGGGGCTATGGATTAGAATGGATACTGACTGCCAGATTCAGGTCCTCTAGTCGGAAGTGGTAAGCCCCAGTATACCTTAGTATAGAGTGTTGATCAACCAGGGTAAAAACACACGTCCTAGAAAGACAGAATGGAGCAGCAAGGAGTGAATTCCAAAATTTAATTCATTTGAATCCTAAAAAAATATTGCTGAAGTTCTTACTATGCACTCTGTGTCATGTACTCTGTGAGGTACTGAGGATACACAAATGAAAAACAGTCCCTGCCCTCAAGGAGCTTGCATTCTACTGGGGGATACAAGAAATAAATGACAAGTCAATCTAAGATCATCTGAGGAAGGATTGCTAATTAGAGGGATCAGGGAAGACAGGCCTTTCCTTGGATCTGGCCCTTTCTTCCTGCACGGGCGCAAATAAAATGCAGTTTTTTGCTCTTCCTTCCAGCAGGCGGGATTTCAGATCAATTCAAAACACCAAAGGGTCCAAGCAAATTGAACTTTATTTGTTTGATTTATTTTCCTTTTAAAAGGAAGTCTTCATTAACGCAAGAAAATCCAATAATTAGCTCTTGGAAACCTCAAACAAATGTAGGAAAACTGTACTGTTTACCTAGTCATTCTCTGGCTTCACCGGCGGTTTTCTGAGGGCTCTCTGTGTTTTTCCTGTTAATTCTTTCCTCTTGGGCACCCGATAGGAATCTTGGCAACGTGACCCTGCCTGGAGGAAGTCTGGGTCTGTCTCTGAGTGCTTTCTGGGAGACAGAGAGCTGGCCTACTTCTCTAAGGAGAGGCCTCCCCAACTCATCTTTGGTCCAGATGGGCCCCTGAAAGCAAGACATTAGGATGCAGCACTTTGTGGTTCACATCTAGGGAAAGTTAATGACTTTCTTTCTTTCTTTCTTTCTTTCTTTCTTTCTTTCTTTCTTTCTTTCTTTCTTTCTTTCTTTCTTTCTTTCTTTCCTTCTTCCCTCCCTCCCTTCCTTCTTTTTTTCTCCTTTCTTCCTTTCTTTCTCCCTTTCATTCTCTCTTCCCCTCTTCCTTTCTCTTCCTTCTTTCCTTCCTCCATTTCACCCTTCCTTTCTTCGTTCTTCTCTTTCTCTCTGCACTCCTTCTACTCTCTCTTCTGTCTTAGTCTCTCTGTCTCTTTGTCTCTCTCCCTCATTTTCTCCTCTCTCTCTCTTTCTCTGTCTCTGTCTCTCTTTCCCTCTCTGTCTCTGTCTCTCTTTCCCTCTCTCTCTCTCTCTCTCTCTCTCTCTCTCTCTCTCTGTCTCTCTGTCTCTCTCTGTCTCTCTGTCTCTCTCTGTCTCTCTCTCTGTCTCTCTCTCTGTCTCTCTCTCTCTCTGTCTCTGTCTCTCTCTCTTGATAGAAAGCTCACAAGGAGTTACAGGCATTTAGAAAGATGTGAGGAGGTTCTTTGTTGTGCTCCCCAGGGAGAGATGTCACAAGAGTCCTTTGGGATGTTTAGGCCAAGGAAGCAGAAGGAAGCTCCTGATGTTGGGGCAATGTGACTCAGTGACTCGCAGTCAGAAGGCGGGGGTTCAAATCCTGGCTTTGCCACTTCCTCTCTGGGTGGCCCTGGACAAGTATGACCTCCCTCAGTGTCCTCCTCTGTGGAATGAGGGGCTGCCCTGATGAACCCTCAAAGGACCTTTCTAGCTCTAGATCTTATGAGCCATGATCCTCAGTGAAGACATATTGAGTTTAAACGTGTTCTCTTGCTCACTTTTGGGCAGAAATAGCTATTCTCCCCTTGTCTCCTAAAGCAGGAGTATAAAGAGGTTTTGCTTTCAGAAAAATTGGGGATTTGAGCAGCCTGGGGCTATATTAAGAGTCCATGGACATTTGGCTTTGGTGATGGAAGGGACTTCGGCCTCATCTGTTTAGCAAGCATTTCCTTAAGGATCTACTATGTGTAAGGACCTGAGCTAGGTGATGGGATACTGAAACATACACAAGAGATCTGTGATCTCACTGATTTTGAAAGTTCCTTCCAGTGCTGCAGAACTAATCCATCCACATCTGATTGTCCTGGGGGACTCTCGTCGCTGCCCTCCCACAAATTTCCCAGAGACGGTCCCCTGACGTGCTGGAGGCCATCCTCGTTTTCTCCCACTTGCAAGGGTTGGGGTGAAGCACTCCAGACTCTGCCTGTTATTCCGCCCCTCCCCCCAACCCCCTTTGCTTATCTTCTCTTGCTATCACTCTTTTGATGGTTTCTTTCACTCGTGTTCTCGAGCGTTCCCTGTCGGCCAAATGCTGCAGCTGGCTCATCACCTGCCTTTTTGCTGCCCTCTGTGTGATATTCCTTTTTCATTCTTCACAAATGCTTGTATCTTGTGTCTCAAGATAGGAAGATAGGACTTACAGTGATGGGCCTTCACTCTCATGGGAGGCTTGACCAGATCAGTCAGCTTTGCTGTTTCCTCAGGACAACCTGGCTACTTCTCCTCTTTCTGTTTAATTCAACTCACTGACCACCTGTACTATTTGTCCCAGATAAATACACTAATAGGTGAGTTCAATAGGTTTTTCAGGTGGAAATCTGGATAGTAGACATTATTCATCCACTTGGTTTTTCCTGTATGGATGGTTAAACCAACCTTATTAGACTAATTAGAGATCTCTTCCAGGGGCCTCTGCAACGTTCTGGGTCTTGAGGCAAGCAACATGATGCCATCTATAAACAGGAGCATCCAGAGGATCCCATCATCCACAGGGAATCCCCTCCTGGGCTGGGAGGGGTGGGGTGGGGAAGTGGGGATGGATGGTAGGTGATTCAGAGGATAGAGTGCTGGGCCTGGTATCAGGTAGACCTGGGTTCAAATCCTGCCTCGGATACTTACTAACTGTGTGACTTTGGGCAAGACACTTAACTGCTCCGTGGCTCAGTTTTCTCATCTGTAAAATGGGGTTGATAATAGCAGCTATGTCTCAGGGTTGTACGAGGATCAGATGAGATATTTGTGAAACACTTTGCAAGTCTTAAAGCGCCACATAAATACTAGTAATAACAACAATAATAAAATGGTTGTTCTTGTCTTTGTCTTCTCAGCTCTTAGCATGGTGTTTTTTCACATAGCAAACCCTTAAGAAATACTCGCTGGACTGGATTAGATTAAATAACAATCTGTGGCATCCAAAGTACTCTCTGCTTAGGACTTAGGATCTGCATTAATTTCTTTTCCATTTAAAAACATGTCTTTTTCTTAAAAAAAAAAAGTTGTTTCGCTTTCCACCATCGCACCTTCCCTTTTACTAAAGAAAACATTGCACAAAATCAAACAGTAGTGCAAGGAAGTCTGACGTCCTCCCCATTCCCCCCATAGACCATCCCTCACTTTGCCACTAAGGGTGGGTTTCATCCCTCTGGTCTTCAAAACCAAAGTTTTTCACAGCAGTCAATATAAGTAATAGAGACAATTCCTCCTTTTGGCCTTGTTTTCACTTACCGTTATTGTAGGAGAGCACAGCCAAGCTCTTGTTCAGCTTTCTTGTTCTGAATTGCTTGGAACTGCAGAAACACAGAATTAGAGGTAGAAGGGACGTGAGAGGTCATTGAGTCATACTACGGATGAGGAAGGGGCAGCAAGGTGGCATAGCGCGTGGAGCGCCAAGCCTAGAGTCAGAAAGGCCCATCTTTATGAGTTCAAATCTGCCCTCGGACACTTCCTAGTTATGTGACCCTGGATAAGTCACTTCCCCTGTTTGCCTCAGTTTCCTCATCTGTAAAATGAGCCGGAGGAAGAAAAGGGCAGACCACTGTAGCATCTCTGCCAAGAAAACTCCAGATGGGGTCATGAAGAATCAAACAGGACTGAAATGACTGAACAACAAAAGCAGATGAGGAAAGGAAGCCGGGAGAAGGAAGATGACTTGTCTGAAGTTGGAAGGCAGTGAGAATGGATATGTTTTCTCCGAATTTCTCAATTATGTCCTAATTTCCATTTCATTTGTGTGCCATACTTGGCCCAGTGATTCCCCAATCAGTGAAATCCACTTTCCATCCATTTCTTCAATAATAATAATAATAATAATAATAATAATAATGATAATAATAATAATGATAATAATAATAATGATGATGATAATAATAATGATAATAATAATAATAATGATAATAATAATGATAATAATGATAATGATAATAATAATAATGATGATAATAATAATAATAATAATAATAGCACTTTAAGGTTTCCAAAGCACTTCACCTGGCGTGGTTCATTTGCTACCACAAAAAGTTCTGCTATGACTATTTTGCATGAACTTTTCCAGCCCTCTGAGGTTCTACTTGCTAAGGTAAATATTGACTTTTCACGCTCAGAAATCTTTGCCCTGGGTCTCCAGCTAAATGGATTATCTGTGATTGGATCCTGGAGCCCTGTGTCTTAGTGGTGAGCCTTGGGTGGAAGCCCTGAAAAAATATGGGGAGAGAGGAGGTACCAGTTAGGATGAGGAGTGAGGGGGAGAGGCAGGGGCTAGGTTACTATGGGGGAACAAAGTAGATTCAGTTGTCTTGGTCTGGCCAAAGGGCTCGGTGAGAGGGTTACAGACAGGGGTGAACTGGAGTCAACTCAGACAGTATTTGAGAGCCAGTTATTAAATTTTCAGTGTGATTATTTACAACTTAGAAAGCTGCCAATGCTACAAATCAGGGCTTGATTTATTTTTCTGTTTATGGTCTAGAATTCAAGAGTGGGGAAAATGTTACTAATGAAGATTAAATTTAAAATGTGCACAAGTTTTTGGTTTTTGTTTAGATCTGGTTGTTAAACATCTACCAGCACACCCTTGGTCACAGACCAACAAAGAAAGATGGCATTCTCTTGTTAGGCTGACATGACAGAATGTCCAAAGGAGGAGAAGGGAGGAGTGGGAAAGAGAGAGAGTGGGGAGAAAAACTGAACTCAAATCTACATCAGGAAATGTAATTAAAAGTAGAGATATCTATTGAGAAGAAAATGGGTCAGCTCGGCTTTTTCTCTCTTCCCCTCCCTCCCTAGATATTTCCTGTGTGGACAACTTTTATGGACATTTCCTGGGAAGAGCTTCCCTCCAGTGGCTGGCATTCTCTTTCTCTGACTATACTTTGTAAAGTGGAAGAGGGTGAGACCCAAACACCCTGTGTTTATTTATCTGTGTTTGTCCAGTAGAATGTAAGCGTCTTGAGGGCAGTGGCTGTCTTGCTTTTGTATCCCCGTTACCTTGCATGGTGCCTGGCACATTGTGATTAAAAAATATTCACTGATCGACTGATGGGTGGCTGGTGAGGACTGAGTATAAGCCAAGGGGCAGCCAAACCCACCGGCGCTGAGATGAAGCTCCCATCAGCTTCAGAAGCCTGCAAGAAACAGCACTGGTTTCTTTATCAAGCCCATTTGACTCAGCCTCTGGAGTTTTGTGGGTTTTTCTGACCCATGTTCATGGGATCTCACATTCAGAGCTGGAAGGAATCTTAGAGGTCATCCAGTTCAACCTCCTTATATTACAGAAGGGGAAACTGAGGTCCTGCTAGGTGGTGTCAGTCAACTAACAGGGATTTTTAAGCACTTATTTTATACCAGGCACAAGAAATACAAAGAAAGGCAAAACATGGTTCCTGACTTCAAGGATCTTACTTTCTAATAAGGGAAGGCAGCATGTAACTAGAATACGTCCCAACTCTCACTCAGGCTGATGAGTCAGGCCCCCGGAGCACAGTTATCACATCCCTTCTAGGGTCTAGGGGTAGCCCTGAGAGGTAGGAACCAAGAACAATATGGCAGAAAGGACAAAGAAGAGACCTCAGACTTGAGGTCAGGAAAGACCTCCTGAGCGTTAGAGCCATCCCCCGAGTGGGGGCAGCCCCCTGCAGGGGCTGGGTGACTGCTACTGGAAGGCCAGTGAGAGTCCTTTCAGCTCTCAAATTCTGTGCTTCTGTGACTCCTGAACATATCTCAGTGACAAAGGGAACTGTGTCTGAAATCTGGCTCAGGCCACACTGTTCTTTCCCTTCTTTCTCTCTCCTTTTCTAACAACATCAAAGAACGTGCCTCATTTTCTTGGCAATCTGGCACAGTAGAAATAGTACCACCTTTGGGATCAGAGGATCTGAGTTCAAATCCTGCTCCTGTCATTTGTTATCTGTGTGACCTTGGGCAAGTACCTTTACTTCAGTGGGTCTTAGTTTCCTCATGTGAAAATGGAGAACTTGGACTTGGGATTTAAAGTTCCTTCTAGCTGTCATGTTCTTATGATGGTGGGGCCTCAATTCCTTTTTTTTTTTTTAAATGTAATAGTATTTTATGTTTTTATTTCAATTACACATGAAGATAGTTTTCAACATTCATCTTTTTATGATTTTTGAGCTTCAAATTTTTCCCCTTCCCTCTGTTCCCTCCCCACTTCCCAAGACTGCAAGCAATCTCTTAGAGGTTATACATGTACAATCATTGTTGTACAAACAGTCCTTTGTTCTAGAAGAGGACCATGGCATCAGGGAGGGGTGACTTCAATTTCAGTCCCAGACCTACCACTTCCTATGCATGTAAGCCTGGGCACATCACTTAATCTCTTTAGCACTAAAAAAAGAATTTCCCCTCCTATAGCCCATTTCCTGTATTTGCAAACCTCTAAGGATGGGGAACCTACTCCTCTCCAGGGAGCCCATTCCACATTTGGACATCTTGAATTGTTAGTAAATTCCTTCCTTCCTTCCTTCCTTCCTTCCTTCCTTCCTTCCTTCCTTCCTTCCTTCCTTCCTTCCTTCCTTCCTTCCTTCTTTCCTTCCTTCCTCCCTCCCTCTCTGTCTCTCTTTCTTTTTCCTGATATGAAGACTAAATTGATTTCTTTGCAAATTCTTCCTCTTGCTCCTCCTGGGTCTATCCTCTAGGGTCAAAGAGACCAGGTCTCAACCATTCCAATTCTTGAAGACAGCTCTCACGTCCCCAGTCTTCCCTCCTCTAGACCAGACATCCTTCATTCTTTTGACTGATCCTTATGTAGCATGATAATGTTTGCCAGTTGGTGCACCTGAGTTGGAGGATGCCGTGAGATGCCTAGATTTTTTTAGGACTTGCTCAGACAGCACGGTGCAGTAGAGATAGGGGAGTCAAGAGGGAGATGGAGATCTGAATCTCAGTTCTGACACTGGCTGTGTGACTTGATCAAGTCATATAACCATTCCAAGCTTCAGGTCCCTCATCTGAAAACGGGAGACGAAAAAGCTGCCCGCAGCACTGCCTTCACAGGGCTATGGTGAGGATTGAATGAAATAACCATACTCTGTCCACTTTGAGGGCTGTGTGAGGAAGGGCCAGCTCTGATCTGGGCTGGGATGGAGAGGAGGTTGGCTGTTCTGTCCATTTTTGTTCTTGCTTTCACTGCTCAGAAGGGTTTTTGGAACAAAGCCCTCCCAGGTGCAGCGGGTTAGAGCTCCTAATGAAATGGAGCCTTGTACTCACTTCAATCGGTTTCATTTTACTGCCCGCAATGGGGAAGGAGGGGTGGAGAAATCCAAGCCCAGCAGATCAAAGATGATACGGGGAGATGAAGGACACAGTCTTGACCTGCCTTGAGGCATTTGTGCACTGGACGGATTTTACAGAATCGTGGGGGGTGCAGGCAGTTTTGAAGCATGGATCCATGTGTGCTTCCAAGTTCCTGCTTGTCAGGAGAAAATGCTGCGTCGTGCGGGTGGGTCCCCATCCCAGGGGATCGGCCCCTCCTCACTTCTGCCCTTTCTGCACTCCAGCTTCCTTCCAGGTGCCTTTCACAGAAGCATCTCATGATGTGCCGCCTGCATTCATGCACAATCATCTATTTTTGAACTGGGTGGGATCTCATAAGCCATCTAGTTCAACCCCTTAATTTAACAGATGGAGTCCCTGCAGCCCAGAAAAGTGAGTGACTCACATAAATAACCAATATTAGAAGCGGGGCTTGAACCCCAGTCCTGACCCTAGAACCAGGGCTCTTTCCAGTGTACCTCACTGCCTGCTTATACATCTGCCCAGTATAATAATGCAAGCTCCTTGAGAGCAAGGACTGTTTTGTTTTTGTCTTACCATGGTCACTCCCTTGCTCCAGAAGCTTCTGTGGCTCCCTATGGCCTTTAGGATAAAAGATAAATGCCTTTTTGGGTATTTAAAGCTCTTTACCATATGAGCCCAGATTATCTTTCCAGATTCATTTCCTATCCCTTCTCTTCATGTACTCTATGTGTCCCCCAAAGTAGGGGCTCGATAAATGTCAGTTGAATTAAATTGGCAGACTTGAATGGTTACTTGAGCATTTTTTATTTTTCAAGTACATTTTATGGGGAATATCAATAGAATATATCTCAGGAATTGTTGTTGCTGTTTTTCCTTTGTTCTTGAAGAGGACCATGACATCAGGGAGGTGATGCCATGACTTGCAAGTGAATTGGATTTAAGTGAGGCAGGGCTGTGCAAAGTCACCAGCCTCGCTTTTCTCCTCCCCAGCCATCTGGGTCCAGTGGCCAGATAGAGATGGAGAAGGAAATGGCAAACCGCTCCAGTATCTCAGGAATTGAAGGGTATCTCAAAGGAGAAGCTTTTCAGGGACTTGGGCTTTGAGTTTTAATGACTTTCCTTTAAGGTACTGGCCTCATTCCTTTTTCATGGAATTCTATCTCTAGGCTCTGTGCCTTTGGCCATGAGGTTGTTCCTCATGCCTGGTATTCATTCCCTAATGTTTCTTGAGAGTTTAAGGTCCCCTCAAAACTTAGCTCAGATACTAACTCCTTCAGGAAGCCTTTCCTGATTCCTCCAGGGGGTATGCACCACCCCTCCGAAACCCCATCACTTTGTGTTTATTGTATCTGTCAACAGGTTGTAATCCTTCAGAGAGAAAGTAAGCTTCTTTAAAAGTAGGTCCTGGCTCACTTTGGTCTTTGTAGTAAAAAGCTGGCTGATCAATTCTCTAGCTTAAGCAGCAATATTCAAGTGGAGGGTGGTTGAAACAGCTCATCCCCCTGATGCCAACCTGGTCAATGAGCCTCTCTCAGATGAGCTAGCCTGGTCCTACAGGAAACAAAGAGGAACTGCCAGTGACTTAGAGGAGACCTCAGAGGCCATCTCGTCCAACCACTCACTGAGGAAACTGAGACCCCAAGATGTTAAGTGACTTGCCCAAGGTCACACAGGTAGCAAGAGGTAGAATTTAGCCCTCTAATTTCAAGTCCATAACTCTTTCCTCCGCCCCATACTGCTGTCCTTTCCAACTCAGTAGGACCTACTCCCACTGGCATAACCCTTGAGAATCCTGGTTCACCTCTGTGCCATGCTGAGACAGACCAATGGTGGCACCCAGTGGAGTGGTCCAGGCCAGCAGAAAACAGCAATAGATCTAGTGTCAGATGACCTGAGTGAGAATTCTGCTACTTAATAGCTGTGTGACCTAAGACAAATGACTTCCCCTCTCTGGACCTCTGTTCTCTTTGATATAAAAGGAGATTATTGGAGCAGATGGGCCTTCCCAGCTCTAAATCGAATGCATAAAATTGGTGTTCAATACATATGGAATGGAGAGAATAATGGAGGTAGCTGGGAAAGAAGGTGGGCGCATGTCCACGACTAGTTGAGGATGAGGCCTTCTTCACAGAGCAGGACCGCTATTCAAGACCAGGGCAGAAGGTGTGGGTTTCTATTTTTTTTCCAAAAGAGAAACTCAGGTGGTCAAATTGGCACTGGCTCTAACTGCTGTGTTGAAATGGGAAGTTTTTTTTTTTTTCTCTGCTGGAATATGTTCCTCCAGAAGGGATGCCATCTTTCTTGGCTTTATGAATTGTTTCAAGGTGTGTGTTTTTCTGCTTGCTTTAAATGCTTCTGAGAGGGTGTTGCTTATTTCGCTGTAGTAGTGGGGGAAGGGAAGGGAGGCACTGAAGCCACCTGGAGCCCTGAAGGTCCAGGGGGAAACAAAAGATGAATCACAAGATTGGAAAAGTGCAAATGTCCTGATTTTTAAAAAAATAAAAAAGAGAACAGAATCTTCAACCTAGAAGCCAGTGAGTTTGACTTCAGAATGGATCATCAGAGAGAGTTGGCAAACATCTAGAAAGGGGGATGGTGATTAGAAAGAACCATTATGGATCCATCAAGAGTAGGCTATGCCACACTAACCCCATTTTTTTTTGGACAGGGTTATTAAACTAGTACACGAAGGAAATGCTTTGAATGGAGTTCACCTACATTTTAGCCAAGCTCCTTTTAAAGTCCTTCATGCTATTCTCATGGAGGAGATAGAGAGATATGAATCTGTGAACAATGCCATCAGTTGAATTTAGACCTGGTTGCATGGCTGGTCTCAAAGAGTCATTGTTAATGATTCAATGTCAACATGGCAATAGGTCTCCAGTAGAATATGTGAGAGATCTGCATTTAGCATTTTTGATATTGTCTAGGATGAAGTCATAGGTGATCTGTATGCTCGTTAATTGATAGATGACACCACACTGGGAGGGAGAGAGCCAACATAGTGAGTCAAGATTTTAAAAGGACCTTGACAGGCCCTAGAGTATTGGATTGAATCTAGCAGAAGGAAATACAATGAGGATAAATGTAAAGTCACACACTTGGGCGTGAAAAAATCAGCTCAACAAGTACAAGATGTGGGTTGCTTGGTTTCTTAGGCATTGTTTCTGAAAATAATCTGAGGGTTTCCTTGAACCACAAGCTTGATATGAGATAGCAGGTTGGTTTGGCATAAAAAAGCTAATACTAGCTTGGGCTACATCAGACCCTTCTTGCCTTGGTCTTCTGCCCCCTTGACTATGGCCCCTTTACCTCCTCTGAGAATGGATGCATGAAAAAGCATTTATTAAGCCTTACTATGTGCCTAGCACTGTGTTAAGCATGAGATATATAAATACAAAATCACAGACAGTCCCTGACATCACAGAGTTTATATTTTAAGAGGAAGAGACAACATTTTATTTTATTTATTTTTAAATTTTTTTCTTTTTTTGGAGGGCAATTGGGGTTAAGTGACTCACCCAAGGTCACACAGCTAGTTTTTGGGTTAAGTGTCTGAGGCTGGATTTGAACTCAGGTCCATCTGACTTCAGGGCCAGTGCTCTATTCACTGCATCACCTAGCCACCCCAAAGAGACAACATTTTAGGGAATGGTGGACAGGGAGGGGGCATTTTGGTGCTGAAAGTTACCCAAGATGGTCACTGGGGTCATAGGAGAATAAATGGACACAGCCTTTTTAGGAACAGTGGCTGAGTCCATGTGATCATGGTTCCAGGACTGGGAAAGGAGGGGATGGTTAGAAAATGTAGGTGAGTATTGGCTAGGTGATTGATGAGGTTGTCAAGAAGATGGTTGAAGGCTAAAGAATGCAGCGAAATGTGTCTGGGGTCTTTTTGAAACAGTGGTACAGGAGAGAGAGTTGCCCAATAAGGGCAAACTGTCTTCTTTGCCTTCCTCCTTCCCTCATCCTGCTCAGTGTGGCCACAACACTTAGGGGCTTTCCTCTGTACCCCCTATTTTGTGTACTTCCAGGGCAGACTGTCCTCTGGAAACCCCTAACCCCAACTTTGTCCCTGGCACAGAATTCTTAGTCATGGCTCTGGGGAGGAGGCTGAGAAAATGCTTACTGTTTAATTAGGGCGTCAGCTCCTTACCTGCTAGGACCAGCTTCTGCTTTTGTATTCTGCACAGCTTGGGCATGTAGAAGGTGCTCAATCAGTACTTGTACATTCATTCTGAATGGTGGGCAGGGAAGCCTTCTACCTGGGAGTCTTGGTTCAAATTGTGACTGCTTGGCCACTGGGGACCCTTCCAACGTTAAATTCTGTGGTTCTACCGAAAAAAAAAAAAATACTTCCCACCAAAGTAATTTGGCAATCAAGTAGATGCCGCCATGGTTGGTAATCTAAAGATTTCTGTCCAACCCCTCCAAATGTCCATGTGTAAGAATCTGCTATCATTTAACGTTCTTTCCTTCTGTCTTCCTTTCCTCCCAAACTCCAAATTGATTGGAGAAGTGGACTAGACTTGACCTCCATTCTGAAAACAGCAAGATCTCTTCTGTATCAGGTACTTAACAGATAACAGACAAATTAGAGAAGGCAGTGGAGGAGGCAAAGGGGAGAGGAGGAGAGGAGAGGGTGGTACAGAATGCCGCCCGCAGCCTAGTGAGTGGGAGGGGGCTTCTCCACAGTCAGAATTCTGACATCTGTTTTGCCTTTCAGGAAACACTGACCCAGGGAAAATTCCTCACCGTCTGCAAACGAACTGCTTTGCTGGGCCTTTTAACTGTCCAGCTTTCTGCAGGAGAGCTCACCCTGGTCAGATTGGCCATGGGAATTCTAGTCCCCTCCTTTGACGTTCTTCAGGTCATTTGCAGATAGACTCCCAGAACCCTTCATTTTACACTTGAGGAAGTTGAGACCCATAGAAGTCATGGGATCATGGAGAGATAGATGTGGAGGGTGGGGGTGGGTCCTGAGAGGTCTAGTCCAAAATCCTCATTTGACAGATTAGGAAACTGAGGCTCACAGATACAAAGTGACTTTCCCAAGGTCACGTAGGTAGAGATAGCAGAGTCAGAATTGGAACTCAGGTCCTCTACTTCCAAAGCCAATGCGTTCTCCATTGTACTACCCAGAAACTCAGAGTTGGAAAGGGCTTCATTAACCACATAAACTAACGTCTATATCAGAGCAAGAGTCTCCTCTATCATATTCCTCCAATAGATGGTGCTCTATCCACTGCTACATCTAGTTGCCTCTAATCATGGCAGAAAGGACACTGGGCCTGGTGTCAAGAAGACCTGAGTTCAAATCCAGCCTCAGACACTTACTAGCTGTGTGACCCTGGACAAGTCACTTCATCCTGTTTGCCTCAGTTTCCTCATCTATAAAATTAGGAGAAAGAAATGGCAAACTGCTTCAGTATCTCTGCCAAGACAACCCCAAATGGAGTCAGGAAGAATCACTATGACTGTAAAAACTGAACAGCAACAACAAAGGCCTGCTGTAGTCAACAAAAGAAGTGTGGTATTGTGGAATGTAGGCGACTGGAGGGTAGAGACTGTTTTGTTTTCTGGTCTTTGCATCCATGGCTCCAGGCACATAGTGGGCATATGGTATATACAGCGTGTCCCAAAAGTCCTCTTACAGTCTTAAGCTCATGAAGCTTGAATTGACTTCTACCTGAATTGAATTGAATCATAACAGCATTGTTTACTGGAGGTCATGGGATCCACATTGGAAAAAAACATTTATTAAGCACCCACTGTGTGCTTAGCAACCTACTATGTGTCAGGCTCTGTGCTAAGGCCCTTACAAGTATCTCATTTGATCCTCATGAAAACCTGGGGAAGTAGGTGATGACATTATGGCATCCACATTTTGAAAGAAAAAAAAAAGATCTCAAGTCTTTTATCCCACCCACCACACCACACTGCCCCTCTGGCTTCTCCACTCCTCTCCCATCCATGGCACCCATCAACTCTTTTGCCCAAGATGAAAAAAACTCCTACCTCTCTGTGTAGTAGCAACATGCTTGCTCCCAGAAGGAATTTCCTGTCGCATTTTGTTCAGTCCTTTGAGTCACAATGGGCTAAGCGAAAGCCCTTGGCTTGCCCTTGGGCGCTGAGCCTCCCCACCACCATCATTGAACCTGTCATCATGGTGGCTGACTCCTGTCCACCTAGCACAGGTCTTGAAATAGACTTCAGGTGTAACATGCTAGGAAAGCCTGAGCATCCGTGAGCTGTGCCGTCGATGAAAAGCAGTGACAAAGGCAATGGGGGAAAAGCACAATTCAGATACTGGCATGGACAATGGGAAATTGGCCTTCAGAGCTTTTTATAGACTCAGAGAGAGCCAGGTGATGTTAAAACCAGTCTAAAGCAAGCACTTTATTTATTAGACTCCTTCTCCATAGAGGATTCTGGGAGCTTTTAATACATTTTCACACATGCCATCCACCCATTGAGATAGCCTCCCTGTTTTGGTCATTCTATACACACACACACACACACACACACAAAATTCCTTATTCTTTTCTCTTTGCTCTCTCTGCCTTTTTAGTGACCTGTTGTCACCAGTGAGCTCACAGATCTCTGAGGCCATCTAGTCAAATCCTCTCATTTTGAAGATCAATCAATTAATCAATGAATAAGCATTTATTAAGCACCTACTATATATATGCTGGGCACTGTGTCCAAGATCGGGAAAGCAGAGAGCATCAGAGATGGGATCTGAGCCCTCTGACTTCAAATCCAATGATCTTTCCCTTGTCCTGTGCTCCTTTTCTTTGGTTATCCAATAAGAAGGGTCTGTAGCCGTAGAGCTGTCCCTAGCCAAGGGCAAGTGGGACTTCCCCTCCCAAGGATCTAGACCTCCAAGGAGGAGTGCTCCTTCCTCAGAGTTCTGCCCATCCTCCCCACAATCCTGCCATCTCATGCCTTACACAGGGCTTAGGTTCAAACCCTCTCTATCCCTTCTTATCTGTGATGCTGGGCAAGCTCTGGCCTCAGTTTCCTCATCTGTAAAATGAAGGCATTGGACTCGATGGCCCCTAAGCTCCCTTCCTACTCCAAATCTATAATCCGATGGCTCTCGTTCATAGAATGGGGTAATTGGATCACAGCTTTAGAGCAAAAGGGAACCTTAGAGACCGTCTGGTCCAACTCCATTTCATAGGAGGGGAAACTGATGCACAGAGAAGTGATCCTTTCCCAGGATCACACAGCTTCTTTTGTTGTTCATCATTTTCAGTCGTGTCTGATTCTCTGCGACCCCATTTGGGGTTTTCTTGGCAAAGATACTGGAGTGGTTTGCCATTTCCTTCTTCATTTTACAGATGAGGAAACTGAGGCAGACAAGGTTAAGTGACTTGGCCAGGGTCATGCAGCTAGTGAGAGCAGATTTGAACTTGGGAAGAGGAGTTTTCCTCACTCCAGTAGATGACATTTGAACTCGGGTCTTTTTGATTCCAAGTCTTTCACCCCATCTACCACACCACACTGACCCTCTAGCTCCACTCCTCTCCCATCCATGGTACCTATCAATTCTTTTGCCCAAGATGAAAAACATTCCTAGCTACGTCTCTGTGTAGTAGAGACATGATGATCTTTCTTGGTAGAAAGGCATCTGGGGCTAAAATGTAGGAGGGAAAGAGAAAAGACAAGGAGAACAAGGATTTATGAGAATCAAGTTGCCCTAAAACCCAAGGAGCCAGAGGGTGGAAGGTAGGGCAATTGGGGTTAAGTGACTTGCCCACAGTTTTCTGTGTTGTGTCTGAGGTCGGATTTGAACTCAGGTCCTCCTGACTCCAGGGCCGGTGCTCTATTCACTGCACCACCTAGCCAACCCGACAAGCCCTCATTTTAAGGCCATCCTGGGAATTTCAACCTGGCCCACCGGCTGTCTTCTCCATTGGCTGACCATCAGCCCTCTGGAAGATTCCACTTGGTGGCCCATAGCAGCATCTGTAATCTGTTCATTGATCTTTCTGACCCATGGTCCATTGAAGTGTCTGGTGGGCCTCTTGGGAGAACTGTGCAGCCAACAGAAACATGAGGGATACACACCTGTGCTCTCTATGGCTCAGTCTCATTAAGAAGCCTGGTCTTCTACTATTCCCTCTGTCTTTGTGAGTTATTTGGGGGTGATGGATGGCTCTCCTCTGCTTTCTAAACTACACCCCTGGTGAGAACTTGTAGGCTGTGGAGTGAGATGAGAGGTAATTAAGCGAACACCAAGGGTTTCTAATGGAACCTTGGCAGCTCCTCCCTCCTACCGCCATTGTTTCTTACCATATTCATCTACAGATTTACTTTCCACTCCAGACTGCACTTATCCCTGAGACTGTGTCAGTCTAAAACCTGACTGGTCAGTAAAAGTCTCTCCCCACTCCAATTATCATCCACTCAACTGTCAGATTGATTTTTCCCAAAGCACAACTTCGAATGTATCACTCTGTCCTGTTCAATAAACTCCAGTGTCTACCTATTAGCTGCAGGATCAAATAGAAAATCCTCTGGTATCCATAGCCTTTCTCAGAGGCTGGCCTCCTCCTGCCTTCTCAGCCTTCTTGTACCTCCTTCTCCTCCCTGGTCACTCTCCTCTCCAATGACACTGATCTTCCCGAGATTCTTTGTGCAAGACACTCTGGTTCCCAGCATTATACACTTGCTCTGGCCTTGCCCCATCCCTGGAAGGCTCTCCCTTCTCATCTTGGCCTCCTAGCCTCCCTGGCTTTCCCCAAGTCCCAGCCAAAATTCCACCTTCAATCAGAAGCCTTTTCCAATCTCCCTTAATGCCTGTGTCTTCCCTCTGTTGTTTGTCTCCAATTTATCCAAACTGGCCTTGTTTGTACATATCTGTTCACAGGTTGTCTCCTCTGTTAGACCATGAGCTCCCTGGGAATAGAAGCTGGTTTTTTTTTGTATCCTCAATGCTTAGAACAATATTCAGCATATAGGAAGTTTTTTTTTTTTAAACAAATTCTTGTTGATTGATTAATTGTTGTAATGAGTTGTGTGGTGGTGGTATACGAGGTTTCTTAATTCGGGATCCACAGACCACCCCTAAGCGATCCAGGGATTTCTAGGGGTCTGTGCACTTGAATGGGTAAAACAATTACATGTTTATTTTCACTAGTCTCTAAAATTTTAAAAATCCATTCTTCTGAGAAGAGGCCCAGAGGCTTCACCAGATTGCCAAAGGGATCCTTGGCACAAAAAGGCTTAAGAAGCCCTGGTCTAGGGGAATCATCCCTCTCCTGGTCAGCCTGGTTCAATGCCATAGAGGCAGCCCTGCCTCTTCCCTCTTTCTCAGCTCCCATGCCCATCAGTTGCCAAGTCTTATTGATTCTGGTTCCCCACTGTTTATCCCTTCCTCTTCTCTCAAAGAGCCCCTCCCCTAAATCCAGCCTCCATCCCTTTCAGCCTTGACTATCGAAATAGCCTCCCAACTGGTCTCTCTGCCCCAGGCCTTCTCCTCTACTCAGATGACAAGTCGATATTCCTAAAGTTCAGGTCTGACCTGATCACTCCCCTCCTCAAGAAACTTCATTGGCTCCCCATTGTGTTTGGGATAAAACACACTTATTTCAAGTCCCTCATAATCTGACTCTGGCCTGGGTACCTTAAGGTGGTGTGGTGGATAGAGTGTTGAACTTGGGGGTTCAGGAAGCTCTTAGTTTCAATTTCTGTCTTGGACTAGCTCTGCGACTCTGGGCAAATTTCTTAACCGGTTTTAGTTTCAGTTTTCTCATCTGTAAAATCGGGATAACAGCACCTACCTCACTGGGTTGTTACAAGGATTAAATGAGATAATATCTGTAAGACACTTTGGAAATCTTAAACATTTTATATAAACACTAGCTAGCTGTAACTGTTCCTCAAGCCTTCTTGGCCTCTCAGGAGCATTTGACTCTGTTAACCACCCTCACCACCTTGACATACTTTCCTTGATTGATTTTCATGATATTTTGGTATCTTGATTCCCTGTCTGATGACTTCTCAATCTCTTTGCTGGATCAACATCTGTGTCCTGCCCCTTAACTGTGGGTATACCCAAAGACACTTATTTCCCATTCCTCCCTTTAACCCCTTTAACAGAAACTCCATGCAGTCATTAAACTGACCTATTTGCTTTTTTCCTGTACACATGTCATCTCTGACCTCCATGTCTTTGCACAAGCCGTGCCCCCTACCTTTTGGAATGTCCTCCTTTTCTACCTCTGTGTCTTAGAATTTCTATTTTTTGTCAAAACACAGGAATGGTGTCATCTCCTACCAAAGTCATTTGTGATTTCCTTGGTTGTTAGTGATCTTCCTATCTCCTAAATCACTTTGCTTATAGTACAGACTTTCTATATAGATGTAGCAAGACATAGTAGGTAGAAAGCTAGTCTCAGTCAAGGCAACCAAGGTGCAAGTCCCACCTCTGCTCACACACACTGGCTGGGTGATCCTGGGTGAGTCATTTACCTCCTGGAAACCCAGGTCATGCCCAATGACTAGCATATTTTACAAAGATTGTAGAATTCCCCAGATAAAAGGCATTCCCTCACCAGGGAGCTCCCCATGCTGATGAGAACTCACAGGCCTGAACAACAACAGAAAACACTTTGTGCTTACTTATCTTTGTATGTGTCTATCTTGTATATCCCAGTAGGCAGCTGTAAAATGGGTGAAGATTGGACTTGATAGTCTCTAGGACCCCTCCCCACTTTAAATCTAGGACCTTAGGACTCTACGAGCTTATCTGATTGAATTAAATTGGATGGCGATGTGTTGAGGTGAAATCATAGGTCCTCGGGGTATTATAGTATATTTCACACACACACATACACACACATAATAGTAGGAGTTTCATGTTAGGTATTAGGTATTATTTCATGTTAGGTTCAGTGGTTCGAAGGACATTATGTGAATAAATTGAATTACTAAGAAAGGAAAGGGAAAACATAGGAAACAATTAAGAGCAGATTTCACTGATATTTTGATGTGGTCCTGTGGCTTAAGGACTTTTCTTAGATGGAATTGCCTTTAATGAGCTCTATCAACAAACAGCTAAGTCCATATGACGTAGTATAAGAGGTTCCAGTGCATTGTGTAAAGCAGGATGGAGGGATGGGGACTTTCCTGTGATTTCACTGGTGAGGAAACTCTATCATGCAGGTCTGGATCTTCCCTACACAGAGGATCGTCTAAAGCCCTGAGAGGACAAGTGATTGCCCAGCATCATAGGGTCTGGGCTGGCCACAGGTGGGACTTGAACCTAGCTGACTGAAGGCTGATTCTCTGTCCACCACGGCACAATGTCTTACACAGAGTAGGTGCTTTGTTTTTGTTGTTGATGGGTCATTTCATTTGTGACTCTTTGTGACCCAAATTAGATTTTTTTTTTTGGGCAAAGATACTGGAGTGGTTTGCCATTTCCTTCTCCAGCCCATTTTACAGAGGAGGAAACTGAGGCAAACAGGGTAAAATGACTTGCCCAGGGTCACACAGCCAGTAAACGTCGAAGGCTGGATTTGAACTCAGGGAGATGAAACGGACCTTCCTGATTCCAAGATGCTCCATCTCGCTGTGCCTAAACTGGTGCTTAGTAATTATTAAATTCGATTCTCCTTCTTCTTTTCCCAGTCTTCACCCTCTAATTAGCGAGTTACGTGTTCCATCGTCTTTCCTCTCTAATTCCTTGCTCTCTTGGCCTCCAGCTGCTTACCTCTGGCTGCATCTCTGCCCTGGATTATTTTCTCTCTCTGCCTCCTCTCCTCTTACTGATATGCTGCTGAACAGATCTTGAGCAAGGCGCGACTCTGCGCTGATTTTATATTCTCCAGTCTCAGCTGGGCCCTTGCTGCAGCACCGTGGTTCTTTACCTCCTACCTGAGTCTCCATCTCATTCTCCCAAACACCTGCTCCAAACTGCTTGCCTCCTGAAGCTTCCCACACCTGCTCGCTTCCTGTTCTGCTACAGGCTATCTTTTCTTCTCTCTCCTTCCATGGACCTATGCAGTCTAACTCTAGACTTATAGGACTTGGATTCTCCGTGGAAGAGAATGGAGCTTGGGGTCACTAGAGGGATAGCCCCTAATCCTCTGGGAACCCTTCTACCATCCCTAGGGACCGGTATAGTTTTCTAAGGATTTGGAGCTTCCTCCTAAAAGAATTTTGCACTTGAGGTGGCTTGAACAACCCCTCCTAGGGACCTATAGCATTCTCTAGATTTACAGAGCTCTCCTGAGGTCTCCCCGCATAGGACATCTTGAACTTGACATGGCTAGAAAATTAATCCCTTTCCCAATGGACCCGCATAGTCCAGTAAACGAGGGGGGCAAGCGCCAGGTTTGTGCCACAATCCAACCAACAAAGTTGAGTTTGACTCAAGAAAGACAAAGACAGAAATGTAACAATCCTTGCCTTCAAATGGCAGAATCTGCTGGGGGTTGATCTATACACAGATAAGGAAATGCAAAGGAGGGAAGAGTGAATGCAGGAGACAGAGGGGATATCAGGACAGGCCTCTTGGAGGAGGTGGCACCAGAGATGTGTTTTGCAGGCAGCTAGGAAATACGGGGTCAACAGCAGAGATCCAGGGTGATGCTAGTTTGCTTTGGAGGGTGCTCTTTGGAGGACTTCTAACCCTTGAAACAGCAATGATAAATAAATTCAGGCTTTGTTCCGTCTCCTGCTTCTTAGTTCAGAGGTCACAGCTGGGAGCATTTCAGGGAATATTCCAAGTTGTCAAAGGCTTTTTTCCAGTGTGTGATGCATCTCGTTGGTTCTTATTCTAATTACAAAGCGCTGAACTTTTCTTCCAACAATCCTGTGGAGTAGTAGGTAGTGGAAGCATTATCACACCCATTTGATAGATGAGGAAACTGAGGCTTCTTCCTCCACTTTATTTATATGATCCTGAGCCAACGGAGCTTGTAGCTATTGGCCTGTCTGTGTGGCATCCTGCTTTTGGCAATGAAGAAGACTTCTCCTTGGGGCTTAATTAGAAAAAATGGAAACAAATGGCATTTATGACCAGGCTTGTCACAGCTTGCTCAGAGCCTCTGAGTTGCTATGGCCTGTGTTATTTTAAGACAAATACACCTAATTTCTGCTGAGAGCGTTGAAAAGTTTTGCCTTCCCCTTCAAGAACTTGGAAATGCTGGGGTGAGGCCCTGGAGCAGTGTCCCAGAGATGCTGGATGCCAGTCCCTGCGTACTTTGGCGATCTCCTTGTGCATTCAAAGAACTCTGGTTTTTTTGAGGGGGAGGGTATTGAGGGGGGAGAAACTGATAAATCTAGTAGCACTCGAAGAAGGAGAGATGATTCTCATTCCCCTGGGCCCCAGCTCCGTATGCAACTCTCTCTTCAGACACATGAGAGTCCATATGGTATTTCCTATCCAGCCTCATTTCTGAGTCAAGAAGTTGTCAAGTAGAATTTGCATCCAAGGGTGCTCATCGTCTTCAATTGTTCTCCAAATAAAACAGATCCCCCAGCCAAGAAAAATGCCTCGGAAGATATTTTTCCACTGGCTGTGGGTCCAGAATAAATACAAAAAAGCTGCTCCTCCCAGCGCTTTGTGGAGATAGCTTCTAATTCAAACCAGTAGGAAGCCATCAGCAGGCAACCAGCAGAGAGAACTCTGCTCAGGAAAAGCCCAGGTCCTTGAGGTTTCACAAAGGCCATCCATTTTTCTGAAGGGGAGTCTGAGCAGAGAACTCTGAATTTGAAGTCAGAGGACATGGATTATAGTGAGAGCATATGTGGGTTCAAAAACCAGCTTCCTAAGTACAAAATGGGAAGTGGGGAGGAAAACAGTATTTCACCCAAAAAAGATCTGGAGGTCCTGGTGGACTAATAGCTAATTACACTTTTATGTGGGCATAAAGAATAGAGCATTGGACCTAGAATCAGGAAGAGTCATCCTCCTGGGCTCAAATTCAGCCTCAGACACATACTAGCTGTGTGACCTTGGGCAAGTCACTTAACCCAGTTTGCCTCAGTTTCCTCATCTGTAAAATGAGCTGTAGAAGAAAATGGCAAACCCACTCCAGTATCTTCACCAAGACAACCCCAAATGGGGTCACAGAGTTGGATATGACTAAAATGACCGAACCACAACAAAACCATTTCTATATGGCTTTGTGACTCGACAAGTACTTTATAGTTATGAACTCATCTGATCCTCACAATAACCTTGGGAGGTAGGTGCTATTACTATCCCCCTTATACAGTTGAGGAGACCGAGGCAGAGAGAGGTAAAGTGACTTTTCCAGAGTCACACAGCTAGCAAGTGCTTGAGGCTTGATTTGGATCTCACTAGCTATATATCTTGGAATAAGATGCAGCCTCTTAAACCTCAATGTTCTCCTCTGAAGAATGAGGGGGTTGACCTAAATGAGATTCCTTCCAGCCCTAAATTATTCAATTTTAGATGTTTTGGTTAGAGGTTGATTATCCACTATGTGGATGACCAAGATATATGTTTCTCTCCCCCCCACTCCTTATTGCTTGTCATGGGATCCCTCCTCCACCCCACTCTAGGGAAGTGATGGGGGTGGGGTGGGGAAATACACCTCAAATGCATCCTGTTTGCTTCTAGGCACCAGCTTGGATTTTGTTAGCTCCCTTAGTGTAGGGAGGGATTCATTTCTGTCTGTGTATCTCTGGGACCTGGAACAGAGCCTGGCCTGTAGTCAATACTTACTGAGGCTGAAACAAAGCTTTCTGGGTTACCAGGGGATTTCATTTGGGGCTGTCCCCCTTGCTTCCCTGTCATGGATAACTGAGGGTAAGCTGACTGGTAAATCATACCCTAAATGAGTACCCAGTATACCCTTGCTTAAGAGTGCACAGGGTGGTACCTAGAAAGCTGGTTCTGGAGGCAGGAAGACCTGCCCCTGACATACATTAGCTCTGTGACTATGGGCAAATCATTTCAACCTTCAATGACCTCGTGCTATGGATCAGTGGAGAGAGTTTCCAGGAAGGAAGTTCCCAACACCAAGGAAATCCCAGGTCTGGACCCCTCCTTATCCCCCAAATCAAAGTGATTTGAAGCCATTACCCAAATAATCCAGAAGCCTTTATTTTTGTTCTTTGAAATTTCTGAGTACAGTTAGAAAGTGAACTTTCTTTGGAATGGGTTATAACAATAATCGTTTTCACTTTTGCCCTTTGTTCTAAGCTCTTTGTGAGTAGAAAGCAGGACTCGAAGTTCTTAGGCTGCATCAGCTCCGTCTTCCTGTGACATCTTCTTGATTAAACATTTAGAATGGGAAGGAGGAATTGGCAAGAGAAAGTACATCTAATATGGTGAGAGCCTGGATGAAGGACTGGGAGAAAGCTTTCCCCACTCCCTCCTAACTGCAGTGCCTTCCCTCTGTTAATTACCTCCTATTTCTCCTGGTTGGAGTTTTTTTGTACATATTTTTTGCATGTTGTCTTTGCCATTAGACTGTAAGCTCCTTGAGGGCAGGGAGTGTCTTTTGCCTCTATTTATATCCTCAGCACTTAGTGCAGTGCCTGGAACATGATAGGTGCTATATAAATGTTAAATGAATGAATGAATCGTTTTTCAAAATTCTGAACTTATTCACAAATGATCTTGCAGAGAAATAATAGGTGGTGAAATGGAGAGAACCCTAAACCTGGAGTCAGGAAGACTTGATTTGGAGCTTTGCTAGGTAGGGCACTGACTTTTGTAAAATGGGTTTAATAATAGCACCTACCTATGGTCTAAGTGAGATGGTACCGTATGTGAAAAGAGCTTTGAAAACCTCAAAGTCAAGGCAAGTCAACAAGCCTTTAGTAAGTCTTTACTGTGTGCCAGGCACTGTTCCAAACCCAGGGAATACACATACAAGCAGAAAGACAGTCCCTGCCCTTAAGGAGCTTACATTCTAATAGGGAGAGACAGCACAAAAAAGAAAACTGAAAAGCTAGGAAGTTGGGGGATGAGAAGGAACAAATAGAGAAGGTTCCCAGGTAGGGGCACGGGAGAAAAAGTTGGCCTGGAGAGGAATGAAGATACAACTGGCCTGAGTGTTTTCCTTATGATAGGAGGTTCTGGGGGGAACTAGTCAATCAGAGGATGGGGGTGGGTTGGGGAGGGTACTTCCAGCGTGAGAAATCCAAGCATGGAGTCCTTGAAGGCAGTAACTATGTTTTGCCTTTTTTTTTTTTGCATCCTCAACATTTAACCCAGAGTCCGGCACATAGTAGGAGCTCAACAAATGTTTATTGATTGATTGGAGTTAGTTTCCAGGAGGAAGAGGCTTATTTATCCATGGCAGAGGAAGCCTGGAAAGTCAGGAATACAGCCTGGAGAGTAACAAAAACCAGCACTCTGACAATGATAACTTTGATTATAACTACAATAGTATTCAGTTCAGTTGGTCCTAAGCCCCAGTGCTGAAGCTGCCACCGGCTGTCCAGGAAGAAAACCCAGACTGGCCCTTTCCAATGCCCGGCAGACTGCTGTGAAAAGAGACCCAATCTGTGTGGCCTTGAGCAAATCAGTCCATTTCTCTGAGGTTGTTTCCTCATGTATAAAACCAGGTGATTAGATCAGATAATCTCTAATGCCCCTTCCAGCTCTAAATCATGAGCCTCCCTCCCCTCAAGCTGTCTATAGCATGGCTCAAATAATCATGAACATTTCTGAAGTGCTCTGAAGTTTACAAAAAACATTACACACATGACTTCATTTGATGGTCATACCAACCTTGTACATAGGTGGTAGAAATATGATTACCTTCATTTGACAGTTGAGGAAACTGATACTGTCGCTGTTGTTGGAGAATCATTTCATTCCTCTCTGACTCTTTGTGACCGCATCTGGCATTTTCTTGGCAGAGACACTGGACTGGTTTGCCATTTCCTTCTCCAGTTCATTTTTAACAGATAAGGAAACTGAGGCAAATAGGGTGAAATGACTTGCCCAGAGTAATACAGCTAGGAAGTGTCTGAGGCTGCATTTGAATTCAGGTCTTGACTCCAGGACTGGTGCTCTGTGCACTATGGCAGCCCTTAACTGTCCTAATGTCACTGTATTCTGTCCTTTTGCATCAGTTCATATAATTTTCCCTATGATTCTCTGTTTTCATGTTCATCATTTCTTACAGCAGAACATACTCCTTTACATTCACATACCATGATTTACTTTGCCATTTTCCAACCAATGGGCATCTATTTTGTCTCTAGCTCTTTGCTACCACAAAAAGCACATGTCTTTGGGCACTTACGCCCTTGTATGAAAACCTCCACAGAAAGAAATGTCATTAAGCCAAGTCCATTAACATCACATTAGCATAATTTGGTAGTATGGGTAACGTTCTTCACCCTTGTCTCCCACTTCATTCCAAAGAGGATGGAAGTCAGGCATGGAAGTCATGCATGGAAATCAAGGGCTTTTAACCAGAGTCTGTGAACTTCTTTCTTTGGTATTTTGATAACTGCATTTCAATGTAATTGGTTTTCTTTGTCATCTTGTGTATTTTATATATTTAAAAACATGATTCTGAGAAGGACCCCCATAGGCTTCACCACATTGACTACTGAGGGGTCCAAGGGACCAGAAAGGTCAACAACTCCTCATCTGGAGCTTTGGGGATGCCCAAAGCCATCTAATCTAACCCCTTCATTTTATTGATGAGGAAACCAGAGCCTAGGGAAGGGAAGAGACTTACCTACCATTCCAGATGTAGCAAGTGTCAGAGGTCAGATCTGAGCCCATGTCTTGTCTCCAAAGTCTGTATTCTTTCCACTGACTGTAATCTGCTTTCCTAGAACAAGTCTAGCCGTTACATTTCACTAGAGCTCCCCCATTCCTTGCTTTGGTTGGCAGTGGTGTGTAGCAGATTGTGTTTGTGACTGGAATAGCTGGTGTCAGACCCCAGCTTCGCCACTCACAGTCTGGGTGACCAGGGACAAGTCGCTGTACTGCCACAAGCCTCAGTTTCAAAGAGGAGGGAGGTATATTTCTTTCCTTCTCCCCCCCCCCCCCACCCCAAGATCATGATTGGGCATTACAGTTATACAGAGGGGCTACCTTTTGGTATTCTTTTTATTCACACTTATTGTAGTCAATGTGTGTGCTCTTCTTATGTTTCTGCTTCATTCGCTCTGAGTCAGTTCAGACAAGTCTTCTTAAGCTTCTCCTGTTCATCATTTCTCAGTGCACAATAATAATTCCGTTATGTGCATATACCATAGCTTGTTCAACCATTCCCCAACCAACAGGCACCCACTTTCTTGTTCTTTGCTGTTAAAAAAAAGTGTGTCTAAGAGTATTTTGGTCTAGAAGGGACCTTTCTTTGTGTCTTTGATCTCAGTAGGTAAAGACCCTGGGCTAGTGGGATTGTTACGTACAAGGTAGTGATTTTTCTCCTGCAATTCCAAATTGTTTTCCGTAACAGTTGAACTAATTCCCAGCTCTCTAGCAGAATACTACTTTGCCCATCTTTCCAAAGTTCCTCCGACATTATTTCTTGGTAGTTATTTTAAAGTGATCCAATGGGCTCAGCCCATCCCTTCCCCCTCATCTCAAGGGTCTCTGAGCTTTCACAGACCAGGTTCAATGGCAAGAGGGAATTGAAGCAAGACACTGACATAAAACTGCATTAGACCAAAAGGCCTTACAGGTATGTGAATCAATACAGCACACAACAAAGACTCAAATAGTCCATTGTACTCAGACTCCCCTGGAAATTTGTGTGGCCTTGGGCTTGTCAATTTATCTCTCTTCAGCAGACCTCAGGCTCCTCATCTGAAAAATGAGGAGCTCAGACTCATGACCCCAAAGTCCATGATCCCATGACACTTTTCATTAAACAATTACTCCTGATTTATGTTGGAACTTTACCCAGTTTAAGCAACTTGGTCCTGTTATGGAAGGATGGTAAAGTTCAGATCTCGTGGACACTCATGATATGGCTTTGGTCTCCAGCTGAGGGACTTGTCCAGGGTCACGCAGCTAGTAAGTGTCTGAGGCTGGATTTGATCTCACAACCAAGCTGCCTAAACTGACTTATTAGCTGTTCCCTAAACGTCTCGTCTCTTCTCCTCCTGATTTCAGTTCGTTGCACAGGCTAATCACACAGGCTGTCCCTCATGCCTGGGCAATGCTTCCGCAGAGAAGGGGAACGGTTGGGGAGACTGTCTCCAGTCTCCAGATATCCTTGGTGACACCAGTTAGAAAATATATTTCTCTTCACCTTTGTCTTTTCCTTTAAGTCAGATCAGGAGCCACCTTCCATGGAAAATCCTTCCCATACTTTCATTGCTAATGCTGTCTCCCTTCCTAATTTACCTATATTTCCTTTAGTAAATCAATCAGCAAACATTTATTGTATGGCAGATACTAGTCTAGGCACTGCGGATAAAGAAAAAAAGATCCTTCCCTCAAGGAGCTTATATTCTATCCAGGAAGACATTTTATATATATATATATATTAATATATCTGAGATAGATAAGAAACAGAAATCATTCCCAAATCTTGTGAGAGGCAGGTTAATGACTGATGAGTCAATACGGTCAATCCTAGAATCCCAGGACTGGCTGGTACCTTGAAAAGTATCATCTCTGTCCTTTTCCACCTGGATAGAACCCCTTTAAATCATGCTTCTAAGTCAGAGGAGATGCGGCTGATTGTCAGCTTCCACCAAATTCCTGCCCTGCCAAGAAGCCTTTTCTTTCTTCCTTTCTCTGTGAAAGATGATAGAATGATTGGAACCTTCAGCCACATTTCTTTCTGCTATTCGACATTCAAACCCAAACTTTTCCCTCTTGACACCAATTGAGGCCTGTGATTTAAAGGTTTCCATTTGTGTCCTGTTGGCCTGTGGCCAACAACACAGACAAACGGGATCTTGGCATTTTGGGGGCCCATCGTGGGGATCTTTTTTCAGTCGGTCTCTTAGGTGTGGATTTCTTGGCTATTTTTAAGTCAAATTGGATTGAGTTTCATTGCAGGAAATAGTTTGCCTATTTCTCTATCTTTCTCCCCCTTCCCTCCTCCTTCTTTCTTGCTTTGTGGTGGCATGTCAGGTCTCTTCTCTCTCTGTTTGGGAGAGACCAGCTGTCAAACTCAAACAATATAGTATTTGGAGCCAGGGACGTAAAATGAGGGTGGTTGAAAGTGAGTTGAGAATCTTCTCTTTCTAAATAAACCTGTGTGCCTCCAAAAGGAAAAACCCAGCCCTCAAAACATGAAAGCCCCGGCTGGCTTTTCTCTGGCTGAAAGGTGTTCTGTGCAAGTTATTAGAGATATCTTTCTGTGTGAGTGTGTGTGTGAGTGTGTATATGAGTGTGTGTATGTGTGTGAGAGAGAGAGTGTGTGTGTGAGTGTGCATGTGGGAGAGTGTGGGAGTGTTCGGGAGTATGTGTGTGTGTGTGTGTGTGTGTGTGTGTGTGTGTGTGTGTGTGAGAGCGAGAGAGAGAGAGAGAGAGAGAGAGAGAGAGAGAGAGAGAGAGAGA
>CM053587.1:326046688-326069376 GCA_028646515.1 Pseudochirops corinnae | reverse complement strand
AGAGAGAGAGAGAGAGGGAAAGAGAGAGAGAAGGAGAGAGAGAGGGAGAGGGAGAGGGAGAGACAGACAGACAGACAGAGAGACAGAGAGAGACAGAGAGACAGAGAGAGAGATAGAGAGAGAGACAGAGAGAGAAAGAGAGGGAGGAAAGGAGTGTGGGTGTTTTCTTCAACAGGCTTAAGATAACAAAAATCTGAATTAAAAAGTCTCCTACAAGGGAGAATTCAGGATGGTTACGCCCATGTTATTATATGTAACCTGTATTCCAAAGCTCCATGATCTGGGTTCACGAACTGGGTTCAATCTTGGGGGGATCCCACAAATCACTTATGCCTTTCACCTCCTTTTCTCCACCTTATACTCCCAGTTTATTTCCTGGGGAAAACCTGGAATTTGGCTTGTTTTGTTTCAGGAGTGTGCTGGAGTCAGTTCATACAGCCTCTCCAGCTGGGTGGTTAAATTTTCAGTGTAAGCATTTACATCTTGGAAATCACAAAAATGTACAAATCAGGGCTTGACTTCTTGTTTTGTTCATTGTCTTGACTTAAGAAAGTGACGGACAGAGCATTATCCTGTAGATTTACCTTAAAAGTGTGCTATTGGTACATTCCCCCCCTTCCCAGCAGCTGGTTGTTAAACCCTGTTTGGACAATTTGCCCTGACCCTGAGTTTCTCCTGGGAACATCTCAATGCAAGCTCAGGTCTAGGAAAGCCCTCTGTACTAGGTGCTCGTGCCCCCTCCTCTCTCCCCTCTGCCTACCTGCCATCTTTGGGACTAAAGCTCCAGCTCAGCTTCTCCAGGACTAGGGTTACTCACCTCTGATGCTAACCAAGTCATTTGATGCCTCTGAGACTCAGTTTCCCTCCTAAAATTTTCCTTCTTCAGTTTAAGCATCCCCAGTTCTTTCTCAAAGCTCTTTATCATTCTGATTGCCTCTTTCCTACCAAGGTCCTCCTTAACTCCCTAGCCCAATTCCTTCACTTGGGAGTTCTGGATTTGGAGTCAGGACACCTGGGTTAAAATACTAGGGTTGGGTTCCCTAGACCCAACTGGATGCCTTCTAGCTGGTGGCCCTGCTTCCAGCCTCTCCCCTCTCCCATATGTCCTTCGCACATCTGCTAGACTGATAGTCCTAAAACACAGGTCTAACAGAGCAGCTAGGTGGATAGAGCCCCAGACCTGAAGGCAGGAAGACTGGTGTTCAAATCCAGCCTCAGGGCAAGTCCGTTCACCCTGTTTGCCTCAGTTTCCTCATCTGTAAAATGAGCTGAAGACAGAAATGGTAAACCACTCCAGTGTCTCTGCCAAGAAAACCCCAAAACAGAGTCATGAAGAGTTGGACATGACTGAAAAATGACCAGACAACAACAGGTCTAACCACAGAGAGCACATCACTCCTCAATAAGCTTCACTGGCTCCCTATTGCCTTGAGGATAAGATATAAACTCATTTGCTGCCTGAATGAGCAGACTTTATTTCCTCCCCCAGGGACCTAAGGCTGTTCTATGGATTTTGTCTCTCTCTCTCTCCTCAGTTTTTCAGCTCTGTCTCTGATTTTCTTGGCAGATCCATTGCATCAACTCCCTTTTATGGACTCAGATCTAAAAGGGCCCTGAAGGCAGGCAGGAAGGCATAAGCATTTATATAGAGCCTACAGTGAGCTAGGCGATGAGCCAAGAGTCTCTTCACACCAATATCGTCTCATTTGACTATGACCCAATCCAGTCATCCTTGGAAGCTATGATTGGTATCAGTCGACTCAGTGCTGTGTTAACAAGGATTCCTGCGGCTTTCAAAGGCATAAGCAGGACTTCGTGTTTTAGCCTTATCTAGCTGGCCAGGCATCTCTCCTTGGCTCCCAAGGAGATGTCATCAGTCATCTCAAGGGTGATGTCTACACCTTTTGTCAGAAGGTTTCTTTAAACTGTTCCTGGTCACACCCTCTACATTTAAAGGGAAACAAAATGAGGAGAAGAAAGCTGCCTTACTCACCTTCTGATAACTGCCGTCATCACTCTGAAATGCATCTTCCACAGCTTCTTCTTAAATCCATCACCCACTTGTCAAACTGATCTTCCTAAATCAGTCTGTCAATGAGGCAGGCTTTTATGAAGTACCTCTTATGTGCCTAGTACTATTTAAGCACATACAAAGATAAAAAGTGGGAACTAGTACCTGGGGGACAGCCAGAGAAAATGCCCAGAGTTGGGAGTCGCGTGTCTTGTTCCAGGGACAGCCAGGAATCCAGTGTCACTGGATGGAAGAGTATGTGTGTATGAGGGGAGACAATGGGGGAGTAAAGTACAGTTATCCCTTCCCTTCCACATCAGGACTTTCTCCATCATGGTTTTGATGTATCATGGGTTGGCATAAGAAATTCAATGGGAATTTTGGGGGAGTTTTATAGAAGCCGCAGACAAACACAGAAAAAGTTTAGAAACTCAGAAATGCACAAAATACATGTGTAGTATTGTATAATATCACCATACTTCATCTTTTAATACCATAATAATTCAGACTTCTTCTCTGGTATGAAGGGAGGGCCAAATAAATTTATGTGGATTTTCCAGATTGCAAGCTTGCCTTGACCCTAGCTTTGGCGATGTGGAAGGGATAACTGTATAAAAAGATGACCAAGGTGGGAAGGTGGGAAGGGGTCAGGTTATAAGTGGGTCTGAAAACTAAACGGAGGATTTTATATTTGATCCTGGAGGTGATAAGGAGCTTCTGGATTTGCTGAGCAGGGGGGTGAGGTGACATGTCAGCCCTGTGATTTAGGAAGATCAGTTTGACAAGTGGGTGGGTGATGGACTTGAGTAAAGAGGGACATGTGGTGGTCAGAACAACAGTAGCTGTTGTAATAGTCTATGTAATTGCATATATGTGTGTGTGTGTGTGTATATATATATATATATACACACATACACACATATGTATACACACACACATATTTGTACATGCACACACAACACACACACATACACACAGCGCACATATACACATACATACACACATGCACGCATATATGTATTTGTATGTGCATATACACATGAAATGAGATGGTAAAGTCCTGCTGCAGAGCCAAGCCAGTCTCAGAGGACAGAAGGGAGCATTTCCAAAAAATGTTATAAAGGCGGAAACAACAGGGCTTGAAAACAGATTGCATACAACAGTGAGAGAGGGTAAATAGAAGATAATTGTCATTGTCAAAGGTTGCAGATGATGGCCAAGAAAAAGCCGTTAGATTTGGTGCCTAAGAGATCATTGGTAACTTCAGAGAAGACGATTTGGTTGAATGACATAAAACATCTGACCCAAGCAGAGTTAGAAGGGAGGAGAGAGGGAGTGTGGGCACCTCGTATAGATGGCTTTCCCAATGATTTTAGCCAGAAGGAGACAGATAAAAGATGATAACTAATGGGAGATTAAATGAGGATGTTTGCTGTGTTTTTTTTTTAAAAGATGGGCTGGCATCTGGGAAGGAGACAGTAGACACTGAGAGATTGAAGATGAGTCAGAGTGGGGATGATAGAGGGGGCAGTCTGCTAGAGAAGGTGGGGGAATGGGATCAAGGTGCATAGAGTTGTTGGCCTTGGCCAGGAGAAGGGCCACCTCTTTATGCCAGATATGACTGAAGAAGATGATAGGGCAGATCAGATATAAGGTATGAAGAGGTGAAGAGAAGAGAGAACTCTTGGTCTAAATTTATTTCCAGTGTCCCATTAACGCATTGTTTCTGATTCCACAGTCGTGGTTTTCTTGACCATGTTCTCTTATCACCATTGGATAGCTGCTGCAGAAAGCTAAGGGGAGAAGGCTTTGAATGGTTTGCCACCTTCAGTAGTCTAGACAACCTGTGGGGTGTTAATGCCTCACCATGATGAGCTGGAAACCCTGAATAACCAACGGAAAGAATAGCCCCTCTCCCCTAGGTTGTCTCCAGCTGGGAAGTTTCAGAGCAGGGGTGGGGAACTTGTGACCTTGAGGCCACATGTGGCCCTCTAGGTCTTCAGGTGGGATGCTTTGACTGAATCCAAACTTCACAGAACAAATTCCCTTAAAAGGATTTGTTCTGTAAAACTTGGACTCAGTCAAAGGACCGCACCCAAGGACCTAGAGGGTCACATGTGGCCTCAAGCCTGCAGGTTCCCTACCCCTGATTAGACAATAGGCCTGGCAGCAGGCTGTCTATGGGGTCTGAGGACCAGCCTAAGCTAGTGAAGTTTGTGGAGGTTCATCGCCAGATTGGCTGCAGGTGGCTGGATTCTTTAGATATGGCAAGTCTCAAGTAGGCAGTGTGGTATGGTGGGTAGAGGTAGTGGGCTCAGATTTAACATTTCTGAAGCTCAAATAGTCCAAATTCTCATCCTGGTCATTCCAATTCTGAGTACCTTCCCTTTTTGACTCTCCTTTGTTTTGATTCTCTTTCTCTCTCTCAACACACACACATACTCACACACATGAGCACACACATACATGTGTGTGTATGTGTGCGTGTGATCTCATTAGAACATGAACTTCTCAGGAATAGGAATTATTTCATTTTTTTGCATCCCCAAGGCCTAGCACTGTGCTTGGGCAGTGAGAGGAGCAAAACAAATATGCCTTGATTGGTGAATACCAGAGAATTCCTTAATCCTTCAGAGACTCAGTTTTCTCACCTGTAAAATGGGGGTAAAAATGCTCCCACTGCCAACTTCACAGGACCGTGCTGAAGAAGGGGCTTTGCAGACCTTAAGTCACCACAGAAATGTGTCTTTATGACTAAGTTGTAGAGGGGTTGTTTGTTCTATGCTTTGGTGGAAGAGGTGGAAGAGGACAGACCCATACCACTGAAATCACAGATCCTGCAGCTCTGGCTCTCTGGATCATGGTATGAGGTCTCTAAGTAGGAATAAAGCTGGACCCATCTGACCAACATGTCACATCTATTACTGGGAACAGAGAGCTTTCATCTCCTTAAAGAGACATGTAATGTCTCTGTAAGGGGCGGACATGGAAACCATTTACTCTCTACCCATTCCAGTGAATTCATTTGGATCCCACTCTATGAGAGGTACCTTGAGGGGCGGCTACACCCCTTTCCTCTTCATTTCCAAGACTCTCCTGCCAGGTGTGAGGAAAGAAGTCAATAGATTACAGGAGGCGGTGCACAAAACCATTAGAGTGTGGGGCTTAGGGCAGCAGATGTGATTTACATAAACAACTGAATTCCCCCAAAGTGCCCCTGACCTTTTTAAAAACATAATTATACTGTAACCTATATGCTTACTGGGGGGGGGGAGGGCAGAAGGGAGGGACAGAATTTGGAACTGAGAACTTAAAAAAAACCAAATGCTAAAAAAAAAATTAACGTGTAATAGGGGGAAAAATAAATATATAAAAAGCAATTGGGGTGGCTAGGTGACGCAGTGAGCACCAACCTGGAGGCAGGAGGACCTGAGTTCAAATTTGGCCTCAGACACTTAACACTTACTAGCCATATGACCTTGGGCAAGTCACTTAACCCCAATTGCCCTGCTGTCCCCCCCCAAAAAAGCAAAAAAAAAAAAACCCAAGTAATTATACTTTATTTGTTTTAACATTCTTTTAAAAATAATATTTTATTTCCCCCCAGTTACACGTAAAGATAATTTTGAACTTTCATTTAAAAACAATTTTGAGTTCCAAATTTTCTCTCTCCCTCCCTCACCTCCCCGCTCCCTGAGGCAGTGAACAAGTTGATATAGGTTATACACGTTCAATCATGCAAAACACGTTCATTTAAAAAAAAAATTAGAGTCATTTTCTCCCTCCCTTCAGCTCCTCCATTACCCACCGAGAGGGTGAGTGGTTATTATTAGGTCCATTGTGATGATATTATTACATCAATTATACACGCCGGACACACTCTGAAGGCCACTCTGCATTATGAACATTGTCTCTGTCACTTTGTTAAATCCAGAAATCATCAAAACAATAAAATCAAGCCCTGATTTGTAGCATTTGCTGATTTCAAAGGTCTTGATGAAAATTTAACAATCAGCTCTCGCCTGCTGCCGTAGAGTATGTAAGACTCCAGTTTGCTTCCAGCCTCTGACGTTTGTTACCTGTATGACTTTCTAAAATGGGGCTAATCATCCCTGCAGGCGCGGCTCAGAGGAGGACAGTGCTTTCCGTAAAACATCATAGAGTCACAGAAGCCCGGCTCTAGAGCTAGAAGGGCCCTCAGAGGCCATCTTGGCCAGTCTCCTCCCTTTACAGATGAGGAAACTGAGGTCGGGAGGAGTTAGGTGACATTCACAAGGTCTCGCAGTGGCCGAGCTGGCATTCTGTAGGATTTTTTCTTTTTTTACTCCCAATCCACCTCTTTCATAGATCATACGTCTCCAGCTGGAAGGAATCATAGAGAACTTTTTTGTTCAATCTTCTCCTTTTTATAGGGGCAGGAAACGGAGGTACAAGCCTTTTCCGCACTGGACCACACATCAGCTATTATTAAGATTCTCTCCCAGTTTATGAGACTGGGGAGAATCCCTCCTCTATCTTCCTCTTCTCCCTCAATATTTTTCCCTTCATGCTGAGACATCCCCAACATGATCCCCCCACAGAAAAGAGTTCCTTTCAGTTAGTTACTGTGACCTCATAGGGGCTCTTTTCCCCACCTTCTACAATGATCCCTCATCTCCCCTCCCCACCCCTTTCTCCCACATGACATTGTCCTAGGGGTAGACAGCTCTAGGTGACACATGATTGATGCCTCCAGAAAGACTTCCTGAATCCCCACAATGGGCCTTTTGTGGAAGCTCCCACCTCCCTTCTGGCAAGCGGGAGCTGTCCGTCCCCCACGCACACCCCGAAGATCCCTTCGTTAGCTCTGAAAGCACCAGGGATCCCAAACTGTCATTACCTGACTGTTCCACCTGGACCTCTGCCCACTGCTAATCTCCTTTGTTGGCTCCCAGTGATGGATGGAGACTGGGAGGGGCAACAATCCAGTTTCCACCGACTTCAGTGGAAACCTTTCTCAAGAGTTTTACAGGATCAGACACTTACAGACAGTCTACCCTGGAGCTGTGGGAATCACAGAAACTTTGAATATCCCCCCAAATGTGGCTGATACCTTGAAGCAAGGGTTTTAAACCTTTTTTCTTCTTTTTTTTTTTTTTCTTGATTGGAACCTTTTGGACAATTGGGAAAATCTATGGGCCCCTTCTCAGAATAATGCTTTTTAATGCATCAAATAAAATACACAGGATTACAAAAGAAACACATTATTTGGAGCACAGTTATCAAACATTTAAAAAACAAGTTCCTGATCCCAGGTTAAGCAACTCTACCATAGACCATCTCTACCCCACAAAGATCCCCAGAATTTTGGGCAGGATCAGATAATCTCCAGGAATCCATATTTCCTTAGGGTCAGCAGGAGTCTGGTTCACTGTCTCCTCCCTGGAAAGGTGCAGAGTTCAAGTCCTGGCAGAGACCGCTGTCTAAATGGTGAGTTGTTTTATGGGATAGAATCAATCTATGACCAGTAAGCAATCACTCCCCATTTATTTTACTATGTTCTAGGCTCTGTGCTGAGTGACGGGGGCTTATATTCTAACAGCGGCTCTCAACCTGTGGGTCAAGACCCTTTGGGGGCCACACGGGGTTGCCTAAGACCATTGGAAAACACGTATTTCCAATGGTCTTAGGAACCAAGACACCGCTCCTCTATTTGTCTCCAGGCGGGTCCACCCATGTGCAGATACGCCCACACACAAGTATTAAAGGGTCGTAGCATTAGCTCCCACTGTGGGAAAGATACTATACATCCACATAGGTATATACAAGATATATTTGTAGCCAGTATCTCTCTGGGCTCACTCTCCAAGAGTCAGCTGCTTACACCAGTTCCTCCGGTCCTGGAGGTACTCTGGGGGTTTCTTCTCTACTGACCCAGACTCGAACCCCTATTTTGGGTGCCCCTCCCTGAGTTAGTCACTGGATAGCATCGCCTCCTCAGTGTCCTGGGATACTCTTAGAACTGTCAGTTTAGAGCTAGAAGGGACCTCATATGGAGTGCCATTCCCTCTTTTTACGGACGAGGGAACTGAGGCCCTGAGAAGTTATTTGCCCAAGGTCACCCAGTAAATGCTGATAGGTTTACAGGTTTACAGACTGAAGACCATCTATTACAACCCTCTCTCCTCTCCATTCTCCTCTCTCTCTCTCTCTCTCTCTCTCTCTCTCTCCTCTCCCTCTTCCCCCCTTCTCTCCTCTCTCTCTCTGCTCTCCTCTCTCCCTCTCTCTCTCTCCTGTATTCTCTCTCTCTCCTTTCTCTCTCTCTCTCTCTCTCTCTCTCTCTCTCTCTCTCTCTCTCTCTTTCATAGATGAGGAACCCGAGGCCCTGAGAAGGAAGTGACTTGCCCAAGGTCACCCATAGAGTAAATGGCAGAACTCAAATTCAAACTCAGGACCTCTGACTCCAAATTCAGCACACTTTCCCCTGTAATGAACTGCCTGTCTCATTCTTGTCACCTTCCTCTGAATAGGCTCCAGTTTGTAAAGGTCTTTCCTAAAATATGGAGTCCAGAAGAAAACACAGTCCTTCTGCTTTCTTTGTTTCCCCAGTGCTTAACCTGGTGTCTGACACAAAGCAAGAGCTTAGTTAAATGCTTGTTGATTGACTTACTGACAGTACTCCAGATGTGTTCTGAGCTAGGAGCTCAGACCTGAAGTTTCCTTCTCCCACAGAGTTTGAAAAACTCAGGTTCCCTTATAGGCCAATATGTCAGTGCTCACCTTTGAGATCGTCTGACCCTGTTTTGGGGGTGGGGAATGGAAGGAGGGAGGTGGAGGGAGCAGATTCTCCTAGAGCAAGACAAGGTGGCAGGTACCTAAAATGCTGTCTCAAATTTGGTTTCGGAGTGGGTGCTGGTGTAGGGGTGGGGCTAGGAATTGGAGCACAGAAGGTTAAAACTGATAATGCAAAACAAATCCAGCTGTTGGGAAGATGCAGGTTAGAAGAGAGACAAAATTCCTTCCTTCCTTCCTTTCTTCCTTCCTTCCTTCCTTCCTCCCTTCTGTCCTCCCTCCCTTTCTCTCTTCCTTCCTTCTTTCTTTCCTTCCCTCTTTCCCCTTCCCTCCCTCCCCTCCCTCCCTTCTTTCTCTCTCTCCCCGCCCTTCCTCCTTTCCTTCCTTCTTCGATTTCTTCCCATTCTTTCTTTCTCTTTCTCTCTCTTCCTTCCCTCCCTCCCCTCCTTCCTTCCTTCCTTTCCCTCCCTCCTTCCTTACTCCCCTCTTTCCTTCCTTCTTTTCTTTTTCTTCCTTCCCTCCTCCTTCCCTTCTCTTTTACTTTTGAAAGAACAGTATAATGGAAAGCTCGGGGACTTTAGAGACAGAGACTTGACTTACAATCTGCTCTCTGTTAATTGTGACTTCTGAATTCTTACCAATGGTCTACCTTCTTTCCAACGATAACATTTTGTAGTAGCAAAGGCATGCTGGGCATTTTCATCTGGTACAACAAAATTCAAACTATAGCGATTCAGCAAATGATGTCTATGTAAGATGTTCTGGGTTATGTGATACTTGGGGGAATCAGAAGTTCTTTGTGTGAACTGTAGCTTTCAGGGGAGTTTTTCATCTATTTTCCTCATACCAGCATATATCAACAGACCTTCTCTTGCTCGGGCTGAAACTTTTGTGGTGCTCATGTGTTTTGTGGTGACATTTAATAGCTTAGCAGAGACTTGGGTATTTTTCTCATTCTCCACATGACTCTAGGAGGTTGGTTGGCATGATGCCCCCAAAGATGAACTGGTCAGACACAAAACTGAGGTCTCTTTCTTCAGCAGTTTCATGAAAATTCCTACAGGACAGAGCATTTGGAACAAGCCAGCTAGGAATGCAAATTATCTCCTCAGTGGCAAATTCCAGGAATGCCAACAGTGACAAGTTTGGGAGTTTTTGCACTGGGCAGGATGCAAGGGGAGTGGAGTCCTCCCCTTTTCTTTATAAGCACTTTGGGAATGTAAGTTTTCCTGTTCTTTTCCTTGTGACCCTAGTAGTTGTTTATGAGACAGCATGGTGTAGTGCTCATACTGTTGGTTTTGGACTCAGGAAGTCAAGTAACTATGAGTGAGTGCATTTACACCACTGACTCTGTTTCCTCATCTGTAAAATGGACATTAATAATAGCACCTATGGAGGAAAAGGTTAAGGCACAAAGATGGTATATTCTACCATTAAAAAGAAAAAGTTATATAGTGTTTTGTAAAGTTTGCAAAGCTTTTCCAACTGCCTATTGGACCTCTCAAATTGGATAACTAGTAGACATCTTGAACTCAAGCTTGGAGTCAGGAAGACCTGAGGTCAAGCCCAATGCTGGACACTTACTAGTTGTGTGACCCTCGGTAAGTCACTTTACCCTTGTTTTCTTCAGTTTCCTAATCTGTAAAGTGAGGGTGTTAATAATAGCCTCTACCTCCCAAGGTTGTTGTAAGAATAATATTTGTTAAAGTGCCTTGCACAGTGTTTGGCACATAGTAAATGCTGTGTAAACATTACCTATTATTATTAGTAGTTTGTTTCTGTAGTGGTTTGAAATCATCATAATCACATACACAAAAAATTTTGGTGTTGGTTCAATAATTGACACTCTAGTGTCTTTGGTGAGAAAACCCCACGGACAGGTGGTCCATGGAGTCACAAAAAGTCAGACATGACTGATTGACTGAGCAACAAGAGGAAGCTGGCGGCTCAGTGGATAGAGTACTAGGCTCTGAGTCAGGAAGACCTGAGTTTAAATCTACCTTCAGCCACTTCCTAGCTGTGTGATCCTGGGCAAGTCACTTAATGTCTGATTGCCTGACAAAAGGATCCACTGGATCCCATGGAGAAGGAAATGGCAAACCACTCCAGTATCCTTGCCAACAAAACCTCATAGACCAGTGGTTCTCAACCTTCCTAATGCTGCGATCCTTTAATATTCATATGTGGGTGTATCTGCATGTGGGCGGACCCACCTGGAGATGGATAGAGGAGCCGTGTCTTGGTTCCTAAGACCATCGGAAATGTGTAGGTTACCTCTGTGAAAGGGTCATTCAATCCCCAAAGGATCACAGCCACAGGTTGAGAACTGCTGCCATAGACAGTTATTCCACAGGGTCATGAAAAGTTGGACATGATTGACAGACTCAACAACAAAAATCACATGAGACTCTGCTTCTAAATGCAACATATTGTGATTTCTCAATCTGTCATCAAATTATTTCCAAACCATATTCAAGCACAAACCAATTCCTAATAGATGATCAAATGCACACATATATCCTTAATTGTGTTGAATATGATACACCAGAGTAGCTTCCTTAGTCTCTCTGTTCCCTTATAATTGTACCTTATTAGCTGTGAAAACATGTAATCAAGTTGTTGCAGAAAGTTTTCATTCTTGCAGCACAAATGTTAGGCTATTTGAAACCCATGATCACTGGGTACATGCATTAGAAGCCATCTTGAAAACATCACAGATCATCACAAATGTTCTCTAGAAACGAACCTTATATTGCCCCTCCTTGCAGTATTAAGACTGTTTTCTGATTTAAATTTATTCTTCACTTATTCTATCTGGTGGATTTTCAAATGAAAAGACTGGTCAGTCATTTAGTAGAATTTCTGAGAGTTTAGCCTGTGGGACAAAATAAAGAAGAGAATAAAGCCATATGTAGAGAGATTGTTTATTTAGAAAAGTTATTCTATGTCTATATATAATATATGTATGTATACACATTGCTAAAAATGAAGCAATATATGTAAATGAACATAAAGTAAAATTATCATTTAATACAGTGCTTATCATTAGCCAGTAGAGGAATAAATACTTCATGTCATAATTAATCATTGACTTTTCATTGATTGGTTAGGTGGCTAAAATAATAATGAATTTCTGCCCCTAAGCAACAGAGCTTGTAAAATTCTACCATTTTCCACCATATATTTGTGTGAGCATGTATTTTCACTTTATTCTTGTTTTAAATAAAAATGTAAAGAGAAATTTGATGTGGAACTATATTTATGACTTCTTCTCTGGCTTTGGGCCAAATATCACAAATCTTTTTTCAAATAAAAACGTCTAATTCTGAAATTGTTTATATATGCTTATTGTATGTTAAACATCTTCCAAGTTCTAACTTATTTCATTAAATATTATTTATATTCCACAAAATTTTAAAAATAAATTTAACATGAAATCTTACAGATAATCATAAGCATATGAGGTCTGGCTGGATTACATCTTTTCATTCTTAGAGAATATACCCCATAAAATATTTTAAATTATTTTATAATTATTTTCATAAATTTATATTTATAATTTCAATAATTATGAGTAGAATAAAATTTTATTTTTTATAATTATGTAAAGTAAATTTTAATTCACGTCTTTGGAGGATAAAAGTATTATAGCTATTGTAAGCACTTAATGAAATACTGAAAGAATACTACAAGTAGCATATTTAAATATGTTCAAGATTTACAACAAATACTTCTTTTTCATAATTTTTTAATGAAGCCTCTCTTTTTTTAAAACATCCTTTATATACTTTGTTTTCACAGAATCATCACTTCACAAAAAAAGCCCAGATAATATCCCATCCACAAAGTATAATCCCCCTTCTCAGACACTGTCTTTTTTATTTTCTCATGATATAAAACTTGGTATTTTTTAAAGTACATACTAAATTCAGATCATTAGTTCCAAAGCTATACCACTTGTCTGTGGTACCTCTCTGTAACTCCTTCTCCTCTCTTTTTTTCCTTTTTTTTTTTTCCAATTTATTTATTTATTTTTAGTTTTCAACATTCATTTCCATAAGATTTTGAGTTACAAATTTTCTCCCCATTTTTTCCCTACCCCCACCCCAAGATAGCAAGCCTACTGAATATCCCTTCCTCCAATCTGTTCTCTCTTATATCCTTCCCCATCCCCCCCAACTTTCTAGTAGGACAAGATGAATTTCTATACCTCGTTGCCTGTATATCTTATTTCCCAGTTGCATGTAAAAAACAATTTTTTTTAACATTTGTTCTTAAAACTATGATTTCCAGATTTTTCTTTTCTTCCCTCCTCACCCACTCCCACTGGGAAGACAAGCAATTAAATATAGGTTGTACATGTGTAGTTACACAAAACATTTCCATAGTAGTCATATTATGAAAGACCATATTTCCCTCCATCCTATCTTATCCCCACTTATTCTGTTTTCTACTTTGAACCTGTCCCTTTTCAAAAGTGTTTGCTTCTAACTACCCTGTCCCCCAATCTGCCCTCCCTTCTATCATCCCCCCTCTTATCCCCTTCCCCTCGATTTTCCTGTAGAGTAAGATACCCAATTGAGTACCTAAGTTCAAATCCATCCTCAGACACTTACTGTGTGATCCTGGACATGCCACTTCACCACTCTCTGCCTCAGTTTCCTCATAATAATAGGGCCTGTCTCCTAAGGGTGTTGTGAGGGTAAAATGTACATAAAGGCACTTTGCAAACCTTAAAGCATTGTCAATGAGAGTAAGGACACAACAAATATTTTTGGGTTGTTGTTGAAAGGGGTTTGCAGAAGGAAAAAAAATGGGGAACCACTCAGTTCCATTGATGAGATCATGGATCTAGTGGGATTTTAGAAAACTGGAGTTTTGCTTCATACCCGTAAGTAGAAGAAAATAAGACAGTAAGATATAAGTCAAGCCACAATGATACCTTTGAAATGGAGGTATTATGGGTCTGGACCATTCCTTTACTGGGTTTTTTCCATTATAGTGCCCATTTCAGAACTGGGCACCAGAGGAGTCTTTTGGAAACCTTCAATGAGCAATAAGATTAGGACCCTAAACCACTATTATACTAGTCACTTGGACCTAATGAGGAGTCCTTCTATAGTGTCAAAACATTAGCCAGGTCTCTTGTCAGTGAGGAAGCTATGGAGCAGATCTGCATTTTGAGTAACTTTGCCCTAGATAGATTTATTGGGGCCCTTTGGGCAAGGAAGATATAATGTCAGTTTTAGGACTATGAAAGGGAAGCCTTGAGATACCAGAGAACTCCTCGCCCTTTGCTTTTAGCTTCCTTGCCAGTGGTTTTTTATCTTTTTTTCATCTTCCTGCAAACAGTTTTTTTTAAACTACTTTAGGGACCACTTTAGCCTGGGAGTATTTGAATATATTTTTATTAAAAGTATTTATTTGAACTCTTAGGTTCTGAGTAACCCACTGAACTTTATTTATTTTTGTCACATTTTAAGTTCCAAACTGTCTCCCTCCCTCCCCACTCTGCATGAGAGGGTCACCATTCAATACAGATGTGGATAGATAGATTGATCGATAAATCAGTTGATCTATAAAACCATACCATGCATACTTCTACTTATCAGTTCTTTCTGTAGGTGTGGATAGCGTCTTCCTTCATAGGTTCTTTGTAGCTAATTTGAGTATTTATAATATACAGAATAATTGAGTTGTTTACAGTTATTCTTGAACAATATTGCTGTTACTGTATACAATGTTCTCTTGGTTCTCCTCATTTCACTCTTCATTATTTCATGCAAATCTTTCCATGTTTTTCTAAAAATCAACCAGCTCATCATTTCTTACAGCACTTAGTATCCCTGAACTGGATTTAGAACCACAACTGGGACAGTTGGTATTGTTGGAAACATAAATGCCATTGATACCAAAAAGAAGTTTATTGAGGAGAAATCCAGAGGAATTGAACACTTATGACCAGAAGTGGACTCCACCCTTCTTTTGGACGGAGGAGTGGGAGATACAAAAGAGAAGCAAGTTTTATGCATTAATTCAGTGCGGACACTCCCTTCAGAGGATGGATTGGTTTGTTCTCTTCTGGGTATGCCTCTCCCATTATCATACATTTTTGCTAATGAGGCTCCAATTCTATGCTTGGATAATATGCATGATACATGAGGTTCACTAAGCAAGCACAATAATAACCCTGGAATACTGACCCCTCACCAGTTTAACCTAGATCTGTCCTTATCTGGGTCTGAGAGTCCCAAGGCTGCCGTCTGCTTTCTGATTGGTCAGACCCACCTGCTGTCTGCTAGCTTCTTTTTATTTTACTTTAGTGATGTCTAGCACTTCTATGGAAACCCGACTCCCACTATTTCTCACAATTTATTATCAGTAATCTTTATTTCAGGATTTTTTTTTTGTAGTCCTGTGGAAACTTAACCCTTTGCTATCTCTCACAGTATGGAAGATAATCTTGTATTTGCATCCTCTGTGCCTAGCATATTATAAGAAATCAATAAATGATTGTTGACTGAACAAATGAATAAACAAATGATGGAGGGTTGATTGAATAGTGAGATATTGAATGTTATCCTCAAGTGGAATAGGTTGCTCTGGGAGGTATTGGCCTTTTCCTCCTCAGAGGTCATTAAGCAGAAGTTGAACATTTATTTGTTGGGTAGGTTCTACAAGGGATTCTTGCTCAGGTATTGGTTGGACCCGAAGGCTACTAATGTTTCTTCCAATTTTGAAATTCTGTGTGTGTGTGTGTGTATGTGTGTGTGTAATTTAGATGGGAAAAATGGGGAAGACATAGGGACTATGAGATAGAGATTTCATCAGTATAGGGAGTTTCTAATTGAGTCCAAAGCTTCTACCAGTGAAAATCAGTGGTACCTCGTAGTCTTGGAGAATTGCCTGGGGGCACTAAGAGGGTGAGGGATTGGCCCAGGGTTCCAGGGTTGCACACCCAGTAGGTTTCAGACAAGGCACTTGACCCCAGGTCTTCCTGGCTCTGAGGCTAGTCCTCCATCTGCTCTGCCATCTTGTAATAATGGTCCTGAGACTAGAGTAAGAAGATCAGATCATCAGGAGGGTCATATTTGGGGTAAAGAGTCCTACCATTCAAGCAGAAGTCAGTGGAAGGTCACCTTGTGATCTTGGAAGTCTGGAGGCCAGCTCAAGGCAACTATTTCCTTCTCTTGAGGCTGTTTGGCCACCAGCATGAAGAATCCTCTGCTCAGCTCGAAATGATGGTATGAGAACATTAACCCTTCTGAGAGGGGGCATGTTGCTGTCATTTACTCACGTTCATTCATCACAGCTCTGACTTGGATGGGCTTCCCCACTCTCAGTTTGCACCAAGCTAATCCTTTAAGTTGTATGGAGTTGACTTTGGCTGAGGTTTGCAGCCCCACATCTGTTTCTCTAAAAGATTTGCCATCTGACTTGGAAAAATTGCCTTTTAACTCAATTTGTTCCTCCCTTAGCATGGCTGATTGAAGAATGACATAAGGGCGTGTGTGTGTGTGTGTGTGTGTGTGTGTGTGTGTGTGAGAGAGAGAGAGAGAGAGAGAGAGAGTATGTGTGTATCCACGTGTGTGCACATGTGTTTTGTGTGTACACATGCACATGGGGATGTACCACACATTTGCAAACAGTGGAGCTCCTGCCACTGGACACTGTGAGGGGACTCCAACCCCCAGGGACCATGAAGGGGGGGATGCAGGAAGGGAATGCCTCAGCTTATTCAGCACATTCGGATTGGAAAGATTCACAGATGATCTTGTCTAACCCTCACAGTGCCCCTCTGAGGCAGGTATCAGAGTTCCCCCTTCACAATGTGAGTCTTTGAAGGCAGCGACTATTTTTGCCTTTCTTTGGACCCTTATCCCTCAGCCCAGTGCCTAGCACCTGGTTGGTGCTTCATAAAATGCTTGTTTCCTTCCCCCTTGTATATCTCCAACATTGAGCACAGAGGCCGACACATAGTAGGTGCTTAAAAATCCTTGTTGACTTGTCTTAACTATTCCCATTATACAGATGAGAAAACTGAGGCTCACGAAGGGTCAAAGGACCTGCTCACAGGCAGTTAGTAAATTTACAAATTGCCCATTTACAGCTAGTAAATACCAGAGGTGAGGTCCAGACCTTGGGATCTCCAAACTCCAAGTCCAGGACTCTGTCTACAGAGGCTTGCGATAGCAGACATTCTCCCACCTTCCTTCCTAATGCTAATAACCACTCAGAGTTATATTAACGTAATATGATATTATAATATATATTAGCATAATACATTAAGCTTTAGGGTCACAACTTCTCTGAGACACTGACTAGAGTCCAGAATGCTTGGTCTCCCTGCCCTGAGTTATGAGGAAGACTGCCTTGTACCTTTGGGAATACAGGGACTGCTATCACACAATCTGCCTGCCCTGTGAGTCTCTGAGACATTCTTCTGGCGGCTGGTTAGAGAGCAGTGGAAAACAGCTTTGAACAGGAGAGCTAGATCCAAGGGCTTCCGTGGAAGGATTAACAGAGTGTTGGATCACTCAGTCCTTCTCCATGCCTTGGAAACCAACGGGAAAGTGGCGATGGAGATTCTCTTTTGCCTAGGATTTTCCCCGGTGCCCAAGGCTGCCAAGAGCATCGTGGTGGAAACTGCCGAGAGAAGGGAAGGGAGGGTCGTCACCCGGGTCCAGGAAGGCAGGGATGGGACTCCCAGAGATGGTATTTGTAAGACCGGACTGGAAGGTGACCATGTGGGACAGAAAGGAAAGCTTCCACAGTGATGAGATTCACAGGTCATGGGGAAGAGTCTCACAGAAAGAAGCTTAGATGAGGAGTCTGAAGACCTTGGTTCTAATACCAGCTCTATGGTTCGCTCTCTCCCTCCCTCTCCTCTCTCTCTCTCTCTCTCTCTCTCTCTCTCTCTCTCTCTCTCTCTCTCTCCTCTCTCTCCTCTCTCTCTCTCTCTTTCTCTGTCTCTGTCTCTCTTCTCTCTCTCTCTCTCTCCTCTCTCTCTCTCTCTCTCTCTCTCTCTCTCTCTCTCTCTCTCTCTCTCTCTCTCTCTCTGTCTCTCTTCTCTCTCTGTTTGTCTCTCTTTCTCTCTCTCTGTTTCTCTTTCTCTCTGCCTCTCTCTCTCTGTCTCTTGCTCTCTCTCCCCCTCTCTCCTCCAGAGACCATCCATTCCAATCCAGATATCAACAAAGATCTCCTTTCCACAGATAGAGGAAGCACTCTACCTCTCAAGGTACTCCATTCTACTTCGGGATAAATTGCTTGGAATTTGCACAAACCTCTCTCTTTGTAACTTCCACTCCCTCACTCCCAGTTCTATCCACTAGGGCTAGGCTGAATGACACCACCGGCTCTTCCTCACCAGTAATACCTTACAAATAGTTAAAGATGCTGTACCCTAGTCTTTTCTTCTTCAGGCTAAGTGTCCTCCAGGTCTTCAAATCTGTCCATGTATGGCATGGTCTCCGGTCCTATGATGGTGGGCCCTCCATTCGGCCTTGGTCACAGTGATTCATGTTCTGTATTCACTCACCCTAAGGTCATATTGATTTCTAAAGCAATTTTTGCGGCCCAGGCCAAGGGAATTTAGAAAAGTAGATGACTACATGGGGTCACATCTGCTGTTAAGTAAGGCTATTACATGAGAGCAACCCTAATAAGGCAAATATGTTATCAAAATGGCTTCCATACACACAGACACACAACACATATATATAGAGTTTGTATTTTGTACTTTCTCTTTTCTCAGCAATTTTACATACACTATCTCATTTTATCTTCACAACGACCCGTGAGGGAGAGAGAAGGGACAGGAGGGTGTCAGAGATCTGTCCCAGGTCAAGTAGTTAGTTAGTGATGGAACGGACACTTGGACCAAGTTTCCTGACTCATAGTCCAGGGTTCTTTCCACCAAAGTCTAGTGAAGAGATAATGTTTATGTTACACACGTAAGTTCTGGAAGGAATCCTAGATGGGCAGAACCTTGGGTCAGAAGGCACCTTGGAGGCCATCTAGTCCGAGAATTCTTTCTGGCCTCTACTTGACCAAGGGCCCACTTTTCAATTTCGGTGCAAGAACTCAACCTTGACCTTGGTTTTACTTTTGACCTGTGTACATAGCATAGGGGGAAGTTACAGGAAAGCCGTTGCGTATTATCTAATTTTGGTCCATATGGCTATTGAACATTAGGGCTAATAGATTTCTAACCATGACTAGAGATAATAAATTCCAGAAAACATTTTGAAAAACTAGTAATGTGTATATGTGTGTGTATTGGTTGCTTAATTGTTCTAAGTCAGTGGTTCTCAACCTGTGGGGTGCAACAACCCTTGGGGATCAAAGAACCCTTTCACAAGGGTCACAGGGGTCGCCTAAGACCATCAGAAAACATATATTTCCAATGGTCTTAGGAACCGACACAACCTCTCCTCTATCCGTCTCCAGGCAGGTCCACCCCCATGCAGATACGCCCACATACGAATATTAAAGGGTGGCAACATTAGGAAAGTTGAGAACCACTGTTCTAAGTTGTGACACCATTTGGAGTTTTTGGTGGGTTTTTTTTTTTTGCTTTTTGGAGGGAAGGCAGGGCAATTAGGATTAAGTGACTTGCCCAAGGTCACACAGCTAGTTTTTTGTGTTAAGTATCTGAGGCCGGATTTGAACTCAGGTCCTCCTGACTCCAGGGCTGGTGCTCTATTCACTGTGCCACCTAGCTGCCCTGTATTTCGAGTTTTCTTAAGGGGTTCTGGAAACCCAAGCTTTTGGGGGGCCTCTGTGGATTACCTCTCTAGAAGCCCTAATTTGAGAATTCTGGAATATAGTTTTCTAGCCAGAGGAGAGAGATTTTCTAGATAGAGTAACTCTTGGGAGAGCTTTCTTGTCTAGAGAGGGGAAGGGCCAGCTTTGGGAATTGCCTCACAAGTAACTCCATGTTTAAGGGTTTGGGGATCTGGACTTCATCTAAGAGAAAGTTTCCTGATCAGTATGAGTCCTAGTGAGGGAAGAGGCCTGCATCTGGTCCCAGTGCTGGAAGAGGTAGAGGCAAAGGATTAAAGCTATGATATGGAGGAATAAAGGACCCACTCTGTGCTCTCTACTCTTATAGTGTTTGCCTGATGGTCTGTAGTCCCAAGTACGTTTTTCTCCTAAGGGAATCCTAGTCATGGCTCAGTCATTTTCAGTCCTGACTGACTCTTTGTGACCCCATTTGGGGTTTTCTTGGCATTTCCTTCTCCAGTTCATTTAACAAATGAGGAAACTGAGGTAAGCAGGGTTAAGGGACCTGCCCAGAGTCACACAGCTAGAATGTGCCAGAGACCAGATTTGAAGTTGTGAAGCTGAGTGTTCCTGACTCCAGGCACAGTGCTCCATCCACTGTGCCATCTAGCTGCCCTTATAATTTATAGTCTTAGAGATTTGCTGGGATCTCGGAGAGATGAAACACTTTGTTGGTGGTCACATATTTCACGTGTGTCTGAGGGAATGAAATTCCAGTCTTCCTGACTCTGATGCTGGTGTTCTATCCATGATGCCACACCGCCTACTTCCATAGGGACAAATGCCTATTTCGATATAAATATACAATATAAAGACAGATAATCTACTGGTGCCTTGGAGGGTCAAGCCATTTCTCCCCCTGGTCCAGTTACTTCATTTAACAATTCTCCAAAGAGGGCGGAAGAGTACCCGAAGTGGGCAGTCTGGGTATTGTACCATTCTGGGCTATTGTGGGAAGGAGCAGAGAGCGAACCTCAGCCCACAGAAGGAAGTGCCTTCTTCTTCTCTGAGGCTTCCTCAGATTCAGTGCTTCTATTCATGGAGAAAAGAGGTGTGGGAAGAGAAATTAGAGAGGACCAAAGGCAGACCTTGTTCTTCAGCTTCCTCTCTTGTGCCTGGCCCTGCTTGGACTGCTTCCCTGGGCACAGTGTGGAGTCTGTGTTTCGACACTGAAGTTTCTTCATTTGGTTTGAGTCCAGAGGGTACTCATCCTCCAAGCAGACATGGCAGGTTGTAGCTCACAGCCTTCAAATATTTACCTTCCAGGAGTTAGCCTATGGACACAAGATGTCCATTCTGTCTTGGGCTTAAGGGAGCGAGCAGCATTTTGGAGGCTGAAAGTTTGGATCAGAAATAAAAAAGGACATCAGATCAGTCAGATTTGTGTTCTTATATCTTAAAGTCTCAGTCCTTGACCTTCCAAGGCACCAGTAGAGTATCTGTCTTTATATTGTATATTTATATCGAAATAGGCATTTGTCCCTATAGAAGGAGGCAGTGTGGCATCATGGATAGAAGACCAGCATCAGTCAGGAAGACTGGAATTTCATTCCCTCAGACACACGTGAAATATGTGACCACAAACAAGATGTTTCATCTCTCCGAGATCCCAGCAAATCTCTAAGACTATAAATTATAAGGGCAGCTAGATGGCACAGTGGATGGAGCACTGTGCCTGGAGTCAGGAACACTCAGCTTCACAACTTCAAATCTGGTCTCTGACACATTCTAGCTGTGTGACTCTGGGCAGGTCCCTTAACCCTGCTTGCCTCAGTTTCCTCATTTGTTAAATGAACTGGAGAAGGAAATGCCAAGAAAACCCCAAATGAGGTCACAAAGAGTCAGTCAGGACTGAAAATGACTGAGCCATGACTAGGATTCCCTTAGGAGAAAAACGTACTTGGGACTACAGACCATCAGGCAAACACTATAAGAGTAGAGAGCACAGAGTGGGTCCTTTATTCCTCCATATCATAGCTTTAATCCTTTGCCTCTACCTCTTCCAGCACTGGGACCAGATGCAGGTCTCTTCTCTCACCAGGACTCATAAAGACTCAGTCTGCTATAGAGAGTCTGTTGCTATACCTGTATTCCAAAGTCATAAAGAAAGGCTCCACATGCACCAAAATATTTATAGCAACATTGTTTGTGGTAGCAAAGAACTGGGAAAAAAGTAGTTGGGGAATGGCTAATCAAATTGAGGTATGTGAATGAAATTACTGTGCCCTAAGAAATAATGGTGACTAATATTTACATGGCACTTTATAAGTATTATCTCAGTTGATCTCACAACAAATCTGGGAGGCAGGTGCTAGTATTTTCTCCATTGTACAGATGAGGAAACTGAGGCAAACAAAAGTTAAGTGATTTGCTCAGGGTCACACAGCTAGTAAGTGTTGGTGAATGGATTTGATCTTAGATCTTCCCAACTTCCGGTCTTCGGTGCTACCTAGATGAATGTGAAGGACTAGGCAGTTGGTGATGCTGGGAGTGGAGCTCAGAAGAGAGATTAGGGCTGGCTGTGGAAATTCATTTGCATAGGCTGATAATTAAATCCATGGCAGTTGATGGAGGGGGGGGCGGGGAGAGAGAGAGAGAGAAAGAGAGAGAGAGAGAGAGAGAGAGAGAGAGAGAGAGAGAGAGAGAGAGAGAAGAGAAGGGAGGGAGGGAGATGGAGATGGAAAGGGAAAAGGAGAGGGAGAGGGAGAGAAGAATGTTTAGAACAAAGCCCCGGGGTAGATCTATGGTTAGTGGAGTGGGGTGGGATATGGCTGAAGTTCCAGCAAAGGAGGCTAATTAGCAGGGAGACAGGGAGGAAGAGAATCACTGGTAACTTTGGAGAGAGGTTTCAACTGAGGGAGGAATAAAGGATTTAGAAGGAGTCTAAGAACCTGGGAGACTGGAAAAATGATGATGACCTTTAAGGAAACAGGGAAGTTTGGAAAAGGGGAGGATTAGGAGGGAAAGATAATGTAACTGCAGCCTATCCATCCGCCCATCTGGTGTTACGCTTTCCTACAAAACATTGTGCGTATCTCCCTCTCCCTCTCTCTCTCCCTCTCCCCCCTCTCTCTCTCCTCTCTCCTCTCTCTCTCTCTCTCTCTCTCTCTCTCTCTCTCTC